>CM055653.1:13846887-14498626 GCA_029378325.1 Elaeagnus macrophylla
TGGACATTGCCGTCATCACCTGTCTGAGAAACTGTCTTATCTTCTTCTGTCTTATCATCCACTTGCTTCGATGGTTCCTGGTCTAGACAATGGTTCACATCATTGGTCTGATTGGATGATGTATTGAGTAATGTGGCATTAGTAGAAACATGATGCGATATTAACAGGGAAGCTTTCACAGAAACACTCTGTGTAACAATGGACGAGACAGAAGAGCGAGAACAATCTGATGTAGCAGACAGGCTAGTACAGTTATAATGCACATTAGGATGAACATCAGAGTGGGTAGGAATGCCACCAAGCATTGTTGATTTGACAGAACCACAAGCTTTGATATGAACTGCATTCTTTGCCTGAGCAGCCTTAAGCAAGGATGCAGCATCTGATGGAGAAGCAATGCGTGCCCCAGCAGCAACTGCAGTGGCTCTTAAGTTATCACTGAATGAAGACTTAATAGAGGGTTTTTTGGAGCCTATTCGAGGTTTTTGTGTAGATCCAAATGATCCCAGCGGAAATGGTTTTGTTGGGTTGACACTTTGTTGAGACTGCTTATGTCCTTCCCTCATTGATGTTTCACCAGCAGTGGTAGAAACACTAGAGATATTAGTTGCATTTGTTACAGCTGAGTTAATGGTGCCATTTGCTGCAGCTGCTCAAAAATAAAGAACTTAACCAATTATCATACAAAAACTACTAAAAGCTAATTGGACAGGAAACAACTAGGGATGTCAACAGAACGAAGTACGGCAAGGAAGCTATTCCATATTTATTTAAATAATTGTGGGGTGGGGAGGGATTCTCTAATGGATCAAGGTTTATACAAAGATCAATTGCACACTAATAAAAAACTCAAGACCAATTCTAATTAAAGAGCCCAAATCAAGTATATATGTTTATTAAGCAAATAAATATTATAAATTTATAATTTAGAGTACAAATCACGTCATTGTTGAAATCTTTCTTTTGATAGTTTCACAATCGTTATAATTTTTTTATATATCATAATATTGTATTTTTATGATTAAATTATTAACTTGATGATAGTAATATTATTTTTAATAAAAAATTATCAAATTTAACTCTAAACTTATGTGAGTTAGTTTGAAGAGAAATTGTTGATGACCAGACCCAAAAGTTGTCAAATCAAGTGTGCCATAAAACTCGGAGTTCAGTGTGCCTAGTCAAACAGGCGATGCATCAAGAAAGAGTGAAATTTCTATTTTGGTGATGAAAGAAAAATCCTAGCTCGAGTCTTTGAGATTTGGAACAAGGGGAAAGTGAAGCAAAGCTGATGCAATTGAGTGTACTACATCTGCAGTCCAGATGAGACAGTTGCAACAAACTAAAATAACACTACATGGTTAAAAGAAATACCAGAGCCAGTTGAATTAGCTGTTAAGCTTTTGACTGGCATATCCAGGGCCAGAGACATAGCATGCCGAGCTGCCAGCTGTGCTTCAGAAAGCTGTGTAGCAGTTGAGGTGCTTCCCAGATTCAAGTTGCCATATCGTTTCCTAATAATAGCCCATCTCTGCATGAGCCAGTATAATGTGTACAATGAGTACAGCAAATATACTCCAAAAGACAACCATAAACCAATTTTTTATAAGGAAAAAGAAAACTTAAAACGTACAAATACATCAACTAACTTTGGGTATGTACATTAGCCAAGCCCATAAAAAATTCACAGCACTTACTGTGAAAAGTTCATTTTAGGGCACAAAATAATTCCGTTGCCGGGATTTGAACCCGGGAAAACTGGGTGAAACCCAGACATCCTGACCGGACTAGATGACAACGGATTATTGTTATATAGAAAGCACACTCTTCATTTGAACAATAAATTTGTCCAGTAAAAATTCATCGAATGTGATGTAGACAATAAATCATAAACATCATTAGCACACCAGGGGAAACATGTCTGATGTTTTTCTCTATCAATGCTAAAAAACCTATAATTTGGCAAGTGAAGCCTGATTCAGCCAAACAAAGCAACCAACCAAGGTGAAAATTTGGGTACAATATCAAAGCTACAGATTAAACAAACCAATATTTAGCTACAACAAGTCATTTGAAATCCATGATAGTTTTACCAAACATGTCAACATTTATGATTAATATCAGAAAGATTCAGCCAAATATCAATCTAATGGCTACAATGGACATAGCATCACATATAAACAACGTATTCTGCACCATTTTCACAAACTAAAAAGGGAAAAACTAGAGAATCTTATAAACAATGTAACAAACATAACTACAAGAAAATGAAAGCGAATGAAAAGAGAGATCTTATAAGTGACAAAAAGGGTCAAAATAATTAATTAAGGTAACATATCACAACCTGAGACAACTGTGAAGGAGTTCTATCTCCCTTGAACTCTCCTCTTATTACATTTGCCCAATTCCCTTCGCCAAATTTCTGCACAGCAGCAAGCAGTTGTAAATCCTCAGCTTCAGACCATGGTTTTCTTTTCCTTCTAGGGGGAATGTTGCCACCGGATGATCCATTTGCATCAGGTGCTTCAGCAGCGACAACTGTTGTGACAGGGTGAGGCTGCTTCTGAACAGAAATGGGAACAGTAATATTTGTTCCTTGAATTGAAGAGGTTGGTTGTGAGTTTCCTGAAACCTTAGCTGACCGGCAACTAGGTACATTTATGGTCAATGGAGCCTCAACTGTTGCTCCATTTGGCAAGTTGGAGTCACTTGGTAAACCAGAAGCAATCAACACCTGATCAAAACAGCCATTCTACTAATACATATCTGGAACTAAAGAATTAGATACCTATGAGGAATTAAAAGGCAGTAGCAATGCATTCACCCCAAAAAAATATAGTTAAGAATCTCTTACTAAATTAACTAAGCACTTCAATTTCTCCCCAATTTTACTAACTAGGGTACAACAATCCTATTCCTGCACGATATTTAAAGTCCACATTTGAGAAACAGGTGTATCTCAAAGACCAGTCTGCAGCTTGAATATAAAGTCAACACTATGAAACAGTGGAAAATAAAAGGTTGAAAATTAAGCAAAATCAATGGTTGAACTTAGAAGTCGAGGTATACCAAAGAAGTTTGGTTAACATGAAGGACCCTAAAGTGAACCAACCACATCTTATGCAACAGAACCTCTCTTTTATCATTTAGTACATAAAATGGTCGTATATCATGCATAAAGTATTTGTAGTTAGTTTATTATACCTTCACGCATGCTGCAGCCTCAGTTGAAGCTTCAGAATTAACAGCAGGAACAGCTTCTAGATCATATTCTAAGTCACTATCATCATCCTGCAAGCAAGATTAAAGTCATCAAAGATGAGTAAATTTTCAATTATTATCCTGTGGTCAGTAGAATGTCAAAATATGCTGTATGAAGAGCATGTTGGCTCTTTATTTAAAAAAAATTAAAGGTGATAGCAAACATCTTAAATTAGAGGGAACAACTGACATTAAGAGACATACTCAATGGGAAAATTTATCAAGCAGTGAGCGAGAAATAGAGTAACTCAATTACTTCTTCAAAACGCTACTTATAATAACATCAACAAATGCAAATGCAATATAAAATAACAAAGTAATAGGGCATAAATATACAAACTTTAAGATTTTGACATATATAGATCGATCAATTTTATCTAAAAAAAATTGTGGCAGTCATGGAATAGGTCATAACTAGCAGTTAGCAAGTATATCATGGTTGCAAAGATAAAAGAACTCACCAGAGGTTTAGCTCCATTCTCTAATTTCTCAAGCAAATTATCTCGATAAGCTAAATGGCGCCACAGCATCTGATACTCCCTGGCATTAGAAATCCCAGTTGAAGTCTTCTTTACCAACGCATTCCAATCGATCTTCACGTCAGCACACTGCGCTACCTCTTGAAGCAATGCCAGCACCGTAGTAGCAGTATACCTAATCATAAAACAATTTGAACAATAAAAAAATAAAATAAATATAACGAAACTCGCTGATGAATCTTGAATATAGATATGAAAAGGACCTCTGTAGAAGGGTGGAGATGTCTTCCTCGCTGATTGACCCCCTTTTCTGCCTCTTGATTTTCTGAATCATTCTTGTTATTGTTTATAGCGAAATGGCATGTTACGCCTTGTCCTAATTGGTTCAAACGAATGCCTAAGATCTATATACGTAGTTTCCTCCTCAGAATCAGATGGAGAAGGGAAAAATCAAAAACCCTAAACCCAGTAAAGGTAGACAAAGAACAGAAGAGAGAGGCCTGAGTCTTGAGAGTCGAAGAAAGAGAAGTAGTTGATTACTGAATGAAGAGTGAAGAAGAAGAAGAAGAAGAAAAAGAAGAAGAAGAGCAAAACTGATGGAGAGTATAAGGCAGGAAATAGGACCGACCGTTGAAGAGCGTGAAGATGACGCGCCTTTTCAGGATTTGGTTGTGATGAGAGCAAAAGTTGGAATAAGAACGGAAGTTTTGGGGAAGAAAAAATTGGCCCAGTAAAGAAAGGGATTTTGTCTAAAATAGGCAAAATCCTTAATATAGTTTAAAAAAGAGCAACCTTGTGTAAAAGTTTAGAAATAGGCAAAATTTTATTTACTCTCCCGGTAGCCGGTTTGGTTGGGTCATTTAGTTTCCCACCAAAATAATTTTCTTTCTTCTTCTCCCTCCAACTACGCACCCTCTCTTTTTCTCTTCACTGATCTTCTCACCATTGTTGCGTGTCATCGTGGAAAAATTATAAAAATGAGGTTAGTAATATCTTCCAACAATATTTGCAATTTTTATTAAGATGTAAATGTTGCAATTTGTACCAGGATTTTTAAATAATAACTACCAGAAAAATGCGATTGGGACTGATATATTTTCGGAAAATTTCCAACAATTTGCTTCATACTTTCGCGAGGAACTGATATGGGTATTATTTAAACAGATTTTTGGTTGAAAAACCGTATTAAACTGTTACCCCAATTCAATAATAATTAATAGAAACATATATTTTTGGCCGCGTGTAATCGAAACATTTATGAAATGCTATATTCAGTTTTTTATATGTGGGGGTATATGTGGTATATCTGAGGGTATATCTGGTATATCCGGTATATCTGGGGGTATATCTGGTATATCCGGTATTTCTGGGGGTATATCTGGTATATCTCATGGTATATCTGGTATATCTCAGGGTATATCTGGTATATCCGGTATTTCTGGGGGTATATCTGGTATATCTCAGGGTATATCTGGTATATCTGAGGGTATATCTGATATATCTGAGGGTATATCTGGTATATCTCAGGGTATATCTGGTATATCTCAGGGTATATCTGGTATATCTCACGGTATATCTGGTATATCTGGTATATCTCAGGGTATATCTGGTATATCTCACGGTATATCTGGTATTTCTGGGGGTATATCTGGTATATCTGAGGGTATATCTGGTATATCTCAGGGTATATCTGGTATATCTGGTATATCTGGTATATCTGAGGGTATATCTGGTATATCTCAGGGTATATCTGGTATATCTCAGGGTATATCTGGTATATCTCAGGGTATATCTGGTATATATGAGGTATATCTGGTATATCTCAGGGTATATCTGGTATATCTCACGGTATATCTGGTATATCTGGTATATCTCAGGGTATATCTGGTATATCTCACGGTATATCTGGTATTTCTGGGGGTATATCTGGTATATCTCAGGGTATATCTGGTATATCTCAGGGTATATCTGGTATATCTGAGGGTATATCTGGTATATCTCACGGTATATCTGGTATATCTCAGGGTATATCTGGTATATCTCACGGTATATCTGGTATATCTCACGGTATATCTGGTATATCTCAGTGAAATTATGATATATCTCACGGTATATCTGGTATATCTCAGGGTATATCTGGTATATCTCACGGTATATCTGGTATATCTATGTATATGTTGGTATATCTCCATCTATTACACATTTAATCAGGTATATATGTTATATACTAATAACGCAGTTCAATATGTTGTATATTATTTGATATATCAATTAAACTTTACGTATTTTTGAATGAGATAGACCTAATTATTTATAAACATTTTACAGAATGGATAGCCTTAGTATTCTAATCATTCACAATGGTAAATGGTCATTGAAGGATGGTAAAAAAGTATATCAAGGAGGTGAAGGTTTGGTGATGAAGATAAAAAAGGATGGTTGTATAATGAACTTAAAGAAAAGTTGTTTCTCAAGTTAAAGATGGATAAGTTCAAGTATGAACTTGAAGTGAGATACTTCTATAAGAATGATTTGACATTACCATCTGTTTTAATAGGTGATGATGAAGAATTGGAAGAGTTTTTTGACCTTCACGTTGAAGATAATGAAAGGAAGGCTGTTCTATATGTCACAAAAAATGTGATAAGATCTGTAGGTACAAGTAATTCTATTTGCCATGAGCAAGTTTTTAATACCGGAGGCCGTAATGTAAATTTCTTGAGCGATACTAATATGCAAGAAGGATCTCAAAATCCAAATGGTGGTTGCGATAATGTACTTGATAGTATTCGTGATGATGTAGATCACAATTTAGTTCCGCCGCAAATGGGTGATGAAGGAGATATTGATATGATTAGAGAATATGAATTACCAGATATACCTGTCAACGAAAACGTTGATCGTGATATGTCCTCAATGGGAGGTTTGCATGCAATTCATAATGAAAGGACACAAGTTGAAACAGAAAGGGTCATTGTTAGAAATCATGAGAATTATGGTTTATCCCAGTCTGAAGGAAGAACTGTAATTAGAAACAATAATGAATTAGGTATCGGTCCATCCAGTACACCCACAGAGATTATTTCTAATGGTGACGTTTCGTCGTCTGTGGCACATGTTGAGCTTGATTTGAAAGTTGATCAAGTGTTTGACAATAAGATAGATTTCACAACACATGTCGGTCTTTATGCCATAAGAAACAGATTTGAGACGAGGACACTGACTAGTAGGAAAGACCGTGTTCTAATACGTTGCATTCAATCTACTTGTAGTTGGATGATTAGATGTAATAGGATCACTGGATCTGATAGGTTCAGGGTAAAAGAATACGAATCAAGACATACTTGTGATCCTAACAATTACATGAGGAAGAATAGGACTGCAACCTCAAGAGTGATAGGAAATGCCATAAAAATGAAGTTGGTCCGACCAGGAAGAATTTATAAGCCCAAAGATATTATTGATGATTGTCAAAATGAGTTTGGGATTGAGATTGGTTACACCACAGCATACAGATCGAAAGAGAAGGCTCTTTATTTGCTACGTGGCAGTGAAGAGGAATCATTCCTGAAGCTTCCTTCCTACTGTCATGTTTTGAAGGAAAGAAATCCTGGTAGCGTGACACATATTGAAGTTGACCAGTCCGGAAGATTTAAGTACTTTTTTTTGGCACTAGGTCCATGTATCAGAGGTTTTTTATCTTGTATAAGACATGTAATTACAGTCGACGGTGCATTCCTATCAGGTAGGTATGCTGGGACATTATTCGTAGCAAATGCTTCAGATGGAAATAACAACATATATCCATTGGCCATTGGTGTTGGAGATTCTGAGAATAATGAAGCCTGGGAATGGTTTTTGTTAAAACTATCCGGTATATTTGGGCACATTGATGATCTTGTTATTGTTTCAGATAGACACCAAAGCATTATACAATCTGTTCCTAAGGCATTCCCCAATGCTTTGCATGGATATTGTGCATTTCACATGGAGATGAATTTGAACCACAAATTTAAGAATCCTGATATCACACCTTTGTTCAGATGTTGCGCAAGGGCATATACGAAGCGTGAATTTGACAAATACATGGGGGATTTGAGACTGATCGATCCTGATATAGAGAAGTACTTATTGGAAGCAGGTAAAGACAAGTGGTCAAGATTTCATTTTCCTGGGAACAGATACGGTATAATGACCACAAATGGTTCAGAGTCATTTAATAATGTCATGAAATCTGCTCGTGAGTTACCTATAACCATGCTTGCTGAGTACTACCGTAGCAAAATACAACATTGGTTTGTCGAACGTAGGGAGGTTGGGATGAGATGGGGAACTCGATTACTTACCGATGAGGTCGACTCAATTATGCGTGCAAATCACAATAAGTCCTTAAGGTACAGGGTTTTCAGAATTAATGCACATGTTTTCCAGGTATGGGATCGTACATCATTATATTGTTATTGAATTTTTAAATATGTCAATTTAATAGCGCATGTGTTTTAATTACTTCTAATGTTTAAACCATCTATTTAACTAGTTCATTTATATGATGTCAGGTTGTACACGGTGATACTAGTCAAGATGTTGATCTACTGAACAGAAGTTGTAGCTGCAGGGAATTTGATGTTCACAAAATCCCCTGTTGTCATGCCATTGCAGCGGCCCGTTTTCAAGATGTTGATGTCCAGTCCTTGGTTGACCGATTATACACAGTCAATTGTTATATTATCGCATATGCGGAGGCAATTTTTCCAGCAACTGACAATGGTCAGTGGGACATTCCAGAAGAAATCATGGACCTAGTTGAACTTCCTCCTAACACAAAGAGAAAATCTGGCAGACCACGAAAGCGACGCATACGTTCACATGGGGAAGTAATAAAGAAGTTAATGTTGTGCAGTCGTTGTGGAATTAGTGGTCATAACAGAAGGACTTGTAATGTTTTTCGTCAGATGATTGTAGAACCTTCCCTACCTTCTCAAGAATGAAGATTTTCATGTACCCTGTAATATTTTATGCTGATTTCAAGTTGAACATTTATGTATCTGAATTTTGCATTAATGATAGTGTTATATTATGCCCTGTCTCTAAATTTTCATGTACCACGTATATGAGATATGTGTTGTTATATTATTTTATAAGATATACCATGAGATATAACCCCATATACCATGAGATATACCATAATTACCGTGAGATATACCATAATTTCACTGAGATATACCAGATATACCCTCAGATATACCAGATATACCCCCAGATATACCAGATATACCCTGAGATATACCAGATATACCCTGAGATATACCAGATATACCCTCAGATATACCAGATATACCGTGAGATATACCATAATTTCACTGAGATATACCAGATATACCAGATATACCGTGAGATATACCATAATTTCACTGAGATATACCAGATATACCAGATATACCCTCAGATATACCATAATTTCACTGAGATATACCCTGAGATATACCAGATATACCCCCAGATATACCAGATATACCCTGAGATATACCAGATATACCCCCAGATATACCAGATATACCCTGAGATATACCAGATATACCCTGAGATATACCAGATATACCCTCAGATATACCAGATATACCAGATATACCGTGAGATATACCATAATTTCACTGAGATATACCAGATATACCAGATATACCCTCAGATATACCATAATTTCACTGAGATATACCAGATATACCAGATATACCCCCAGATATACCAGATATACCCTAAGATATACCAGATATACCCTCAGATATACCAGATATACCCCCAGATATACCAGATATACCCTGAGATATACCAGATATACCCTGAGATATACCAGATATACCCTGAGATATACCAGATATACCCTCAGATATACCAGATATACCAGATATACCGTGAGATATACCATAATTTCACTGAGATATACCAGATATACCAGATATACCCTCAGATATACCATAATTTCACTGAGATATACCAGATATACCAGATATACCCCCAGATATACCAGATATACCCTAAGATATACCAGATATACCCTCAGATATACCAGATATACCCCCAGATATACCAGATATACCCTGAGATATACCAGATATACCCTGAGATATACCAGATATACCCTCAGATATACCAGATATACCAGATATACCGTGAGATATACCATAATTTCACTGAGATATACCAGATATACCAGATATACCGTGAGATATACCATAATTTCACTGAGATATACCAGATATACCCTGAGATATACCAGATATACCCCCAGATATACCAGATATACCCTGAGATATACCAGATATACCCCCAGATATACCAGATATACCCTGAGATATACCAGATATACCCTGAGATATACCAGATATACCCTCAGATATACCAGATATACCAGATATACCGTGAGATATACCATAATTTCACTGAGATATACCAGATATACCAGATATACCCTCAGATATACCATAATTTCACTGAGATATACCAGATATACCAGATATACCCTCAGATATACCAGATATACCCTCAGATATACTAGATATACCAAAAAATTTCACTACGAATGAGTTCCAGAACTACAAAAAATTTATCCCAAAATTTGGATATTACAATTTCAGTAACAGATGGAATAAATCATAACCAAAACCGATTTCCTTCATTTCATTATTACACCAAAGTAATGTATGAGTACAATTTTACATAAATTGATCACATATATAATTACAAACATTACATAAATGTTCTCATAACCATTACATTTACAGATAGTAACCGATTTACAATATTTGAAGCACGTAATCCATGATACTAAGCCTATGTCAAGCTGCATAAAAGTTCACAACAAAGCACTCCAGAGAAAGCCTAAATAGGCATTGTTGTTGCCTCTGTTGAGTGATATACCAGTTAGTCTTTACAAGAATGAAGCAACATCAGATACCATTTGGAAGTTGCTTACAACCTACCAAAAAAGTGTTATATTATCAGATAAGCCAACAGAAAAATAACCAGATAACAGATATACCAAATATGGGCCATAAAAAATAAAACTAATAAGTTTATATATATGCCATACCCGTTAAGTTGTAAAATGCACAAAAATACCTTAACACATAAAGTCCATACGGTATAATACATAAATGTTCTGCAACACAGAATCATAATCAAGTAGTTGATCAATTATATAAAAATATAATCTTTATTGCATACCAGATTAAACAATTATGTATTCATCGTCCGCAAAGAAAAGTTCACAACAAAGTTTCTTTCTGAAGAAACCTATAGCCTCGTCTTTGATGTCAGTCAGTGGCTTCTCATTTACTAAATACTCAATGAACTTCAGTGCATATATGCCACAGTCACCCTGTGTAATATATTGAAGTAAACAATAAGTCCGTATAAGTAATGCAATATAACTTATGGTATATCTCACTTAAATCGATGTCACTAACCAAATAATAAAATATACTTACACTTGAACTTGCTGTGGAACAGCTATTGCATTACGATATATGGGCCACTTCTCTATGATTTTGTCATGTTCAACCACATCCAAGTTATGAATCAAGTTTGGGATCATGACAGATAAATTATGTAACCTTTTCTTGAGAGCTCCATCTCTTATGTGTTTAGGAAGTGAATCATATACGTTAATTTGTTGTTGTCTGATGTCAAGTCCGATAGCGATCCAATGACCCTTCTCCAATATAACACCATATATATTGGAGACACGAATCCATGGTTTACCTATATCAGGCCGGACACCTGTTTCAAAACAAACAAGAAATTTATATTATCATATGAAACGATAAAATGTTCAAGTTTTCCCAGATATGCAACACAGAATCATAAGTTTAAAAGTATTTTACCAGTCACGTAATCAAACCACTTCTTATCATTCAACCAAAAAGACAAGTGGTCATTCTTCTTCAACTTCTTCCATTCACTTCCACTTGCATCGATGTAAGCCTACATTTTAAAATATAGTAATTTTAAAGAAAATTTGTTACATCATCTGCAAATTGACCAGATATGACATAGAAAAGTACGATATATACAACATATTTTTAAATTTACCCTCAGATATACTAAGTAAAAGTCTTACCCAAAACGACGAGTCTACAGTTGTCCAATTGTTATTTAGGAACAAGTGCGGATGAAGTTCCTCTTTCTTCCTCAACAGCCATAGTCCGCAATCTATGTGCTGAAGTTATTTTGCCAATTTAAAATTACGCATCGTTGATACCAGACATATGAGATATATGTGTTGTTAGTTTCACTTTAGAATACCAAATATATTGAATAACAATCCATAAACCAAATAACAACATATAACCAGATATATATCCATAAATGAACATAACCAAAACATGTACCTCATTGAGTAAAGATGATTGTGGTTTCAATATACGATGAAACCAAGTAGAGTTAGCCATACCCTTACTTGGGCAACCAACAATAATACTTTCCCTACATTTTGAAGAATAACAAAGACATCAATAATTAACCATATTACGTGGGTTAAAAAAATACCCTCAAATTGGATGAATAAATAAGACAATAAGTAGTAGGAAATACATACTGGTTGTCGTTATAATGTTGATATAACCATTCCAAGAAGTAGGTATATCTGGATTCATCAAACCCTCTCATCGGATCATACACACCAGCTTGTTGTGCTTGGTCCGATTGGTGGGACTTTATTGATATACCTGATTTCCTCTTCGGCTGCACATATGGGGATTTTAGGGAGGGACCAACTTTTCTCTTCCTCCTACTATATATATTACCAAAGGGTGCGGACGTGCCAGTCGAACTAACGCCCTTTGATGGTATCGAACCTAATCGCACTGAGGTGGTACCGGTGCGGATAGGGGCAGCCTCTAAAATATATTCCAAAGTAGAAAAATCCAGACCTGCCAAGTTATCATCTACTTCGGTTGCATGGACTGGCTGCTTTCCAAGGTTCAGTTCAGTGGGACATTCTTCAGTCACACCCACTGATTCTTCCTGATGATCAGAATGAACCTTGGTTGTTTCCTCCCCAATTTCTTCTGTGCTCAACAAAATCATTTCTCTGCATGTATCAGTACCCACTACTGCTTCTTCCGTGGACGTCACATCATCTTCGTCCACTAAAATATGTACAGAGGCCACCTTACGTGGGTCAGTAAGTGGGACACTTTTTTTCCTGGACGAGTTCCCACCAGGTTTCACTGCATCTATATCTGTTGCAGTCTTTTGTTGTTGTCTCAACAACTGATTCAACACATCCTTCATCCAATTTTGGTTTTCTTTTATTGAGATGACCTCCTTCTTCAATTCTCGAAGCTCTTGCAACACCTAAAATTACAAAGCATAAAAATTTATTCGTACAAGGTTGCAATTAATGACATAAACTAATTAAAAGTCCAAGGGTTTTATATGTGCCGTATTATATTACCTCCATAATGGAAGTTGATGAATGAGATGAAGGTTCATCTTTTTGGACTTCAGGGATAGGGTCACTTTTATCACCACTGTGACCAGATGTGTGTTGATCTTCATCGCCTTTGGAAGGCAACTCATGAGATAAGCCACTAACGTTTGGCACACCAAGGCCAGGTTGCAGCCTCGCATATTGTTGTGCCGAAATTAAGTACGGACTCTTTATCTCCGATTCATTAGGAGTGAGTCTCGTCAGCATATGAAACTGTATCATATACAACGGAAACATATACCAGTTAGTTAAGTACAATCGAAAATATAAATAAAAATAAATTTAATAACAAAAACATATAGGCAACAAACTTACATCTGAAGCCTGGAATATTTTATGGTTTATGTCCCAAAACTTCAAATAGTGCCCCTTCTTTTGATTCTCCCAGCGTAATATCCTGGGCAATGCATCTGGAGACGTACAAGTTGCTAAATCAGTAATAGGCACTTGTATGGCCTCGTAGGCCCAAACTTGCAGTGCCCAAGAAAAACCATAGACACTGTAAGTTGAAGCGACCCCTCCAACTTTTTGAAGATTAATATTCTTCAACCTCCTTACGGTGAAGTCATAGACTATCTTACCCCAGGGGTAGATATTAAACTTGTCAACGTCTTCAACTAAATCCAAATATTCATCATTAATGGCCCTCAAATTATGATCGGCCAAAAGAATTATTTCCAGAGTATATATCAGAGCCAACCTCAAAACATCTTCAGGCTCTGTGGACAATGGAAGGTTTGCAAATACCTTCTCCAACTCCACTTTCTTTATTGGCCTATCGGTCTTGAAGAAATTTTTACGCAAACGGCCACTTTGAGCTGGACTTCCTTCGTCACCGATAAACATCATACCGGTGATTAGGCTAAACTCTTCGTATCCAAAGAGGTGGGGTGCACCATTTACAATAACTCGGAGTTCTTTCCCCGATTGATCTCTATCTTGCATCAATAATATATGATGCAAGAATCCAGCTGTAAACTCTATATGTTTCATCCTTGTGATGAAACCAAAACATAAGCCCTGAAATCTATTCAGTAACCCAAATCCTTGTAGGGTCGTCTTCAATGTTGCAAAATTTTGAAGACGTGATATGTTGGTTATTTTACCAACATAATAATCGGATGAGGAGACATAAGGCACGAATGAGATTTTTCCTGCCATTTCCTGCATATTTAACATTTACGGAAAACAATTTCATTAATACTTGTGAACAGGTATACAAAAATTACAATATATATGCGAAAAACATCAATCACATTAAACCAACATAAAAATACATCAAATTTAGGTTCATATAAATGAAACTTATAGAAATACACCAATATATACCACATATACCTTGAGATATACCAGATATACTCCGAGATATACCAGATATACCATGAAATATACCAGATATACCATGAAATATACCAGATATACCAGATATACCATGAGATATACCAGGAGATATACCAGATATACCAGGAGATATACCAGATATACCAGGAGATATACCAGATATACCAGATATACCGTGAGATATACCATAATTTCACTGAGATATACCAGATATACCCTGAGATATACCAGATATACCGTGAGATATACCATAATTTCACTGAGATATACCAGATATACCAGATATACCCTGAGATATACCAGATATACCCTGAGATATACCAGATATACCCTGAGATATACCAGATATACCCTGAGATATACCAGATATACTAGATATACCGTGAGATATACCAGATATACCCTGAGATATACCAGATATACCCCCAGATATACCAGATATACCCCCAGATATACCAGATATACCCCCAGATATACCAGATATACCCTGAGATATACCAGATATACCATGAGATATACCAGATATTCACTGAGATATACCAGATATACCATGAGATATACCAGATATACCAGATATACCGTGGGATATACCAGATATACCATGAGATATACCAGATATACCAGATATACCCCCAGATATACCAGACACAACACAAAATATACCAGATATACCAGATATACCATGAGATATACCAGATATACCCCGAGATGACCAGATATACCCCCAGATATACCAGATATACCATGAGATATACCAGATATACCAGATATACCGTGAGATATACCAGATATACCCTGAGATATACCAGATATACCAGATATACCGTGAGATATACCAGATATACCCTGAGATATACCATAATTTCACTGAGATATACCAGATATACCAGATATACCCTGAGATATACCATAATTTCACTGAGATATACCAGATATACCCTCAGATATACCAGATATACCGTGAGATATACCATAATTTCACTGAGATATACCAGATATACCCTGAGATATACCATAATTTCACTGAGATATACCAGATATACCCTCAGATATACCAGATATACCGTGAGATATACCATAATTTCACTGAGATATACCAGATATACCAGATATACCATGAGATATACCAGATATACCAGATATACCGTGGGATATACCAGAAATACCCCCAGATATACCAGATATACCATGAGATATACCAGATATACCGTGAGATATACCAGATATACCCCCAGATATACCAGATATAACACAAAATATACCAGATATACCATGAGATATACCAGATATACCGTGAGATATACCAGATATACCCCCAAATATACCAGACATAACACAAAATATACCAGATATACCAGATATACCATGAGATATACCAGATATACCCCGAGATATACCAGATATACCATGAGATATACCAGATATACCGTGAGATATACCTCATATATACCAGATATACCCTGAGATATACAAGATATACCAGATATACCCTGAGATATACCAGATATACCATGAGATATACCAGATATACCGTGAGATATACCTCATATATACCAGATATACCCTGAGATATACCAGATATACCAGATATACCCTGAGATATACCAGATATACCATGAGATATACCAGATATACCCCGAGATATACCAGATATACCATGAGATATACCAGATATACCCCGAGATATACCAGATATACCATGAGATATACCAGATATACCAGATATACCCTGAGATATACCAGATATACCCTGAGATATACCAGATATACCCTCAGATATACCAGATATACCAGATATACCGTGAGATATACCAGATATACCCTGAGATATACCAGATATACCATGAGATATACCAGATATACCACTGATATACCCCCAGATAATGTTATTCATGATTAACAACCAGATATACCAGAAATCAGATTATCCATCCATAATTACAAAATCCCAATATTACAAAACCTACATTTTACATAAACATTTAACCTTAAACCAACATTTTACAAAAAACCATACAAAAATAAGGGGTTTTCGTTGAGTTTCAACGAAAACCCAATTAAAAACCAAACTGCATAGCTTCAAAAGGTGAGTAATGGTCGAGTGTTTTCGTGCAAGGAAGACAAATTTGTTTAAAATACTTACCGAATAATGCAGAGCTTCAAAAGTTGATAGTAATGGTCGAGTGTTTTCTGCGTTGATACTGTTCGTCTTCTTCCTCAATCGAAAATGGGAGAGCTTCGCTAATACCAGATAGTGACGAGGGATTCTTGAGAGGTAGAGTAATGCTAGTTGTGGGTTTGTTTGAACTGTTCGATTTCTTTATTTCAAACGGTTTAAAGAGTTACCGGCTACCAAATGGGTCTTTGGGTGGGCGGTTAAAAAAAGCCCATTTTTAAACTTTTACGTAAGGTTGCCCTTTTTTAAACTATATTAAGGATTTTGCCTATTTTAGACAAAATCCCGTAAAGAAACGCCTTAAGTCGAAGCGGTATTGGGGTGAAAAGAAGGGATTTTGTCTAAAATAGGCAAAATCCTTAATATAGTTTAAAAAAGAGCAACCTTGTGTAAAAGTTTAGAAATAGGCAAAATTTTATTTACTCTCCCGGTAGCCGGTTTGGTTGGGTCATTTAGTTTCCCACCAAAATAATTTTCTTTCTTCTTCTCCCTCCAACTACGCACCCTCTCTTTTTCTCTTCACTGATCTTCTCACCATTGTTGCGTGTCATCGTGGAAAAATTATAAAAATGAGGTTAGTAATATCTTCCAACAATATTTGCAATTTTTATTAAGATGTAAATGTTGCAATTTGTACCAGGATTTTTAAATAATAACTACCAGAAAAATGCGATTGGGACTGATATATTTTCGGAAAATTTCCAACAATTTGCTTCATACTTTCGCGAGGAACTGATATGGGTATTATTTAAACAGATTTTTGGTTGAAAAACCGTATTAAACTGTTACCCCAATTCAATAATAATTAATAGAAACATATATTTTTGGCCGCGTGTAATCGAAACATTTATGAAATGCTATATTCAGTTTTTTATATGTGGGGGTATATGTGGTATATCTGAGGGTATATCTGGTATATCCGGTATATCTGGGGGTATATCTGGTATATCCGGTATTTCTGGGGGTATATCTGGTATATCTCATGGTATATCTGGTATATCTCAGGGTATATCTGGTATATCCGGTATTTCTGGGGGTATATCTGGTATATCTCAGGGTATATCTGGTATATCTGAGGGTATATCTGATATATCTGAGGGTATATCTGGTATATCTCAGGGTATATCTGGTATATCTCAGGGTATATCTGGTATATCTCACGGTATATCTGGTATATCTGGTATATCTCAGGGTATATCTGGTATATCTCACGGTATATCTGGTATTTCTGGGGGTATATCTGGTATATCTGAGGGTATATCTGGTATATCTCAGGGTATATCTGGTATATCTGGTATATCTGGTATATCTGAGGGTATATCTGGTATATCTCAGGGTATATCTGGTATATCTCAGGGTATATCTGGTATATCTCAGGGTATATCTGGTATATATGAGGTATATCTGGTATATCTCAGGGTATATCTGGTATATCTCACGGTATATCTGGTATATCTGGTATATCTCAGGGTATATCTGGTATATCTCACGGTATATCTGGTATTTCTGGGGGTATATCTGGTATATCTCAGGGTATATCTGGTATATCTCAGGGTATATCTGGTATATCTGAGGGTATATCTGGTATATCTCACGGTATATCTGGTATATCTCAGGGTATATCTGGTATATCTCACGGTATATCTGGTATATCTCACGGTATATCTGGTATATCTCACGGTATATCTGGTATATCTCACGGTATATCTGGTATATCTCACGGTATATCTGGTATATCTCAGTGAAATTATGATATATCTCACGGTATATCTGGTATATCTCAGGGTATATCTGGTATATCTCACGGTATATCTGGTATATCTATGTATATGTTGGTATATCTCCATCTATTACACATTTAATCAGGTATATATGTTATATACTAATAACGCAGTTCAATATGTTGTATATTATTTGATATATCAATTAAACTTTACGTATTTTTGAATGAGATAGACCTAATTATTTATAAACATTTTACAGAATGGATAGCCTTAGTATTCTAATCATTCACAATGGTAAATGGTCATTGAAGGATGGTAAAAAAGTATATCAAGGAGGTGAAGGTTTGGTGATGAAGATAAAAAAAGGATGGTTGTATAATGAACTTAAAGAAAAGTTGTTTCTCAAGTTAAAGATGGATAAGTTCAAGTATGAACTTGAAGTGAGATACTTCTATAAGAATGATTTGACATTACCATCTGTTTTAATAGGTGATGATGAAGAATTGGAAGAGTTTTTTGACCTTCACGTTGAAGATAATGAAAGGAAGGCTGTTCTATATGTCACAAAAAATGTGATAAGATCTGTAGGTACAAGTAATTCTATTTGCCATGAGCAAGTTTTTAATACCGGAGGCCGTAATGTAAATTTCTTGAGCGATACTAATATGCAAGAAGGATCTCAAAATCCAAATGGTGGTTGCGATAATGTACTTGATAGTATTCGTGATGATGTAGATCACAATTTAGTTCCGCCGCAAATGGGTGATGAAGGAGATATTGATATGATTAGAGAATATGAATTACCAGATATACCTGTCAACGAAAACGTTGATCGTGATATGTCCTCAATGGGAGGTTTGCATGCAATTCATAATGAAAGGACACAAGTTGAAACAGAAAGGGTCATTGTTAGAAATCATGAGAATTATGGTTTATCCCAGTCTGAAGGAAGAACTGTAATTAGAAACAATAATGAATTAGGTATCGGTCCATCCAGTACACCCACAGAGATTATTTCTAATGGTGACGTTTCGTCGTCTGTGGCACATGTTGAGCTTGATTTGAAAGTTGATCAAGTGTTTGACAATAAGATAGATTTCACAACACATGTCGGTCTTTATGCCATAAGAAACAGATTTGAGACGAGGACACTGACTAGTAGGAAAGACCGTGTTCTAATACGTTGCATTCAATCTACTTGTAGTTGGATGATTAGATGTAATAGGATCACTGGATCTGATAGGTTCAGGGTAAAAGAATACGAATCAAGACATACTTGTGATCCTAACAATTACATGAGGAAGAATAGGACTGCAACCTCAAGAGTGATAGGAAATGCCATAAAAATGAAGTTGGTCCGACCAGGAAGAATTTATAAGCCCAAAGATATTATTGATGATTGTCAAAATGAGTTTGGGATTGAGATTGGTTACACCACAGCATACAGATCGAAAGAGAAGGCTCTTTATTTGCTACGTGGCAGTGAAGAGGAATCATTCCTGAAGCTTCCTTCCTACTGTCATGTTTTGAAGGAAAGAAATCCTGGTAGCGTGACACATATTGAAGTTGACCAGTCCGGAAGATTTAAGTACTTTTTTTTGGCACTAGGTCCATGTATCAGAGGTTTTTTATCTTGTATAAGACATGTAATTACAGTCGACGGTGCATTCCTATCAGGTAGGTATGCTGGGACATTATTCGTAGCAAATGCTTCAGATGGAAATAACAACATATATCCATTGGCCATTGGTGTTGGAGATTCTGAGAATAATGAAGCCTGGGAATGGTTTTTGTTAAAACTATCCGGTATATTTGGGCACATTGATGATCTTGTTATTGTTTCAGATAGACACCAAAGCATTATACAATCTGTTCCTAAGGCATTCCCCAATGCTTTGCATGGATATTGTGCATTTCACATGGAGATGAATTTGAACCACAAATTTAAGAATCCTGATATCACACCTTTGTTCAGATGTTGCGCAAGGGCATATACGAAGCGTGAATTTGACAAATACATGGGGGATTTGAGACTGATCGATCCTGATATAGAGAAGTACTTATTGGAAGCAGGTAAAGACAAGTGGTCAAGATTTCATTTTCCTGGGAACAGATACGGTATAATGACCACAAATGGTTCAGAGTCATTTAATAATGTCATGAAATCTGCTCGTGAGTTACCTATAACCATGCTTGCTGAGTACTACCGTAGCAAAATACAACATTGGTTTGTCGAACGTAGGGAGGTTGGGATGAGATGGGGAACTCGATTACTTACCGATGAGGTCGACTCAATTATGCGTGCAAATCACAATAAGTCCTTAAGGTACAGGGTTTTCAGAATTAATGCACATGTTTTCCAGGTATGGGATCGTACATCATTATATTGTTATTGAATTTTTAAATATGTCAATTTAATAGCGCATGTGTTTTAATTACTTCTAATGTTTAAACCATCTATTTAACTAGTTCATTTATATGATGTCAGGTTGTACACGGTGATACTAGTCAAGATGTTGATCTACTGAACAGAAGTTGTAGCTGCAGGGAATTTGATGTTCACAAAATCCCCTGTTGTCATGCCATTGCAGCGGCCCGTTTTCAAGATGTTGATGTCCAGTCCTTGGTTGACCGATTATACACAGTCAATTGTTATATTATCGCATATGCGGAGGCAATTTTTCCAGCAACTGACAATGGTCAGTGGGACATTCCAGAAGAAATCATGGACCTAGTTGAACTTCCTCCTAACACAAAGAGAAAATCTGGCAGACCACGAAAGCGACGCATACGTTCACATGGGGAAGTAATAAAGAAGTTAATGTTGTGCAGTCGTTGTGGAATTAGTGGTCATAACAGAAGGACTTGTAATGTTTTTCGTCAGATGATTGTAGAACCTTCCCTACCTTCTCAAGAATGAAGATTTTCATGTACCCTGTAATATTTTATGCTGATTTCAAGTTGAACATTTATGTATCTGAATTTTGCATTAATGATAGTGTTATATTATGCCCTGTCTCTAAATTTTCATGTACCACGTATATGAGATATGTGTTGTTATATTATTTTATAAGATATACCATGAGATATAACCCCATATACCATGAGATATACCATAATTACCGTGAGATATACCATAATTTCACTGAGATATACCAGATATACCCTCAGATATACCAGATATACCCCCAGATATACCAGATATACCCTGAGATATACCAGATATACCCTGAGATATACCAGATATACCCTCAGATATACCAGATATACCGTGAGATATACCATAATTTCACTGAGATATACCAGATATACCAGATATACCGTGAGATATACCATAATTTCACTGAGATATACCAGATATACCAGATATACCCTCAGATATACCATAATTTCACTGAGATATACCCTGAGATATACCAGATATACCCCCAGATATACCAGATATACCCTGAGATATACCAGATATACCCCCAGATATACCAGATATACCCTGAGATATACCAGATATACCCTGAGATATACCAGATATACCCTCAGATATACCAGATATACCAGATATACCGTGAGATATACCATAATTTCACTGAGATATACCAGATATACCAGATATACCCTCAGATATACCATAATTTCACTGAGATATACCAGATATACCAGATATACCCTAAGATATACCAGATATACCCTAAGATATACCAGATATACCCTCAGATATACCAGATATACCCCCAGATATACCAGATATACCCTGAGATATACCAGATATACCCTGAGATATACCAGATATACCCTCAGATATACCAGATATACCAGATATACCGTGAGATATACCATAATTTCACTGAGATATACCAGATATACCAGATATACCGTGAGATATACCATAATTTCACTGAGATATACCAGATATACCCTGAGATATACCAGATATACCCCCAGATATACCAGATATACCCTGAGATATACCAGATATACCCCCAGATATACCAGATATACCCTGAGATATACCAGATATACCCTGAGATATACCAGATATACCCTGAGATATACCAGATATACCCTCAGATATACCAGATATACCAGATATACCGTGAGATATACCATAATTTCACTGAGATATACCAGATATACCAGATATACCCTCAGATATACCATAATTTCACTGAGATATACCAGATATACCAGATATACCCCCAGATATACCAGATATACCCTAAGATATACCAGATATACCCTCAGATATACCAGATATACCCCCAGATATACCAGATATACCCTGAGATATACCAGATATACCCTGAGATATACCAGATATACCCCCAGATATACCAGATATACCCTGAGATATACCAGATATACCCTGAGATATACCAGATATACCCTCAGATATACCAGATATACCAGATATACCGTGAGATATACCATAATTTCACTGAGATATACCAGATATACCAGATATACCCTCAGATATACCATAATTTCACTGAGATATACCAGATATACCAGATATACCCCCAGATATACCAGATATACCCTAAGATATACCAGATATACCCTCAGATATACCAGATATACCCCCAGATATACCAGATATACCCTGAGATATACCAGATATACCCTGAGATATACCAGATATACCCTCAGATATACCAGATATACCAGATATACCGTGAGATATACCATAATTTCACTGAGATATACCAGATATACCAGATATACCGTGAGATATACCATAATTTCACTGAGATATACCAGATATACCAGATATACCGTGAGATATACCATAATTTCACTGAGATATACCAGATATACCCTGAGATATACCAGATATACCATGAGATATACCAGATATTCACTGAGATATACCAGATATACCATGAGATATACCAGATATACCAGATATACCGTGGGATATACCAGATATACCATGAGATATACCAGATATACCAGATATACCCCCAGATATACCAGACACAACACAAAATATACCAGATATACCAGATATACCATGAGATATACCAGATATACCCCGAGATGACCAGATATACCCCCAGATATACCAGATATACCATGAGATATACCAGATATACCAGATATACCGTGAGATATACCAGATATACCCTGAGATATACCAGATATACCAGATATACCGTGAGATATACCAGATATACCCTGAGATATACCATAATTTCACTGAGATATACCAGATATACCAGATATACCCTGAGATATACCATAATTTCACTGAGATATACCAGATATACCCTCAGATATACCAGATATACCGTGAGATATACCATAATTTCACTGAGATATACCAGATATACCCTGAGATATACCATAATTTCACTGAGATATACCAGATATACCCTCAGATATACCAGATATACCGTGAGATATACCATAATTTCACTGAGATATACCAGATATACCAGATATACCATGAGATATACCAGATATACCAGATATACCGTGGGATATACCAGAAATACCCCCAGATATACCAGATATACCATGAGATATACCAGATATACCGTGAGATATACCAGATATACCCCCAGATATACCAGATATAACACAAAATATACCAGATATACCATGAGATATACCAGATATACCGTGAGATATACCAGATATACCCCCAAATATACCAGACATAACACAAAATATACCAGATATACCAGATATACCATGAGAATATACCAGATATACCCCGAGATATACCAGATATACCATGAGATATACCAGATATACCGTGAGATATACCTCATATATACCAGATATACCCTGAGATATACAAGATATACCAGATATACCCTGAGATATACCAGATATACCATGAGATATACCAGATATACCGTGAGATATACCTCATATATACCAGATATACCCTGAGATATACCAGATATACCAGATATACCCTGAGATATACCAGATATACCATGAGATATACCAGATATACCCCGAGATATACCAGATATACCATGAGATATACCAGATATACCCCGAGATATACCAGATATACCATGAGATATACCAGATATACCAGATATACCCTGAGATATACCAGATATACCCTGAGATATACCAGATATACCCTCAGATATACCAGATATACCAGATATACCGTGAGATATACCAGATATACCCTGAGATATACCAGATATACCATGAGATATACCAGATATACCACTGATATACCCCCAGATAATGTTATTCATGATTAACAACCAGATATACCAGAAATCAGATTATCCATCCATAATTACAAAATCCCAATATTACAAAACCTACATTTTACATAAACATTTAACCTTAAACCAACATTTTACAAAAAAACCATACAAAAATAAGGGGTTTTCGTTGAGTTTCAACGAAAACCCAATTAAAAACCAAACTGCATAGCTTCAAAAGGTGAGTAATGGTCGAGTGTTTTCGTGCAAGGAAGACAAATTTGTTTAAAATACTTACCGAATAATGCAGAGCTTCAAAAGTTGATAGTAATGGTCGAGTGTTTTCTGCGTTGATACTGTTCGTCTTCTTCCTCAATCGAAAATGGGAGAGCTTCGCTAATACCAGATAGTGACGAGGGATTCTTGAGAGGTAGAGTAATGCTAGTTGTGGGTTTGTTTGAACTGTTCGATTTCTTTATTTCAAACGGTTTAAAGAGTTACCGGCTACCAAATGGGTCTTTGGGTGGGCGGTTAAAAAAAGCCCATTTTTAAACTTTTACGTAAGGTTGCCCTTTTTTAAACTATATTAAGGATTTTGCCTATTTTAGACAAAATCCCTGAAAAGAATCTTATAGTAAATGACAGCAAAACCCTCCGGTCTATATATAAATATATTTTTTTGAAATTTTGTTTTTGGCTTAATTACAAATTATACCCCAAAGCCGAAAGTTTACTAGGCACATGATACCCATAATTTTTAATGTATAAAATTTATACCTGTTGAAGGTAATGTAATTATGATATTTCTAACTTTTTACCCGTAAAATTTGTACCTTTAATATTGGAGCTAATTTTATTATAATAAATTTTTGTTTAATTTAATTTAACAATCTAAATAAAATATCTTTTTTATTATTATTGTCAAACTAATATTTTTTCTCGCTTAAAAAATATTATGATACCAAAATTATAGTATTTGTTAAGTTTATATATGGCTAATATTTTTAATAAATATTTAAGTATAAATAAGAATTTCTCATTTTTGATTTTACTGATTATTATGAAATATCTAAATGTTGTATAGTTTGAAAAACTTAAATAGATTTAAATGATTAATAAAATAAAATAAATAAATGTAAAAAAAAAAATAAAGTCATCTTTATACACTATATTTTACTGATGACTATGCATGTATATCAATAATATTCTTTTTTTTATTTTTTTACATTTATTTATTAGGGCAGAAAATTTTAATGATTCTTTTTTTTATATAAAAAGAAATATTTTAGTCCCTTACTTATATTTTGCATTATTTTAATTTATTTTTTTGTAAAAGTGAGAACATTTATTTTTTCACTATATAAGACTTTATAAATCTTTGTTGGATATTTGTAAGGTTTTATAAAAATAGTTTATTATTTATAATATTTTATTAATTTAATTATAATTTCTTTTAATTGTTGGATTCATTTTACATGTTTCATATTAATTTTTTTTTCTTACTAGAGCATTAATTTTATTAATTATTCGTTATAATATTTTAGATAATTTACTTCTCTTGTTGTATTAGGTTAAATAAATTTAATTTTAAAATTTATTTAATTTCTTCACTTACTCTAATACCAAAATTTTATGTAACATTTTGATTTTAATAATTTACAATATTTAAGAAGATAAATTTTCATAACAATTTTTCATTTTTAAACTTGTATTTACATAAAAATTTAATATGCACAAATAAACTTTTATAATTAATAGATTGAATCTAGATGTATTTTTTTATCATGAATATTTTTAATAGTTTTTAAAAAATAGAACTTGTGCTATCATTTTTCTATAAGAGAAAGACTTGTACTATCACTTTTTCATAAAAAAAAAAAATGACTTAAGTGTCTTAAAAAATAGATGAAGGATTAAATTGCTTCTTTTCAAAGAATTAAATAACCTCTATGGTATATTTTCCTATTTATGATTATTTATTTCATCTTATAAGTCGTTGAAATCTATTGAAAAATTACCAAAAATAACATTTCTAAAATTTATAATAATAAAATTAGCACTCTAATAATATTGAACGTTCAATTTGAACGTGAAATATTGAATGGGTCTAAATTATAGTTGTTTAATTTCAATTGAATAGGTGTTCAAAGAAAAATGACATATTAATTATTTTTTTAATTATAAAAATATAAATTTAAATAAAAAAAAATTGTTAGTTTTATTATTAAATATTTTAAAGAATATTATTTTATTATTTTTCCATTCATCTTTCTCAAGTAATATAACATTTAGATCTTTCATAGTAATCATTGGGGTTCAGCTTTCTCAAAGTAATATAACATTTAAATATTTCATAGTAATCATTGGGATTAGAATAAGAACTTGTTATTTATTGTTATACTTAAATATCTTATTAAGAATATTAGTTATAAAAAAAAATTAAGAAATGAAAACAATTTTGGTATCATAAGATCTTCTTAGACGAGAAAAAATACTGATTTGACAATAATAACACAAAACAAAGTTTTTCATATAGACTGCTAAATTAAATTAAGCAAGACCTGGTATAATAATATTACTTCCAATAATAAGGGTATAAATTTTACATATCAAACATTATGAGTATAAATTTCACATGCAAAGGCAACTAGTAACGTTAAGGATATAAGTTATAATTAAACCTATTTGAAGTGTGGAAAAATTATTCATTAATTTAATATATTAATTTAAATTAATAATAATTAAATACCGTAAATTTTAAAGTTAAATAATTATTTTTTTAATTATAAAAATATTTTATTTTAACATAAATAATACTATTTTTATTATTATAAATTTAAATTTTTTTTTTCTTTTTCTAGTTTTTGAAATATGTTTTTTATACTAATTGTTTGTATTGTATTATACTTTTTTTAAGAGTGAAATAAATTTATTAAGATTAAAATATAAAAAAAAAAAAAAAAAAAAACATGGGTCATTTTATCTGTGATTTATATTTATAATTAATGTTTTTAAATTTAAGGAAAAAATATATAAATAAATTAAATGTAATTTAATATTTTTTTTTAAAATTTTGTGAATAAAATAAATGCAGTTTTATTATAAAATATTTTTTCTAACTAAAATTGTCATGTACGGAATATGAGTAAACATTGATATTGTATAGTTTATTCGCCTAATTATAAAAGTTGACACTAAACATGTATATTCTTACTATTGTTAAATATTATACTATTTAATCAAATACAATTATATTTATTTATTGTATCTAATATATTATACCATACCAAATGCACTGGCCAACAGCTTTTTTTTATTATTATATAAAATAACTTTCCCAAAATTTATAATAATAAAAATAGCACTTATTGTGTATAAATTTATAT
Source organism: Elaeagnus macrophylla (assembly GCA_029378325.1). Classification (NCBI taxonomy): domain Eukaryota; kingdom Viridiplantae; phylum Streptophyta; class Magnoliopsida; order Rosales; family Elaeagnaceae; genus Elaeagnus; species Elaeagnus macrophylla. Next base: position 13,874,918 of record CM055653.1, read on the forward strand.
TTTTACAATTAAAAAAATGATTAATATATCATTTTTTTTTTAAATAATTTAATTGGAATTAAACGACAGCAATTTAAACACATTCAATATTAAACGTTCGATATTATTGAAGTGTTAATTTTATTATTATAAATTTTAAAAATGTTATTTTTTATAATTTCCTTCCTCTGTTTTTTAAGAAACCAACAGCTTATTAACTGTAGAGTACATCATCGTGCGTTTTATTTTAATAATTTGTATAATTATATACAGAATGGGTGGCATACTACCCCCAAAAAAAAAAAATCAGTTTGTTGTGCATTATGTCTCCTACTGATAATATATTTATTGAGAACTTCCAAAATCCAACAAAATGAATGCCTATCTATGGGTTCTATCATTCTATGCGTGAAGATTTTGGATTCACCTCAGCAACTAGAATGGTCCCTTGACAATATCCAAGTACGTCTTAATGGAGGGTTTTTATTTGTCCTTTAGTGTCTTTTGCTCGACTTGGATGGTAGTTGATTTGGGGCAATACAACATTACATGTGGGTTGAAAGATGTTCAAGTGCAATTTTTTTTTTTCTATTCCATGTTGCAGATATTATTAATGTAATGTTTGCTGTACTCCTACTTCTAGTTATTAAACAGAGTATGTTTTGCTCTGGCTTTTAATTGTAATCGTTTTAAATTAATAAAATTCTTTTTATTTACGTAAAAAATAATAATACCCGAAGTAGATAATTTTAAATTAACTAAGTCACCTTGTAATCAATATCACGTCGAACTATATTTTGTACAACCATTCCATTCGAACTTTATCTTAATCTTTAAAGTTGAAAAATTTTATAATTACTTATAAATCTTACATTAATATTATATTTAAATAATATAAAATAATACTCTAATATTCACTCAAAATTTGTGTTTTTATTTTTTACAAATACCATCATTTTATATTTTTAAATTATTTTAATAAATTCTATTTATTTTGAGTCACTTCTTCTTCTTTTTTTCTTTCTTTCTCAAGAAATTTTTTTTTTTTTTTTTTTTTGGCGAGTGAAGCTCAAAAATTTTTATTCATTGATTAATTGAAATTTTAATACTATATAATATATGAGCAATATAAGACATCTAATTTTAAAATATTAATATTTAAAATAATTAAATTTGATGAATATTTATAAATTTTATATTAATATTATTCTTATACAGGAACAATATTTCTGTCGCAACTAATAATTTCACAAAATGGTCTATTTCATTCTATCATTCTTAATTAACAACTTCATTTAGCATTTACCTTTAGCTTATTCTTTACTATCTTCCTGTCGGTGAATACTTAAAAAGTTAATTTGGTCCAATAACTTTTTCGCTCCATAGAAATGCTAATATTATATATTTATTTCTTATTTTTATACTCATAATTACATCATAACATACCTACAAAAATATATATAAATTTTTATAATCTTAACATTATTCTTTCACTTAATATGTGACCGAATGTTCTTTGCCAACATCCTCTTCATTGGTATGCTGGTGCTGACCGCTCGTAGATTATAATCTTAATAATCATTTATATATAATTTTTTAGTGAAATCCATTATATATATTATATTTAATTGCATTATATAATTTTATTTTAAATAAAATTTATATTTTCATTATTTAAATTAAAATTATATAATATAATTATTGTATATATAATATAACACATTATAGAATAAAATATGTATTTATTTATAATTTTAATAATAATTTAATTAATTATAATCAATTATATTTATTCAAATTTAATCGACCATAACTTTGTATACGGTAGAAATTGAATATAATTTTTCGAATAAGCCGGATTGGTAATATTATTTGTTCATCTTGGTGCAATTGCAATACATAAAATTCTTTTACAAATTACGATGCACCACCATCATTTTTTATCATTCAAGTGCTAAATACCGAAAATTCCAACCCTTTTTACAGGAGTACGTAGATTATGAGCAGAATTTGTTGAAACATAATCTCATTATTTTTTTTAAAAACCATTTGCTTTAAAAATAAACAAATTAAAAATGCAACCAAGATTGGTTATTACCAAACTATAGAATTTTTTTTTCCTTTTAAATTACACAATAACCCTCACCGTTGACCTCATGACCAAATTTTTAAGCAATACTCCAAACATTCTTGAGTTCATTTTTGAGAAGGGCAAGTTGGTCTACTTGTAGAACAATAGTAACTGTTTTTCCATTTTTGCCCTCATTTGGTCCTCCACACATCACCAAAACAACACCTTCATTACCAACACCATCAATAGTATAACTTGCAAAAGCTGGTTTTTCCCCTTTCATTTCCAATCCATAAATGTCTACCTCTTCAAGATTTACAAATGTTAAATTTGCTCCAAATGCTATAAAGTCTCTTTGCCCATTATTTTTCTCTACCATCTCTTTAATTATATCATTCTCAAAAACCCTTTTCTCCATAATTAAATTTGCTAATTTTAACACCTCAGATTCTTTAATAGAGAAGTCTACTTCACATGTGCTAAACATCATTCCATTGTTTGGAACTTCATTTTCTATATCCCTTGAAGAATAATTACTTGTACAAATTGTAACCCTTTTCAGGTTTGAGGTTTCCTTTATCCTGGATAAGGATTTCCATATAATTGCGGAGAGAATTTCAAAAGGTGTAGCTTTGGTTACTGATAATTGCTTGGCTTTACAAATTGTGGACTTCAATTTTTCAAGTCGTTTTGAAGAGACATGAAAAGAATGCGTTCCCATTTTTGTAGTATTTGGAGGTAACCAATTGTTCCCCACTGGGTCTATTTCCTTTAAGGTAGAGGATTTGTTGGAGATTGTTGAAGGTGGGAATTCAGACTTTATTGGACTTGGCACGTGCAGAGACTTTGTTGGCACGTGACTTGACATAATCTGACCCCAAGTATTGATGAAAGCTGATGCAGAAAGTGCATCTCCTAGTACATGAGCCCAGCTGATTCCTAGAGACATCCCTCCACATTTGAAAAAAGTGAACTGTTTTTCAAAGAATTTAAATGAACTTGTAAAAACTTGATTTTTATAGCAAATTATTTTATAGAGCAATATCAATTGTTACAAACAAGCACAGTAAGGATGCAAATTTGAACTATTTTTAATGTAAAGTACGTATGAGTGTATAATATTATCCTAAAAGAAAAAAAGAAAAATATCTTTAATATTTACTAAATTAAACTAATGATACATTTTAGTCTATTATCTTCTAGATTGTACTCTAAAAATTTATTAACTTTCAAACTTAAGACACCATTAATTCATTAGCATTTTAGTTCGAATAGATAATCAAGCAAATCTTTAAAAATAATTTTTAGATTATCTTGAAGTTTAAATTAACTTATTTTTTAAAAAATTATTATCACAATTTATTAAATTTTTAACTTTAAATTAAATCAACTGGAATTAAAATTGAAAGACGAAACTAATACTCGTTTCAACAAAATTCAACAAACAAATTCGTTTTAGTTAGCATAATGTAATAGTAACATGGGATTGGTAGTCAAAATCCTTTTTCTCATGTAAAATATAGGTAGTACTTAAGCGGTTAAGCCCACGTCAAGCCTAAAGTACCTCTCTGTCTTACCTTGGATCTCAACCACACGATATAATTTAAAATTAAATTTTAAAAAATCATATAAACGTATAATTTATTATATAGTGCCTTGTGAAAGTTTAACTACTTTAAGCATTAAATAGCGTGTTTCTTTGTAAATGATTCTACATTAATTATAATATTTAATTTTTTTATAAAATTTAATAATCATTATATTATTAAAATTATTATTTAATATAATTTTTATATCATTATTAAATTTAAATTTCTTATTTAATAAGATAATATATTATAAAAAAGCACTTAATATTAATAGTGTAAAATATAGGAATAATTTTGTTAAAAAAATGTTAAATTTAATTTAAATTTTTATATATAATATAAATAGATAAAAATAAACTCATATAATTAAATTATATTTTCTCAGTTTTATTTGAAATTAACTTTGTATCTCTCCTTACTCCTTAGTCAGCTATCCTTAAGTATAGTGATAAAAAAAATATTGAAAAATTATAAAAATAACTGCCCTCAAATTTAAAACAATAAAAATAGTATCACAATAACATTAAATAGATTTAATTAAACAAAATTTAATATTGAATAAGTTTAAATAATTATAGTTTAATTTAAAGTCGTTTAATATAAAATTATGAGTTAAATTTTTTTAAAATATAAAAATATATAAGCAGAATATAAAAGGCGTTTATTTTTTTAATTAAAAATTTTAAAAATGTTACTTTTATTATTTTTTCAAAAATATTTCATTTCGAGACCACTCCAATTATTTTCAAAAATATATTGCGTCAATCTAAAAGAGCATATAATTATTTATTTTTTTTTAAAGTATTCCCATATATATATTTACTGTTAAAAAAATATTCCCAGTTATAAAAAAAAATCTTAAGTAATATAATAAGAAAAAATTATATAAAGTTGAAAAGCACATAACAAGATAAAATTAATAATACCTGAATAAAGACCAAAGGAGAGAAACCAAGATCAGGTCCAAGAACTTGGTCATAACAAAGACCTTGAAAGACACAATGATCCTCCAAAGCCAACCATTCATGAATAGTCTTTTCACAAAAGGCCTCAACAATTCTAACACCAGCATCATTGCACTTTATCAAAGGCCTCCCAGTTGTTTCTGATTTCCTAATTCTCCCAGCAGCTGTGTTATAGATATCAAGCAAAGGAAACATTGGACACTTCAAATCATGAATTGAGAGGCCTTGAATTGCATCACTTTTATTAAAAAAGTAGACCCCTTTTAGATAATGAAGTTTCATAGCTAAGTCCATGTTTGTTAATTCATGAACTTCATTTTCACTTGTTACTTTGGCTGGCACCGTTGAAGATAGCCTTATGTCTGACATGAAGCTGTCAATGTTTCTTGACAACATTGTATTTAAGTAAGTCTGATACTGACAACGTTGTAATGATCTCTGAAAAATAATTCACAATTTTTAAGGAGCACAAGAGAAATGCTTAATTTTTCAATTTGCTTTGAATTTTGAGTTGGGAAGAAGTGGCTTTTATTCTTGGTCATGACTCGTATAGTATTAATGATCATCTATCAAATAAATATTTAAAATAAAATAAAAGTTAAATTATTGATGGTGGGGAGGGTTATTAATGAGTTAGGCGATTTCACTCCTCAACTGTCAGCCCAATAACAAACTTTAACTGCAGAAAAAGTATACTTTAATTCATCAAGTGGTCCAGAACAATCATATTTTATGAATACAATTTTTTTTTTCCTTTCTAAATTCAAAAGATAAACACTCATTTTTGAGTATGGGATGAGAGAGTTTGAAATTTTTATTCTATCCTCTCATAATTATGACTTATTATTAATTTAAATTATTGGTTCATGATCAAATGAATAATTACCTATAACAAAATGCAATTTAATGCAAGAGAAAATGAATAATTTCATGGTGGAAAATTATTCTATATATTTTTATTATTCATCCATCTACACTTGAAAATAAAAAAAATTAAATATTTCATTAATTACTGAAGGTCCCATGACAACTACTAAAAAACTGTCTGTGGAGAATTAGAAATGCAGCCCTAGTGAATAAAACAAAACTATATGTTCTCAGTATCACTTAAATTATATTTATGGTTAAAGATTAATGCTAAATACGCATAAATTTACGTATATTTTTGTATATAGTATATTGTATGCAAATTTTTATATCTTTTGCACTTTTTTATTAGTATTTAAATGTTTGCTCAATCATTTAAGATTTTAAATTTTGTTATTTATGTGTGTGTGCAAGGTTACACGTTAAAAAAATTAATTTTTTTTATAGTATCTAAAACGTATTCTTAGTGTGTTAAAAGTTTGAAGAGTCTATGACATAATTGCTGTAAGGTTTATTTTGTATTGGCAATTTTCGTGGGCAAAATGTTTGATTGTAATCTAAAATAGGAATTCAACGATTAATCAGACGATACAAGATGATGGAGTCACCAAGCTTGCAACGCCCATATGACAGGTAAAATATTCCATTATGCATACATCTGCACACAATTGAGCAAGACACTTAGTATGGATCGTAACGAAAAAATGTATTGTGCACATGTTGGTCGATCGATCGAGAGTATTGTTCGATCGATCGAGCCTGAGACAACTTCGATCTAGATTCTCTCTGTTTGGATTGGATCGATCGAGAAATTGGATCGATCGATCGAGTATAGATCTATCTTCGATCCAGGTTCTCTCTGTTTGAGTTAGATCGATCGAGTGTAGTGTCGACCGATCGAGAATGGTCTCGATCGATCGAGACAGTCGTTCGATCAATCGAGCTAGTATTATATTCTTACTCAAACTCCTTTTCTAATTCGACCCTTATGTTTCTTTTACCTAAATGACCACATTTAATGTTAAGGACATAATTCTTATTTGAGGATAATTATGGTAATTAATAAATTCTGATGTGAATAAAATCATTGTATGAGAAGAATTCTTTTGAGAACTAAATCCTGATATGAGTAGAGTTATAGTGAATTGCAAATCCTATTTGAAGTAAAAGTTGGACTCTATATAAGGGAGGTTAGTTTGTGCATATTTTAACATCTTGAATCAACCTGAATTAATATTCTCTATCATCTGAGTTGCACTTTAACTTCTTCTCTTCATCTATCTTACTTAGGCGTTTTCATGTTATATTCATATGCCTAATTGATTCGCATGATACTTGAGCTTTATATGAATGTTCTAGGGTTTTGCTAGCTGATTTTGTTTCTACATCGCATGCTGATTGAATCTGCTAGTTAGGATTGTTTATTGTTTGAATCCGCTCTAGGACACACATTGCACTTGTGTTTTTGTGCTAACGTTACAGGTGACAGGTTCAGTATTTCGTGTGACTCGAAATTACTGAAGGTGACGGGTTCGGTTGATCTTGTGTGACTCAAGTAGATTGGAACGTTGGTCCGGATCCAGACATCTAACTATTGGAGGCTGTGAAAGGAGCAAGCGGCTCGTAAGTAAATTATAGGAAGAGGGATCTATCTGCGACGGGTAGTTCTGGACTCTATGGTTGTAATTGAACATAATTTTCATAGTGGATAGTTAGGTAGTCTGGTGGACCGGTGGTTTTCCTCTTAGGTCATTGTTGTGGCCTAGGTTGTTTCCACCTAAAAATATCGTGTGTCGTTTTATTATTCCGCATTTATCTTTACACGCAATTGTATGTCTGGCCGTTGTGATTAGTTTATATATATTTAATATTTGTTGAAAATTGAAAATAACCTATTCACCCCCCTCTAGGCTTATTAGATCTGTAATTAAAAAAATTTTCAATTGCAATGAGCTCAATTTTTTTATCCTAAAAGATTTAATAAATAAGAAGAATGACCCAAGCGCTTAATAAATTTAAATGAAAGTTATAAATGTATACAATTTTATTATATATGTAATTAGTTATAAATGTATGATAAAAATTTATAAATTAATATTTTATAACATACAAATTTTTTAGGGAAAAATATGTTTGAAAATTTTCAATTTTTTTTTTTAAATATTTAAATGTATTTTAAGAAAAAATTATTTTTCAGAACAAGTGAACAACGCATATGAAAGAGGATAATATTTATAGTACTCCTTAGAGATAAATATAAACAAAACTAAGAAAGATGATGCGTTGTTGGCATTTTTCAAGTGAAACTCTGACTTGTAAATCTATCGCTTTTTAAAGTAGTCACGTGTGTCATTACCACTGGAGTCTGACATTATTAATGTTCTCAATTTTAGTTTCTCTCTGTATATTATAAGTTATAACTTAATAACTCCAATAGCTTTTTTTTTAAGGTTTTAATAGCCAAACGATATTATAACTGCCATAATAAAATAGAGCTCTCAAATTCGAAGTTTGAATGTAACAAAAACAAAAAAAAAAATGTATCGATAAATAGAACCTGCTCAAGGATGTGGATCGTAATCAATTATATATATATATATATATATATATATATATATTTTTTTTTTTTTGTCAATAAAATTAAAAATATTTTTGTCGTAATATGTATTAAAAATAAAATTATAATTTTAAATAAAAATTATAAGTAAAAAATTATCATAAATTATAAATATTAAATATGATCTATTCTATTTTTTTTTTTTTTTACTTATTTGTTTTTTATGAATAAATGCTGTTATATCTATATTAAAGTTGATGCTACTTTCTTACCTAGCTAACATTATTATTACTACGTGCGAAAGTTCTGTTTATCATTATCATTACCGACGAGAAAATGGTCCAAATAATTATGTAAAAATGTATTTTAATTTTATAATTTATAAATATAATATTTTTAGTCATATTATTTAAAATTAAATGTATTATTTCTTTTTATATTATTCAAATTTATTCATTTTTATTCCTATTAAATATTATTTTTATTATAAATCTTTATAGTATTAAAATCTCAACATTTTAAATTCAAATACCAATTTTTTTTTTTTAATTTAACGGAATATAATATTAATAAAATATTATTAACTTCACTTATTTAAAATTTAAAGCTAAAATATTAATTACATTTTTAACCAAAAATATAATTTTATTTATTACTAAAAACTTAAAAAAAAAAAATCTTTTGAATCTAAATATCTATACAGATTTTTGTCGACTCAAATTTGTTGTTTTAAATGTGCTAAATGTGTTGAATTAAGAGATATATAAATTAATTTTAAATGTTATATTTTAGGTGGACAGATTTGTGATTAATCATTTTTTGACATATATATTTTTTTATCATTTAAGATTAATTAATGCTTTAATATAAATAAAAGTAAGCCGGGTAGTTGGTTTTTCTTTCTATTATATACATTAAAAGCATTAAATATCATGCTCTCAAGTTTATTTAAAATATTCCTAAATTTTACTTTTTCAAATAAAAAATCACATTTATTTTTATTTCATTACTATTAATTTTGAACTCGTGCAATACATATAATATATTATTAAAATTATTTATTTTTAAAAAAAATTATATTAATATATTATTTGTAAATAATTTATTAGGTAATATATTTATTTTTATCTAATATTTTGTTTTAATGGTTAGATTTTAATATTTAATGTAAAATATTGATATTAATTTAAAAACATAAGCAACAGTTTGTTATATTTGATAAGTACATAATAACGTTGATTATCAAGTAATAATTAGTATCATTCTATAATTTTTTATTTAAAAAAATATATATTTAAACACAATTTTTCAAATTTGATATGTATATAGGAAAATTTTAGTATATTTTTTTTGATATAAAAGATAAATCAATTTATAAAAATGTATTTATTATAAAAATATTTTGATATTTATTAATGTAATAAAAAATAACAAAAATAAAAAAAGGCAGAGAATAATCAAAATGGTAGACAATATAGCTAAAAAAATAATTAAGTTACATAAAAAAAACTATCAAAATAACTATTAATAAGAAGTGTAGTGTAAAAAAAAAAAAAAAAAGTTTAAGCTAAAAGGAAAAAAAGGAAAAATAAAATAAAGGACAAAATGAGAAAAATTTATTGGAGAATAACTATTTTACTATTCATTTTAAAAGCCATCATAATTGTTGCCTTTATTTATATATATATATATATATATGTAATATAATGTAATTTACTTTAATGTCGACTCATTATTAAATATCATATTGTATATTAAAGATAGCATTCTAGTCAAAACTAAAACAATATTTTTTATATACTTTTCAAAATATTTGAAAAATTAAGTTATTCTATTGAAACATAAAATATTATTCAATAATTAACATTTATAAAGTTTGGCATCTGTGTCTTAAAAATATGGATAATAAGAAAAATAGGTAAAATTTTCTTTATAATGAAACTTAGCACAAATATATAAAGAGCGAGACAAAGTATTAGAACTATGAGGGTAAAAACATAGATTCCTCTCATAAAAGAAAATTCAGATAATATTGAATATCTCTAGCCAAGACAACTAACTGAGATCAATCAGAAATCGCAGACATGACTTTAGTAATGACCAGTAAAGAATCAATCTCAATGCAAATATTAGGAAGTCGTCCCAACTCAAAGATGATTTTGGCACCTCCTTTAATGCATAAAGTTCGGCAAGTAGAGAGAACTCTACATTGTCCAATTTGAAATTAAGCTCTGGCTAACACCACTACGCTAATATCATTTCGCATTACAACTTTAAGGCATGAAGATATTGACCATTCATCTAAACTAACATCACAATTAAACTTTAAATACCGCACAGATGGAGGTTGCCATAACGGGTTAGTTTGGTACACCCTGGGGCGACTATGCTTAAGGTTTAGGAGAGGGATGTGGCACACCTTAATTTTCGATAAATAAAATTTTAAGTATAATATTTATGGTATTATAAACAAATTATATAAAAAATATATAATTGTATTCCACTTGAATTTTAAATTTTAGTATATATAATACTCAATAATTTGCACATATTTTTATTAAAATAAAATACAAATTGTACATTTTTTAATTAAAAATGAGTAATAATTGAAAAATACATAACATTATTTTTTAATGTATATATGGTGTTTCTCTTTAATACAAATCCTAAATCCGGCATTACATACACCTGCTATATCCACATGTATACGTGGGATAAACTTAGCAAACTCCACCAATTGATGATGATTTTGAAGGGAATTTCGACCGTGTAGCTGATCGTTTCTAGCCTTCCATAGAGCCGACAGAATACAAAAGAACAACATCTCGGCAACTTTATTAAGGAGAGTCGTATGATGGGCGATCCACTCCCCAAGTTTCACTGATGGTGGACAACCATGGTCTAAAACAAGACTACTAGTCTTCCATACCTTCTAAGAACGTCTACACAACCAAGGCATGGATTTCAATCTGAAAATCTATCTCACCCATATTGCATATACCCATAATAGGTACTTTTTTGTGTGCCCAATTGACTTGTATGGGTATGATGTTATGGATAGCATTCTATGCAAAAAGCATGACACGATTAAACACATTTAAGCTGCCACAAATGTGCCCATTACTATTCCCATTTTTATATGCCAATGATTGTATTCAATGTTTCATGCATTAATAATGAGGAACTTTTTAGATAGGAGATGTATATTTTGTAGGTCTAAACAAACACTTTTCTCATTATTATTATTATTTTGTAAAGAAGTGTATAATACATACCTGCCACATTATTCCAATCCACTTATATTATATTGTATTAAGATAACATAATTTATAATATTACTATTAATATCATAGCAATTGCTCATAAATAAGTGTCTCCTATATTCAAAAAATTGTAACTTCTAACCTTCATAGAAACAATAATCTTTCATTTTCCACATTCATAATAAACGCTTATCAATTGATAAAACAATCATAACAATCTATTGAAATCGTCAATAACTAAATGATAGTATGAAGTTATATCCATGCGCATTATGATGTATGTGATTTATGAAAAATATTAAATGTACATAAATTTATACTTATATTAATTATGGTGTGATAAAAAGATTTAAAAAAAATAGTTTCATTATATTCAAAATTATTTTATAATATAATAAATAATAATTAATATAAATATAAATTTAATATCATTTACAATTCCTTGTAGATCTATGTAGCTAATTCACGTAATAGTAAAGCATGGTCAACTTTATATACCAAACTCACCCTTTTGGCTAAAGGTTGATTCTCAAATTTCTCACCCGAAAATACGGTTTTTTTTTTTTTTTTAAACTTAAAAAATAAAAAACTATACCTTATGACTACTACTTTAATCACATCAAATTAATTCATTTAAATATCAATAATTGCTCTTGCCCTATTAGTTCTGCTACCAAATTTAATTTTAGTTAGGGCTCTATTTCATCTCTTCATCTATTTCCTAATCATCAAGTTCTAAGAAGAAAAAAAGAAAAAGAAACGATCATAATTAAATTCTCGGATTAAATCTTATCTTCTTTTTAACTAAAAATGTATATTTTGATCTTTTTTATTAAAAGCAACACTTTAGTTCCTTTTAATCATACAATGAATACTTTAATTCAAATTTTAACAAAGCTGTTATCATAAAACAGCTTGTGTAAAACAAGATGATTTTAAAGATCAAGATGATTTTTTTTATCATAAAACATTAACTTTATATTTTACAAATAAAATTCACCCTTTCTTCAACCTCTATTGCTGCCTCTTCAATCTTTCTCTGAAGAACATGCAAGATTTAAAAAAATGAAAGACAAGATTGTATGAATGAGTCCCAGAAAATAATAATATTAAAAATAATAATAGATAATTTTTACCATTTTCTGACGCTGGTTTAGAGCTTCAAGTTTATGTCATTCATACTCATTTCTCCTTCCCTCCCTCCTTAGCTGTTTAGGGAAATTCAAAATCAAAATTTCATCACAAAGGCAGTATAAAAGAAATTTGGGAAATAACTCATGTGAGCTCAAGATTATCCAGTTTATTATATACTTGAGGGCAATAACTGAAACATGTGAGCTCCTTAAGATTCCAATTCTTGAGGGAAAAGAGCTATAAAAGATACCCTAAATGTGAAAGAAAGGTGGAGAACATGAAGGAAAAACCCAAAAGTTGAATTTTTTGTGTTTTGGCTCGAAGTTGAAAGAAAGTTAATATTTTATGAATAAAAGACTATCTTGAACTTCAAAATCATTCCAAAATTTAAGGGTGGTCGGTAAGTTCGGCAGATGAACTATTAAGTAATTTTACAAGCTAATTTTATTTTGATAGTTTTGAAAAATCTAAAACCTTAGCCGATATATAATTCCTAAAAAATTAACATTAAAGTCGACCTACAATGTCGGTTTGAGATAAGTTAGTTTGGTGATTTTGAACATATAATTTTACTTGAAAATGATTATCATAATAAAAAATACAATAGAAAGTGCAACAATATTTTATCCCAATACTTTTTTTGGTACTATCGGTTATAAGAACTACTAACCATACTCATATACAATACCTAATAAATTTAAAACTATCATTGTTTATCATATGATAATGATATTACATTATTGATACTTCTTCGTGTTTGATGCTCCAGTACTCACTCTCTCAAATTCAAAATCATGATTCTACACAATTTACATTTATTTATGACTTTTATACTGTATATTTGTATAATATTAAGTAATAATTCATTTTATTTATTTTTATAAAACATATATTGTATAATATAATAAAAATATATATATATATATATAAGTGTAAGTTGGTTCGATTCGGTTTTGTCAATTTTTATTTTTTGTAGATCCACAACTAAATCAACAAGATCGTTTTGTAATATTTTGGACCTATAGGACTAACAAATCACACACACACAAAAAAAAAATGTTGGTCTGAACCTAAACTCAAATTATTTGATTAATTTTTAAAAAATGCCCAAATCTACCAAAATCATTCATAATAATTATTATGTTAAAATTTGGATGAAAGTATTTATTTTATGATAAAAAGTGATTAAAATATATTTTTTAATAAAATAATAATAATAAATTGTAAATTGTAACTGGACTAATTTTTTAAATTAAAGGATAGGAGTAGGGAAAGGAAGCTTAATTGATCAATGAGGAAACTTTCAATGTCGATTAGAATTAAAAAAAAAAAATCAATGAAAATCTTAAAGGAAAATTATCGAAAAATTCTAAATTTTACACATTCTTTTAAATTATTTAATATTTTAAATATAATAAAATGATAAATTTAATTCTTTTACTTAAACTTACAGAATACACCCCATATCCCTCACACCCACACCCCACATTCCTCACATCCCACGTTCTTAAAAATAATTCATACATTTCACCTTTTTTTCTTCACTCACGTCCACCTCCATCTCCATATTCATTAATAACTCTAAATCCTAACCCAAAATATTAGGAATGGAGAATACATATATGAATGATACAAAAGAAATGAAATTTTTTGAAAAAAATGGAGACAAAAAGCAATTAAAACAGGTATATAATTTTTTTTTTTGCAAATCGCACAGTAGTTTGGTAAGAATTACCGAATATATCATATAGGTTCGGTAATCCCTACCGAACATATATGATATGTTCGGTAAACCATACCGAACCAGTTTAAAAGTGGCACTGAAAATTTTCATGAGGTTCGGTACCCCCTACTGAACCTTTTGTAAATTTTTCATATTGTCCTACCGAACTTTTTGTAAAATTTCCACATTTTTCTACCGAACCTCTGTGAGAAATAAAAAAATTAAATTTTTATTTAGAGGATTTAGCATACGAATTACAAGATGGACAAAGTATCGACTGCACCAAATTATTCAATATAGATAGAGTGAGATATGTTATATATTTTTAATAAATACTATGTATTACGTAATTCAAATATATTAATTTTTGTTATTTTACTACATATATTTATTTTAAAAGAAGAGTTGATTTCATGGACGAAGTCTAACAGGACAAGTAATGGGATGATGATTGTGATAAAAAAGTCTGACACTAGTTCAAATGGTAGGAGACCTAGGATTGATTTTGCATGTAAAAGAAGTGGAGTTTATCGTTCCAAAACAAAACCGAAAGACCCCAAAGATAAAAAAGAGGATGAGAAGGAGAAACGAATTGGAATAAGAAAATGTAATTGTCCGTTTTCTTTAAAAGGAAGGATGATCGAAAATAGTTCTCACTGAAAGTTGACAGTTAGTTGCGGTACACATAATCATCGATTAGCACGATATCTTGAAGGTCATCCACATACCGAAAAACTCAATAATGAAGAGATAAATTTGCTAGTTGATATGACAAAGTGCAACGTTAGGCCAAAAGACATTTTGTATAGGATGAAGCAAAATAATGTACAAAATTGTAGTACAATGAAACATATATACAATGCCCGTAAAAAATATAGGCTTAAAGAACAAGATGGAAGGTTAATTTTCCACCAATTGATGCATTTATTAATTATTCACAATTATATAGAGTGACATAGGAGTAATGATGTTGATGAGATTATTACAGATCTATTTTTGCTCATCCAGTCTTCATTAATTTGTTAAGAACTTTTCCTCATGTGATTGTCATGGATTGTATCTACAAGACTAATAAGTACAAATTGCCGCTTCTTGAGATTGTTAGGGTTACTTCTGCAAATATGGCATTCTCTATTGCATGTGCATATTTAAAATTTGAAAAAGAGGATAATTATTGCTGAGTATTGGAGAGATTGAAATCATTGATGTATACAAACTCTATGCCCAATGTCATCTTAACAGATAGAGAAAAAGTTCTTATGAATGCAGTCACGGAAGTGTTTCTTACATCTGCTCACCGTCTTTATAAATGGCATATCTCCAAAAATGTATTAGAAAATATAAAGAAATTATTCAAAGATAAAGAAATATGGAAAAAATTTAACCACTTTTTACATAATGTTGTATCATCTAAGACTGTTATTGAATATAAATTGAACATATAATATATTGAGAAGCAAACATTATGTGAATAATGTATGGCTTAATCATAAAAGTAAAAATTTGTTTCAACTAGGACAGATTTACATATATATTTAGAAAATTTAACAACAAATAGGATAGAAAGTATACATGATGCGTTAAAACAATAATTGAAGACATCACATAAAAATTTAGTATCGAGATAACATTCACCGGTTATTCGAGCTGCAATCTGATTGAAGCAGCTTTAATTGAAATTTTGGTTAAATTTTCAGGTAACTTCCAACAAGGACGCTTTGTTGAGACACTGCTATCATTATAGAAATCAGACTGTGTTTTTCTTCGTCTAAATAATCTATTGTTATCACGGATGGGATCTATCAAGAACTTATTGTGGATCCAAATGTTAGATCTTAGACACAATGAACTTCGGTCAATTGAAGGTATGCTTGTTTCGCTGATTTAAAAAAAATAAAATAAAATAGCGCGTATAGTGTCCATGACTTGCTTTTTCTGAAACTGCCTTTTTTAGTTTTTATTATTTCTATAACTTACATTCTCAGTGTTGATGTTTATTTTATTTTTCCCTTACTTTTTACTATTATGAACACCCAATAAAGAATACGCTTTTTTAAAATGGTAAACTATTGCCTTGAATTTGTTTGTTATCTGTTCATGCTGTACTTATGTTCTCAACTCATGGAAGTTGCCTAAATGGGCATATGTATTTCTAACTTATGTTCCTTTAAGACATAATGATAATTTCATTCATTTAGATGTTTGATATATATCAGCTTTGCATTTCACTGGATGCAAGGCAATAATTTCCTGTGTTAGTTTAATAAAAAAGAAGTGAAAAAACTGGAGTTACATATCAGTAGGCGGTAGCATCCTCATAAGAGTCAGTAAGTTGAAACTCATATGATGACACTGAAACAACCTGTATAATTTACTTCTAGAATTTTGAGGTAGAGCCAGGTTGATAACCCCCTGGCGGCCCAATACGCATTTACTACTCAACTTGAATCAATTTTTTCATTTCTTCTAAATGAAATTTCTTACTTTGGCTTTTTTCATAGGCTTGGAGGCTATGCAGCTTCTTTGTTGCTTAAACCTGAGTTACAACAAACTTGCTAGTTTTACTTCTCTAGGGCCTTTGAGACTGCTGAAATCGCTAAAAGTGCTGAATATATCACACAATGAGATAGGTTCTCATTCAATTGACACATCAAGATACCTTTGCCCTTCTCCTCTTTCCTATATTCAAGATGTTGATTGGAATGCTGATGAGATTGCTATTGGGGATTACAATGTGCAGAATTATTGGGAAGCTTTTGTGATATTTAAAAGCTTGAACTTGAGACAGTTAGATATTTCTGGGAATCCAATTGCTGATGAAAAGTTCAAGTCATTTTTTATTAGACTGCTGCCTAAGCTGCATTGGCTAGATGGTGAAAGACTGCATTAAACTTGTTGTTTTCTCATAGTTCATTTTTCCCCCCCTTCTGTTTTCTGTAATGCCATACATTAAGGATGGTAATTTGATCCGCGGGTACCCCCGAACCCGTTCGGGTCGAGACAAAATGGGTCAGAAACATATCGTGACATTATCTATTTTATTTAAAACAATTCAGTTCGGTTTAGTTCGAGGCACTATTTGAATACTCGCTTATTTACTAAAAATTTTAATTACATAAAAAATTATATATATTTTTCATTTTGGGGAGAGAAAAAAAATGGGTCAATTGTTCGATTTTTTTGATCCGCAGATATTACTCAAATTAATCTGAACTCGTTTTGTTTGAAATGATTCAGTTCAATTTAAATTACTACTCAAAACGGGTCGGGCCAATTCTAACCCGTTACCATCTCTACCGTACATACGCTGTAACAATATTATTTTTTAAATTTATATTTTGAAATTAACACTAACTTGTTAGGAAAAGAAATACTCTTATTCCACACTTGAATCATAATTTGTTTCTCGGTTATTTCAAACATATGATGTTTTACAAAGAAATGCACTAGTTGTATAGCATGAATTGACTGTGGTTGCTGCCTTCACTGCTAAGATCATTGTAGTGGCAGGCTGGCAGCCATTCAAAACAGGGCAATGGCTCTGGTCGAAGTATGCCCCTTTGCTTCTTTCCAAAGTCAGTATTGTTGTCCAACTCTCAGAAAATCGAGTAATTGAGCGATAAGGAGTAGAAGAGCAGTCAATAATCAATAGTAAAAAATTTAATTATATGTTGAGGTAATTACTGGCAGGGCGGATCTCTAAACAATTGAGGAGGGCACGTAACCCACTTTAATTTTCGATAAATAAAATTTTATGTATAATATTTATGAAATTATAGATAATTATATATACAAAATATTAATGTACTCTACTTGAATTTTAAATTTTAGATTTAATATTTAATAACTCAATATAAACTTAATAATTTACACATATTTTTATTAAAATAAGAAACATATAATATATATTTTTAATTAAAAATAATTAATTATTAAAAAGTATTAAATATTATTTTTTATTACATCTATGGTGTCCCTCTTCAATATAAATTTTAAATCCGCCACTGAATTTATTGGCTTACATAATGTCTTAAAACTATTGAAAAGAGTCATCAGATGTTGACGAAACTGATCGACAAAATGCAAACCAGAATAGATACGATGCAGGAAAAGATGATGGTTGCAATGGAGCTAAATATCTGAACTGAAGACACCTTGCTGTGAAGAAATGGAGAAACTTGATTGACAAAGTGATTAAGCCATCTTGCAACCTTCTTGAAATGGTGCTAAGTAGTGGATCTGCACAATCAATTGCACTTCATTGAGTTAGCATTGAAATAGGAAAGAATAATATGACCCCTCTCTTGGAATACTTTCTTTTAGAGCCTTCATACTTTTATCAAAATATGAAGTTTGAGATTATAAAGAGAAGTGTAAATGATTACTCTAGAGGTGTAAGTACTATTCTAACATAATAGTATAAAATCAGAAAATGTGCTAGAAGTAATACTCACCAGATCCTTCTGTATGGTGGCTTCTTATTTCTTTCTCCAATTTCGCTTGAATCCCATTGAAGTATGAGCTTAGAATAACACTTGCAAATAACCATAACAGAGCATGAAAGAGAGTTTTTCTATATATCTTGTTTGACTTTGATGCCATTTGCTTTTTAAGCTTTTGTTTCTCTCTAGCTACCCGCTTTGAACAAACTTCTTGATCTCTCTGTCGTACAAAAACTAAAATGTAATGAGGAAGGTTTACTTGGCTTGTGATGATATTTAGAAGTCACTACCCCTCCCTTTTATAGGAGACTTGCTCTACACTGATTGAAAATAATTGCAAAAAGCTTCTTCCTTGGTCAAACCCATTTGTCCAAGTCTTTATTATTTGTTAGCAAAATGAAATTAATTTTTCTGCATTTGCATATGTTTTAAGCGGGTATTTATGTTCAATGAATAAGTGTGTAATTTTGTAATCATTTAGTTAAAAAATATTAAATTTCTTGTAACAAGAGAAGAATAATTTTAAGCTCCTACTCAATTGACTCAATCACACAATTTACTAACAATCTTAACATTCGATGAAAAATTTAAATATTATTAATTTATGATATGATTAAATTATACAGTTAAAACTTATAAGATTATATCAATTGAGATTGAACTAAGTCAGTAGTATTTAGAATATTTTTGTCACATATGCTAATGTTCTAACATTGGTATGAAATTCCTTGTAAAATATAAGATTATGTCAATTGAGATTTAACCAAGTTAGTTGTATTTAGAATATTTTTGTCCTTTATATTAATGTTCTAACATTGGTACGAGGTTTCCTCGTAAAGAATATACAGATGGATGGTTGGGTGCTGCAAATTATTTTCATTTTTCATAATTTTTAAAAAATATCAGGTTTTCCGAAGATAGTTGGGTGCATTAATTGATGTCAATGACGAGTGTTCTGTACTATAGTTGATGGTATCCAACGCGGTATGACTGCATTAACTAATCGTATGTAAAGAATGAATGAATGATAAGCAGTAGATTAATATTGGAGAAATAAAAGTACGAAAAATTTAAAAAATAAGTGAGATAGATGAGAAATAATTCATTGATTTTAAAGGAAATAATAGTGTAATATTTTAAATTAATGAAATTTAAAATTAATGTAAATATTTTTAAAAAAGTATAAATACTTAATAAATAAGAAAAAAATAATATAATCGATAAAAAATATACTTAAAATAATAAATAATACTGTCTTACTGCCACTCTATTAAAAAAAAAAAAAACCAAAATATAGATGTTTGCTTTTTCCTTGACGTGCAAAGCGGGGTCAAGTCAACCTTGAAACTGAGACAAAAGAGACCGAAACTCCCGACAAACCACTCCTCCAAAAGTCCAAACACTAGACTTTACAATAATATTCACTTTCACGCACGGCAGAGCCAGAAATTTTTTTTTTTTTTAAGGAAGTTAAAAATTAATTAATTTTTATATAAAATAAAAAATTAATAAATTAATTATATTCAATTTAACACTATTTTTTTTATATTATATTATAATATAGACACACAATTAACACTTAAAAAATATTAAATAAATACATTATAATTAACTTATTACAAAAAATTAAACAAAAATATAACAAGTTAATAAATATTAGTATCATTTATGAATAAAATAAATTTATTAACTAAAAAATTTAAGTAAATTGAAAGTTTAATCAAATACTTTAAAATTTATAGTTGTTAAAATAAAACTAAAATAAACATATGAATATGTAAAAAGTAAAATATGATTTAGAATTTTAAGCTTGAGACTATATTTAAAAATATATGTTTATAAATAGTATAAGAATGACTAATAATAATAAAAATAATTTCAAATAAATTCTAAAAGATTATTAAAATAAAATGTCATATAATATAATATTAAATAAAGTTAAAATTTGAGTTAAAATAAAATATAAAAAATATAAACTTAAAAGCTTTAATATGAAGCTTATCATATACTTATTTTTTAATTTTATTTTTATAATGTTGAATCTAAATTTAAATATTAAAAAAAAATTAGATTATCACATTTAAGAATAATTTTTATGTAGTATATGACTATAATTTTATTTTTGTTACTAATAGTTATCAAATGCATGGAAAAAAAAGTATATATTTAACAACTTTATTTACAATTCATGTCATTTTTATCTACGTATTTGTTAAATATTGTTAATATATACCAAAATATATAAAAAAAAAATTAAATATAATATATTACTATAAATAAAATATTTATTTAACGTTAAAAATATACATATAATTAATTTAAAAAAAAAAAAAAAAAACTACAACTGCAGCTCCGACCCTGCTCTCACGGTGAGAGTCCCACCTTTCATGGTACAACTTTTGTTAAAAAGAAAAAAGAAAAAACTCGACCCTGAAACTAAATTTAATTTATTTGTAACACACAGAAATAATCATATATATTCTTATACAGTACCGAGGCTTGGGGAATACGCTTGCACACAGTGGCAGAGCCATAAATTATTTTTATTTTAAAAATTTATTAAAAATAACACCCTTAAAATTTATAATAACAAAATTAATACTTCTAATAATTTGAATGTAAAGTATTAAACGGATTTAAATTATCTTCGTTCAATTCTAATTGAATAGATGTTCAAAAAAATGACATATTAATCATTTTTTTAATTGTAAAAATATAAATTTGAACACAAGAAGTACTAGTTTTGTTATTACAAATTTAAGAGATGCTAGTTTTGTTGTTTTCCCAATCATTTTAAAGGATATTAAAATATAATTTTTTTATTTAAAATAAAAAATTTATTAAAATATTAAAAAATAAAAAATATATCATAATATATAATTATTAAGAGCTACAGTTTATTCTCTTCAATTTAATATTAAAATTTTCACGTCATATTATAATAGAGACATAAAGTTAACAAAATTACGTTCCTTCTCAATTAAACTTAATCAACAAAAATATAATAAGTTAATATTAAATCAAACACGTCAAAATTTATACATGTTAGAATTACATCTAAAAAAAAAAAAAAATGTACAAAATAAAATATGATTTAGAATTTTAATATTGAGATTATATTTAAAAATATATATTGATAAACAATATAAGACTAAAAATAAAATGAATGAAAAGCTAAGGACAAAAAAATATTACAATTTATATATAAATAAAATTTCAAATGAATTCAAATATTTATTAAAATAAAATATCAAATAGTATAATATTATATAAAGTTAAAATTTATATTGAAACAAAATATAAGAAAATTTGAATATATGAATTATAGAAACTTAAAAACTTTGGTCTAAAGTTTATTATATGATTCTTCTTTTTTAATTTTTAGTTCTTCTTTTTTAATTTTTAGTTTTTATGAGGTAGAGTGTAAAGTTAAATATTTGAATTTTTTTTGGATTATTGTATTTAAGAAGAATTTTTATATAATATATTACTATAATTTTATTTGTATCACTAAGTTACCAAATATATGAAAAAACGTGTATATATTTAATCACTCTACTAATAATTCATATTATTTTTATTCACATATTTATTAAATTTTGTTAATAGATAAAAAAAATATATACATAAAAATTAGACACAATATATTACTACAAATAAAATATTTATTTTATGTTAAAAATATACTTGTAATTAATTTTTTGTAAAAAATTGACAGGGGCTGAAGCCCATTAGAAGATCTGTCTCTGCTTGCAGGTACAAGTTACAGCCAAATAGGGGTGGTAGTTCGTAACGTTCAAGTCGTGTTTGGTTCAACTCGTTTTTAATTCGACCCAAACACGCTCAACCCAAACACAACTCTAATTAAAAACAAGTCACATATATCAAACCTGGACCTGAACAACTTGAACATGACCTGTATTTTAAACGGGTCTGATCAAATCCGAACATGAACTTGAAAAGCCCAAATTCGACCTGAATTAGAAACGGGTTTGTCCATACATGAACACAAACCCGAATTTAAAATGATCCAAACACGAAATTGAACCAAAAAACAGAAAGCACTTTTTAAGTTGTAGCTGCATGCGCCATGCCTGTACATGAACAATTAAACATGATCTACAGATAATTACAATATACATAACAAAGAGTCAAAGACAATCTGTTCCAAAATGTTTATACTATTACAACAAAGTACTTGAATTACATATGAACTACAAAATAAATAAATAATGTTTCAAAATAAAAAATGGTCCAAACTGCACTTTTTCTTGATTTGATTTGCTTGAATTACACATGAACCCCATTTATCATTGCTTGATTTGCTTCCATGCTTGGCTGTTTGGATCCATATCATCTCTTCTTGAAATTTTATTTTGCCAAATTTTAATTGAAATTATTAATCAGTTATTTTGAGAATATAATAAGATATTACATTTTTAACATAAGAGTAAATAAAATACACTATTTTCCCTTAAATAGCATAAATATCATACTCTTTTCCCTTAACTATTAATTAGTCAAGTTGTACTAAGTAAGTTATTGCATAAACAGCAGTCTTCACACTTCACAGCACCATCTTATGTTCAAGAAAACTACTCATTCATTCATTCTGTAAGGATAAAACTAGAAAACTAATTATAAAAACTAAAATGGTGGTGTGAACTAGAAAAACAGAGAATTAGAAAACTATATTAACTAAAAAAATAGAGAACTAGAAAACTACATTAACTAAAAAGAAAACTACAATAACTAAAAGGAAAACTCTTTCAGAATTCATTCTGTAAGGATAAAACTAGCAAACTATATTAACTAAAAAGAAAACCAGAAAAACATATAACAAGAAGTGTAATTTCATCCAACCCCACAAATCACACACAATATAAAACTAATTAAATAACAATATAACATAATAGCAATACAAAAGCCAACAAAAAAAAATTATAAGAACTAATTCTGAATCAAATTCATTTACCATAATGCACCAATATTTTAGTCATCTTAAAAGAATTACCTATCAAACTCATCTACCTATATATAAAGGCATAGTGCCCCAAAATCAATTATTAAAAGTACAAAAAATAAAAATGTAATATATAAGGCTTTTACTGAGACAAAATTGACTAATTGAGAACCCTTTTACAAAAAAAAATGGAGCACGTAATAAAAATAAAATTTAAATATAAAAATAATCATTATTTTTTAAGTATTTAAACTTTAAGAAGGAGCTTTATTTACAATATCGATCATAACATCTTGCACTAATTAAATCAAACTTAGTTTATTATCTATAAAAAGAATGTAAAGAAAATGAAAATATTGTAAAATATGTAGCTGTTATAAAAAGTTATACAACATCTTTATCACCATAAAAATCAGTCTCTGGTACAAACTAATGCCTCAACCGCACTAGGCAAAAGTATGAAGTGCGAAATTAATCTAAAACTCTCCCACCAACACTGAACGCAGATTTTGAAGCAACTATTGAAACGAGAATAGCTAGGACATCACGAGTCATGACAGTAACTTGAGAAAATCAAATATTTTTTCCCTTCCAATATTCAAGGATATTGAAATCATCATTTTCAATCGGTTGCTTCACTAGAGGTTCTTGTAAGTAAGCCTCCAATTGAATTTTTTTGTGGAGTGTCATCATCACAAGAACTAAAACTCTAAAATTAAAAAACAAAACAAAAGTTATAATTTATAAATAAATATGATAAACTTTTAGTAATAAATAAACAAGTTAAATTGTTATAAATTGTACATTCATTAAATCTTCTTCTTTTTTATAAAGGACATGACCATGATCCTTTGAAATATCAACATCGATGTCCCTAAATATTATTGTTGATCTTGATACATTTTGGGAAGAAACATCTTGAACATATTCTTTATAAATCTCATTCAATTTATTCTTGAGATTTCCTAACATATTCAGAAGGTGATTGCCCATAGATCCTTTTGTAGGTAAAATTAAACAAATTTTAACTTATATCTTGGGTCCAAAATCAAAGTTATGGATAAAATAATACTAAAATCAGTCCAATATTTTTCAAACTTTGTAAGCATCCACCTTGCCATATCTTTAAGATACTCATAATCACTCTGCTCTTTCTTCTTTAAAGTAATATAACATGAACTAACATAAGCGAAATATAAATTTACAGTAGAATACTTGGTTAGAAAATTAGAGTATAATATCATAAAACAATACCAAAAAACTACAAATCTTATCCACCTTTTTTCCACTTAGATGTCGTAGGACAATTTACTTAACAAGAATCAATTAAAAATAATTGCTGAAACGCTCGACGATAGTATAAAACACTTTCAAGCATGAGATAGGTCGAATTTCACCTAATTGTAACATCTAGCTTCAATCCTTTAGTGGAATCTAAATTTGTCAATTTTATTGATTATCTAAACTTTTCCTTTCACATTTGTGACTATCTCACATATTTGATGCTATTTGGAACCTTACCAGCTGCATGGTCAATATCTTTGAAACCATCTTGAACAATTAAATTTATGATGTGTGCACAACATCGAATATGATAGAATTCACTATTGCAAATAAGAGATCCATACAAACTCAAGTTATTGACCAACAATGGAATAAACTTAATATTAGCATAAGTATTGTCCAATGTCATTAAAAAAGTTTCCTTATCAATTCTCCACTCAAGCAACATAGAATGAACTTTATTACATAAAGATGGTGCATCATGTGGAGGTAGCATGAAAGAGAAATTCAACACTATTTTTCGTAATTTCTACTCATTATCAATGAAATGACATATGAGGAAAATGTAACCATCATAGGTTAAGGAAAACCAACAATCAGAGATCAGACAATTCTTCCAAAACATGCATCCAACATAGATATAATCTTAGATTTTTCATTTGAGTACATATTCAAAAATCAACCTTAACAATGTTCCTAGAAACTAACTTAACATCGAGATAAAGATCCTTAAAACAAGTTCTAATATCTTCATATTCAACAAATTAAAAAAGAAAATCATGCATTATAACAGCCCGAGCAATCAAATTTTTAAATATTTTTGGATCATATTTAGTAGAGCGAATTGTATACCCTTCCTTAGTCTTATTGATAATCATTTGACTAACATCACGATTATCTCCCTTAGAACACTTTGCATAGTGATGCGTAAAATTACATGTCCCATAATATGACTTATATTTAAATAAGCATCACAATAAATACACGCCGATCTCTCCTATTTGTTAGGTCATATTGGAAGATCTTTATAATAATTCTAAATTTTTGCTCTCTTTTTCAAACGTTTCTTTCTTTTTTCTTTTGTTTCCAAACTCATCACCTCATTTGTCTCAACTTCATCCTCCTCCTCAACGTCTACAATTTGAAGGTGTTCTACTTATTCTAATAATTTATGTCATTTTTATTTTTAATCTATATATCACATAAGTTCGTATGAGACAAACGAAACATATCGAAATATCATGTTATAATATCAACATATAAACATAATAAATGAAGTCATAGAAAGAAGTAATTTATATGCAATTTGAAAATAAAATAAAAGGGTCATAGACTTGCAGTATTAAATCATGAAAAATGGCACCTATTGCTCTAAAGAAAAAATTAATTCTTAACAGTTATAAGAATTACAAACCAGATTGACTTGCACATGACAAGGCATAAAATATGTTTTATACAAAAACAGGAAGCATCTTAATCAAACAACATAAGTACATGACACATAAATTAAAGCAGCAAGATAAGTTCACAAAAACAGAATCCAAAGAAAATAAAAGAATTAAGATTTAAATAAAAAAAAAGGAAATATATCATCAGCAGTTCAGGACACATAAAACCCACCCGTATGTTCATTATAAAAAATCATAAAAATTAAAAATTAAAATCATTATCAAATAAAGCTTTAGAGTGTTTTCACTATAAAAAATGAGATGTGTGTAGAAGTAGAATATGCAATATTTAGTGTTCATGTATCAACTAGTACCACACAAATATAGGATTCCCATGAACAAATAATAATAAAGGCACAATTAAAATAGCATTAATATGTTTATATACAAACTAACAAACATAATTTCGAACAAAAAATAGGGATGCAAATTGCTTTGAGTGGTAAAAAGATTAATATTGGACCATCCAATAGAGAAAAGATAAATATATAACACCACACACACAACTTAAAAAAAATGATAAAAATTGAATATTTCTGGAAAGAAAACGAGAAAGTAGTTAATAGGATGGTGAGGAATGAGGATCCTCATTGTGATGATCAAAGGGAATGCCAGAAGCTGCAACTCATGCAACAGGGGAATAGATGCCAATACTTGGTAGTGGACTAATGATAAGTAGTGTGAAGGAGGTCAGGATGGACAATGACTATTCTAGAAACTACAACGGCGACAACAGCTATGGTAAGGGATAGGATTAGGTGGCTGCGCACTTGACTGTTACGAGCTGTGACCTTTTGAGGGTGGGTGAGGATGCGACTAAGGTAGTGAAGTTTCGGAGTTTTACTGCACCATTTCGTGCTTGGCTGCTTGCTCTGTGTAGGTGATAGAAATATAGAATAGAATAAGGGTAGAGACAATGAAATTAGGGTTAGCCGATTAGGTTATTAACTTATTATTTATATTTATTTACTTATTTATTTTTTGATTTTTCATTTTATTCCTTAAAATAATGGGTTGAATGGATTAACTTAACACCGAATTGAACCTGACGTTTTTTTTTTTTTTTTCAGTTATTTCAAGTTAACTCGTTTTTTACTCAAAATTAATTCGATCCAAATTCGAGTTAAATTTTTCGTGTTAAGTTTCATGTCGTGTCAAAATTGTCACCTCTACAGTCAATACCTTAAATTGAAATAGGCTCTTTGATTGTTAGAAAAGACGAGTGTATAACCTAAATAACTTACATTTTAGTTAAAAGTTAAATTTTCTAAAATTAACAATAATCAGATCAAAATTGTTAGTTTTGATTACATCAAAATTAGATAAATTACAGAAATATCATTAAGTATGTGATATGTGATATCAGTATATAATAAGTTACATACTGATGATGCAGATATTTAACAAATATTATATACAGTTACATACTGAGATGTAGGTATGTAACAAATATTACATATCACGTATCATGTATGTAATACTTGTTACATACCTGCGTATATAACACATTACATATAAGATAGATGTGATAATTTATACACGGACAAAAAAACAACAACAACAACAACAATAATAATAATAAGTAGGAGTCCAAACCCTAAATAAAATGTGCTACAGATTCTACATATAGGAATCAAATCATAATAGAAGATCCAAAATTGTGACTTTAAAAGAAGAACAAAGACAGAAACTTCCCATTCACATCCTTTATTTCTATAATTGCTCTTTTATGCATTTGTAGACTGCCAGAAACCCAATTCACATTAAAAGCAATCTAAAAGGGAATAATTTAAATAATAAAATTAAATTTAATGACCCAAATCTATTTGATTAGAGAAGGAACGCATAGATGTGTCACTATTGTTTTCATTTGCAAAATTCCAGGGAAACAAACAGGGGAGGGGTCTAAATTACAAACCTTGCAGCACTTATCTCTGGTCTTTATTGGTTTGGACCTACATTTGTAACTCTTATTTAATCTTTTTTGTTTTTTTGGTCATCAAATGATAAAAGATATTAAGGATTTTTGAGATTCATATAGGACAAAAGAGTAAATTAATTTGCTCAAAACGAAGTCATAAAATTATTTTTATCAAATTGATCTAAAATCATAATAGCGCTTTATACCGAATTAATGACGTGAAGTAGATGCAAAATAGCCAAAACTTACTTTTTTACATAACTCGCGTTACGATGTCATTTTGTAGTAATGTATTTACAAATTTACCTTGACTGATCTTTACTAAACAAGCAATGAACCATAACTCACCCTAGTTGATCCACCAAAGCTCGGAATCATCGCAATAGTGTTGCCAACAATTGTGCTCATATTAATCCCAAGAGAGTACACCAAAGTACCATCGTGCTTGAACCCAAGGGCAATGTGGATGCTCTGCATTGCCAAAAAGAGACAATTGTAAAGTGACATGTCGTTGAAGGTGAGGACTTTGTTACCCACAAAAATGGAGATGATGTTGGTGGCTGGGAGATAAGGTTGGACTTTATATTTGATCCAAACTTAAGCTTGTTTTGGATCTTGCATTTTGGATAAGCACTCATTGCCTAAACCCACTATGAATTCAACACTGGTGTACTCATTGCCTAAACTTGAGCTTTTTTCTTGTTTGGTTTGTGTTACTGTCAGGTTGATAATTTAATTTTAGGAGTATTATTGGGACCTAGTTCCCCCAAATTTGTCAGTTTTTAATTTTGGCCTCTTGTCATTTTCGACCAATGATTATTCCAAATAATGTTTGTTGATTTTGCAAATTTTGGCCGGTGAGTCTTCCAAATGGCCTATGGTTATCGTCATACTCACCATGAGTATGTAAACTGTGTTATATATTCATTATGAGTATGTAAACTGTGTTATATATTCATTATGAGTATGTAAACTCATTTACATACTGCTATATTAGTATGTAAACTTATTTACATATTGTCATATTGATATGTAAACTTATTTACATACTGCTGTATTGATATGTAAATCCATTTACATACTGTCATATTGGTATGTAAACTTATTTATATAATATCATATTGGTATGTAAACTCAATTACATAGCATGTAAAGAGTTTACATATTTGTTTACATACATGTTAAATGAGTATGTAACACAATTTACATACCATTACTATGTAAGTATTATACAGTTAAGGGTATTTTTGTAATTTATTTAATTTAATATAATCAAAACTTACAATTTTAATCATATTATTGTTAGTTTTGAAAAATAAAATTTTTAAGCAGAATACAAATTATTTAAGCAAATTTCTCCTTTATACCTGCTAATTAATTCAGAAATTACATAATTAAACGGGCTTTTGATGAGCCCATGTAGTGGATTACCTTATGTTGTGTTGGGCCACATGAAAGAAACTAATACGTAACTCTATTCACATCCACAATACCAGCACAATATATATATATATATAATTTTTTTTTTTTCATTTACAAGTTCTCGAAACATGACCCTAACGTTAATTAATGGTTAAAAATAAAAGTAACAAGAGTGGATTGCTAACCTTAATATTTTGTCTTTGATAAAATTAGTCTCTTATTTAAATTTTTTAATATATAAGTCAGTCATATTTTAGAACTTACATTTACTGCTTAGTTCTTGTTTAATTTTTAAAACAAATATTATTTTAGATAATGTTAGAAGTTATTGGTCACCAACTCTCCTAAAAGCTTAAGCTGTTAGGAAGAGGGCCAACTATACTTTTATACATTTATCACTCTCCCACAAGTGTTGGCTCTATGCACCATGTAGGCCAAACACTTGCATATCAACAATTGGGGTTGCTAGGCCTTGAACATAGGACCTCTAGCTCTGATACCATGTTAGAAGTTGTTGGTCACCAACTCTCCTAAAAGCTTAAGTTGTTAGGAAGAGGGCCAACTATACTTTTATACATTTATCAGATAATTTAATCGGACTCAATACAAGGAAGCGGACGTAATTAAACATTTTTTAATTTTTGATTTTTATGAACTAAAAAATTTTTTGTAAAAAAAAATGTCATCAAAATTAATAAAAGAGAAATTATAGAGATATTCCGTATTTTACTTGATAAATCATGCTAATCTAAAATATTTATTAAAAATTTATAAATTTACAAATATATACTTCAAACGTTCATCAACATTTTGCTTGGAGGAGGTTCGATATACTAAACCTAGTGGCAATTTTTACAAAAAAATTGTAAGCTTAATCGGACTCAATTTTTTAAAAATTATTTTTCATTCATATATTTAATATATACCACTTTCATTTTCAATATTATGAGTTTTAAAGGATCAAAACATTAAAATTTATATTGACAATTCATTCTTGACGAATGACTTTTGACCATTTTTATGTTGACTTGGCTTTCCCCCAAAAGAAAAATGAGTTTTTAAGAACATCATAAGAAACGTTTTGTCTTGCATTTTGAAATGAAAAATAAAGAGTATGATGTAATAGGTTAGAAAATAAAAAATTTAGTGCGGAAGAGAAAATATTTTAAGAAGAATGATTTTATAGAAAGATAAAAACAATTATACGATTATATCATTGTAATTTTAATTAATTTAAAATATTTTATAATTAATGGGATCACTCAATCAAATTTCAGAGTTTTTTTCAAAATTTCTTTAAATAAAAACCGAGAATTAATATATTTGCATTGCTTGGGACAAATTAATAGACGCACGAGTGGCTCACCTTAGGACGAAGAAAGGAAGCAATTAAGCAAGGTAGGGTTCAAAGTTCAAAGTTACCGAATGTTAGGGTTCAAAAATAGCTTATCAGAGAAAGGTTGCATCTAATAAAATCTCTGTACATATAAAAGGCACACATTTTGTCTTCAATCTATACGGCTATATAGGGCGGAGACATTGCCTTTCAGGTGGGTTAGATAAGCAAGCAACATACCTCTCATTGCCAAAAATTACGGAGGCTCCAGCAACCTTAAATTATATGACAACCAACGTTGGCCGTTGGTTATCATTATGTTCCAGTCATCTGTATGAACTGCAAGGGAGACTTGAGCAACTTATTTAACGACTGCACTATACTAGCAAAAGATGGACGCTGAGTAGGATCACTGCCAAGAGAAAAACATGACGACATCAGTACCTTAGGCCATCATCAAATAGAGTGAGAAGTTATAATTAACTGTGCCAAATGAGCAGCTTATAGGTTAATCTTAAGTCCATCTCACTATTCATGAAATCACAAGCTACTCTGTAATGAAAAAAAGCAACTGATTTACTTTTTATTATTTTACAACGGAAAATTATCCAAAAATTTTGAATTTTATTTCGAGACATTCTGTTAAATAATTAAATATTTTAAATATAATAAAATGATAAATTTAATCTTTTTACTTAAAATTAAAAAATATATCTCACACCCTACATCTCACCCTCTTAAAACAACAATTTTAAAAAAAATTCTCATATATCTCATATTTTCTCCCTCACGTAACTAACTTAATGTTGCCGTTCACGACACTTACAGACACATATGTAATCGTTAGAAATCAGTATGGAATTTTCATAAAGTAACATCTGTTAATTATTTAAATCTAATTTTTTTTAAGAGAGAAGACAGATGAAAAGAGGAGATTATGACAATCTTATTCTGATGAGTTAGGTCTCACTTCAAAAAAAGAGCACAAAAAAGGAAGGTACCTAACCACATATAAGTATTATAACAGTCAAATAAATTAGTAATGTGGGACACAAATATAAATGTCAATTTAATACCTACCCTCACGCTCAACGTAAGCCTAGTCCAATTATCACATTACCTGCAAATTAATAACCTTGCTCTGATATCATGTTAATTATTCAAATTTAACTTTTTTTAAGAGAGAAGATAGATGAAAAGAGGAGGCTAAAGATACAATGTTAAATGGGTTCAAAGGAGAATAGTGCCTAATTACATATAAACATTATAACAATTAAATAAATTAACGATGTAAGATACAAATATAAATGTTAATTCAATACTCATATAATTGTGTTTCTTTTTTTCTTTTTTTTCCTTTTGACACAAGTATTTGAAAATTATACACACCTACTCTACATTGTGAAATTCTTTTAACTTAAACATTTTTGTGAATTTCATGCATGTAGTATAACATTTACGAGATTTAATAAAAAAGTTACCGTTACTTACAAATTGACTGGAGTTAAGGCCACGTACCCATAGGCGATACGAAACAGTTTGAGCATATGATGTGTCAGGTGCAGTCACTTGCATCAGCAAAGGCTCACCAGCGAGACAAGCTTGAAATGTAAGTCTCTTAGTCAAACTGACCTGCAAATAGTACTATTAGGAATAAGCACTCTCTTTAGCTCTTTGAGCCAAACTCTCCCTATTCGGACGATGATCGTCATCTTCAACCTCCATTTGCCTTTGTCGTCGACAATGAGTCTCAGCACTCGAAAATTCCCCATCAAAAGTCGTTGGAGAAAACAAACTCTCACCATAACTATTATCGCTAGAGACCCTCTGCAAGGACCCATGCTGATCAAAATTCCTATCCAAACTAGGAACAGGCAGAGGCACAGTCAATAACGTCGAAGATGACGACGACTCAGGTTGTAAAAGAAGTTCACGATCCTCATTGCACCTTGGGCATCGTGCCGATTCTTTTCCGTGAGAATAACGCTGATCGTGGTTTTACTCGGCTAACCAATCACAAAAGTCAGCAAAACGTGATGCCGATATTTCTTGCTTTGTGAGTTGTAATTATTATCATGACCTGTGAAGAGTTCCGATACAGCTGAGGTTTTGTAAGTAATATTGCTGGCCCAAAATTGCTTTTGTGGCTTACTAAAATCGCTTTCGAGAAAAGTTGATTGAGGTTATTTACTAGTGGCTGTGGTTGCGACTAAAGTGGTAGAGGAGTTGAATTTTTTCTCGTGACCTTCTAAAAGTTGTTTCTTTGATAAATCGAGTCCTCGATGATCCAGAAATTGCCTGGGGAAGAAGTCGTTCTGTGTGGCATTTTTCACGCGCCTCCTCCAAACAAGTTTAACAGATATCAATCTTTCACTTCATGCGCCTCTTACAAAAACACAACTCAGTCGATCGAACGCGTAACTTTGATTATCTTTCTCGCTAGCTCCAATTTCTTCGTCGTTCAGATCCTTTTAGTGTCTCTAGCAAACAAATAACACAGAAACTAATTATACAATAGAAAGGAAAAACTCGCTTATAATCAGTATCGTACAGTATCATTGATTATTATTGGTGAAGCTTAGATCAAACTCGGGTGACGTAGAAGGAAATAACTCAAAATGTGCTTTTCTTTTCCTTTTCTCCAAACAAGAGATACTCCTAATGGTTCTTGCACGAAAAACTTATTATATATATATATATATATATATATATATATATAATGATATTAATTTGATTGCTTCATCTTGATCGGCAACTTGTGAAGCATAGAGTGGATCCGAAAAACGAAAAGTGAGAGAGTTCTTCGAGGCTGTTTTGAGAAATATAGCCGAAAAGTAGTTGAGGCTTTGATGCTATACGAAGAAATATTAAGGTGATGTTTGATTTATAGTAATAGAATAAGTAATGTAATTGATTATGCACATTATAATATTTGGTTGTATCAAACATATGTAATGTAATCAATTACATGTAGAGAGGAAAAAATGATTACACATCTTAGAATAAGGAATGAGAATTACATTACATGTGTTTGAAGGGAGTCGTCCTCTGCCATCACATTCAGCCAGTAGCTTGCATCGTCTCGGCCAGTAGCTCGAGTCGTCCCAGCCAGTAGCTCACGTCGTCCCGACCAGCAGCTCGCGTCGTCTCGGCCAGCAGCTCGCGTCCTCCTTGCCATCGCGTCGTCCTGTCCAATGTCCGTCCAGCGTCCGTCCTTGCGCGCCCTCCCTCTGGAATTTTTTTTTTCTTCTGAAATTGCTTTTTTTTTTTTCCTGAAATTGCAATTGTTTTTTTTTTTTTTTTTGTTTTTTTTCTTTCTAAAATTGCTTTTTTGTTGTTGAAATTATTGTGATTAAATTTATGTAATTAAAATTTATTAATTATTATTATGAATTCCTGAAATTGTATATGCTAATTTTTTTTGTTATGATTAATTTTTCTGCTGAATTGTTAAATTTAAAATATTTATATAATTTTTTTTCCATTCCATTGCATTATAGTGGTCAAACCAAACACTATAATACTGATTCTTTTTTTGATTACAGTAACTAAACCAAACACCGTAATAGTAATACTGATTCCTTTACGTTACATTCTATTATGATTACGATTACGTTCAGCAAACCAAACGTTATCTAAAGATTATATTGGAATTGAGAGCTTCATTTGAATTGTTAGAGGGAGGTGCTGGCAGGGGCGGATGTATATGTTAATTAGGAGTCACGTGTCTCATGAAAATATAATTTTATTTGTAAAATTTTATAAATTTTATGAATAATTGATCATATTTAATACGTAGTGCTTTATTTTAATTTTACTTTTGAGTACATATTCTAAATTAAAAATGTTTTATGTTGAAATTTTATATTTAAGCTCAATTTTTTAAATTAAAATTAAATTAAATTAAATTAAAAAAAACTTACATTTTGATATTTCTTTGATTAAAAAATTTATTTTTAATTTATTTAGTTTTAATATTTAATTTATTTTTTATATAAATTTTTTTTTATAAATTTTGTTATTTAATAGTATGTTTTTTATTTAGAATTTTAAATTATCACCGGTGCTGGGACAATTTAACAGGTGTTAGTTTTGGTTTACTTAATATTTTAAGACAACGGCTGCAGTGTCATGCTTTTTCTTTTCTTTTTTGCTTTTTACGGGGCTGTATGAAGTTTTAATATGTACCTTACATAATAATTAAATGTAAAATAAATAAAAAATTATGAAATTTTTAGTCGATTAAATTGTGATTTATATATTAATATACAATAAATATTATTTTTTTTTTCATAATTAGGTATTATTTATTTATTTTTATTTATTTTTATTTATTACTTATTAAATGTTTGTATTTTTCAAAAAAAAAAAAATATATATATATATATATATATATATTTACATTAATCATAACTTTATTTTTTATAGTTTTTTTTCAAATATATTTTGTTTGATATTTAGTGTATTATATTGAATATGAAAAAAATACAAGTAATTTTTGCATTATTTTAGTTCAAAAATTACACTAAAAGAAAAATTAAACTAATATTCTAAATAATTTATTTTTTAGTATGATATTTAATATTTAATGTAATGAATTAAAGGTAAAAAAAAAATAATGTAACTCTTGCACTAGTATAGTGCAAAATTTGTACTAAACTATAATTTTGGGATGTAGATAATCTTGTGGTGTAGTTATTAAAATAAAATAAAAAATTGAAATAAAAACAAATAAAAGATAAAATTTGATTAATTTAAAGGTTCGAAGTTGAAAAAAGTAGCTTATTTCCTTTGTTATTTGAGATTATCCAACATTTAAGAAAAAAATTAAGAAGATACGAGTTCAAATCTTATATGAATAAATAAAATTGGGTATTTTGGTTTGTTAATAATTATTTATTTAAATACATATATACTTTAAAGGAGTCCAATATATAGGATCAATAGAAAGCATGTATGAATAGTATTTATATTTTTTAAAATAAATTATAATTATAATTTTAGATTTGGAGGTCCATGCTCTTATTATTCATTAAATTAATTTTAAAATAATATATTAATTATACATAATATATATATATATACTATTTTGAGACTAATTTTAATAAAATATTGTAGCTAACAGGTTTTAATGGACAGTTAGATACATCAAGATATCCCAACTAGATTTAAATGTCCTTAACATATTTTCATGCTTCTTTCAATTACTAATATTATTAAAGGTTAATACAAAAAATATAAATTAATTTTTAATAAAATTTATAATTAAGTTTGATGTTAGTATTTAGAAAATAAAAAAGCTAGCAAAAAAATAGGCATGCAACTAAATTATTGTACAAAAACACATTATATATACTATTTAGGCTTCAGCTCATAATTTTATAGCATGTATATATTAAAGCTAACGAGCGCCTTAGAAAAATTATATTACGTAAAAAACATTTTAAAAAATTTTCCGTTTCTTAATTGGGCATAATGTAAAATGAATTATTTGTTCCTAAAGCCAAATTTGAAGGCTATTAAAAAAAAAAGAAAAAAAAAAGAAGAGAGAGAGTCAAACTTAAAGATAAAAGTAGTTGTTGTTGTTGTTTTTTTTTAAATCAATTAGAAATAGGCAAATAGAAAGCGAAATGGTTCATGGAGCTCTCTTCCCTTTCAACAATGAAATTATATATGATAAGACACTGAAGTTAATTATTTTTATATTTTCTCTATTTTTTTTATTAAGATACAAAATTTTCATGCTATAAAAAGTGTACACGTAGGAACCTACCCAATTACTGCATGTTTAGTAAATTATTTCGTATAAATTAAATATAATCATATTATATTATATTAAATTTTAATTATAATTAATTTATATAATATTTAATAATAAATTATATAACACAATCAAATAAAATTAATTATAAATATTTAGAATAATTTTTTGTTATAAATTTTATTTAAATTAATATTTAATTTATTTTTATATTTTTTTTACATTTTAAAAATAAAAAAATATTTTTAATTTGAGATAAAATAAAAAGTTAGAACACATAATTTTATAACTAAAAATTCAGACAAAGTACATTAAGTATTCAGTACGGTTTAGACTCACATATTTTAATTGTACAAATTTTTTAGATAACGTACTTACTATTTTTATATCGTATGATACATTTAATTTCACACTCAAATATACGTTTATATTAAAATTATACAATTAAGATATTTTGTATGTGTAACAAACATGCAGTTTACAATACTGTCCTTAATGGGTCAACTTATCTCATATGTGTACAAAACACAGGGTACATATATCAGCAGAACATATACAAGGGAAATGTTGAAAAATTCTAAAACTATCTTCAGGCATCACGTTATAAAATATAAATCTTCCCACACAACAATTTTTTTTTTTTTTTGTAAAATGACAATTAGCTCATTGTTTTAAAAGAAAGGAAATGGGGTTTGTATATCCCTATCCCTGATTCTTGAAGTCATGAAGAAACAGCTAAAGAAAAAAAATAAAACAGTGAAACAAAAATATTTTAATAAAAAGCAAATTCAAAATATATGTTTAAGTGATAGCAATATTCATAATCTTATATTTTATAATTAATATCAGCACACTGTTCAAAAAAAAATTGTTGCAAATTTCTTTCAATTACACACTCCTATATATTTTCTATATGCATATGGCAATAAAAATTTGATTATATATTCATATAAATTTTCTATAAAACTCTGTAAAGTTATTTATTTTTATTTTTCACACGTCGTATTTGAGACTATATAAATGTCTATGGGAGAATAAAAAATAAAATAAAAGTTTATTCTAAGCTTCAGTTTCTATTTTTTAAGAAAAAATAATTTTCTACCTATAAATACCAGTGAAGAATACCAACTATATATACAAGTCTCCACCATTTGTTTAATCATCTTCTAATTATTTCCACCCAATTTTTTTTTTTTTGCTACAATTATTTCCACCCAATTAATCACCCCATCTTTGTCTAAGGTTTTTTTTTGTGTGTCTACCTCACCGCATCCAAAATCACTCGGCTATAACCCACCGTCAACTTTAATAAAATTTTCTCTTTAAAATTTTAATAAAATTTTGACATATATGGATTTGTTTTTTGACAAATTCAACGTAGAAGACGATAAAGATGACGATTTTGATCTAGTTATGGTCAACTTTTGTGGGATTGCAGCATTTTCTTTTATGATGTATGTCTACAATTTTGATTATTTTAATTTTAGATTTTTTATTAATTATTAAAATTTGTCTCTAAATTATATTGGGTGTGGCTTGGAGTAAAATGATAGTTTTTTTATTGTCAATTTTAATAGTGGGTGACAATTTATTTTCACGAGGTTGGGGTTACAATTCTTTTATCCATATGAATATGGCATGTGAGTTCATTTTATTGGTGTTGTGCTTGAGGTGTGATTTTTTTACATGTACATATAGATGATCCTTTTATATGTAAAATTCTGTAAGATTAAAAAAATAATATATATATATATATATATATATATATATATATATATATATATTGTGCTTGAGGTGTGATTTTTTACATGGACACATAGATGATTCTTTTATGTGTAAAATTATGTAAGATTAAAAAAATAATATATATATATATATTGTTTTAGTTTAGAATTAACATTGCAAAATATGATAGTGTTTTGTTTATATTTTTTTTTATAATTTTATTGCAATATTAATAAAATTTATCTTGAAAAAAATAAAAAATAAACAATCTTTGTTAATACCTACGTTCAAATTCTTATTGAAGGTTTACATTATTAAAAAAAAGTGACAATGATTAGGTAATTAAGACTCCTTTGGTAGCATTTTTTATTTTATACACCACGACATTATAACAGTAAAAGTACTTAAATTTTAATAATTTCGAAACAGTTTCATTATCTAATCTTATTATTATATAGTTTAGCCAAATTATTCCTATAATTTTTTTAAAATTTTAGTGAAGTCCAATTTGTATTTTTCTTTTAAAATTATATTTTTTCCCTTTTCTTTTAAAATATATATTTTAAAAATTTTGAATTAAAAAAAGAAAAGAAAAAACCCCTACCGAACCCCACCCCATTCGGACAACCCTACCCCGTAACCCCAAGCCCCCACCCGCATCCCCCAAACCTATGACCAAAAACCACCACTAGCCTATTACCCATTAAAAACCTCAATCCCCTCCACCAACCTAATACCATATCATAAAAAATCTCACGATAGCTTAGCCAAACCAAAATTGCAACACCTACCAATTCCAAATTGTCAAAAATATCTCAACCTAAATTACAACAAAATTTATCCAGAATCATGCTACATTCTTTAGTCGAAAATCATAAACTCACAATCTACAATTGCGAAAACCAGTCACGCAGTTTAGAATTGCAACCTTCTAAATGGATGTCTTTGTTCGGTTTGACATTTTAGGTCAAGGGTGGGGAGTGGGCCGGAGAGGGTAGAGGTTGGGACCGAAGGAGATGTTGTGTGGTAGGGAGATTTTTATTTTTTTTTTTTCAATTTAAAAATTCAGATTTTTTTTAACAAATTACTATTTTATTAATTCTAACATTTGAGTGTAACACACGGACTAAATTAGTTATTTTATAAAATTATGAGATTAATTTAATCTAATATTATAATTATATAATTAAATTACATATTTTATAACAAGTATGGGAGTTATTCGACCATTCTTCCGTTCGTTTCGTATGGCAAAGCAAAAGCTTGCCCTTCCCATTCCACACACAACAACAATGGGTCACAAACTAGCTCGTACTTAACCATCCCAGTCTAAAGGTCAATTTCGTCCTTTCAACAAGTTCTTCAAAGCATACTATACTAAATTACTAATATCATATGTAATTTATCTCTCCTTTTGTCTTACTTTCTCTTTTTGTGATTCTACACTGACGGCATTCAAGATCCTTCGAAGAATTTTACGCTTAGATCTCTGATCAGAAACCCTAGAGTATATTGATATCGTCGAAACCGTGTGATCCAATCAGGTTTGCAATATCTTAAGGACAATCTACGTGATAATTGTGTTTCTTTGAAACCTCAAGCTATACTGTCAATCAATGTTAATCGTTTCATTTTTTTTTTTTTTGCGAAATTTATTTTCACAGTAAGCGTTAGCCAATTTTCTTTCGTTCACATTTGTTTCAATATTCGCTGAGGAGTATTCTATATACTGCGCGTTTTCTTGTTTGCAGCTTATTTGAGTTCGGATTTAGGTCCTATTGCCTGGATAATTTTATTTTGATTCAGCTTGAAAGTTCAATCAATTTATTGTTTGTGTTTGGATAGAATTAGTGGAAAAAGTAACTAAAAATAAACATGAGGTTGTGCAACCCTTTTTTACGTTAGTATATTTTTCCGAGAAAATAAGAGTTGATTTCATATAGTCGACTAAATGCTTAATACATGGATGAAGCAGCTTCATGTTATTATGTGTCCCTAGAATGTCTTGATATGTGACCCTGGTGCCGTGGAATCATGAATATTGTCAAGGGTGTAGCTGACCTTATTAGAAGGACTTCCAGTGGCCAAATTGGAGAGTATTTTTCTGGGTCACAAGCTCAGAGACTCTCTCCACCACGTGTGAAGATTCGCTTCAGGTATTATTGTTTCATTTTGAGATTTACCTCAGTGAGGTGCATTACATTTTTGTCCATTGTGACTTCCTGTTTTCTGTTTTGCTTGCATCAAATTCTATGTGGTTGGGTGAGTAAGGGGCTAGTACATAATAGAACCAAATAATTTCTATAACAATTTTTGTCATGTTTTCTTCTGTCATGATGAAGAAATTTAACCAAGGCAACAATTAGTTTTGAAATTGAACTTTAGTAGATAAGGGAATTGGCTCGCAGATCTTTCTGCTTTAGCCATCTGTAAGCTGTCAAAAATGTTTACAGAAAGCTTGCCTAGGAGTGTAGGACCTCTTTGCCCAGTATTCATTTACCTCCTTTGTAATGTGTATTGGGAGGAGAAAGAAGAATGGAGAAAACGTGAGAGAGAATTTGGATTAGGGATTGGAAAATTTGAGATCTAGAGAGGAGGGAGATGATTGGGAAGGGAGAGAATTTAGGGTACTGAAATTCAACAAGTGCACGTCCTATTTACAGGACTTTTCTAATCAATCATAAATCTAATACAAAATCCTAATATGAAAATCAAATACACATTCATTAAATAAATAAAATCCTTACAAATATTTTTTCCTTTAAAATCCTAATTTATTCCTTTGTTATAAGATATTCCTAACAATATGTAACTATTCATAAATATCTTCATTATTTAACCACTTGTAATTATCCTTATTTTATTATTGATTCCCATAATTTCTTCCCCTCTAGAAAAAAAAACTCGACTCATGCCTAGCTATAGTGCCATAAAGTAGTAGAGGTGTAACACATATGTTAAGGTTATTGGTATTTTTTGTAAATCCTAAAAAATTAAATGGTATATTTGTAACAAGAGATAAATTTTGGTGGTAAAAATATTTGTTTGTCATTTATTATATATTTCATGGACCATTGAAACAAGCCCCTATTAAAGGAATAAAAAAGAAATATGAGTTTTCTGAAATTATTAAGATCATGTATCTTGACTTGTTCATTTGGTGAGACATTTCTGTCACTTTGTTTGCTTATATAACACTGTATTTATGTTGCTGCCTGCAGATTATTTGACTTTTATTTCATTACCATGATTAACTTATGTGCTGAGTTTTTTTTCTTTCAGTGAAATTGGAGATGAGGCAATTCTGAAAACACTTTGGGATAGATATGAGAAAGCTGATAAGGAGGTATGTTTGAAGTTCACTATAATCCTGAGTTCTATATTTGCATAAAATCTCTAATTTAAGAAAGGATTTTGTGCTTTCTTTATGTGTAAAACATAACATGTATATTGTTAGACCTGTTTTCCATGAGTTAATACTCTGATTTTTTTTTTGTTGTTTATGAATTTTTATTTCGTATAATCCAAAAAGAGAAAAGAAAAAAAGAAAAGAAAATAAAAGAACATTACATATTTAGTCACAAATTTGGGTTTTGGGATTTCCAAGAAGGCGAATTTACTTGCGGTGAATTCAGTTTAAACTTGTCGTGTTGTGTGGTTGAATGAAATAAGGAATTTAAAGATAAGGAACAAGAGCAATGTATAAATTTGAAACATATCTTCTATTTTTACTTCACTTTGGTTGTTTACAAGTTCTTTATTTGAGGGCATGTCATGATATAATTTTTTCCAAAATATTAAGGCTTTGTTTAGGGATTTTACTACATGCATGCATAAATATGTTAATTTGTTGGCTATATTTATCATTATTTAAACATATGTTCTCAAACTTTTAAAGTTTATGATTTAGTACCCAAAGATTTAAAACTTCACAGGCAGAGCCCAAAATTTTAAATGGTAAATCTATATGTTAGTTGACAAGTTAGGACCATTACATAAGGTTTTAAAAGTCAATATGATTTAGTATTTTTGGATTTAAATTATTCTTCTTGCTTTTCAAGGAAATTCTTATTTATTTTCCAAAAACGTGGTGAAAAGGGAATAAAGGCCCACAAATTTTGTAATCACTACCATTGGTTAATTCACTATACTCATTAGTATTGATTCCCTTCCTAAATTCATAATATGCAATTCCAAAAGTAGTATTTTATATTTTATTAGTCATTACTACTTTTTGAAAAGAACATTTAAGTAAATTAATATTTTCATTCCGATTCATTCTAAATTTTAGTAATCACGTAGAAAGGAATTGTATTTTGATTCCCTTCCTTTTCAGTCTGATATATTTTCATTTTGATTCCAATTGATTTTCATTGTGGATTCGTAACCGTACCCTCAATTTCTATAGGGAAAAAGAAAAAAGAAAAAAATAAGAAGAAAAGAACATTGTCATTGGGTTTCAGACTTGTATTTGATTCCTTCACAATTTTTCCTTTCCTTTTTCTTTTTTGATAAGAAACAAACCTTTTAAAATTTAGAATAATGGTTCTACAATTGAAAAGCAATCCATATTATTGGAACTGAAAAATGCATAAAACATAATTTATCATAGCCCGAGTAGAACAATGAATGAGGTGTTTTTTCCATGTTTTCATACAAAGCATAGCCTTATTCTTCTATAATTAGTTAAATGTTGGACAATGTTATGATTTCATTTTTTTTTGCTTAATGTTGCTGATATTGACAATTAATTCATATATTTGGAAATTGGAGCTGAAAAATGCATAAAGTAGAGTTTATCATAGTCAGAGCAGAACAATGGATGAGGTGATGGTTCTTTGTTTAAGTGCAAAGCATTACCAATAAAACTTCTATAATTAGTTAAATGTTAGAAAATTTATGATTCCATCTTTGCTTGCTTGGCATCTAGGAGGAAAAGAGGAGGTTGTTCTTTGTTTTCCTCAAGCAATTTCTCGTTGTATATAAGAATTGGGAACCAGATAATTCCAGCCAATGGTCAGAACCTGCTGAAACTTCAATCCAAACAGCAGAAAGTTCATCACATTCTGATGTAGTTACTGGCTGCTATGCTGGACACCCTGCTGCTATTATCTTAACTTTGACTGAAGAGGTTACACAAGTAACTGCTTTGGTCACCAAGTGTAAGTTTAATTATATTTTTTTACGCCTATTTCCTTTATCTATAGTTGCTGCATAATGAGTCTGCAAATGAGAATCTCTCTTTTATCTTGTGACACCTTTGTTGTTCTGCTGTTGATATCCCTTATAGAACCTAAAAGAAACGAAATATATTTTCTTGCCTGAATTTTATTTTTCTGAAAGAAATTGACAAATGTTTAGACTTTTCTCCGCATAAGTTGTGGAGGAAGTTTATTGCAAAATCATGCTTGATCATTCATTCCTATGCGGCTATGCTAGGTGATTAAAAATTTTGCTGAATACAATTATGATCTGCTGATAAATGTGCTTCTGATGTTACTTTTTTTTGGTTTCTTGTGTTTCACATTGAGGCCCATTCCTCTTGTACGTCTCTTTTACAGCCAGGCCTGTGTCTAAATTATGATCTTAGCAGTTTACCAAATGATAGGATTACCAAATGATAAGAAGTTCATTCATTTGTGTCACA
The DNA here is from genome assembly GCA_029378325.1 of Elaeagnus macrophylla. Classification (NCBI taxonomy): domain Eukaryota; kingdom Viridiplantae; phylum Streptophyta; class Magnoliopsida; order Rosales; family Elaeagnaceae; genus Elaeagnus; species Elaeagnus macrophylla. Next base: position 13,919,015 of record CM055653.1, read on the forward strand.
CTACATCTTAATCTTTACTAGAAGTTGATTGATGTTTTACGGAAAGTTGAGGGTATGTATGACCTTATTGTGATATACCCTTTAGCTTAAATAAAGTATTTATAATGTTTTGTTCAATAAAATATCTGTCTCCACCCAAAAAAATGTTTAATGTTATTTCCACCCAAAAAATGTTTAATGTTATTTCCCCCTTTATGTTTTCCTATGTTGATCCAGTAAACACGAGTATGCAATCAAAACCAGACTTGTCTGGTTCTCGCACAAGTCCAGACATAAAAACAGATGGCATTCCTGTTTTGGAAGCTCTAGCAGTTGTTACACGGTCATTGCACAATTGTAGAGTTTTTTGGTATCACGGTGGGATTCAAAAGCTTATGGTGCTAATGAAAGGTATCATCTTTACCCTTATTTCTGTACAATTTTCTCTAAGATGATGATTTGATTTATCGGTACTTTTTTGAACATAGTTAATTTACTTTGTGCATCAGGTTTGTTTTGATTTAGCATATATGTGTGCGCTTGCATGTGCGCATAATACTGATTTAACGTTTTTGGCTTTTTTTCTGCAGGGGCTGTGATCCAACTAAAAACAATAAGTGGTGCACTTTCTACCGATGATAATTTGTCTGACTCAACAAAGGACAAGATGTCACTCATGCAACAATTACTTCTGCATGTGGTGTCAATAATATGTAGTTTTATTGATATACATTCCAATGTACGTGAGAATGCTCTCTCGTCCAACAACACTATAAGCAGTGTCTCAAAGGATAGTGTATCCCAAATTGATTTTGCTAGTAGTTCTGGCGTTCCTTCTTGTGATGCAAGATCACATTGGCATCAGAAGGCGGTTGTTTCAATTATGGAAGCTGGTGGCCTTAATTGGTTAGTAGGTAAGGTAGGCAATTTAATTAATTTTCATTGCACTTTTGCCCCTTGTACATAATGTATATGAATCTTCAAATGCATAATAGCATTAGGCATTATAATTGGTTCAGTGAAATAACAAAAAAATGTTTTGTTTACAATCTGGGTGCTTTGAGACGTGATATGATGTATCATAAGAAATGGCATGCATACAATCTAAAATATTTCTTTTCCTTGTATCTTTCAATTAATTAATTGTAAGTCATCTATTTTTCTGGCTTTTATTCTCTTCCAACTCTGTTAGGTTAATTATTATTATTATTATTTTTGCATCCTTGCAATTGTGAATTATTGGGTCTGCTGTGCTTTGGATAATTTAGTGTCCTTTGCCAATACTTAGTATTGAGATAGCTAGAGAGTGAATATAATGTTGGTGAAAAGGCTCATTTTCCTCTCTACTTCTTTTCTGCTATGACCTTGACTCTTCGTTTTCAACTCCTCCCTCATCTGCACCAACTCACACTCTCACACATGTATCTGAAATTTAATATGTGAAGCCCCAAAAACAGCTGTATTTTTAAATTACATTTTATGTCCCTAATGTTTGGCATGATAACATTTATGGTTCTATCATTTACTTTGTTGCAGTTGCAAACATACCTTCAATTTTATATAGTTTACAATTGAGGAAATTTAGGGATTTTCAAATACTAGCTTAACGGAAGCAGTCACATGCCATCCATGTGACATATTGAGAGGGGTATAACATAACAATGTGGTGAATTACACAGGATTGTTCACCGAAGAGTGAAATAAGCCACTTTAAATTACAATTTATGGTGGCTTATTTCATTTTTCAGCGAATAATGCCACCAAAATTACCATTTTGTTCATTATACCCTTGAAAATAAGTCTCATGTTAAGCCAGTGTACATAAGTCATTAAAATTTCTTAAATGTACGGTAACATTGATGGAACATCACATAATTAACCCTCCAATAAAAGGAAATGTTCCTCTCCCAATTTTTTTCTTGTGAATCATGCATTATCTTTGAAGTGATTTTTCTGTTCACTGATTTTGATTTTATCCCAGAACTGTTGCGTGTTATCAGGAGGCTGAGCCTGAAAGAACAACAGATGGACATGTCACTTCATTGTTTGACTTTAAGAATTCTCCATTCATCCTTATTCGAAAATCCTCGTGGTCAAAATCATTTTAGAAGCATTGGAGGACTAGAAGTTTTGTTAGATGGCCTTGGTGTACCATCTTATAATGGCCAGATATTAAAGGATTCCTCTTCTGCTGTTGAAAAAGGGTAAAATTTACTGAAATGTGGGATACTATGCTTGTCTCTCTTGCATCATGAGGTTTTATTTATCTTGTGGTTGGTCATCTAAACATTGCTTGTTTTGTTGACAAACAGCAAGTGATAATTTGTTTTAGGAATAATCACTTGTTAAGTGTATGGAAAATGAAGTTTAGAAGTAAAACAGCATGAAAAAATCGACCGACTTCACCAGAAAATGCTACTGCTTATGTCGATGCTGTTGATAACCCGCACAAAATATATTTATCATTAGACACTAATTGGAATGGATTTGGGAGATCCAACTAAGGCAAGGTTCTTTGAAGGTGTATTATATTCAGAATTTTTTAGATCAAATGGTGCTTGATATGGTTTGAACTTTGAATCATGCCTTATAATGGAGACAGGAGAATCTTATCACCACTTGGCGAATGTATGCTATGTTAGATTAACTTTGCTTTAGATGGATTGGAAAAAAGAAGTGGAAGATCTTTGAAGATCAAGATGAAAACATGGGAGGAGTGTGATATATAAAACTTGACCAGCTGTTGGCGTTTTCATTTTCACTCCAATTTGTGATAATTAAAAGAAATGCAATTGAATTTGGTGTTTTCCCCCCCTCCAAAATGGTCAATGAAGGATTGGGTTGTACTGGTTGTTTCCCTCTACATATTGCCCTACAAAGAAAAAGAAAAACTAAAAGGAAAAAAATTGTTTTTGCAAAAATGCTTCTTTTTTGGGGAAGAAAGAAAACTGTCCTGTTACTCACCCACTAATTTGTTTTTTGATAGGAAACATAGATATTTCATTGAAATTTAAAAAGGTATAAGTGGACAAGATGCTAGTTCATAATTCTTTAAGAATTGTCTGTTACTCTCTCACTATTGTGTTCTATTTTTTGAAACTTTCAGCCAAATTCCACATTCATGGGGAGTTTAACTTATTTTCTCACCATTTTAACTTATTTAATGTCCTTTTGTGCAGAGATGAGAATCCCTTACTAAAAGTTTTGCAACTCCATACTCTATCTCTTGAAGTTCTTAGAGAGGCCGTGTATCCTTAATATTGTCTAATCTTTGTAAAACTGCTGAAGCTTATGTAACTGTGTTTTTCAGTCTTTTATGAATGTAACTTGTCATTCATTGGTTATTTAATTTACATTCAAATTCATATTCATGTTACCATCACTTTTGCTCTTGCACTTGAAGCAATCATGGTGTTTTAGCCCCTTCTGGTGCACCTACTGCATTCTTTTTTTGACGTTGTTTTTGACGCAAGGGAAATTGGACCTTTGGTTACCCTTTTAATTTTAGTACGTATCATGAAAAAAGTACGGATTTATGGGTGTTTGAACTCGTGTCACTATTTTATTTGATACATATTCAGTCATATGCTCTTATTTATTATACCCTTAACTAGAATTCAGATTTGCAAATGTGAACAATTTGCAATTTCTATGCGAGAATGGACGAGTCCAAAAATTTGCAAATAGTTTTTGTTCTCCTGCTTTTGTGCTTCAAGAGTACATCCAGAAGTTGAAGGAGTTTTCTTGTAAGCATGATTTTCAGATGCAAATTTTTGGCTCCTGTAATGCAAGTCATGTAAAAAGTCACATATCAGAGCCTCCAGTTTCACTTTCTTCTAATATTTATCATTCCCCAATTTGGAGTGACTATGTTGTTAAGGTGAGCAGAGTGCTCTGTTCGTTTCTACTTATTCCAGAAGATATTCAAACAAAAAGCATCCAATTATCCTCTGGTCGAATTGCCATGCCAGTTTCTTCAGTATATGGTGAACTTTCAATCAAATGGGTCATGAGGGCTCTTCTTACAGTTTTCCCCTGCCTGAAAGCTTGTTCAAATCAGAATGAATTACCAAACCACTTAAGGTAATGTTTTGACAATCTTACTTTTATTTGTTAATCATAAAGCTCTGTCAAGATATTTGTTAATTTTGGTAAATGATCAGTTTTTTGTTTTTTTTCATTTATTGGGGGATCTCTAAAGTTGTACTTGTAATATATCTGCAGGGTATTTATCAATAGTCTACAGCACTGTGTTCTTGATGCATTCAGAAAGGTTCTTGCTTCTTCTCCTTTGTCAATAGAAATATTCCGATCAGAGGGAATATGGGACCTCATATTCTCGGAGAACTTTTTCTATTTTGGTCCGTCTTGTGAGGAACTTACTGCAGAGTGTTTTATGTATAGAGATTCCCCGCGAAAGCTTGACATAAACTCTCCTAACCTCATTAGTAGTCAAACGAAGGCTTGTGGGGTTGAAATACTCCAAATGGAAGTAATTTCATTTGTGGAATTCACAGCAACTTCTAATGGAAGTTCACACAACTTGGTATGTTTTGTTGTTTAGCCTAGTTATTTGCTTCCATGTATTCTTTGCTTTCTTAAACTCATATATTTTATTGGTTGATAAAACTCCCCCCTCCCTCCCACTTCAAGGGTTTGAGCTGCACCACCTATAGATTGATGTAGAAAAATAATATATGTTCCTTTTCTAGTTGAGTCACACAGGCTGTATGAAGATGCAATAAAATGTCTGCACTCTATACCCTTCAATTAATAAAATGTTTTATTGTTCGTGTAATTTGGGTAATATGGATGGAAAGAAATAGAAGGATGTATGATGACAAGGAGCAAACTTTTAGTCTCTTAGGGGAGAATGTAATGTTGAGTTTTCTTTGGGCTTCATTTTGTAACGCGTTCAAACCTGTTTCTCAGTTTTCCGTTTTTTGTAACTGGGAAGCTAGTCTTTTTTTATGTTCTGTTTTTCTGTTGAGGGGATATTAGTCTTTGTAATTTTTTAGTTTGTTTCAGGGGATGTATGAATTTTTTATGGTGTTTAGTGGATTTCTGCGTTACTTTTTTCTGGTTGTAATTGGTTTTCTTTCCTTATTAAAACTCTTGTGTTCTATTAATGAATGACTTCACTATGTTTATGCATAGGGATTCTTAGTTTGATATGATTAAGGTTTCCATGAAAGTCTTCTTGTGTTTAATTATCTCTTTTATAGAAATGTTGGTTTGTTTTAGGATGGGTTTAATGAAAGTTTGTAGAATTATTTGGAAGGTTCCTTTTTTAATTCAAAGGAAAAGCCATAACATGTTTGGTGGGGTGGCTTTCTTTTTATGATTTGTTTTTATTTACTTTTTTCATTTTTCAATATATATAGCTCTTGGTTCATTATGTTCTATGTCCTGGAATTTTCATTCTTGAATATATCAAATATTGTTTTCCTTTTCGAATGTGAATAATATAAAAGATCTTAGATCTTATGAGTTATTTTTCTTCATGACTCCTCAATTATTCTCTTTTTTTGCTCCCAAGTCTTTCATTTGGTTCGTTATGTTTACTTTAAAGGAATGTGCGTGAAGAAGAGAGATGTCTCTTTCTCCTTGTTTACTTCACTCTTTGGATTTGGAAATCTAATGGCGTTCACTCCTAAATACTGTTCTCATTTGCCCATAATGCACTATTGCAATCCTACCTCCTGTTGTTATTGATTCCCATTCCAAATTCTGCTCTTGGAGCTTTGTGTTGGATAGCGCATATAGCTATTATGTGGTATAGCTGAGTGCTTCCTTGTGTAACTAGATTACTGGTCTACGTTCTAATTTTGTAATCATTACATGCTATTAAATGGGTTGGTCTCGCTCTCAAAAGTTAGCTCAAAAGAGGAGGATGTTTAACCACATATAACCATTATAACAGCCAAATAGCAATGTGGGACACAAATGCAAATGCTAATTCAATACCCATCCTTAAGCGCAGCGTAGGCCTAGGTCAAATTCCCATATTGCTTGCAAATTAACAACTTTGCTCTCACTCCCAAAAGCTAGCTTAAAGGAGAAGGGTGTTCAACCACATATAACCATTATAATAGCCAAGCAAATTGGTAATATGAGACACAAATGTAAATGTCAAATCAATACATACTTTAATATAATATAAAATAATGTTTCTTGTAAAATATAATTTCTTTATTGACTGAAGGAATACATGAGAGATTTATTTGTCTTGTGTTAGGTAGATGGGTGGATAGTTTTTCAGTTTTCCATATTTTGTCAATTGTTCTCAACTCATTTTGGTTGTGTTTGTTTTGGGGGTTCTAAGATGGATAAGCTACTTGGAGAAACTTAGTCTTGTCTTTACTTGGGTAGTTTGGATGGAGAGGAATTATAGAATAATTGAAGGCAAAGGAAATTCGGGGGAAGAGTTGTATGAGTGAGTTTTACTATAATGTTGTTCTTTGGATATTTAATTTTTCTCTTTTTCAAGAAATACCTTGAAGTTTGATTTTGTGTTCGAAAAGGGTGGTTAATTGTTTCTCTGCATAGCTTTTCCGTTGTATTGGTTCTATTGATAGCTCCTTTTCCTATGTTTTCTACATCAAGTGGTCCCAATTTTTTTTGTATCTTTTCTATACTTGATGAAAATATATTTCTTACTAAAAAAACCATGTTTTATTTATTATTGTTTCTTTTGTGACATAGCAGAGCTACTACAAAACTAGACCTTTGGTTTCTTAATAGTTGTTTCTCTTTATTACTAGTCCACTTTGTACTTTTATAATTATTACTTGTATGTTGATATAATATATTGTTTCTTTCTTTATTTTAAACAAAAGAACATAGTATGTTCGCTGTAACTGTAAAGGAAAATCCATGGTATATTTGCAGCAGAATGTATATTTTCTCACGTTCTCTGTACCTATTGTGCCAGCCTGAAATTTCTGTTCTGGTGGATGCCCTGGAGCAATCTGCTTGTAATCCTGAATTTTCTACTGTTATTGGAAAGAGTATACTCCGCATATTGCAGCTTTCGGTTGAGAAGACTATTGCTTCTTTTAAGACACTGAATGCAGTTCCCCGGGTACTCAAAGTTGCTTGCATTCAAGCTCAAGAGTCAAAAAGACTTAGAAATATAAGTCCATCTAATAGGAGTGATCTCATTGAAATGCCTCCAACTCACATGCATTGGAAAGAGGATTTACCTGAGACAACTCAAAGTTGGCTCAAATGCATAGAAACATCTGTAGAGCTCTTTACAGAATTTATCACAGTAGCAGACGATGGAAAGAGTTTGGTTTTGAATAGTTCTACGTGTATTGATTGTTTGTTTGATCTATTTTGGGAAGAAGGTTTAAGGAGTCATGTGCTTAAGCACGTAATTGACCTCATGAAGGTACCTTTTTATGCTTTGTTTTTTATGTAGTTTTGGTGATTAAAAGCTGTTTTTTAGTTGTTTATTTTGTATGTTTTGTCTTTTCAGATTGCACCATCCTCTTCTGAACATCAAACATCAAAGTTGCATTTATGTTCTAAGTATGTAGAAACTTTCACTCAAATAAAGGACAGAGAAAAAAGCTCTACAGAACTGTCAATTGATTTACTAGTTGGAATGAGAGACATGATCATGACTGATCCCACGGTAACATTGACTTAACTTCTCTGATTTTTGTTTAAGTCTTTATAGGTACATGTGCAATTATGTTGGATAGATTCTTCATTGGTTATGTGTTCTGAGGTCTCATGGATTTTCATTCCTCCAGTATTATCAGGCTTTGTTTCGTGATGGAGAGTGCTTTTTGCATGTTGTCTCATTACTAAATGGTAGTCTTGATGATGCAAATGGAGAGAAGTTGGTCTTGAATGTTCTTCAAACTCTCACTTGCTTGCTTTCAAGTAACGATGCCTCAAAGGTAAACTTTCATCGTGTTTAATCTTAGTAATACATGTCTCACAAATTTTAATTTCTTTTTCACGACTAACATCTCATTTGGTTAATGTATCTTTGTAGGCGGCATTTAGTGCTCTTGCTGGAAAGGGTTACCAGGCAATGCAGAGCTTGTTATTGGATTTTTGCCAATGGCATTCAAGTGAAGCGATTCTAAATGCTTTGCTTGATATGCTTTTTGATGGAAAGTTTGATGTCAAAGCAAACCCTGCAATTAAGGTATTTATCACAGATTTAAAGAGATTTATTTTGCCCACCTTTTTGGATCTTATTGTTTAACTATGACATCTTACTAGTTCTTTTTTTATATACGTCAATGCCTAGTACAGACAAATGCTTTTATATCGTCTTTTGTATAATATTTACTCTCTGTTTTGCAGAATGAGGATGTGATTATACTTTATTTGAGTGTTCTACAGAAGGTTAGTGATTCCTTTAATTTTCACTGCTTTCTTGCTTGTAATTTAATTTTTTCAGTTTCTTTTCGTACCGCATTTTCCATTATATTTTATTTTTTGGGATTTTTCTTTCTACAATGCAATGTGGTTATGTAAGTTACTGTTTGTTTTATAAAATGGGCAGAACAGTGAGTCATTGAAGCAGCAGGGGCTTGATGTATTTCAACAACTACTGAGGGAATCAATTTCCAATAGAGCTTCATGTGTCAGAGCAGGAATGCTTAACTTTCTTCTTGATTGGTTTGCACTCGAAGACAACGATGGTGTCATCTTAAAAATTGCCCAATTAATACAGGTCATTGGTGGGCATAGCATATCTGGGAAGGATATTCGTAAAATATTTGCTCTCCTTCGGAGTGAGAAAGTTGGCAATCAGCAGAAGTACTGCTCACTATTGTTGTCCACTGTTTTGTCCATGCTAAATGAGAAAGGACCAACTGCCTTTTTTGATTTCAGTGGGACTGATTCTGTAAGTACTCATGCTAACTTGTTTCAGTTTCTGGACATATAGTGCAGCTGTGGTCTTTTATATACGCAAGCTTCTAAAGTGTGGCATTAAGCCAATACGCCTTGTAAAAGTGGGGAAATAAGAAAAAAATAAAATGCTTCCATGTATAATATAATATAAGATAGTCACTTAGTTTAGGTCAAATGTGTTATTTAGTTTACTAGCTTAGAAAATGTGTTTTTAAGTCCTTTTATTTGTAAAAAAAGTGTTAAGGAAGGACATAATTAACTTTTCATCCTATTTTTCGTTAAATCTAAAGGAATAACATTTGTGTTGCATGCATATTTATATTTTTCGATAGATGTATATGCAAAAATTAATATTTAAATAAAAAATTTACTCTTACTTTTTAAGAAGATTTTTTGTTTCAAACTTAAACAATTTTTTCATTGTCTAATGTGAAGTTTGGATATTAGACAATGAAAAATTTGTTTAAGTTTGAAACAAAAAATCTTCTTAAAAAGTAAGAGTAAATTTTTTATTTAAATATTAATTTTTACACATATATTTATCGAAAAATATAAACATGCATGTGATACATATGCTATTCCGTTATATTTAATGGAAAATTGGATGAAAAGTTAATTTTGTTCTTCCTTGACATCTTTTTCACAAACAAGAGGAAAACACATTTTTTGAAGCTAGAGGAATAAATAACATATTTGACCTAAACAAATTAACATTGACCACACTTTTCCCTAAAATATAATATTACTTTTCCTAGCTTTGTTGCTAATTGCATATACAGTATACTGTAGGTACGGTTACTGATTTTATCATTAGGAACAAGACATATTCAAGAATTGTTTATTTATAGTACATAGTTGAATGATTAAATAATTACGGGATGGGTCGCCATGCTAGAAGAAATATATGATAAATATGTCTGTGGAATGTTAAAACACTTTTGAAAGTAAACTAGTTTTTCATTTCTGATAATGTGTTGCAATATATTTTCTCTGTTTGAAGACTTTTGAACTTGTCATTATGGCATGTAAATTGTTTTCTTTTCCTTATTCTTTTAATTTTTTTTGGCTTTGTGTTCTTGCAGGGGATCATGATAAAGACACCTGTTCAGTGTCCTCTCAATAAGGGGTATTCTTTTTCCTGTTGGCTTAGGGTAGAGAATTTTCCTAGAAATGGAACTATGGGTCTTTTCAGTTTTCTTACTGAAAATGGAAGAGGGTGCTTTGCTGTTCTTGACAAGGACAAACTTATCTATGAGGTAAGCATTTTTTTATTAGTGGGATTCGTCTGAGCTCCTTTATTAAATTTTTCTGTAAATAAATGGCCTTATAGAACTTCTCATTTTGATTCTTCTTTAATCCAATTCTTCATCAAGTTGTTCAACTTTGAGTTCTTGAATCCTTTTGTAAGTGGATTACTGGTCCACTTCATAATTTTGTAATTATTACATGTATTAGTATAATATAATGTTTCTTATAGAAAAAAAACTGAGTTCTTGAATTAAACTGCTATGCATATCCTGACACTTCTTGTTGTCTAACTTCTGAAAATTGCATTCATATGAACTTCATGCATTTTGCAGTCCATCAATTTGAAGCGGCAGTGTGTTCAACTTCCAATTAATTTAGCTAGAAAGAAATGGCACTTTCTTTGCATGACTCATAGCATAGGAAGAGCGTTCTCGGGGGGTAGCTTATTGAGGTGTTACGTGGATGGTGCTCTTGTTTCTTCAGAGCGATGCAGGTTGTTGGTCACCTCCATTATTTCTCTCCCTTTGGAGTTCATTTTGCTTATAAAACATTTATCCTCCCTGAATTTTCTTTTATTTCTTCAGATATGCAAAAGTTAATGAATCATTTACAAGTTGTAAAGTTGGCTCTAAGATTAATATGTCCCAGTATGAAGAAGATATTCCTCTTGATTCCATAAAGGATTCTTCTCCATTTAATGGTCAGATTGGTCCTGTTTATTTGTTCAACGATGCCATTAGTCCTGAGCAAATTCACGGCATCTATTCCCTTGGACCAAGCTACATGTACTTGTTTCTCCACAATGAGGTTGCATCTTCCAATAATAACTTGGTACCGAGTGGCATACTTGATGTTAAAGAAGGCCTTGCATCCAAAATTATTTTTGGTCTCAATGCACAGGTTCTTTGTGCCTTACAAATATCTTTAAACTTCTTTGGGCATTAACTATTAAACATTTTGAAAGTACTGTCATGTATTCTAGTGGTTTCCTAAGCAGTTGATTTCTTGTTCCAGGCAAGCGATGGCAGGAAACTGTACAATGTTTCACCAATGCTGGATGGTGTAATTGATAGGAATTCCTTTGAAGCAACTGTGATGGTTGGCACACAATTATGTTCAAGGCGCTTACTGCAACAAATAATTTACTGTGTAGGGGGTGTGTCAGTGTTTTTTCCCCTAATTGCTTGGTCTGATAGATATGAGAATGAAGAAAATGTAATATTTGAGCATACGATGCTTATGCCTGTTGCAAGGGAGCGGGTGACTGCTGAAGTTGTTGAGCTTATAGCTTCTGTACTTGATGAGAATTTAGCTAATCAACAACAGATGCATCTTCTATCTGGATTTTCCATTCTGGGATTTTTGTTGCAATCAGTTCCTCCAGAGCAACTCAATTTGGAAACACTGTCAGCTTTAAAACATCTTTTCAATGTTGTTGCAAATTGCGGTAAATGCCTTTAAATTTGAACATTTAAATGTTTGGATTGTATTAAGGCCTCAAAATCAAACTTATTTGGAGGCAAAGTAAGAAAAAAAAATCTCAAAATCGTAATTTAAAGTCTCTGCAATCTGACTTTGGGACATTTTTCATTGCACTTTTAAAACCCATCTATTAGAGCCCAAACTAGCTTGATTTATGTTTGAACGTTTTTCCTTCAATTGTTCATAGTAAATTCTCAACCATATATGTGGTTTAGTTAACATAATTTCTTTTACCTCCAGGGTTGGCAGAGTTGCTTGCTAAAGATGCCATATCTAGCATATTTCTTAACCCTTTGATCTGGCTATACACATCTTATAAGGTGCATCGGGAATTATATATGTTTCTTATCCAGCACTTTGATAATGACCCAAGGTTGCTTGCAAGTCTATGCCGTCTCCCTTACGTTCTTGATATTATACGCAAATTTTATTGTGATAATTCGAAATCTCGTTTTGCTTTGGCCGACAAACCTTTTCTGAATCCATCTACTGAACCAATTATAGTGGATAAACCTAGCAATGAAGAGCTACGTAAAATTCGTCTTCTCTTACTGAGTCTTGGTGAAATGGCCCTCAGGTATGGTGCACCAAAGGAGTTTATTTAATTCCTATTTTTTTTCATGGTTTTATTTCATATATTGCTGTTTATCATCTTATATGTACCATACACATACTTGTTAGTACATGTTTTCATTTGAGAATCCTAGTGAAATGTGCAGGCAGAATATTGCTGCAGTGGATATTAAAGCTCTTATAGCTTTCTTTGAGACCAGTCGAGATATGTCTTGCATTGAGGATGTTCTACATATGGTTATTCGTGCTGTTTCTCAAAAGCCTCTTGTTGCGGCTTTTCTTGATCAAGTAAATTCCATAGGTGGCTGCCAAATATTTGTCAATCTACTTCAGAGGTATGGATTTTGTGTTATGAATTGTATGATGGACGAACTTCCAAATTGGAGCAATATGACTACAAGCTTTCCATTTTTTACTATAGTAAATTCCTCCAGATTCTATGGTGTCTCTTTCACGAAACACCTGTTTGTTTTTGGAGTTTTGCGTGTGTGTTATCATTGTTTAAATGCTATTCCCACAGTAAGTTGATGCGAATGGATTCACTAGAACCTAAGAACCGTGCCTTTGGAAATAATAAATGTCTTAGCTGCACAATTAAGATAGCAGATCACACTAAATGCAAGTTAAGATGTGAATAATGACATTATTGACTGATGAGATGGACAACAGACTATACTAAGTTCATTCTTCACGCCAGACTTGTCTTTGGTAATAAAAATTTGTAAAGACTCTTGTGGGGATTATCTTCTTCTAAACTGTCATTACTCTTATAATTTTTTTTATGAGTAAAGGATAGTTTCATGCATGATATTTTTGTCCTTCTAGGGGCTGTTCTTATTAGCTGAGACTTCCAGGACTTTTTCGCCCTTCCCTCCTTTTAAACTCACAATGAGAGAGAGCTGGGGGACTTCTATTTCCTCGACTTCTATTTGTAAATTTGATATCTTACCCTTAAATTAAAAATTACAAATGCTCTTAATTGTTAGACTCATCATTTTCATTTTCTTGCACGTTTTCCATAACCTAATGACCATTCTCTACCTTATTTTCACAATGATTAAGAAAAATGAAGGAGGAAATAGCTTAAGGGGAGAGAGAGGGGGAGGGGTGCAAAAGAAATTATAATGAAATGTCTAAAGCTGGATGCTCAAATTGGAGAGAGGTTTACTGGGCTTGAAGGAAGAGGGCTCTTTCAAAAAGCTCATAGCAAAAAAGTTCACTCCGTGTCTCTAGAGGAGGGCTTTTCAATTTCCATACTGCTTGTGGCTTCCACTCACTAAATTTTCCACGCCATGAATTGTGTGATATAAGAGGTGCTCTCATTTCAATGTTGTCTGTTGTAACCCCCCCCCCCCCCCCCCCCCCCCTTTCCTTTTTTTTTTTCAGGGAATTCGAGCCCATTAGATTACTTAGTTTACAGTTTCTTGGTAGACTTTTGGTTGGACTTCCAGTAGAGATGAAGGGACCCAGGTTTTTTAATCTTGCTGTTGGAAGATCCCGAACTCTCTCAGAAAACCATAAGAAAATCAGTTTGAAGATGCAACCAATTTTCTCAGCCATGGCTGATAGATTGTTTAGGTTTCCGCAGACAGATAATTTATGTGCCTCCTTGTTTGACGTTCTTCTTGGTGGTGCTAGCCCCAGACAGGTAAGAGAAGAGTGGGCGGGATAGACTGTCATTTTATCTTGTTGCTTGTAAGTGGCATCTTTTATGGTGAAATGAAAATTTTACATTTTTTGAATTTTCCTTTTCTGCAGGTTTTACAGAAACACAGCCAAGTCACCAGGCCAAGAAGCAAGGGACGTAATTCTCATTTCTTCCTTCCTCAGATATTGGTTCTAATATTCAGATTCCTGTCTGGTTCTGAAGATGCAGCTGAAAATGTGAAAATTATTCAAGATCTACTTGATCTTCTTGATTCAAATCCCTTAAATATTGAAGCTTTTATGGTAATAATATACGAGAGTGTGATACTGTACTTTTTTTTCTTGACAAACTGTCTAAAAACTACATTCTCGTTGATAGGAATTTGGGTGGAACGCCTGGTTAACTGCTTCTATAAAGCTTGATGTTTTCAAAGACTGCAAATTGGATTCACAAGATGAAGACAAAATTGGGATGAACGAGCAAAATTTTGTGAGAAATTTATTTTCTGTTGTTCTTTGTCACTATCTGCATTCAGTTAAAGGAGGTTGGCAACAATTGGAAGAGACGGTGAATTTCTTCCTTATGCACTCTGAGCAAGTATGTTGAAGTTTTTCCTGCTATTTGCTTGCTGACTAAATTTGAAATTTTTGTTCTCGTTATTTTGCATTCCAGTTATGATTTGCTACATATTTTGCAGGGCAACATATCTTGCTGTGTACTTCATTACATATATGAGGATTTAGTCCAGAAACTGATGGATTTGTCTTCTGAAGAAAATATTTTTAGTTCTCAACCATGTCGGGACAATACATTATACCTTCTGAAATTGGTTGATGAGCTGCTTATCTCAGAGATGGACCATAAACTCCCGGTATTGCATTCATCTAGCACTAAAAATACCCTGCTTATTTAAGTCATATGTCCCAGCTAATTTATGCTTGTGGTCTAATATCCCACCAAATTCTCTTAAAACATCAAAAAGGGAAAGAGAATAAAGGTAGAGAGAGAGTAAAATTTTTCTAGCAACTAAGCATAAAATTAGGAACATGGGCAAAAATTGACATTTCCTCCCCCCAAATAGAGCACAATCTTCACTTGCAGTTCATCTGAAGAAGCACTTTATTTGGATTCAACCAGATGAAGGCCACTTCAAGTACATTACATCCGATGAAGATGACTTCCGAACAAAGGCCACTTCCTTTGCACTTCATCTAGATAAAGACCATTTCATCAGCAATACATTTGGAAGAAGACCCTTCATTCAAATTAAAATATAACACAGTCTTTAACTAGAATTCATTCATTTGAAGGCCAGTTGATCAGGATTCACTAGATGAAGGCCAGTTCATCTACTCTTCATTGGATGAAGACCACTTCATCCAATCCAATTTCAACTTGATGAAGGTCACTTCATCTAGATGTCCACTTCAACTGGCATTCATTTGTTAAGGTTATTTCATTTGATGGTCAATGGACAGTCATTCTCGGTCAATGACCGTCAACCCCGTACAACAGCCAGTTTACCCGGTCAACTAGTCAACTTTGGTCATGGCTTGATAACCTTGGTCAATGGCTAGTCAACATGTTAATGCTGGAAAGTTGTGAATATGGACTTCATTACCATTTTGTGGTATTTATACGAGCTGCTACATATGCGGGCATGTAAACCATATTTGTCAAATAGAAGTAAAAAGCAGAAGGCCAAAAACCTAGTCGTACTAAAATCCATGCAGTGTATTCTGTTTCAGGTGCAAAAACAGCTTCTTCTCGATGCAGGAGATTTGTGAACAAATGAAACTTTTAACAACTGAAATTGATTTTTGGGAAAATTCACTTTATGCAGTTTTTGTGTTATTCCTGCCCAAATCCATCAAAGTTAACAGTCATTGACTCCTATTTGACTGGGTACTTAGAGATCTGACATTATTGCTGATACTTGGGCAAAGTTTTCTATATTTACTTCCTTGGTGTCATATATTGGGGATAAAAAACTGTCATGCAGTAAAAAGCTTTCTAGATCTAAATGGAAACTTGGTTTATAATTACATGTTCCATACTGTTTGTTGTTCTCATTAGTGTAATATGAGTTATTTCTTGGATTTTAATGCAATTTATTCTCCCAATTCTACATTTTAGTTGTTATATTTTTACTTCCTGCAGTTTCCTGCAAGTAGCTCTGATTTTTCTCTAGATTCCTCGGAAATTGAATGTCAAAAAGATTATGATTCAGTCTCATATGAAGTTTTACAAGGACAATCTGATAATCCTTGTGGCAGGTACTGGCAACTTAATTCTAGCTTTGATTTCCTAATCTAGTTAGCGATTAATTTCGTTTATTGCAAAAGGTTAGTTTAACCACACAAATTTGTATTGGTTTTACACTTATTGTTAATGGTGTGAGTTCATTGCTGTCTCCAATCATTGGTGTTAGTAATAGATTTTAGAAAGAGTTATGCAGTATCTACATCATGTTTTATTTATTACAACTTTCCAAAGTCTAATTTAAGTAAAAGGGTTAACTTGTTAGTCATTGTTATTTTTATCTTTTATTAGGTTAATGGTGGGGTGTGGGCTATGCCAAGCATTTTCATGGGGGAAGTTATTTGTTCCTCCCTTTAGTTTAGTTGTTTTCTATGTCTTATTTGTAATCTATATGATGTGGAACATATAAGGAAATAGGAGAGATAAATAGATGAAAGGGAGAATAAGATGAAACTAGGGTTAGGAATTAAACGAATTGAAATTGGGGAGAATAATAATTAATTCATATTTCAATTATGCCGAAATACAATGCTAATACAATTATTATTTAGTGTTTATTCTAGATAAGTATTTAAACCTAACTAATAACAATCAAAATTCAATCAAAGATAAATGCAATCCCTTAGAAATAATAAATTCCTAACTAAATAAATATTAATAGTTTAAATAATATTATCTTTATTTCCATCAATTCCCTCATCTGAGAAGAACTCGACAACGAAAGGAACTTAAGAAGTAGCCATCTACATTTACTTATTCATCATCACTCGGAACATCAACGTTGTACCTATGAATAACAGTGTTGTCGCCATTCACCTCCAATTTAATGGGGCATTTTTTAGGTGGAGAATTTGTGTCCCGTGAGATAGTCAAAGAGCGGTTAGGACATTGAAAAGCTATGTGATGTTTAGCATGGCAATTGTGACACTGAATTTGGGTCCCATGAGAAGGAATTGGATCTGCTGGATTGGAGGACCCCTTGTTAGGCAAGTGGAAACCCTTAGTTGCATCTGTGTTAGGGTCACGGGAACGAGGAAGCCAAAATGTGGAAGCCTTAGATGTCTCGGCTTCTAAATCTTTGTGGTAGGCTACTTCTACATATGTTGGTGAATGAGTAGAAGTAACATTTGTTAAAATTTGTTGGTCACCAACTCTCTCAAAAGCTTAAGTTGTTGGGAGAGGAGCCAATTATACTTTTATACACTTATTACTTTTTCACAAGTGTTGGCTCTATGCACTATGCAGACCAAACATTTACAATTCAATAATTATAATTGCTAGGCTTTGAACACATGATCTCTACTTCTGATGCCATGTTAGAAGTTGTGAAAAAATCGACGCTCCTAAAAGTTTAAGCTTTTGAGAGAATTGACTTACCAACAAGTTCTAACATGATGATCACACTGAATATTAGTCATGCCATAAAATTCAAAGAAATCATCCATCTTATAAAGCCAATCTAGAAAAACATTAGGGTTGAGATTATCATTGAATTCATATTTATCCGCTCAATGTCATGATTCGATTTATGTCCTTGTTGACCATGGTGTTATGGAGCGGTTATACTAGTACGCTCATTTGGGTGGATGCATGAGGGGCCATGTGGTTGACTTCGCTCCAATGCTCATCAAAGTGAGGAGGTGGTTCATTAGTTTCGACCATTTGAGAGGGCTCATAGTATAGGAGTTGTTTCCCATAAGGGGCGAAGTAGGTGCAAGTAAGATTCCATTGTTGAAGCCCTTTGGTTTTGATTGTGGGGTTTGCTCAAGGTTTTGAACAATGTGATCATTAGTTTCCAATCTCTCTATTTGTTTGTTGTTGATGGATAATTGGACGAAGACTTTTATCTATTGAGCAATGGAAGATGTGTGGGTTAAAAAATCCATCCTTTAAGTTAATTTATCAATAGAGTTTGTCAAGTGAGAATCCATACCCACTACTTGTTGCTTAAGTGAATGATATTCTTGCTCAAGTTCTTGAACTTGCATGATGACAATAAAACAACGTGCAATTTTTTTATCCAGCTAACTCAGCCATGACAAGATTTGGGACTTGAACTATGGGAGTGTTATTTGATTCGGCACGTTTGATGGTGGAAGGCGGCGATGATGGTGGCCAAAGCGAGCCCAGTCAACGGAAATTTGAACGACGGTAGCATCTGGCGTTGTTGGTGAGGCAGTGACGCAAAAGGTTGTTGATTCTGTGAGCTAGAAGGGTTGGTAGTGTTTCTGTGGTAGCTGACAAATGGGAGGCAGCAGTGGAAGTAGATAGGGGTGGTGGCTGTGTCGGGTATGAGGGGAGGTTGTTGGACAATCTGAATTTTTTTTTGGAAACATAAACTTTTTTTAGGGTTATATATAGAAAAATAAAAAGGGATATGATTTTGTTTGAGAAAAACAAAATTTGGTTGCTATGATACCAATTTGATGTGGAGTAGATAGGAAAATAGGAGAGGGAAATAGATGAAATTAGGGTTAGAATTAGAAGAATAGAAATTGGGGAGAATAATAATTAATTTATATTTCAAATCTGCCGAAATACCACTGATTTATAAGCCTTTATTCTAGATAAGATAAGTATTTAAACCTAACTAATAACAATCCCTAAGAAATAATAAAATCCCAAGTAGATAAATATTAATAATTTAAATGACATTCTCTCTATTTTCATCACTGTATGAATAATTTCTGCTTTTCTCTTTACTATTTCTTCTTTTGAATAAATTTTATGATTTTAATCAAAAACAGTAACTGATTCCTGTTTATGAGATAGAAACCAAAATTCAGAAATTTAGTGAGCTTAAAGCCAAATTTCTTCTCCCTGAATGCATACTTCACAAATTATATAACTTTGATAGATACTTTTGTACCTTTGTTCCCTTTGTGCTATCTAAAGGCAAACATATTGTGCCTGTCCAAGTCCAATTTAAAGAAATCACAAATAATCTCCCTAAGGTTTGGCTAAATATCAAACTTCTCCCAAAATTGGAATTTTATATCAATTGCATCCTTAATGTTAGAATTAATACCAATGAATTTGAATTTAAATTAAGTGGGACAACATGCTTCCGTGAGTAAAAAATTAAATAGTAAGCAAAATAATAAAATATATACTTAAACATTGAAACAAATTTGAAATATTAAAAATCAAATAAAATGTGAAGCTATTATTTTTAATTCATTTCCGCTAAATCTATTGGTTTATCAAACTCTAAAATTGCAAGCTCTTCTTGTAAAAGAATAATAAATATCCGAATTAATACAATGTAGGATTGAATGCCAATTAAGAATGTGTAGTCAAATTAATGTGTTTTGATGATCAACTTCGAGCCACTTAGTAATTTGTTTTCAATTTAAAATTACCTATATATTATCAACATAAATTCATTTTGTTACTGTATTAATGTGTCCTAATGATTAACTTCGAGTATAGTGGACAGAGATATTGATTGGGAGGGATAGCATGGGAAATGAAAGAGAATTACTATATATTTTATTTGATTTTTATATTTTTAAAATTTTAAAGTTTAAATAATTATTGTATTATTTTGTTTATTATTTAATATGTTTTCTTTCAACACATGAACGCATGAGCATGCACTTGATTAAAATAGGCCTTAATGGATATTAATGCTAACTTTTACGGAGGTAATTGATACAAAATTGAAATTCTGTGAGCAACTTGGTATTTAAACAAACTTCGGGGAGGGTTGTGATATTTACCCCCAATTTAAACAATATTGTTATATTGCTTCTTGGTTTTAGTATATATTGTGATTTCTCACAGTACTAATTATTTTTTGACTGCATGAAGAACTCCATGGAGCTGCAAGTACCATAGCATAAATGAAATAATCATACATGATGAGAAGTGGTGGAAACTATATGACAATTTGTGGATAATCATTAGTGAGATGAATGGTAAAGGTCCAAGTAAAGTATCCCTCAAATCATCATCATCAGTTCCAACTTTAGGCCAGAGAGCACGCGGCTTAGTAGAGTCCTTGAATATTCCTGCTGCGGAGGTAGCTGCAGCTGTTGTTTCAGGAGGGATAGGCAATGCATTGGTTGGAAAACCAAACAAAAATGTTGACAAGGCCATGCTTCTAAGGGGAGAGAGGTGCCCAAGAATAATCTTTCGACTTGTGATCTTGCATCTCTGCAGATCTTCTCTGGAGAGGGCATCAAGATGTGTCCAGCAGGTCATTCCACTTTTGCCTTGTTTGTTGACTGCTGATGATGAGCAAAGCAAGAGCAGATTGCAGCTATTCATTTGGTATATTTCATCACACACTTTATCCCACTTCATATTTGTTTTTGGTGTTGATGTAACAAGGATGTAAATTGTGATATTTCTGCTGATAGCATCTTCCAGAAGAATTTAATATCAAATTGACCTTTTTCCAGGGCTTTGCTTGCTGTGAGATCACAGTATGGGATGTTAGATGATGGTACCCGTTTTCATGTTATATCACACATGATCCGGGAAACTGTGAACTGTGGCAAATCAATGCTTGCTACTAGTATGGCTGGCATAGACGACTGTTTGGAGTCTGGAGGACATTCAAAAGAAACAGGATCTATTCACAATATAATTCAGAACGATCGAGTGCTGGCAGCAGTGCGTCTGTAGTCTCTTTAGTATTTGGATATATGTTTTGTCCCCTTTTATATTTATCCATGATTCAATTTGCTGTTGTTTCTAACCATCACATGCATATCAAAGCAATTTAGGTAGTATATATGAAATACATAGTTGGTTCTGAAAAACAATCAATCATAAGGATCCAAAGTTTTACTTCCATGAAAAATACCAACAGGATGAAATATTCCCAACCAAAAAAAGGAGTTAAAACAGCACCTAGCAAATGATCTGTAAAGGATTTGGGTTCTAGGTTGGCTATGAAGGATCATACATGAGTATGAATATTGACTTGACACATTCCACAAGGAAGATAATGTAAGAAGTAACAAAATATATAGACTAAGAAAAGGATGCAATGATAAGATTATAATCTTTGTAGACGTAGCTGCTTTCCAATATCTGCAGAAGTATTTTATAAATACTATAATGCTTTAGATACTGTCATCATGTCTCCTAAGCACTTTACTGCCTTTTTTTCTTAATGAAACTTTTGTTTCTAATATTTCTCTCATTCTATTTCAGGTTGCTGATGAGGTTAAATATATAAAGACATTGAAGATTGACCGTACCAAGCAGTTGCAAGATCTCAGCACTAGGGTGGATGAAAATTCCTCTGCAGAATTGGCTAACAGGAAAGTATTTGAAGATGAGATACAAAGTAGTTTGAACTCTATTCTTGCTTCAGATGACAGCAGAAGAGCTGCATTCCAGCTTACCTATGAGGAGGAGAAACAAACTGTTGCTGTATGTGTATCAGTGATACCTACCCTTTCTCTGTGCCATTAAATGTTACTTCTTTTGATCATCAACTGTGTTTTTTTTCCCGTGTTCGCAGATTTTATTTGCTTCTTATTAATAACATTGCTCTGACAGGAAAAATGGATACATATGTTTCGCTCTTTGATTGACGAAAGAGGTCCATGGTCTGCTAGTCCTTTCCCAAATAGTTCTTCAAGACACTGGAAACTTGACAAAACTGAAGATGCATGGCGACGCAGGCCAAAGCTCAGGCAGAACTATCATTTTGATGAAAAACTTTGTCATCCTTCATCATCTGTGTCTAGCAATGAGGCTGTACCCACTACTAGTGAAAGTAAACCTGGCTATGGGGGACATATTCCTGAGCAAATGAAGCGTTTTTTGCTGAAAGGTGTACAGAGAATAACTGATGAATTTAGCTTAGAACCCAATGAAAATGATGATGAACAATGTGGCCCAAAGTCCATCTTGAAGGATCCTTCCGAGAACCAGTGCCCTGAGCTAGTCAATGACACCAACAATTGGGTGCAAGAGAGAAAAGATTCTTTTCCTTTACTAGAGGCAGAAACTAGCGAGGTATATGGGTTCACAATGAATACATGTGAGTAGGGGTGGACAAAACCCAAACAAACTCACACAACCCATACAAACCTGACCAACCCAAACGGATTGGTTTGGTTCAAACATTATTTTAATGATTTTGGGTTATAACACGGCCAACCTGCGCACACACAGCCGATAATGGGTTGAACCAGGTATAACCTGGAACCCGGCCAACTTGAATATATGTTTTATTTAATTAAGAAGATATGATCACAGGAGGTTCGAACCTTGGAGATTCTTTCATTACCTCTCTGCCACTTGTAGCTTTGTTCCTTTTTGTTGCGTCTTAATATTAATATTTTGTATAGTTCCAGTGGTAATGCAAAGCACATTCTAGTCCCACTTCGCCTAAAAAGAAGAATGCACCCAACTTTCTTCTATAAGAGAAGCTTTCCCCACCATTAGACCTAAGAGAAATATAAGTTTTTGGGCTTTTTCCTCTTCTAATTTAATAAATCTATTTATTTTTATATTAAAAAAATTTGGGCCGAGTTACTTACCCATACCAACTCGATCTAGAGTGCGTTGGGTTGGCTGGTTTTACTCTTGTAAGTGGATGGTTTCGGCCTAAGTTATTATGAAACCAAAGTATTTGGGTTGGCCCAAAAAATACCCAACTCAGCCCATGTTCACCCCTACATGTGAGAACAAATGTTATATGTAATTAATTTTCCTCTCTTAGTATCTTTTTTATCTTTCGTACTTCCATTTCTGTTTCAGGTTCTTACTTCAGTTCCATGTGTACTTGTTACCCCGAGGAGAAAATTAGCAGGACAGTTAGCAGTTATGAAAAATGTACTGCATTTTTTTGGCGAATTTTTGGTTGAAGGTTCTGGAGGATCATCTGTTTTCAAAAACTTCCATGCTTCAAGTATTTCTTACTCGACTAAGCCTGAGCAGAAGTATAAACCTCTGAGATGGCCTACATATCTTGATTTAGACTCTGATAAGGGTACCTTTGTTGATAGTTCTGAGGCAACAAATGAAGACATGCTAAAACGAAAGGAATTGAAAAGCATTAAGCGTCATAGGAGATGGAACATTGAGAAGGTTTGAAACTAATGCATTTCTCTAACTCTTCTTTTTATATATCTTGAGAAAGATCTGATTTCTGTTCACCTCTGATACTTCACGTGCTTACTTATGGTTGGGCATAGATAAAAGCCGTCCATTGGACTCGTTACCTGCTCAGATATACTGCCATAGAAGTTTTCTTCACTGATTCAGTTGCACCTATATTTTTGAATTTTGCATCTCAAAATGAAGCAAAAGATATTGGGACATTAATTGTTGCTACAAGAAATGAATATTTGTTTCCAAAAGGAAGTGGTAGGGACAAGAGTGGAATAATTTCATTTGTTGATAGACATGTAGCATTGGAGATGGCCGAAACTGCTCGAGAGAGCTGGAGAAGAAGGGATATAACGAACTTTGAATATCTAATGATTCTCAATACACTGGCCGGAAGGTCTTATAATGACCTAACACAATATCCTGTTTTTCCTTGGGTTTTGGATGATTACTCATCAGAGGTTCTTGATTTTAACAAGTCATCCACATTTCGCGACCTTTCAAAACCAGTTGGAGCCCTGGACTCAAAACGACTTGAGGTTTGTGTATTTCCGTTGCTTGCAAGATTGAATTTTCAATGCAAAATGAATTACTAGTTTTTTTAAGATACCTTGTTCTTTGAATCCATACAGGTGTTTGAAGATAGATACCGTAATTTCTGTGATCCTGACATTCCTAGGTAATACCCAAGTACAATTGGAAACTTGGTAGTTTCTTTTTGCCCTTTCCTTAGTCAATTTATCTCATATGCTTCACTCTTGTTTAATGGTGCAGTTTCTACTATGGTTCTCATTATTCGAGCATGGGGATTGTGCTTTATTATCTTGTTAGATTAGAGCCATTTACTACTCTTCATCGGAATTTGCAGGTATTCTATTAATATTTTCCTTGTTGATTTCTTACATTATATGTCATGCTTTGTTTCAAATATAATGTTTTTTGGGGGAAGCCAGAAGAATGTCAAATTGTTATCTTGTGCAAAGATAGCAGATGCTTTGTAAATCCATCAATGAAATATTCCTTACGAAGTTATGATCTTGGTGTTTCAACTAATATTGTATTGACTAATGATTATTTTGTCATTTGATGAAAACTACCTTTTGTTGTAATTTTAGGGATCAAATGTTAAGGTTTAGGATTTAAGAATTAAGAATAATGATTGAGGATTTAGGATTCAGGACTAGTATTTGTCGGTTATTTTTTTTGTTTTGGAATTATGCAACGAGTAGAAGTACACCACTGTTTCTCTCCAAGTTCAAGATGATGTGATGTCTGCCTAGTAATTCCTTTCTGTTATGTAATAGTTCCCCTCAATAGTAGGCTTCACTTTGGGCCTTCACTATAACTTATATAACAACTAAAAAAGCACCCTCACAATTAGCTCATTGCCCTCCAAATTCAAAAGGGTTTTTTATGTTTTGTTCAGTTTTGGGGATGATTATCTATGTAATTCTCTTAAATTAATTATTTTTATCTGGGGTTCTGTTTACCTCGCATACCATGTTAAAGTTGTGTTGGCCCGACGCATTTATTAGAATGTGCCCATTTGTTTGATTGTATGAAGTTAGCTAATTATTCATAATATCATTACTCGATTTTTCATCATAGTTTAGCTATTATGAGGATTTTTCTTGTAGTCTTGCCTTGTATATTTTAAATTTCTTTTTATGTAGACAATAACATATATACTGATCGTCGTGCTGTATGCTTTTGTTTTACTATAATATTTTCAATATCTTCTTTTGGACTCGCATTCTAACTCATGATCCAAGGATTTAACCTGCTGTTTCGGTCAGGGAGGTAAATTTGATCACGCTGATCGTCTTTTTCAAAGTATTGAGGCCACATATCGAAATTGTCTTTCTAATACAAGCGACGTGAAGGAGTTAATACCAGAGTTCTTTTACTTGCCAGAGATTCTTGTCAATTCAAACTCTTATCATTTAGGAGTGAAACAAGATGGGGAACCTATTGGTGATATTTGTCTTCCTCCCTGGGCCAAGGTATGCGAATTCTCCCACAAGCAATTCAAAATTAGCTAGTGAAAATATCTTCTCCGCATATATAAGATGACAACAGCCCTACATGAACTTCTTAGTTGTGAGTCTTTTTGCCCCTTTTTTCATTTTCATTTCCCTCCTCTCTCTCATGAAGGTATTTTTTAAAAGATATTAAATAATAGGAAGCAGGTCCCTTGAATTATATCATTTATGTTATTTCTTAGACTTTAAGTGGTGGTATTTTTTTTTTGTTTAATATAAGTGGTGGTATTTGGTCCCTTAATTTAAAAAAAAGAAGTTAATTAAGGACAAAACACATGATTTTAATAATTTTTGTAATTAAAAAATATTTTTTAAATTAATATTTTAATATAAAAAATATTAAAATAATATAATTTGATCTTAATTAGCTTCTTAAAAAATAATATTGTAATTAAAAAAATCATTAAAATCACATGTTTTGTTTTTGATAGGCTCTTTTTTTTAGAACTAAGGGGCCAAATAACATCACTTATAATTTAAGTTATCAAATAACATAAATACCTAATCTAAGGATTTCCATGACACTTATCTCTGAATAATAACAGATGCACTGTGCCAGTTGGGATCCTTATAATTAATTTATGAAAATCTTGCTTTGTTCAGCACCTAGGTATTTATATACAAGTACCTAAGTCCTAATAAGGAAAGACAATTAATTCTAAACACACACAGAGTAATACAGAATATTCCTAGCATGTAAGCATACACATCATACTCAACTATCAAACTGGAACATAATACTTACACATGCCTAATTTGGACAGCGAGGTATGGAAAAAACTTACAAAAAGAACTTCCAGTAACATTATGAGTCATAATATCAACTAGTTGATTAACACTCTTGATGTACAAAACTTTGATGACACCATAATCCAAATTGTCCTTGGTGTAATTTTTGTCAAGTTCGGTCATGCTGCAACTTGCATGTAATTAGTAATCTCAATTGTTGTATTATCACAAAATTAAACCATAGGCTCTTTAGTATTGAATTTAAGCTCACTTGTTAGAACCTTTCAACCAAGAAACCTATGTAATAGCATGAAGAACACAATATTCAGTTTTGCACTAGACAACGATACCACATTTTGTTTTTTACTCTTCTAAGTCACCAAATTGTCTCTAATAAATGTGAGGTATCCTAAAGTAGACTTTCTATTCACATTAGAGTTTACAAAAGTAGACTTTCTATTCACATTAGAGTTTACAAAGTCAGATGAGACATGGTTCGACTTGTATAATATAATACAAGAAGTACAATTATTGATCCTCAAGGAGTGAGGTATTTCATAGTAGAGTACCAATAATAAGCAATCATAATATTATTTAGACTAAAGATAGCAAAAATATAGTATATCACTACTACTAAAGTGAGTTGAATTACAAAATAAACAAAGAGAGAACTTGGATTTAGGAAATCTCCTAATCACTTCGCGTATAATTTAAATAATATTTAAATGACTCTAAATACGATGCCTAGCTGCTTGATAAAGCAATCATATACTACTTGATGTAAACAATCATATTCTCGTGCTATTTCATTTACACGAAACTTAAATTCACATGCAATCATACTACATAATCTATACTCTACTTTCTCAAGCTAGGTCATAAATCTCAATATCATGCAACTAATGACAGGTAAATAAAAATAGTATAAAATTAAATAAAACATCAAACATAGAGGAAATCAAATAAATAAATTGTTTCATTGTACGTGCTAGCTTTAACCAAAATTATAAATAAAGAACCTAGCCACTCATCCTTTTAAATATGGCTGCAAAATACTTAAATGAGCTTATGGAAACAAATAAAAACAAACAAAACAAAAGTTATAGAAATCTATGATGAAATTAGGCTTTAATCTTGAAACCTCTCCAAGTGGCTCTGCTTGCTTTCGATTATAAAAAGTTGGAATGAATTTGCAAACTCAATGTGGCTGTACTTGGAAGGAAAAACTAGCCACTATGGTCCATTAAAATAACCTTAATTGAATCAAGGACAAATTTAATTAGCTTGAAAAATAGAAAAAATGCTTATGTTTTCATTAACTCTAATAGGATATTTATATACACATACAAATTTTACTTAAGAAAAAAATAAATTCTGAATATTTACAGAATAATGATAATAAAAAAAAATTTCTAGAATAGTTATAGAATAAATGTACATTTTAACTCTCCCTTTCAAGATGGAGCCTAGATATCACACATGTCCAACTTGAATAGTGATGTATGAAAAGAACTTTGTATAACAATATAGACCATAATGTTAGCTAATTGATCAACACTTTTGATGTATATGGTTTTAATGATGCCAGCATCCAAATTATCTTTGATATAATTTTTGTCAAGTTCAATGTGCTTGGTTCAGTCATATTGTATTGGATTATTTGCAATCTCAATTATTGCTGTATTATCACAGAATAAGGTCATAGATTTCTTAAGGCCAAAATCAAACTCACTCAACAAAATCTTTAACTAAGAAAGCTTCGTAATATCATGGTAAAAAGTGCGATACTTGGCCTCTGCATTGGACAACAATATCACGTTCTGTTTCTTACACTTTCAAGACACCAAATTTCTTTCAACAAAATTAAGGTATCTTGAAGTAGACTTCTAATCTATCTTGGATCCCACAAAGTCAGAATCGGTGTAATTCATAATGTCTAGGTATCCATGTTTTGAGAACAAATTACTCTTGCCTGGGTAGGACTTCAAATAGGCCAATATTCGATTCAAAGCTTTCATACGTCGATCACTTGAATTATGCATGAACTAACTTACCATACTAACAGCATAAGATAGATCAGGACGAATATGAGTCAAGTCAATCAATTTTTCTACTAATCTTTGATATCTCTCCTTATTTGTTGGAATCTGATTAGGATAAATAGTTAAACCATGATTCACCTCAATAGATGAGTCTGTAGGAGTACAAGCAAATTTGGTAGTTTAAGTCAAGAGATCTAGTATATATTTCCATTGAGAGAGTCATTGCTTAGACCTAAAAACTTCAATACTTAAGAAGTATTTTAGATTTTCTAAATAAGGCATTTCAAATTCTTCTGCAAAGTAATTGCGTAATCTTTCTATCTTACCGGCATTACTACATGTAACATTCATATCATTAACATAAACTAAAAGTAAAGTAATATTACCCACTCTTTTATAGAAGGGAGTGATATGCTTGGGCTCGTTTAAAGCCATACTCCATTGATTGGCTCAACTTACCAAACCATGCCTTGGGTGACTCTTTCAACCTGTACAAGGCTTTCTTCAACCTCTATACCTTCTCATCTTCAGTCGGGAAACTAGGAGGAGAATTCATATACACTTCATTTGACAGATCTCCACGGAAAAATGCATTCTTTACATCGAGTTGAAGTAATGGCCAGTCTAGATTTATAATAATAGAAAGTATAACTCGAACAATACTCATCTTGTCTACCGAAGCAAATGTCTCATAATAATCAATCTCAAAATCATATCCCTTATCCATTACTCTGGTCT
The DNA here is from genome assembly GCA_029378325.1 of Elaeagnus macrophylla. NCBI lineage: Eukaryota > Viridiplantae > Streptophyta > Magnoliopsida > Rosales > Elaeagnaceae > Elaeagnus > Elaeagnus macrophylla. The sequence goes on from CM055653.1 coordinate 13,947,718, forward strand.
TGTTCCTCCTATGTTCTATCAGAACGAAACTTGACAGTGAGTACCCACTTATAGCCAACAATTTTTTTTTCCTTAGGTAATTCGACCAACTCTCAAGTACAGTTCTTTTGGAGAGCATTTATTTCTTCTATCATAAGAGCTTTCTACGTAGGGTCTTCAAGGGGCTCCTAAAAATGACTAGGTATAAGTATAGAAGAAGGTTGAAGTGCAAAAGCTATGTGAGTGTTAGACAAACGGTGATAAAAAACATAGTCAGATATGAGATAAACAATATTAGATGAAGATTTAGCAAAGCCCAATCTAAGAGACTGTTTACGAGGATAACTCCAACCTTAATCATTACTCAATGGATCTAAGGTAGTAGATTTTGTCACTACAGGATTAGAAAGTATATCAATAGGATCAGGATCAGAATTATCAAAAAGTAGGTAAGGTGGGAACATGTACCTCATAATCAATACCGGAAGAGTCATTTCATGGCACGGTAGTATCATCAAGAGGAGCATTAGGAGGTGGGAGCGTAATAGCACTTTCCTTATCCCTCTTATAAAACTTATGTTAGAACATTTCAGGTGGCCTTAAGGTAGTTGGTCTTTCCTCTTCAAGTTTGAGTTCTTTCATAGGATGAGATGATCCTAGAGAGTCACAACATTCTATGAGAGAAGATTCTTCACCTGCACTAGAAATCCACAACTTATTTTCTTTGAATCATAAATGTTCTTCCTTACTATTAATCTCCCCTTGAAGAGGAGTTAGAGAGATGTCTTTAGAAAAGTAAGACTTTTGTTCACAAAATTGAACATCCATAGACACCTAGTATTTTTCTGTAGGAGGGTGAAAATATTTATACCCATGTTGTGTATTAGAGTAACCAAGGAAGACACTTAATAGCATGTGGATCAAGTTTGTCGCTATGTAGTGCATGATAGGGCTGGATACGGGTCGGGTTGGGTTGAGTTATGCTCAACCCATCGGGTTTGGGTTCATAAAATCCACAACCGAAACCGGCCAAAACAGTTTCCAATCCATTCTAGACGGGTTGGTCGGGTTAGGCTTCTAATGGGTTTTTAGGCTTTTAAATATTTTCATGGGCTTTCTAATTTTTGTAATAGGTTTTTTTACCAATAATTCGGCACTTTTGTTCTGATTTTTGAATCAGATGACCAAAAATTCATATAAACTCTATAAATTGACAGCACCAAATTATGGTATTTGTCAAACCTGTTAATAGTAGTTCATCAACATCTAATCATCTATCATCTATCATCTTCCAACTTCAGTAAAGTACTAAATCATAGTAATTAACAATACAAAAATATTATACTACAATCAATGGATATCCAAATAAGGAAATATTAAAGTGCAAATACAAAAGATAATAATCACTAGCTATCGAATAAAGCAAATCAAAACCAGCCCCAAATTCAAGCAAACCAAATAGCCACCAAATTTGTATGAACCTACGTTATAAACATAAAACAAAATGTTAGTTTCAAACCAAAACTCAATATGAAAAGAATATCATTCTAAAAAAGAATACCATCCTAAGAAATCATAGTAATTAACAATACAAAAATATTATACTACAATCCATAATAATCAAAATAAAGGAAATATTAGAGCTCAAATACAAAAGATAATAGTCACTAGCTACAAAACTAAGCAAATCAAAACCAGTCCCAAATTCAAGCAAACCAAATAGCTACCAAGTTTGTATGAACTTACGTTATAAACATGAAACAAAATGTTAGTTTCAAATCAAAAGTTAATATAAAAAAGAATATCATCCTAAAGAAGATAAAAGGATGATGCGATATAACTTGAGTGCTCAAACTTCAACAAATATATAACTTTTATGGCTACTCATCTATGGTGATACATGAAGTAGGAACCTCTAAAAATGAGGAAAAAAAAGAATTAGTAAATAAACATATTATGAAAAGCTAAAATAATAAAATTAAAGAAATAAAATAAATACAACTTGATTCAACATCTTTACATAATGACAAGTCTTCTACATCTTCCACCCATTGAGCACAAATAAAAGGAGAGCTTAGCCAGTTTTGAGTGCATACTAGAGCTTCCACCATCTTTGGACTTAATGAACTTCGAAATGGATTAAGAATACGTCCACTAGTACTAAAGACATTGTTAGATGCCACAGTGGAAACTTGAACAGCTAACACGTCCTTAGCAAGCATAAAAAGAATAGGATATTTGGTTTCATTAAGCTTCCACCAACTGAGAACAACAAAATTTTGATTTTTTGCATCCTCACATAACTCACACAAATACTTATCCAAATTAGACTTCTCCCTCAGTGATTCAGTTTGTTCTTGATAATTAATGTAATCGTTATCCAAATCACAATCACCATAATCATCCAAATCCACAATGGTTTTGGAAACCTCATTACGGTTTTTCACTTCACCACTTGATTGTTCTACTACATTTTCAAGTTTTGAATAACAATCATAAAAATCTTCCAATGATTTTTTCACCCCTTCTACTATTGTGGGAATAAGACCACTTGCATAAACTCTTTCAAAACAAAAAATCAAGTATTTCATCTTAAAACGAGAATCAAGAACCATTGCAATAAACAATAATTTATTTATATTTGCAATTTTTTTCCAATACTTATCATACTTGGCTTTCATGCTTGTAGCCATGTTTTTCAACAATTCATTTTCCAAAGTCTTCCATTGAATCAAATTTCTTTAAATTCGAAATAATTCAGTAAAACAAAGATTAGAAGTGACTTGTAAAGATAAACTAAACTTTAAAGTCACATCATAAAAGCTTTTCAAAAACTTGACAAAAATCTTAGCCTTTTTCCAATCACTAGAAAGTGGAAGCCTATCCACACTAGTCATATGATACACACATTTACCATCATCATCAACCAATCTTTCAAAAGCCTTTTCAAATTTAATAGCAGATTGTAACATTAGGAAAGTTGAATTCCATCTAGTACTCACATCCAATACAAGCAACTCTTTTGATTCAATTTTTTCTTGGCCTTTGGTACTTATGGCAAGGTTCGAGGCTGGGGAGGCGAAAGGAATGCACTTGGCCAGTGCAGATATTCCTATAAGTTATAAAAATCGACATTTGTGGATCCGTAAGGCTGGTCTCGGAGTTTGACCGCCGGCTAATCGTTGCATTGCAGGGGCGGTCGTCACAATAACTAGTCCAGATGGTACCAGCTTCGTTGGCCTTTGGAACTTATGGCCAGGTCCAAGGTTCGAAGTTGGGGAGGCAAAAAGAATGCACTTGGTCAGTGCAGATATTCTTGAGTTGTAAAAATCGTCGCCTGTGGATCCATAAGGTCGGTCTCGGAGTTTGACCGCCGACTAATCGTTGCATCGCAGGGCCAGAGAGTTTATTCATAAACATATCTTAAAAATATGGATAAACAATGAAGATTGAGAGGATTTAGAAGAAGATGAAATAGGGCTTAGATGAGTAGAAGAAATAAAGGAAGGGGTTTGCTCACAGAGTCTTCGCGGCGCTGGCGCTGGAAAAGTGGCAAGAGATGGGAAATTGAATTAATATATATACTTAGGTTAGAGGGTTATTTAAGACTTTTTATTTTACCTTTTCATTATAATCATTAATTATATATATAGAGCCATATAAAACATAAAATGAAATTAGCCTAGTGGGTGAGCTGAGCGCTTTTCGGATTTTCTGAGAGACCTGGGTTTAAATCCTAGGTAATTTCCTTTTTAGTTATATTCGGCCGGGTTCGGTTACAACCCGTTGATCAAAACCACAACCCGTGTTCGGCTGATATCTCTTGGCTGGGTCAGGTTACAACCCGAATTACATATATATAAGGATGAACCCGGCCAACCTATGATGGTTTGGGTCGGGCCGGGTTAATTGCTAATTTGTCCATGGGTATGAATGTAACACTCAACCAAAGACTTTAGGACAAATTAAGTGAAGAAGGTATAGAGTGAGAAAGAGATAATTTCTTCAATGGAGTTTGATAGTTAATAATAAGGGCATGCATGTGTTGATAAGAAAGGCAGTAGTCATAATAGCCTCAGCTCAAAAATGTTTAGGAACTTTCATAGTGAAGCATAAGGCATGCGCTACCTCCAAAAGGTGATGGTTTTTACGCTCTGTTAATCCATTCTGTTGTGGCGTATAAGCACACGTTTGACGAAAGATGCCATGAGTTTTGAAGAAATTAGTAAGAGACTGATTAACAAACTAACGACCATTATCAGAATGAAAGGCCTGAACAAGATTGTGAAATTGTGTGACAATCATGGTATAAAACTTAGGAATGACAAGGATAACATCATTTTTAAATTTAAGCAAGTAAATCCGTGTAACTTTGGTACAATCGTCAATAAAAGAGAGAGAGAAAGGTCTCTAAATATCAATGTGAACACAAGCAAAATTGATAGAGCTTTGACGTGAACTAACCTTAAAAGAAACGCGATGGTTTTTAGTATAAGTACATTGTTCATATTGTAAACTAGAGGCATAGATAGTGCAAAATAATTTTGGAAATAAACTCTTTAAATATGAAAAAGATGCATGTCCTAAGCGGCGATGCCATTAGAATTTTTTTTCCCTTTCAGTTTCTATTTCTGCTTGAAAACTACAACTAAGATTGCTTGCTACTTTCTCCAAGTAGTAAAGGCCTCCTCTCTCCCTCTATCAATACCAATCGTCTTTTTCGTTAGATTGTCCTGAAACACACCATGAGTGTTATAAAATAATTAAGACTGTTGGTTATTTTAATAATGGACAAAAGATTATTAGAGAGATTTGGTGCGAGTAAAACAGAAAGAAGAGAAAGAGTGGATGAAAATGAGACATTTTTAGCTCCTACAATTGACATAGGTGTCTCATTGGCAATTTGAATAGACTTAATAGAAGAATGTATTAGAGATGAATTGCTAATCATATGATCAATAGTTCTTGAATTAATAAATCAAGTGGCAGAAGCCGAATAAATAGATATTAAACTAAAAGTACCTTTTTTAGTTATTATTCGAGAAACCTGAGAAGAGCCAATACACAAAAACATCGTGGCACAAACAGCAGCACAACACATATAATATGCAAAAATATAAGGAGAATATAGTGCAAAAATAGTGCTTGATGTTAATCAACAAGTTAGACTAATAACAAGATTAATAGTCCCACTCCCCACTGACTAAAAAACAAAAATTTCTCTTTTTTTCTCAATTTTTTTTAATATTAGCTGATGCAGTAAAAAAAAAAAACCCAAATAATAGGTTAATGTTGGGTAGATAATACGTAAACCTATTGCAAAGTGCAAGAATGACCAGGCAGGTGGTGGCGTTGAATCTAAGACCACGAAAACTGAGCTGGGTAAGGCAGCGACGGCAGCTACTGGGCTGGTAAAGGCAGTGACGATAGCAATTGGGTTGGGAAAGGTTTCATAAGGCTGGGTAGGTGGCGATTGGGTCTAGTTATGGCAGCAAAAGTGGCAGAACAAGAAATCGACGGCAGTAGAAGTAGCTGAAGGCACAACGGGGGAAAAAACGCAGAGAAGGATGAAAGTTTTTCTTTCCCGACGGCTTTGGTAGGGTAGCAATTTTTTTTTTAAAGGCTCTAATACCAAATTAGCTTTAAAAATAGAAAAAAATGCTTATATTTTCATCAACCCTAATAGGGGTATTTATATACATATATAAATCTTATTTAAAGAAAGAAGATAAATACATAATATTTACAGAATAGTAATAATAATAAGGAAAAAAATTCCTAGAATAATTATAGAATATTTATATTTCAACTTATTTAAAATAAATACTCAAAATGATGCATTTTTGGTACTGCTCGATCGATTGAGGACATCCACGATCAATCGAGCTTGCAGTGGAAATTTAGCAGCAATGTTGCTTCATGTTTGATCGATCAAGTGCTCGGGTGCTTGGGCGCCAACACAATTTTCAAACTTCAAATTTTAATCTAAAGATGTTAACTTGATGTTCATTGATGTTCAATCGATCTACCCTTGCCTTGATAGATCTAGGTGCGTTGAACAACTTACTCATTTTAACTCTGATTGATGATTGATTTCATTCCATCTACATTTTCATAAGTGCATAAAGCATGAGCTTTTAAGAATGTATTTAATAAGAAAACAAGTAGTAGTAGGCTTGGATAAGGTTTAGAGAACATAATACCTTCGAAGGACTTCAAATAAGTTTAGATATGGTGTAGTGCATCTATGTGATGATCACACGGATTGTGCATGAATTGACTCACCATACTAACTGTGTATGGCAAGTCGGGTAGAGTATGAGTCAAGTAAGTCAATTTCTCTACTAAAATTTAGGACTTTGACAGCAAGAGCAACAGTGATTAAATTTATTTTATTTTGCCCAAATACCAAACTAATTTATAAAAAGCTTGCTTTATTCATATAACCTTATTTGGGTATTATACACATGTACACAAGTTTATTAGGAAAGACAATTAGTTCTAAATATACAATAATAATAATAAAGGAACTTTCTAGTATGTCTAAAGAATAAACTATATATACCGTAGGCACATTAACTCTTATTTATATGTCCTATCAAAATCTCATGTTCCTTATCATTTGACAGGGCTCACCTGAAGAATTTATCTGTAGAAATCGAGAAGCCCTTGAAAGTGAATATGTCAGCTCTAATCTTCATCACTGGATAGATTTAATATTTGGTTACAAACAACGTGGAAAACCAGCTGTAGAGGTTCTCTCTATCTCTCTGTTTCTCTCTCATCCTCATCCTTGAAAGTCAAGTAGTTGATAAGCATCTAATACGTATTACTCGTCTCTTTATACAGGCAGCAAATATCTTTTATTATTTAACTTATGAAGGTGCTGTTGATCTAGACACCATGGAAGATGATTTGCAAAGATCAGCAATTGAAGATCAAATCGCAAATTTTGGCCAGACACCCATACAGATTTTTCGTAAAAAACACCCAAGGAGAGGACCCCCCATTCCAATTGCTCATCCCCTATTCTTCGCTCCTAGTTCTATTAACTTGACTTCAATTGCTTCTAGCTCAAGCAGTCCATCATCAGCTGTATTATATGTCCATGTCTTAGACTCAAATATTGTCCTAGTGAACCAGGGAATCACTTTGTCGGTTAAGATGTGGTTGACAACACAATTGCAATCTGGTGGAAATTTTACTTTCTCTGGCTCTCAGGTGAGGTTTTGTTATTCATTAGATCGCTAGAGTACTGCCATGATATTTGAATTTAGTTTCTAGGATAATTACTTCAGTATGCTCAATTGCAAAAATAATTACTCTGTTTTTGCAGGATCCTTTCTTTGGTGTGGGTTCTGATACACTTTCTCCACGAAAAATTGGGAGTCCTTTGTCTGAAAATGTTGGACTTGGAGTACAATGTTTCACCACATTGCAAACCCCTTCTGAGAATTTTTTGATCTCATGTGGCAATTGGGAAAATAGCTTTCAGGTTATATCTTTGATCGATGGCAGAATGGTGCAAAGCATTAGACAGCATAAGGATGTAGTTAGCTGTGTTGCAGGTATTTGTGATCACTGTAAACAAATGATTTTGCTCTAAACATACTGAACAGCTCCCACCCTACATAATATGACTTGAAGTAGATGTGAAATTTGTGTAATGGTTAGAAAATGAATTAGGTGCTAAAGAATTCAATGATAACAAGTCTTGGCAATGTTGCATAAGATAATAAGCATGCATAATCCTTTAAGGAAACTTTTCGTGCATTTATGGTTCTCATTTAATCCTACCATTTCACATGCATGCATTATCAACATAGTGTCTCATGGTGGAAACTTCTTTTACATCTTTAGTCCATTTACTTGAACTTCAATAGGATTAACACCATGGTTAGGTGCAATTCTTGCTTCCTGTTTCCTGGGCCCTTGTGTATGAGGTTCAAGTTGGCAACTTCCAACATCTCTTTCTTTTACCCTGTAAATCCTTTATAGCAGTATTCAATTGGAAGTTGAAACTTTTTTGGGTGCACTTGGCATAGAGAAATCTTTTGGACTCATGAGAAACGATATCTTTTTTATAGGAAATAAAAACATTTCATTGAATTATAGAAACAAGAAGATATTGAGTGGACCAAAGGAATTGTAGAGGTTTCAAACATATTGAGAGTAATAGCAATATTTTTGTAGGAAAAAGCTTTATATTTGACTTCATTGTGGGATGAGCTTGGAAAGAATTGAAATGGAGTTTTGTAATAGCCATTATATGGTATACCTTGGTGCCTTTTTTAAGTAGATTTATGTGTCCACTTTGTACATTTGTTAGTATTATATATTATTAAATATAGTATGTTGTTTCTTATTTTGTTAAAAAAAGATCCAACTAAAAATGCTAGTACATGAGCAAGGTAATTTTTTGAATACACGTGCACACGCACACAAAATTGTTAAGATTAGCAATCTTGTTTGGTGATTTCCCGTGGAGCTTAAATATGTTGAGATACTTGTTCACCAGTAGCAATCTTTTTTACATTATAAACTCCTAGAATGCGCGTTCCACACAATGTAAACCACCCAGTGGATGGGGAGAAAGCATGTGGAAGCAAAAGTTATAAATCCACACACTGATCCATCTCTGGTGATAGTATGTAGCTATATGTACTCCTTTGATCCATTGGCATGGTTTCTTTTTTTATGGTTAGATAGGATTGGTCTGAAATAAGAGAAATATAAGCTCACATATTTCTGCTTGACGTAAAACATTTGCTGTGACCTCTGCAATATGGTTGTCATTTTGTAATTCTCATACTATCCCTACTCTGTAATTTATTACCTTTCAAGAACAAAAGAACTCTATTGAAACTGGGAAAAACGAAGTACCAAAACAAAAACGAAAAAGTGAACCAGTGACCTAGTCAACAAACTACACAACTTTCTGTGTTTCTCCTGCTCCCAACAACTATCCATACCAAAAAACATAACCAACCCCACCAAGATTGAAGATTCAACCAAACAAAATCAGAACGATGCATCTGTATAGAACACAAGCCAAACCACCCAATTCCAAAAAATATAAATTAATAAACACCTGAAGTTTCCTGCTAAATCACAACTGATAACCTACCCCACCAAGATCGAAGATCCAACCCAAACAAAATCAGGAAGATGCTTCTGTATAGAACACAAACCAAACCACTCAATTCCAAAAAATATAAGTTGGGAAACACTTCTGAAGTTTCCTGCAAATTCACAACTCTCACATTAGCTATCTCTGTAATTTGTTATTAATTCTTCTAAAGATTTGGAACCGCATACTTTAAATTACATTTTGATGCAACAAATTGTTTATGAAAGTTTGATGTATTCATTAGCCCAGGTGGTTAACCAAATTTCAAATGACTACATTGTGAATTCTGCATATGTCAAACCACATTGTGAATTTCTTCCATTCTCGTGCCTACATAGGGTGAGAATTAAAAAGGAATACTCTGGACTATGAAGTACTAGCAATCAATATGTTACTTCCATTGTAATCTGCAAATGCCAAGACTTCTTTCTTAGCCAAAAAAAAAAACCCCAAGACTTATTCATCTCATATTTTTCTTCAGTTGTGAAACATTAGGGTCATTAATTCTATTTTTTTTTTTTTTAAATTTTAGTACTGTTTCATTAAATTAATTTTGATCTATAATCTATTATTTACACTGCAGTGACGTCTGATGGAAGCATTCTTGCCACTGGAAGTTTTGATACTACGGTCATGGTATGGGAAGTTGTTCGTGGTAGAATTTTGGATAAGCGAATTCGCAATACCCAAACAGAACAACCCCGTAAAGACTCTGTGATTGTCGAAACTCCCTTTCATATTCTTTGTGGACATGACGATATAATTACATGCTTATTTGTTAGTGTGGAGCTTGATATAGTTATCAGTGGATCAAAAGATGGAACCTGTATTTTTCATACCCTGCGAGAGGGAAGATATGTAAGATCTTTGCGTCATCCATCTGGCTGTGCATTGTCAAAGCTTGTTGCCTCTCAGCATGGACGAATTGTGTTCTATGCCGATGAAGATCTCAGTTTGAATCTACACTCAATTAATGGTAAACATCTTGCTTCTTCTGAATCCAGTGGACGTCTTAACTGTCTTGAGCTGAGTAGGTGTGGTGGGTTTTTGGTTTGTGCCGGGGACCAAGGCCAGATAATTCTACGCTCCATGAATTCACTTGAGGTCATAAGAAAATATAGTGGAGTTGGTAAAGTAATAACATCTCTGACAGTAACCTCAGAAGAATGCTTCTTAGCTGGAACCAAAGAAGGAGTTCTTCTTGTGTACTCCATAGGGAATCCTCAACTCCGTAAAGCTAGCATTCCCCGAACTTCAAAAGCCAAACCTTCATAACAGGGTATATTAAAAACTAAGGACAGATGTCTTGAAGATTTGAAGACTAACTTTGGTTTTAATGATTGTGCCAGACTGTCAGGTATGCTGCACCCTTTTGAGTTTCATTTTTAACTTCAAACAAGTAAATGCAATTTGAATGTGTGTGTGTATATTGGAAGTGAACATCCACTTGGTGGACTGAAGGCTAATCCAATTCAATTTTCTTGGTTTTTTATGATTTACTTTCGTCATGAAGATTGCTATACCATCTATGTTTCAGTGTTTTTATGCATATTATTTAAATACTCCAGTGAGATCTGTTTGCACAAATCACAATGTTATGTATAGATATATGCTTTGGCGTCATGCAAGATAGAAAACCATTGAAAAAGTAAAGATTGATGGGGCTATCTGCACTAGAATTCGGAATTTATTAATTTTCATAGTAAGATCTACTCTTGAAGGGTGAAGGATAGATGAAGGACGCTTGTCTTTTAAAAGGGTCTAGGTGGATTATACAACTTGTATATGCTATTTAAGCCCGGAACTCCAATTAAGTCCTTTAGCTTTACAATGGGGGGAACTAGTTTACAAACTGGGTGCCCCCTAATGAGACACAATTTATTTCTTTGATCCTTGTTGAAGTTATGGTGCACTATTTGTTGCCAATAACTAGGGGGACTCACTGCACCTTTTACTACCTTCTACATAACTAAAAGATTAAACTGTACCTGTTTTAGAAAAGGACTAAACTGCACTCTTTAGAAAAGCCAAGGGTCTGGTAGGGCTATTTTTCACTTATTTAAAACCTAAGAGAGGGATTCTATTCTAAATAAAAACATGCGAGGAACAAACTTAGAAAATATTTGCCAAATTCTTCCTCATGAAAAACAATTAATAGACTTGGATTCTTAAAGTAAGATCCAGGTTATTGAGGTTATTTTATCCTGTCAATTCACTTGGTAACATTGCCCCAAAAAGAATGCGAAGCTTATGCATTAGTTGTTTCACACTTGATGAATTTTTTGATCTCCTTTGATCTATATGTGTAAATGAGATCATCCTTACATTCTTTGGTATTTGTCATTTTATTAAATTTCTGGCATTACGAACCTAGAGGAATGAAAATCTCAGCTTTTGATATATCTGTCATTTTTTTTTCTTGGTCAGAAGGATGTAGTACAGGAACTATTTTGTTGGCCATGTTTAACTCCTGCTTAATTCATACTATTATTTTACTTTTTGTGACATTTACTGTTAGTGTTCTGAGTTGTTTTCTTAGGAATTGCTTGTTTCAAAATTAATTTTTTCTTTCCATTTTTTAAAAGATATGCACAAGATGTTAGAATGTTCAGCCATCTCCACCTAATGCCTCGGCTTTCAGAAACCACCAATAATCATCACAACTAAGGAGATTGGCATGTGAAGGTCATATTTGTTTTGAATTGATTGGAATGACAAGCGTATTTCAATTTTTACTTAATGCTAAGGGATGCACTCCAATTAGAGCTGCGAAATGCTGCCGACAACTAACTTTATTCTTCTAGGTTGCATCTTCGGGGTGTTTATACATGTAAGTGTGTAACTGTTATTTGACAGATAAATATAGAAATAACTTGTATCAATTATAGAGGGAACCAATTATATTTTTTTTCTCTCTTTTCCTACATTCCCTTGTACATATGGGTTCCAATGCAATTTCATAGTAAATGAGAATCTTCCTTTTTCTTCATCTACTTAACCTAGCAGCTAGCATTTTCAATTCAGTTTTTTTTTTTTTGGCTACGATTTAATGTTGTTATTTTATTGTAGAAATACCATTGGTTTTTTATTGGTCCTGCATCGTCCGCACAAATACTTTACAGGGTTTTAGCCATTTAAAATATACATTTTCTACATATATCTATCTTGCTAGAGCAAAAACCTAAGCAGGCTCTCCAACTTAGATTTTCCATGCATGGTTCTTGCATCACTTTGTTGGATTTGTACTTCCGCCAACAGACTAATTTATGGAGATTTTTAATTGTATCAGCTGATGCATCATACGACTTGATTTAATAGGTTTGAAAACCAAAACAAAATTGGCACATTCATGGAGATGTTGATCCAATGGCTACAAATAAAATTACTCTTTATATTAAAAATAATAATAATAATAATAATAATAATAATAATAATGTTATAACATCTTATCATCAATGACAACTGATTCTAAGAAATGTGATTTCTTGTTGGTGGAAATCAAGTACTCTCATATTATAAGCTGAGGTGTATTCTAAATAGTAAAGACAAAACGCAAAGATCAACCACAATATGCTTGACGACTTCAACAATTTTTAGTCAACTTTGACGTCTTATACTCTTTCAGATAACGTATGAAACTTTCCAAATAATGGTCATTCCTGTCCCCATTTCCAAACAAGTCTCTGATTTGTTTTGTTTTAGCCCTCAATGACTCGCCCGAGTCGTCCACCATTGCAAACCATAATGACTTAGCCACTGTGTGACGAGTGAATGATCCATCTGACTCGTTTCTACGTATCTCCACTCCAAGTCCCTTCTCACTCAACAACCTAGCATTAATTCCTTGATCATTCAACACAGGAAACAACACCAAAACTCGACCCAATGCAAGTCCTTCAATCACTGAGTTCCAACCACAATGGGTCAAAAACCCTCCAACTGACTCGTGCCTCAGTATTCTCACTTGGGGTACCCATCCTACATGAACCATTCCACGACTCTTGACTCGTTCCACAAACCCATCTGGCAACATCTCCAATTCGCTATAATTTGACTCGGGCAAATTTCTTAGCACCCAAAAGAACTGCAACTCGGATAACTCTAACCCAAGAGCCAATTCACTGAGTTGCTCTCGAGTCAGAGTTGCCTCAGTCCCTAGTGCAACGTAAATAACTGAATTAACTACCCTTTTGTCCAACCACTCTTTAATGGAAACCCATTTCTCTCTCTCTTCCACTCTTGCGTCTTCCTCATCAATTTTTGGAGGGAGAAAACCCACTGGCATAACTGTTTTCTGGTAAAGCTTCTCAAGCAAATTAAACCACTCAGGTTCCAACTCGGGAGAGCTTCTGATCACCACAACTTCACTACCTTCTATTGTTAGCCCAAAACGCAGCGTATCGCGTGTGGTGCACTCCTCAGTGTTAGAGCTCTCAAACCACCTAGCCACCTCGTGGGGCCGAAACGCCAAGTTGGTTTCAAATGGGATCCATGGAGGGACCGCAGTGAAATCCTCAATCGTCGATCTCGAATCTTCATCGTTGATCAAAACCGACGGTGGGCCAGTCAAAGCGAGAGTGGCGGCGGTAAAGAGAGCGAAGAAAGCGCGTGAAATACCCAACTTGGTTGCAAGTGGTGGAAGCCAATGAGAGGCATAGTCGTAGATAATCCAATCTGGGGTTAAGGACTTGAGAATGGCAGAAATTGGAAATTCAAGGCAATCAAAGGCCCTTTTTAGTAATTGTTGCATGGTATATGGTACGTCGGCTGAGGATTCGGCGTGGTTGGGGAGGTTGATCACGTGAGGCATAGGGAGGGTCACGAGTTCTATGAGAGAAGATAGGCTCGCGGGTATTTTGGGAATTTTTTTTATGTTGCTTGGGGTTGATATGAAATAGACTCTGTGACCCTTTTGAGCTAAGCATTTGCAGAGGCGGAAGAAAGGTATTAGATGTCCCATGGCCAGCCATGGAAACACTGCTATGTGCAAAACGCTGCCATTTCTCATGGTATAACAAGAACACACATAAGAAGGATAGTCCTTCTTCTTGTGCTTGTTTTGCTCGTATCTCTGTCACTATATGTATTGCGGCACTGCTGGTTTGATATTGGATTGTCGGCAATATGTTTCATTTTTTATTTAAGATGACATATCGTATTCGGACTCATCTATTCATTTGGTCAAAAGATTTCTCTAACCCTGGTAAAGTTAACCCCGGTTTGATATGAAGCCTATCTTCTTTTTTAAATTGAAAAAAGCTCGTGCAAAAATTAATTAAATTTAGAGTGATTTTAAAATAATGATTAAATTTGATTAGTTTGAAATTCGTTAAGTTCATATTGAAATTTGAATGTGGATTACATTATCGACCATTCATTACAACTCCGAACGGATCAAAATTAAATATTGTATATATTTCACACTTTAATGTTTTTTACCCTCTTTAATTATACATTTCCTATAAATTTACTTAACTTTAATTATATATTTTCTATCAATTAACTTAGGTTGCAGTTAATCTAGTAAGATTTTATTCTTTCTAATTTTAAGTCACATATTTAAATTATATTTAAGTACCATTCCATCTATTAAAAAAAAAAACTTGGTTTAGTCCTATTGTCAAAGTATTTACTTTCATTTTTAGAATTCTTAAAGCATTAAATTATTAAGTAAAACTTTAAATCATTCTCTTTCATTAATATTTTTTACTTATGAAAATATCAATACTCTAAAAAATAAAAAATCAAGATACTACAAACTAAAATATTATTGAAATGAAAATATACAAACTAACATCATATCGATCATGTCCATTATCTTTTAGGAATGTATCATTTAAATCTAGTACTCTTTTTTTTTTTTATCAATTTAATACATCAATTTTTAAAAAGTAACAATACATATCTAAATGATTAATTTTTAAATTTTTCATTTTTAAAATTTTTTATTTTAAAAACTTAATTTAGCAATTATTTGTATTAAAATTTTCTTTTTCGAATACCTTGAAAACTAAAAAATATTTTTTAAAAATATAAAATTAATTATTTTGAACAAATTGTTACTAAATTATCACATAAAAAAAAAAAAAAAAGCTATAAACTTAAATATTCTCAGTGCTATAACTAGTATAATGGCCCGAAATATGTCTCCACCTTTATTTCATTAATAGCCAGACGCCGATTACTTTAAGTACAAACGACAAACGAATGTAAAGAAGAAGTTAAAGTATGGAGGTTAACTGTTAAGAACATTCATGTAGTACATTTTATATGAATAAGACAAACGTAACTAGTTTGGCTCATCTTTTGGGAGGAAAGATTTTGATGATTATTCAAAGAGTTGGGACAAAAAAAAATTTGTTTACCTACTAAATTCTATCTATTTAAATGAATTAGCTTTCAATAAAAAAATTATAGAAAATTAAATTTTACATTGCATTAAAATTTCAGTAAAAAACCTCTCTAAAAAAATTAGAGATGACATATATTTTGGTAATTAATTGATGTGGATCATTACTATTAAATTTGCATTTTATATTGTAATTCACACATTAAAAAAAAAAAAAAATATATATATATATATATATATAGAGTAAATTAGTTATAAAGCTAAGATATATTACTTTTAATAATAAATTAATATTTTGGGTTATAATCTCATATCTAATAAAGTAGATAGTCAAAATTTAATTTTGTATTACATAGATGTGGCTCAAGTTTGAACGAATAATAATTTCATATTGAATTACGATAGAAATTTTGAGATGTTCTAACTTTTTTAAAATTTCAAAATTTGATTAAATTGACTTGAGCATTTTTGGTCCTTTCTTACCATGTGAACTCAATAAAATATGAATGTTTAATTAAAGATGATGCAGTTAAATGACTAGTTCTTAATATTGTGATTGAAATCTAAAGAGGATTAATATGTTCTCATTTAAGGGATACTCTTGAGCGTATTCTACATTAATATATATATATATATATATATAAATTAAGTATAGAGTAAAAAAAAAAAAAAAGTACATCTTCTAAGCTAAGACGCAGTAGAACATAATCAATAAGTAAGATTTATAAAAACTACAAATTACAACTATTTCAAATTGCTTATTGTTTTAGGAAGATGCAATTATCGATTTGAGTGTGTTTGATGTGTTGACCTAGACTAAAGTGTGTTTCATCCGTTCTCTATTTCCTCTGTGTTTCTGAAGAAAAATAAAAATGCATCAAGTAATAAATTTCGTGTTATTAAAAGTATCCCTTTAATAGAAAGTAAAACGCTAAAAAAGACCCTACTCAAACGCTGAGCAACATTTGTTCGGGGGAAAAAAGAAAGAAAGGCTGAACAACATTCAAATATTACAAGAATGGTGCAGCTACGCAATTATTATATGTATCCAATTAATATAGCAATATATGTACAAAACAAATGTGGTTCTTTGTATGCATTTTTATTTTCAAGTCTGCATACAGGTGAAACAATCTTATACTCAATTAACAGAATTTGAGCGGGGGAAAAGATCTCCCTTAAGATGAATGAGACCCAGGGACATGTGGATCCGTGGGATTATTCGAGTACTAGTAGTAAATGAATGAACATCAGATCTCTACCTAGATGTTCACAACGTTCGTTGTTTGTCAGAAGCATTCATCTGTTTTGCACTTGTTCTAACTGCCACGTTTGGGAAGATAACTTGCGGATACTAAATAGTCATGCTAAGATAACTGCTAGCAAGTGGTCCGTTGTGTTCTCTTCATTACTGATCACAAGTTGCTCATTCATGAAAATCTTCATAAGGTGAGGTCTCACTCGAAGAATCACTTTCAAATGCAGTGGCTTCCGTGGGTGAAGATGGAAGATAGTCAATTTGTTGGGAGGAAATGCCTGAAACAGAACAAAGTATCAATTGGACTAGCAGGGTAGAGGATTGTTTTCTTGAAGGACAAAGAAGGAAGCTAACTTTTAAATATTTTAGGATGCAGATAATACGAGAATGTCAATTTTTATGGCCAAAATAAAGCACATTCAAATTTGAGAACCGTTTTTTTTTATGTCTAAAACAAAAAAAAAAACTTGAGAATTGTTTCACTAGAGAAGTGTTCATGTCTACATTGCCTATGATCACCCAAAACTATCTGGTGGTGTCTAATTTTCATGTTCCATCCTCTTAAACAGGTATGCAAATAAGTTTAAAAAGGAAGGAAAAAAAAAATAAAAAGAAAGAAGAAAAAGTCACAAACCTTTTTGCCCTCTAGAGCGAAATTTTTTGGTATGTCGCCTGATAAGTTTCTTAGCTTTATTAATAGTCAGTTGCCTGGCAAAGGGGGAGAATTCGGCCTCACTTTCACTCCATTCACCTTGAAAATCATTCTCCGCTTCACCTCTCATAGTCCTTAGCACAAATGCCTTTGCCTTGCGACGTTGATTGTTGAAAAGACCTCTGACAGAAGTTACAAATCCATCACCTGCTCCATCACTTGGTCGTTTGAGAAAAGATACTTGATTTTGGTCAGATTGGCCCACCTGACCTTCATTGTCACTCAAATGAAGGTCACTATCAGGCACTCCAGCTGCATCAATTTCCTTCTGAATATTTGCTTTGTCTTTAAACTTCTTACCCTGGGGGAGACATGGTGTAACACCCAATATTTTACATACATATAGGATATTATCTAAACAATGTTTATCGATTAAAAACCCTTGATATAATTGATTATGACTTATTAAAAAGAAATTGAAATGATATTGAAACATTAAATATCAAGTGATGTTAAAGCTAAAAACCTTATATAACAAAAAAAAAAAAAAAAAATCAAAAAATTCAGTTATTTATTAAGATTTATAATTTATTTAATAGAAAAAAGAAAAAATTTAACCTTAAGAAACCAATAACCTTTCTCAAATATCGTCAAATTCTCATCATGTCTTTATGTAAATACTCAAACATAAAAGTATATCTATATATAAATTATAAAATTAAAATTATCATGTCAAATATGTAAAGTAGTGATGTAATCTTTCTTTCATGTTGTGTACTTTTATTTTTTAGCCCTTTTTTTACTGGATACCAAATACTTAAAAAAATCTTAAATATTCTATCTATTAACATAAAGGTACAAGTTACCTCACTTAAAATATGTAAGAAAAAGTAGTGTTAAGTAAAAGTTGTAAAAACATATAAGTACAACTCAATGAAGTAATATAAATACTAGGATCACAAATTAAGGCAATGTTCATAAACTAATTTAAATTAATGACTTCAAACATATTCTTGCAAAGTAAGCAAAGCAAACAACAATTTCAAAACAGAACACCCCTAACAAATTATACATATATATACGTGTATACATTCATACTTACATAGATATATTTCAATATCAACAAATTTACCCATATATTTAGAATACTACACATTCAGTAAGGGTATAAGAAATTATTTGCTTTGTATATTGGTTACTTTATTTGAAATATTGCTATTTTTGGTGATTGGAAGCCTAAATGATTAAATTTGAATGTGATGCCATGAACTAAGGGGCCCTATCTTATTTGAGTAGTAATTTTCTAAATAGTGTATATTTATTTTGCTTGTTAGGTGATAAGAAAATTATTTGCTATGATGGATAGTACACAGGGTAATCAGCAAGAATAAGGAGCAAGATAGATGCATAGTATACTCCAACTGGTGGGGATGGAAATAAAATCCATTTTTGGGAGGACCCTTTGTTGGAAGGTGATTCTCTTTCAACTAGATTTTCAAGATTATGTCTAGAGCAAAATATTCCTATTAGTAGGTTGCATTCAGTCTTAGTATTTCAGGTTTAGAAGAAACTTCAATAATTTGGAAATTTCTTGAGCATGATGTTAAAGTTGGAAGATTGCAGTTTGCATCTCTAATTAAGAGTGAATTATATATTTACAAATCCTTTACCTGCATTCCTGTCACAGACTTTAAGACTCCCCAAATTATATGCTTCTTAACACGTGAAAATAGTCTCCCCCAAGTCCCAATGAACTCAACACGGTGAAATGTATCCATAAGCAACTTCAGGTCACTGACAACGAATCTTGATCCTTCATAAGTAAGCAACAGCTCGACCTGTCCAAGAGAAAATTTGTATTAACATCATATGAGAAAATGAGAAATCTTGCTGAAGTCTGATCAACCTGGCTTATCTTGATATTGTGGAACTCCTTCATCTTCTGAGGCCTGGATCTTTTATCTTCACTTGACTTTGCCACTTTCTTTTCTTCCTGAGACAACTTTCCAGATTTGAGAGCTTTAGGGTCTTTTGATTTATTCTTGGAGGATTCATCTTGCTGCTCAACAGAGGCAAGCGGACCACCACATCTTGAGGAAGACATGCTCTCTAACACAAGTTCGTCAGCAACAGATTCTGCTACAGTCTCTTCCCATGATCGATCAAAAGAAGATGTTCTCCTCAACTGTGGGGTTGAACCACTAACAATATTAGCCTTATGGTTCTGTAACTTTGATACCTGTAAATAGTTCCAAAGGTTATTAGGAATGAAGTAGATATGGTATATGGTATGATTTTGCAGGACGGGGATAAAATTACAGTAATATTTATGCAAATGAACCTAACAAGAGCCTATCTTCCTGACTCCTGTTTGAGGTCAACAACCATATTGAAAGGAAAACTCACCTGAACTGGATCAGCATTAGAGGGTTGACTGGTAGAAGATGTAGAGACCACTGATTTTGATGAAACCTCAGTTTCTTTCCCAGCATGACTTGTTACAGGAGCTTCTTGGACTGATGAGCCTTTCTTTCCTCGCCTTGCAGCAGCTGTAGTTGACACCTTCCAAACTTCCTGGATTTCATTACGTGACCAATGATTGCATTAGTTTCTACAGATCTCTTAAGCCATAAGCAGATGGAAAGAAAGAAAAATCTCCAACCTGTCGCCTTTGTGAATCTTGTTCTTCTTCTGGGAAGAAATATCCCCAGATCATTCGGTACATGGTCTCAGTTAAATGGATCTTGAGAGGGTAAATTTCCACCTACAGTTTAAAGAGCAGCTAATCATTTTCAATAGGAACTAAGGGAATCGAATATACTAATAGCAACTTGTTAAAAAAAATAGTAAAAACATAATCATTTTAAGGACACACAAATACACGAGCAAATAAATCACAGAAAAAACTTGAAAGGACTTTCCTTTCTCCCTCAATCAAAAGACCACCACGCCAAACATAAATTGAATATCAAAAGATGGGTCTAAACGAAGAACAAAAAAAAGGTGGCGATATTGGCACAGCTCAATTTCTTATTATCAAAATAACTTTTGATTAATGATAATTTTATTCAATACTAGTGACATTAAAATATAATTAATTATATGAAAAAAAAAAATATACAATTCATACATATTTATTGTAACAATAACAAAAAGTAATTGTGGCAATATCGTTCTCTAAAAAATTACATGAACAGAAATATATACTAGAAAGAATGAAAGACAATTCTAGCAACAAAACCAAACAAATAAAATGAAAGTTTATCCATTCATTTGAAAGGTTAACGATGAAATTATAAATTTTGCATTAGTTAAGGAACTAAATATGTATTTTGAAATAAATTGGTAACTAAATAAATTAAATATTTAAGTCAATCATATTTAAGTACAATACTGTTTGGGCATAAATTGTGTGAATTGAAGGACTATGGATCAAATAGTTCGATAAACTTAGAATAAAATATTGAAATTTAAATTACATGAATCCATCTGTACAAAAGAGCAATAACAATACTCTGGAAAAAAACATTCAGCAGATTATTAGTTCTAAGGTATTTTTAGAACTGAAAATAATTTATTAAGATGTCAAAGATTAGGTTTTTATCCATTGGGAATTGGTACATGGTGATATTTCAGATAGTTTATCGATGTAGATTAACATGTGATTGTGTAACTCCTTCATTTTATACGATGAAGAAAGCAAAATAAACTTGAGAGCATTAAAACCTAGACTCAATTGATCTCAACAGAAGCTACCAATCCTCCCAACTACAAAAAAAAACTTAGGGAGGGATAATAGATCACCGACTCATTTGTTGAACCTACTATGAACCTAGTCTGGAATGCATGTTCAAGAATACAAATGTCACTTTCTGATAAGGGAGAGCCATCGAACCATCATCGAACCTTGTTCGGCCACCAAGTTATATGAACACTATTCTTGAACATGTGCAAGAAAAAACTTAGGGGGGGATAATAGATCACCGACTCATTTGTTGAACCTACTGTGAACCTAGTCTGGAATGCATGTTTAAGAATACAAATGTCACTTTCTGATAAGGGAGAGCTATCGAACCATCATCCAACCTTGTTGTGCCACCAAGTTATATATGAACACTATTCTTGAACATGTGCTCAGTTGAACTTCATTTTTTAACGCATCTTCAATTTTGATTATGAATTGGCCTTAGGGACCAAAAATGAAAGGACTAGGGGACGAGAATTAAAACTTCCCTTCAATCTTTTCACTGGAGGTAATGGGGTATATTTGTTTCCATTACTCATTATTTCTCATGTTCCATCTTTAACCAAATGTATTACTTGGTATAAATTTTAACAGTTAAAAAAAAAGTTTGCCGTCCAAAGATTATAACAGCAAAGATCAAATGAATGTCCTCTTTTGTGTTTGAACATTAAATCAACAATTTAAAGTTGTGTCACAAAACAATTGACTCAACCAAATAAGATTACATGATCATAAGAAGAAAAACTCTTCATTTGTTACAGCAGAGTCTTGTTACCTGTAAAAGTTCAAGAGGAGAGCCACCATCTTTTGGAGCTCCCTGCTTTGCATCAACATGAAGCATGACTTTTCTGCCGAAAAAAAAAGTTGCAGCATGAATTTTATTGAAAATAAAATATTAGAAAAGGTATCTCAATTGGAGGTGGAAGGATTTCACCAAAAGACAAGGAATGAAAACAAAACAAGGACCAACGGTCCTACCAACAACATTAAGTGCAAGAAGCTACAGAAAGAAGGTTAAACAGAAATACACTGAGCAAGTCATTTCAACTCATAAACTGATAAGGCCAAAACCTGTAGAATAGTTCTCCAAAAAAAATATTGCATTTTCTAAAACGGATTTTGCTGGGACTAATAAAAAATTTCATACTAAATGTACCATAAATATTCTACCATATTTTCTTAGATCACCTCAAGAAACAGGAAACTAGATTTAGAAATTTCATTGGAGGAAAATCAATCGTCATTCGCATGAAACTATATGAGAATGTTTGTGAACCAACTGGGTGAAGTGCCCTAGAAAAGCTATCTTGGTTATACTGACTATATCTCTCATCAAATCCGTTAAACATGAGAGAAGGTATGGACTTCTGTTTGTGATATGTGTTCATCTGGCTCTGTCCTATGACTTTAATTTTCGTTTTTATCTAATCACACATTGAGAGGGGAATTCAAACCTCCATAATCCAATTGAAGATTCCCCTTTTTGATCCACCCTTACAAAGACTTACCTTGGAATTGACCAACACCCAAAATCTAAAAAGTAAAAACTATGCATTGTTTTAAAGGAGAAGACAAACTATCCTCCCTCCCTATCTGATGCTCTTTCAAAGAAGCAATAAGTCTAAGATGCATTTGTTTTAGGACTGAGGAATGTAGTTTTAATAACAAGTTGTGTTCATGTTATTAATTTTTGGATCAAAAGTTTAGGCTGCAACAAGACCAAACAGATAGTATATCTACCTATTTGTTACAATTAGCATAAATCTTAGTCAACACAATGGATCAAATTCGATCAAAGTTGTTAAAGCTTTGTCTTTCACCTGATTGATGTGTGCTTTGCTAGAGAAATTCAAAAGACATCAATCATTTATTTTTTCATTGCCCAATTGCACATAATCTTTGACCTAAGCTACAAAATAACATGGGTGTTCAATGGGTCATTTTAGAATCTTACAAATCTTTGTTGCTAAAATTTTTTAACACACATATGAATAGTACGAAGGCTAAGAAGGCTTAAGTGCAACAAATAGTATATTGTTAATCTTTATTTTTGGAAACCTTTTATACTAGTGGGAGGAGCAATAAAGCCTTTAAGGCAAAAGTGTTGGAAAATTGTGGGGTAGGAGCAAATCTTTGGATCTTATGGATGGAGAGTAACAAGAAATTTTTTCATAATAGTGAGAATGATTGAGATTTCTTCCGGAAGAGTTTGGTTTTTAGCTTCATCTTGGGCATCAGTCTTTGAAGAATTGAAAGATTATTTTCAATTTCTTATAAGTTTTAATTGAAGAGCTTGTTTATCCAAGTTAGGTTATGAAACTTTGTTTTAGATTGGGCATATAATTATTAATTCGTACAATTTGGTGCTTCTTTTAATAAGTGCATTATTGAACCAATTCATACTTTTATAATTATTACTTATTTTAATATAATTTATTGTTTTTTATAAAAAAAAAAAAAAAAAAGGCTCAAGTGCTGCACAGTTGTGAGAATAGAGCAATCTTTAGGTGTAATGGTTTGAGAGGAATAGAAGAACTTTTTAGAAACCAAAAATAATAACAATTTATTATTGGAGAAAGTTTTATTGTGGGTTTCAGTTTCAAAAGAGTTAAAAGAAAATTTCCCAATTTCTTATATGTTATGATTGAGAAACTTGCATATTTTAAAATTATGTGATGAGTTTGATAAAGAATAGACTAATTTATAATTAGAATTTTCTTTTAAATGAATTACTTGTTCACATTTTTTACATTTTGTAAATATCTTTATATATAATATAGAGTAAACTTACAAAAATTCCACCTAATTATTATTTTTATTTTGTTCATACCACCAAATATTTATTGTCTCCTTTATACCACCCAATTCATAAGTTCTATTTATACCATTATATTAATCTATGTCCAATGACATCACAACTAATACATACTCATATAAAAATTTTAACGTGTTATTTTTATACAAATACAAAAAAATTCTACATACTCATTAACTTTTTATTCTATATATGTACGTGAAAATTCTACACACAAACTCTATTAAAAAAGGATCACTTAACTATTATTTTTTTATGAAATACACTAAAATTGGATCCCACATGCGGTGATTTCCGTTAATTTAACGATCCGGGAATAATGAATTAAAGGGACCAATAGATGGGGGCAGATGGGAAGAAGTACATACTTTCCCCATTCTGACGGAGGATTCCATGCTGATAATAGCATATCTGACTTGGCATTTGGAAGGCAGTTTTTGAGCACAAAATATTTTGTTGTAAACAGAGCAACACCAATATCCTTGTAATCCCGGTCAAAGTCATAAATCTGTAAAAGAGAAAATATAGTTTCTTTATTCTCCAACAATAGTAGTATCGACCACACGCTCGCAAAAAATAGATGCAACACATAAATATAGTTACAGCATAAATGTGGAATTGGTACATTTTAATACTTATATTATATTAAAAATATTTAAAATTGATCATATTTTCAAGCAGTTCTATTTTAATATCATATTTTTAAAATAATTTTAATTTAGTCATTTTTATCCAAAATAAGTATTAAATGGGCACTAAAATTTGTAAAATGAGTACTAAATTAAAACTTTTTGATAACATAAGTGTTAAACTGAAATTCTTTCATAACATGAACATTAAAATAGAATACTTTGATGATATAATCAACTTGTGATACTTTTTGTTAAAATATGAGTATTACAAAAATACATAGCTCCATAAATGCTTATGTTAAATTTTATAAAATTGACTAAGCATAATTCCATGACAAAAAAATTACTATAAAACCAAAGGTGTAGATTTTTTTTCTATTTCAAATAGTATTTTAATTATAGTTAAATGTTCAAATGTATATCAGATTATAGGAATGACGGGTAATGAGTATGAACTATGCTTCCAAAAAAATATAAATGTAAGGAAAGGATACATGAGAGTATATATTCACACCAAGGATGAAGTTGCATAAGACCATATTTTAAGAGTTACTTCTTACAAAAGATGCAGCAAGAATTATTTATGCAGCAAGTTTTGTGGTTCGAATGCAAGTCAAAGTCCACGTAGTGTGGGAATAATAATTGATAAATAAACCAATTCATCTACCAAATAGAACTGAAATTATTTTTAAAAAATAACAAATATAACACATTTATAACTCATAGCAACAAAAAAATAACACTCTTAATACTAATTCATACCATTCTCAATTTAAGGATAGGGTTTCATATTTATTTTTATGAGTTTTAGAATGTTATTTAAGATAATTTTTCAATTATTTTATAGCATAAGTAGGCCAATTTTGGTTCTTAAAATACAAAAGCCTCATGTAGGTTAGGTTTCAATTTTTAGCTTTGCAAACCTACACTTAATTAAACTGACCTATTCATTTCTATTACATATATTTATTTTTAAAAAATATTTAATAGTTATTTTGTTTTTATTTCTCTTATTTCCTTTATTCTTATTAAAAAACACATAAATGCCTACCTAATTCACATCCCTCACCCATTCTCTCCCACCGCCTCCCTCTTTGAGCTCCACTCAACCAAAAAAAGCTCCCAAGCAATGCTTCTCTCATACTGTTTGATTTCAAATTTCAAGTTACCAAGTTTGAGGAAGGAAATTTGAAGGTAGGATGGGTAGATGGAAGCTTATCAGTTAGTACTAACTTGATTTTGAATTTTGGATCACCTGTCTATCAATTTTCTATGGACTCGTAACTTTTTAATTATAGTAGTAAACTCTTTTAATGAGAATCAATAATCAACTTTGTACCTTTGTAATTGTTACTTAGTTAATATAATATAATGTTTCTTATAAAAAAAAAACTCTTTTAATGGGATTAATAAGAAATTTTCACAGCTATAACATTATGCATAATATAATATGAAATATATTCTAAGATAAATCTATTAATTAAATATACAATAAAAATTTTAAAGTTTCAATCATACTTACTACATTACAGTATTTAACAATATTATTTGAGATAAAGAATACACCTAAATCTTAAAATTAATTTAATATCAAAATAAGTTTCAATAGGTTCATTTATAATTAAAAAAAAAAAAAAAAAAATATATATATATATATATATATATATATATTATATATCATCGAGGTCTTATTATTCTTTAAAAAATAGCAGTTTAATTATCTACTTATTTTTTATAATACTTAAGTCCTCTTCTTCTGAAAAAGGACCACATAAGTCTTTTTTTTTTTATAGAAAAATAATAGCACAAGTCCTCTTTTTTAAGAAAACATAAAAAATACTCCTGATTAAAAATACCTCTAAATTACGAATATTAATTATAAAAGTTTATTTGTATATATTAAAAATTTTATGTCAACAAAAGTTTAAAAAGGAAAATTTATTTTGAAAAATTTAACTGCTTAAATATTGTAAATTATTAAAATCAAAATGTTACAATAAATTTTAGTATCAGAGCCACTAAAAAAATTAAATAAATTTAAAATTAGATTTATTCAACCTATAAAAAAAAATAAGTAAATTATTTAAAATATTATAAAACAATTAATAAAATTAATACTCTAGTTAAGAAAATAAAATAAAATAATTGGTACGGAATAGGTAAAATGAATCAAATTAAAAGAAATTATAATTAAACTAATAAAATATTGTAAATAATAAGTTATTTTTGTAAAATCATATAAATACCTAACAAAAATTTGTAAAGTCTTACGTAGTGAAAAAAGATCTAATGGTGTCATTTTTACAAAAAAAAAAAATAATAATAATTAAAGTGATACAAAATATAAGTAAGGGACTAAAGTATCTTTTCTTATAAAAAAATGACTACTAAAGTCCGCTGCACTTAAAAAAATTCATTGTAAAATTTAAAAAAAATTAGAAAATTGACCTAATATCTTATAGAATTATTAATATTGAGTTAAATTTGTCGCAATATTTTATAAAAAATTGAGCATTTATTTTATTTTATTAAAAAAGTTCAAGGCTTAAAACCAAATTCTGGAAGAAACAAACTTCGACCAAACCCAATTTCTATGTCTGTAACTCAAAATTTTGAATTTTGACGAGTCAAAATTCCAAAAATTTTCTTCCATGGTTCTTGGTAATCTTAATACTTAGACAACTCAATGGCAAAATACCAACTTGTATCTGTCACCTTCTAAGAGTGTGATCTGTAAAAGCCATGTGGAGGACATCACATGGATCGTTTGTTCATTGTATTTTAAACAAATTATTTGAAAAATGGGGATTCAATGGGCACTCAAAAGGATTGCTGGTCTTTTTTGCTTGAAAGCTTCAGCGTGATGAGATTAAAAAAGAAGGTTGACATTGTGAGGATGTTCTCTAAGAGGCGGTGTACGGTACAGTAATGAATTGCTCTATGGAAAAGGGTGTTCTGGTCCTTCTTCAAGGGTTTAGTTGTTTACACATCCAACCCCTTTTTTGTAACTATGGTTTTTACTTTTTAATAAATGACATTTTCAGTTTCTTGTTGGGGAAAAAAAGGAAAGAGACAAACGAGAAATACCCTTTGCGTTTTGGTGAAATTATAAGTATCCCTTTTCTTACCAAGACAAATAACATGAAAATGCCCTCTGAGTATCAGACTAACAGATATGAAATAATTAATTTCCCAAAGAGATTTTTATTGTTCTGTAATATTATATGGTGAAAATAAATCATTAAGTATGGAAGTGTCTAAAACAATAAGTCTCTGCCATTTCAATATCCAAGTACACATTTTTTATTTTCATTTTTTCTCTAAATTATTCATTAGCTTTGGATAAGGGTGGCAATTTGTACGTGTTAGGTTAGTTTGGACTGTTTTGAATTTAATTCATGTTAGGAACTATCAACCCTAACTTAAACAAAAAAAATTTGGATAGCCCAAACTTTTATTTACATATATTAATCAGTCTTTTTTTATTCCGATATTAATTAAAATATTATAATTTTTAATTAAAATTATAAAATATTTGAACCAAATTTAATGCATTATAATAAAGTTAAATATACAAAAAAAAAAAAAAAATTGTTACAAGTTTTTACAAAATTAAAAATTAAAAGTTTCAAAATCATAATTATATTACAAAATTATTCAATGAACCACTACCTGAAATTAAAGTAAATGAATATTTTATATTTAAATTTCATATAATTATAATTATTGACAACATAATATATTTGCACATTATTAGTTAAGAAAATATAACAAATTTTCTATAACATGAATTAACATATTCAACTTTAAAAAATAATAATAATAATAATAATAATAATAATAATAATTATTATTATTATAATTATTTTTTATTTTCATATTATCGGGTTAGTCCTAACTCAACATTAATTTTTTCGTGTTATTCAAGCTGGTCCAAATTAGACTCAAATTTATTTCGTTCGTGTTCGATTCGTATTTTTTAATTCCTGTTTAGTTTGGACAATTGTGCTACGGCACAAATTGCCACTCCTAACTTTGGGGTATCTTAGGCATCTAGAATATTTATGCAACTAGCAAAAGAAAACTACACTGAAATTAATGGGAATTCGTTGTAACAATTTTGCATTTCAGCAAACAATGCTTCGATTTATTTTATTTCCAGGGGAAGTCCATGCAATAAACAGCCATCCGACACATTAGCCTAATCCCAAATTTAAGAATTTCCTCATGGTAAGACATCTTTAATAATACTTCTTTCATGGTAGGGGAAATGAGTTATATTACCAACACTATATCCAATTCTCTTCAGTGTTGGTTTCAGCAATGAGAATGCGGCAAATAAACAGCAAAGCAAGTCATCTTACAATATCATAAAGACCAAATTAGCACTCACCATGTCGTTTATCTCTACTTCAGCGAAAGATTTACCGTCAATAAGCATGCTCCATACCACCTTGTTAATTTGTAAAGAAATGCGCATTGCATAGGATGGACTTTTGTTTTTCTCCTTTTCCATCAACCGAATTTGTGCTGCTTTGTGTAGAGCCAACCTTAGTGATGTAGAAGCCGTCTTCCTAGACTTTTGCGCAATAATAAGCTCTCTTTTTAGTCCTTGAACCTGAGAGATGAAAAATAATCAGGTTCTTGTCTACTTTGTTCAATAACAAGGCAAAAGTAAAAGAATCATACATAAAAATAAGAAAAGGAAAAAAATAATGGACTGACTTCGGATAACATGGAAATTAGAGAGCAGGCAGAAGAGGGAATGAGAAGAAATTATGAACAAATATGTAGATGCAGACCAGCATATTGCTATTCTTTGATCACAAAACAAAAATTATTTCTCTCCCGTGATTTCTCAGTGTTTACAAGTTTTCTTTATTAAGGAAACTTTGATAATGAAAAAAAAATATCAAATTAATATTCTGCAGCCAATGATATAAGACTGCATTACGGCAAACAATCTTGTGATCAAGAATTCATTTCCTCATTCCCAAAGTAATTGTTGAAGACCACTCTCAGAACTCTATGGTTTTAACAATACAAATGGTGACCTGGCATGGCAACAGAGGGAGTCTGTCAAATCTTATATTAACTCATGTTGAAGTCTTACGTCTGTCAAATCTTATATTAACTCTTGTTGAAGTCTTAGGCATCAAAAGCATATAACATTATATTACATGGAGATACACGAGTAAAGAAGTAGAAAACACTCCCCCTCGGTTGGTCCCACGTGCACAGTGGCGAACATGCAAAAGAGCAGGTATATCATTTTTCTACTCCTTTAATACAGCATTCTAACTAAAACCATAAAGTAGCATCAAATTTGAACGAAAAACTTTACAGAACATTATTACTCACCAACATTGGTCCTGAACAGGCTACCATCCATAGGTCCCCTTCCTTTTCTATACAAATGTCTCCAGAATTGTCGGACCTAATAGACAAGTGCCTAATGTCATCAAGAATCAATTTCCGTTCCCAGTCTTTCTGCTCAAGGTTAATTTTTGCAAGCTCGACCTCTTCAACACCATCAGGAACCACCTCATCTGCCTCTTCCTCAACATCTTCATAATCTTCAACAGGAAGCAAAAGACTACTTTTCCGAGGCCTAAATAAGTTAGTAAGACTACTAGTTAATAAAGTTTCATCAAATGACATACAATTTTCTCAAAGACCATATATATTTTCACTGTGAGAACTTTACAAAGAGGGGAGAAAATAACTGTATGTTCTTAAGAACTGCACCAGTTTAGATTATTTAGCTCTACAAATATCGATCATATGAAGATATATGAGCACAAATCATACAGAAAAGCCTTTAACATGATTTTTTCTGACAAGAAAAGATCCCACTGCATTTGGCAAGGATAATTCAGAGAGGCTTCTCCCCTTTTCTACAATCTACTCCTCAGTTGATAGTTCAAATAATCACGCAGATTAACACCAAAACAACTAGAAGCAGGCATTTTTAAGTGTTGAACCTTATATACATCCTAATTAACCTAGTGAATACCTACACAAGTTTAAACATTGCCTCAAACCATAACAGGAAAACCTATGACATGAGCCACACATGTATGGATGAATTCAAAAGGGAATAAAAATGTGAACTAAAAAATAGGAAAAATTGAAGAGCACGAAAGATCATCTTCTCACTTTGGAAGGCGTGCAAAGAGAAGATTTGTCAACACGTCTAGCATAACCTGAAATTGGCGAGACGTCATTGTTGCTGTAATGTTATGCGAATTAAAAGTGAGCTCTTTCAAGGGCTTCACCTGCAGCAGAAAGATTATAGTGCAAACAATTGGTCAGACAAAAATGTTGATATTAGTAAAACAAAAGCACATGTAACTGGAAGTTGACAGCTCCATCTGTGCTTATGCATTCATAAAAATAGATAATCAACCACAAACATACAAGCCTTTCTGAACAAGTGTTGATGAAGATAGTTAGTGTTGGCTCATAACATCACAATATAATTATCAAGCATTACAGCTAGATCATAAGATAATCTGACGTACAATATTACCTTCAACTCTGGAGTCCCACCTTTGTGCCTCGTGTAACGAAAGTACATATCACAAGGCATAAAGACTCTCTCAAGAAGAGCACCAGTACGTTTCACTTTAGGTGAATTTTTACGGATTTTTGGAAGCCACTGTAATCCAGCCCCAGGATCAACATCTGTGGGTGCCACATGAGCCTGAACATGCTCTAACATTACTGAGAACTCCATGCGTTTCCATGTCATTTCGGGCTCACACTCAGGGATCTGTATATTCTCTGCAGCGAGTGCTTTTTCAATAATATCATGGCCAACATGAAGGACTGAATGAAATGATCGCGCTAAAACACGACCACTCACAGCAGCAAGGAGAAATCTACCCTGATAGGCAAAGTAATCAAGCGAAAATATGAGCATGTTTTGCTTGAAGTTGCACTCAATGAAAAACATTTTTAATAACATAGTATAAATGTGACAAATTAACAAATACATTCTAGGTTTTCTTTGCTACTGTAACAAATGCATTGTAGTTGGAAGTAGAATATCTAAGAAAGAGAAATTTATTTCTATTATATCAATGTTTCTTATGAACAGCATCTTCAGCACTTGCCTTATTATTCTTCATTTTTACATGTAAATTTACTCAGCTTAGACCATGTTTACATCATTATACAACTTCCTTAAAATTCATGACTAGGAATCCTTCTTCTTCTTTTTTTCGAAAAAAAAAAAAGAAGAAAAAAAGTGTTTAAGTACAGCTATAGCAAAAATGGAGGTTATCCTTTACAAGGTTGAAGCATGTACAGAAAACAGAAATACATTTTCAAATAGTGCGGTAAAAATAGAGGTAATCCAACCAAGAAGGCAAGAACCAAGGATGCAAGGAACAGAAAAAATAAATTATATAATTTATGTGGCAATAGCTAAGTACCATGTGAAGAAAACGGTTGATCACATGAAAGACTCTTTATTTCATTTGGCACATATGATTCCAAGGAATTTTCTTTCTTTTCTTTTTATATAGATGGTGATTGTCAAAAACTTTGTCAAGACCAACTTAGGTTTTTATTGGTTTACTGAACAAAAAAAGAGAAATCTGAATTGCATGGTAGAAAAAAATTATTCAGCACTAAAAGATCTGTAGGCAATAAGGACTGATGCCAAGTTTTATGCAACTTACATTGGCTTCTTCTGAATGAAGGTTGAATTGAGGCTCGATAACGTTCACCATGAAGTGACGTGTCCCGTCTTCCTCAGTAGAGTTTGCCTTTCCATCTTTAAGTGCAATTACATAAAACAAGTCCTCTTAGCATTTAGCAGTAGTCGGTGATAGAAAAACTAATTTTACACTCACCTAACATATTGAGACAGGACAGTATATTGTTGTCTACACTGTGACTCAATACAGGTTGCATCAAACCAAAATATTAATTTTGAGACGTTGGAGAAGAGAGATCTGGTCTATTTTGAGGGTGGTATAGCTGGAATAAAATAGAAGAATTTTTTACACTTAAGCAGGACTGCAGTGCACTCTTGCTTCTCCATGGACAAGGCAAGCAGCAACTAAAGACTTTGACTGTCCTAGAAGGCCCTATAGGTGTATTATTCTAGGATGTATTAAAGGAGAATAATATAACAATTCAAAGGATCTTTAAGAATTTTGAAATTTCTAGAAAAGCACATTGATCAAATTTTCTTTTTGTATGAAGACTTTCATTGTTTACTGGTCCCCTTTGTACATTTCTACTTATCACATATTAATATACTGTTTCTTATAAAAAAAGAAATAAGCTATTCATCCCGATCAAAAATCTTCCCGGTTGAACATGATTGTCTCTAGCACAGTTTTTAATGCTCATTAAATAAGAGAGAGATTAAATTCTAACCAATAAAATACAAACACATACAATCCGCAATTTATCCTAGTCGGGAGAAATATCATTTTTCTAATAAGAAATTGGGACTTTCATTTACTTCCAAATTTAAGCTCAATTGCTTTAAGGCTAAGTTTTGAATAGTTATGATTATTGATAATTGACATTGTTATACATCCCCCTCCTTATCCCACTCCCTTCCTCTGATCCCTAATTCCGACTCATATACCCAAAATTCTCTTCTTCCTTTCTCTTTCTTTCCTCCTATTCTAAGACCAATCCCAATGTGGATGAATAAGATTTCTACGAGACTTCCAGCTGGTTTCTAGTTTAAAGACAATACATTATTTATAAAAAATCAAAATAACAGACAGAAACCAGTAGTCAACTAAACCTCTAAACCAACTTTCAAGTTTCAACCACCCTCAAAACCAGACAGACCTAATTATAGGACTAAAACCCATTCTCTACATTGGGTTCCTTATGCACTACACTTAATATTGATGTATGTAAGCGGAACATTCCTTCTTCAAAAAAAAAAAAAAAGCACATGACAGCTAATTCTTTTAAAAAATTGGAAATTCTATATTAAAGTTGTCCAACTTTGATGGTGGTTGAGAAATACCAGAGGCAATTGATGGGAAATTCTCTGCTTTAACAGCAGATGCCGAGTTATCCATTTTAACAGAAGTCTCTGACGGTTCAGCAGAGGGAGCATTTGTAGCATAGGTACTAGCAGGGGGCTTCGACAAGTCATCTTGTTGTTTTTCAGCTTCATCATGGGGTTGACTCTCCTCCATCAATTTCCTCTGAGCAAGCTGCCGAGATGGAGAAGGCTTTGGAGGTTGAAATGCTTTAGATAAACTGCCAACAAAGGACCAAACTGCATCTCTATTCTCAATATTCCACAAAAGCTTGAGACCATAAACAAAAATACGCTGGCAGTTGTCAGCTATTACCACATTGCATCCGTCATCATCACTTGGATCAGATCGTGCAGGCTCATCACTCCCACTTCCATTTTCAAACTCAGACCTAACATATGTCGTCTCCAAATTTCGTCTTCCAGCCTCTTGCCAGGCTAATATTCGAGCAGGGTCAGCCTTTGGTGCCTGCCTTCTAATTGTGAAGCAATCAGATGAAAACAGAAAGCCATCATCGCGAGGCCTCTCAGCACAAATGTTCATGTCATTACCTTTTTCACTTGGAACCCTCTGCATCGATGCAGATTGTGAACTTTTTCTAGTCATCTGAACCACTTCTGCAACACTAATGCTTTCTTCTTTGTTTATAAATACCCTAGGCATATGAAGGTCAATACCCTGATAAACAAGGTCTAGAGGATCACGGTTGCACTCAAAAGTATACTTCTGTTTACCCCGACTCTGACATAACTCAAATTTCAGCTTATTCATATTGAATGTCAGTCCTTTGGCCGGATCATCATCATGTAATGGCATATATTTTATACGTGTAGGAGTAGCATCTATACGAATCATGAATTCTGTCATCACTTTGTCTAGTGGCAGATTCCCTGATCTTGGAATTACTGGAACTCCAAAATGAGGCCAACGAGAGAAGGTTCGCAATTTGTGAGGGGGAAGATTATTCAGGTTCCAGAACTTTGTTATCCATGCTAGATCATGAGCACCAATATTAATTGTAGGTGAAACAATTGACGTCTTCTCATTTTTAAGAGGAGCGCCATCTCCCGTGTAAGACAATGGAAATTGCTTTCCACATGAGAAAGAGGGTCTAAGAGAAAAGCTCCAACACAGGGATAGAGAGGTAGATCTGAAGGGATCAAAAACCTTTTCTCGAAGTTTCCCTTCGATAGGAAGTGCAAATAAAAAATGATTCAAAGGAGCATCAGAATCACAACCCCAGTCCATTGTAACTTCAACAGTGAAGACTGGAACTTCCAGCAATGCAGCAGACATGGTTCTACCAAGTTTTACTCCCTGATTGTTTGCCAAACACTCTAAACTGCTTGTTGAGATCTTGAAGTCCCTTAGAGAAGCATAAAGACAACCATCAGACTGCTTGATCTCCATGTAGCCAGATATTGCATTAAGTTTGTCAAGCTTTTCATAAGGATCAGAAGACCCAAGAATATGCCATTTGGTTTCAGAAAAAAATAAGGAAATATTTCCATGAATGTAATTTCTCATATCATCCCACCATGGTAAGCTCTTTTCCTTTTTAGGAGGTGGGGTTGGTGGGTTTGGATTTCTAACACATAAATTAGCTCTGCGAAGGGCCACAGTGAAAGAATAGCTCAGATCAGCAAAAGCAGGCTCATATCCTACTCCAAATGACACTTCAGCTTTCTGAAAATGAATGGGCAAATCTGCATATGTTTTCACTGGTGGAGTAGTACCAATTGCAGAGCGAAGCATGCGCACCTTCCTCCACTTGCCAATATAGACATCTTGCTGAATTTGAGGCTGAAAGCAGGTTGCCTAGTTCAAAGACGCAATTGCAATTACACTATATAAGTATTTATAATTATCTAGCTTCAATCAGGAAGACACTACAAATTTCCCTTCAGCCAAGTATATCAGTATCATAAATCATAATCAACTTTCTACAATATAATGTTTGCATACCACTTCAAATGCAATACTGACACACATATGAAGTTCCAAATTAGAGAAAGCATGACATTATGGTAAAAAAATGTAAGTAAATGATAAATTTCAAGTGCAAAAGATGATCAGTTAACATCAAGTGCTATATGAAACTTTTCACCAGTACCAACAACTCAAAACTAAATATTACATGACAACACAGGCCTTAGATATTAAAAATTGCAAAGGGATGACCAGGTCCATTGGGGCCACAAGAGAACGGGTTCCCTTAACTTGTTTGTAGTTGTAGCTAACAGCATCTATATTTGTATGTGCCCCCTTAACCCCCAAAAAGAGAGAAAAAAAAATAGCAAGAGATAGGAGAAAATGCAAGCTATAATAGTCATCAGAAAATAATTTAACAGAATGCATTGCCCTGAATAATATTTCACTCATAACACCAGTGTCATGTTGCGCACTGTAATCAAATTTCTAATCTACCACGACATATAAGCAAATTATTCTCTTAGCATCATGCTAAGCTTTGTCAAAGCAGGGACAAGAAATATAATATCTAATATTTGTTTCAGCTATCTAAATAACAACACACATAATGAAAGGTTCAAATCTTGGATATGGCACCCATTATAAATGAAATAATAGCACAAAGCAACTAATTTTTCAGATTCATAATACCACAGTATTTATGAAATGGACATTAAAAGAGAACATTCCAAAAGGTAAGTATTTGAAGAAAAAATTTCAATAAAAGATTTGTCATAAAATGGATGGATATAGCAGTTAAAATTACCTGCTGTGCTAGCACAAGACAACCTTCACATTTAGCAGTAGTACCAGAAAAAAGAGGAAATGTATAATCTCTTAGCTGCGCAACAAGAGAACCTGCGGACAAGCTAATATTACCGCCATACAGTCGAGAAAAAGGTATATCATACTCGGCACAGATAGGATCAAGCTTCTTTATAACCTCCACCATACCATCATCGCCGCCATCAATCATTGTGAAACTTAAATCTAAACCTGTAGCCCAAACGGAAATAAGATAAATTCTGGCAGTGCTAGCCTTGAAACCAGCTTGAAACCCTTCTGTACATGCTCCAGAACCTTCTGATGGTAATAAATTTTGGCATGCCTCATAATATAATCGAAATGACTGTTTATAGATCTCTTCCAGCATTTTGCTAACAATTGAAGGATCCTCTACATCAATCTGAACTCCATTGAAAAATGCCTTCCGCTCATGACTAGAATCATTTGCTTCAGCAGTTTTATCACATTGATTAAATTTTGCAGTAATTTCATCAAGAAATTTCATCCTTACAGCCAATTCACAGGCCCCATGCTTCATCAGCTGATAGTGTTCATCTAGCCAACCTTGCATTGGTTCCTCCTCAATATAAGCAGTTAGTTTGCGTATGCAAAACTTCACAGAGC
This sequence comes from Elaeagnus macrophylla, assembly GCA_029378325.1. NCBI lineage: Eukaryota > Viridiplantae > Streptophyta > Magnoliopsida > Rosales > Elaeagnaceae > Elaeagnus > Elaeagnus macrophylla. The sequence goes on from CM055653.1 coordinate 13,984,685, forward strand.
CAAACTTCATGGAGCTGGGCTTCTTAGTTTTTGAGGCATCTTTCTTCACGGGAAAAATAAGGTTAGTTTTAGCAGCGGTTATAAGCTTCAAAGCACGCAGCATTTCCTCTATGGCATCATCAATGGCACGTAACTGCAGCCTGTATGGCATGCAAATATGGACATCAAGGCCTTGAATGACCCAATCCCATGTGATACTTGTTGGTATATTGACATCAGATGAAGAGGTAGAGACACCAGGAATCCGTGAAATTTGCATCCGGCTACTTTTGAATACTCTGCAGCCATTGAAATTAAGTAGAAGTCCTTCTAGAAGTACTCCAATAGAGGCATTTTCAGAGAAAATTGACTGAACCTGGACCATTACATCAACTCCATCTCCAGCTTGAGCAGATATACTAAGCATTTCCACATCAACAGCAAATATAGACTCCTTTTTCTTAGGCTTATCAGAGCTCTCAGATCCACTGCTGACCTCTTTCTTCTGTTCAGAATCTTTCGAGCTGGAAAGATCTCCCACATATTCATTACCGCGTTGTTGAATCTTCTGTCGGTGGACCAATGACTTCAGTTGCAAAACCAGTTCAATGAATGATAGATGTACATCAGGCTCCCATCTGACTGTAATATCAGTTGCACTGAAAAGAGAGCACTCCGCAATCTCTTTAAGACCACCTGAGCGCCTTACAAATCTAGCATTCTGCATGTCAAATAATGTCATTTTTGTCTCTAGCTTTTGTTCCACCAGGTGTTCCTGATATATTGATCTGGCTCTTTCAAGTTCTATCTGTGTTGACTGTTTCTCCTTGTTCACGCACAAACTGAAATGGAAGATGTTTAGAGAAATGCAATATTTAAACGTCTTATGTTCTTCGGATATTGCAGACATTATGTCGGCACACCTAGGTGTTCCATCAGCTGATACACTTATTACAACTCGACCACCCTGAGATCCATAATTTACACGCTTGGGATCTGCAATGACAGTGTTCTCAAGACCAGCATCTCCACAAAAGTTGACAAAACAACTTTGCAGATTAAGTTTCAGGAGTTGAGCAGCACTGCCAGATGGTTTGGAAGAACGCACTTGGCTCTTTGATGTTCTTTTTCCCGAAGCAGACATTGTTTTAAAGAGAGCTTGAAAAGACATGGCAGTTGATATAAGAGACTCAACACGTTTGAAAGTAAAATAAAAGCTCATACCAGTTACATCAACAGCCAGAACCAGTTTACACTTAGAACCATCTCCTTCAGATGATTCCATATCCTTCTTACCCCAATCCAAACTGACTTTTGCAATGTGCACTAAAGATTCTGAATTTGATTCCACTGTGAAAAGCCTTTCTTTCAAGCAATCTTGGTGTTCATCTTCCATGTGCAAATTCATTTCACCAAGTTCCATGCGTACAGTGGTTCCAGTGTTAGAGTTGTTATTTGCAAACACGTGCAATGAATGAGAGCAACCCTGTATTGGCAAACTATATGGTCAAATTGACGTTTGAAGTAATGATTAAAAGGGAACAAAACATCTACAGTTACCCATAAATCAGCATGAGGTAAAAGAGCAGAAGAGATAAGTTTCCAACTCTTAAAAGCACCTTAAAATGTCTTGTTGGAAGAAAATGTTTTCAGAATTGTTTTAAAACAGAATATGTATCAAAGTCCTACAAGATGTGCAGCTATGAAAAATGGTGACATGCAAAGCTTTAATTGGAAAAATACAAAGTAATTAATAATGCAGATAATAAAATTAACAACGAGACAATTAAAATTGGCATTGATAAGTCCATCTAATAGACCGCCATCAGTCCATCCTCTTATAAAGGTAGAATAACAGTCATCCCTACACTCCCCATATGTTCCTTAAATTTAAGTTTTTGTTTTTAGGTGAAATGATAGTGTGGTTTGACCAGTGACTTGAGGAAGGTGGAGTCCTCAATGGAAGTTTACTGTGACTATAATATGCTTTTACTCATTATTATTTTCGCTTATGGTTGTGCCTTTCTATAAAATTTGTTTGTGTATCCTTTTGTCTGTTCAAATTTTTATTAACTAGCCAATCAGTTGAATCTCTGGTCCACATTTCTATAGATTCTAAGATATAAGGAAATGAATTTTGTTTCGTAAAAAGTATGAAGATAATAATATTAATAATTGTGTGTACCAAGAATACCAGATGTTATATTTTTCCCCAACTTTAGAAACTTAAAAAAAAAAAAATCTTTTCTGAATGCATTTTTACAATCACTAACTGCAGTCTGCAAGGAGTCTAAAGTATGCTATCGTACAAATAGAAACATATGAATAAAACTGACCACAATCCCTAACCAGAAAAAACACTAAAGTCAGTACAAGAGAAAACTCCACTGGTTGTGATATAGGGGAACTCAAGTTGACATAAATAATTGGCATTAGACAAAGGAAATCAAAATCACACAATGCTAATAAAATATCATTTTTCAATGAAAAAATTCATTAACTTCATTGTAATTGAAGAATGGTGACAAACTAATAACATCACTTACATGATATAATGGCAATACACTGATGTTATAAAGCAAAATGGTCATCTCAGGGGCTGAAACAGTACATGTCCACGTAATGGATTTTGTAATGCTTGCAGGTGGCTTCTGAGGAGTTGAAGTTTCCTCCTGTAGCACCATTCTCTTCTTTTTTGAGAAGTGCAGGCGTAACCATGGCTTTAATCTACTTACTATAACATTGCAGCGGGTGCCTCCCAGCTTAACATCAACTTCAGCTCTAACAGGCAGGGACAGCTGAACAGGTGTTTTGCAAAAATAAGTCAACAAAATGATGCAATCAAACGACAAATACATGTTAAATTTCCGCCACTCAAGAGAAACAAAATAAGACATACACATTAAAACAGACAGATAAAGCGCAACTACAGTACTCTCAAATGGCAAGATAGTAAGCCCACTCTGTTCTCAACAAATTGAGAGTCTAATCATAGAACAAACGCTGTCCTCCAAATTATTAAAAAAACAATTCAAGACGATTGAACTCAAGAGAAAAATCCTAGCAGGATGCCTTCGCCTTCTTGGTGTGTGATGCGTATACGAGGAAGAAGATTTTGATCACTTACATGATGCTAATGGAGAAAAAATTATTATTCAGTAGATTTTCCGAGAGGACTGCAAGCCTTTCTAGCTGGAGAATTTCTCAGGGGTGAGGCTAAAAAAATGATTGAAAAGTATACAAATGTAGTTTAGATAGCTTAAAATAAAAAGGAGAATTTTTGAAGACATAGCAGAATTGTAGTCTTTTATGAGAGAACATTATATTACTGAGTTCTTTATGGGCAACATTGCAATTGTGAAGCTAGTCTTCTTTGATTTGTTTTGATTAACAATTGGAGGACCTTGGTCTTGGTAGTGGATGGGGGTTTCAAACTTTTCTTTGCCAAATAATTATTTGGGGCAGAGAATTGAACAAGTGAATTTCCTAGAAAACTGTCAAACCTTGGTATCTACACTCTATTTTGATTGTAATATAGCTCTTTTTTAAAAATATTTTGTTTTCTAACGAATGAAATTTGATTGTGATCATACCGGTGACAATGATTATGACAAGATTCTAACTTCTAACAGATCATCTTATCCATTGATTTATCCTCATCTAACAGCAAATAGCATATATATATTGTACATAATCAAACTGACTCCCAAATAGCATATTAGCTTGTATGTATGTACAGTCTACATAAACTAGATATGTACATGTTATGTTCAAGCTAACATGCTATTGAGTTAAATTCGTTTATGTACAGTCTACATAAACTAGATATGTACATGTTATGTTCAAGCTAACATGCTATTGAGTTAAATTCGTTTATGTACAACAAGTACATGATATTCAAGGTCAGGCAGAGAGTGGGCATGCATGTTAGAGAGAGAGAGAAAGAACATGTGCATTGGTCAAGCAGAGATCCAAGTGAGCTATGTACTTAACAAGCACATAGAAAAGACAAAACAGATTTTTATAAGAAACATCATATAATATTTATATCATATTGATAAATAGTTATAAAATTACAAAGCGTGGACCAGCAAATATAAAAAAGGTTCACAACCAACAGCAAATAATCAATAAATGCAATGCCTTGGCAAAATTATCGTCCAAACTCCAAACCAAAAGCCATCACAGGTTGTATTTAGTTAAAATCTTTTCTACCAATAAAGATATTGTACATTTTCTATTAAGTCAAGTTGGTTTGCCAATTTCATTTAATATTAGGCTAGTAAAAGATACTCTCAAGTCTCAAACATATAACTTTAATAGACTTTTTGTTCTATTCTAAAGCGTCCCCTCCCCCCTTCAAGTAGGGGGAACTCAGGAATCTCATCATGCAAAAGATTTCTATTATTGAGGGAAAGCAGACCTTATGGGAAAAAATTAGGATCCCATGTTAGATTCTTGGTCTACCATCTACAACTTCTTCCTAAGAGGTGTGCCAACATTAGCTTCTGAACTAATTTTGGGTATTTTGAAAATGTTATTGCAGAAGATTTATATACTACTGAACTATGTTTCAAGTTGTGCAAATAGCATCTACATGATAGTGTGATACTTCAATAGCTTCATATTACCTGTAGAGGAATGTACACAAATGTGATGACGCTCACTTTCAATATCTCCAAAACAGAGGTGCCAGCTTCTCTATGAAGCTGAAATTTAATAGAAAAAATATAGTGGTTAAAAAGAAGCAAAACCAAATGATAAGTGCAAGCACTACAACAAACTAAAACTGATCTGACAATGTCTAGGGTAAGCATACATGAATCTCATCAAAATCCAATTGAAGATCAAGGCGGTTACTCTCCCCAACATCTTCACTGGCCTCTGTTTTAATACTTTTTAATTCAATCCCAGTGATGTAATTCACGACAACAAGACTATGTTCACGGTGCACAAATTTCACGTCCAGAATTGGTAAATTGAAAAAAACCTGAAGAAAAAAATGTAAAGTTTTAAAAGCAACATTATAAGTGCTATTTCCATTTGTTCAGCTGAGGAAAAAACTATATTTTTCTTTTTGTAAAACTTGATAAGAGAAAAAGATGCAGAGAGAAACAGCATTTCTACCCTAAAAGACCGAAGAGTCAAGTTTCTTTTAGTTTCAATTAGATAATACTAAAAATATTCGGCAAACCTCAATAATGATGTAAGAAAAAATGATGTTTTTGAAACCTACAACAATAAAATGATTTGTTTTCTGACCCCTTAACATCTTAATTTTTATTTGTATGCTAAAATTCTTAATTCAAATCCAACTCCAATTCTTTGACCACAAAAAATCCAACTCCAACTGATGCTGCTCACTTGTTTTCCTAAGGCTACTTAAAACCAACAGAAAGCAATTGGATCAGATTGATATTCTCAATCTAGAAACTCATCATCATCTGCCAGATGTCAGAATGATAATTGATCATGTCGCTCTGTTTACATATATATGAGAAAAGAAATAAACGCAAACAATGATAAGTTACCTATGCCAAGATGCAAATCTATAGGAAAGCATATATTTAAGGCACTCACAGATCAATTATTCCAAACTCTAATAACATAATGTTTGCTGCACAAAGAAACAATAACCAAACCTACTCAACAAAAATGGAGCACAGAAGAAATAAAAACCAAAAACAAGACAAATACAAAGACATCTAAAATAAAGGACCTTTTCCGGAAGAACAGAAGTGAATTTTGAAAGAGAAACATTCAATTCTTGTTTTTTGCGTGTCACTTTGGAATCCGAAGAAGAAACAGATGACCCTGTGACTTTATCAGATTCAGAAGAATGTGACGACTTCTTGCTTTTTGAAAACAACTCCTCATTCAGATTTACAGTGACCTCTCCACAGGTGACTTCGACATTCTTGATAACTATACCAACTTCCCTACGTCCAAATTAAGCAAATGAAGAAAGCATAGATACAAATATAAATTGAACTGATAAACCAAGCATTCAAATCAATTAAGGTGACCAGAACTAGAAGAAACTCAGAGTTAACTAGGTGAGATTATCCCATTCAGAGTGAGTATTTCTATAAGATATGTAAACAACAGGTTAGACACCCCCATTCTTTATCAAAAGGTGTGTAGCCAGTTAATACTAGATTTGCTTCCACATAGAAACTAGAATATGATACATATCTAAAAGATACCTATCAAGACCAAATTCGCAAGTTAGAGAAAACTCTTCACAAATTAAAAGAGCAGACGATTTCTCCATCAGGACACGGGATGATAGGTCTGTAGGAAGACATCCCTCGTCGCTGATATTAGATGGTTGGTCACTACTAACCCGTAGTTCACCATTGTTAACAACAATAGGCAATATATGTAGCATAATACACAGATTTGACTTAGATCCAGCATCTTTAGATATGTCTACGTTCAAATCCTTCACTTCAACAGTGGCTTTGGGAGTCTGCAACATTCCAAGAGAACTATGATGGCCAAAATGAATTTTTTGGGTAAAAGATGCAATGACAAAAAGTAAATAATAATTATGAGCTAGTGATAAGGTGCAATGAATTAGACAGCACTTTGTAAGCCTCTGTAAAAAGCTTTACCACGATTTAGCTTTCCTAGCACACAGCTAACAATAAAAATTGAGTAGTACACCCATGTCTTTGGGGGGTGGGTTGGGGGAGCTACACATCATTCCAGACATAGAGTAATCGAAAGAGAACAGAAAACATCATTATGAGATCTTTCCCATGCAAACAACTGAATCAATAATTTGAAAAGAAAAAAAAAAAAGTAGGCTGTGATTTGCAAAGAATCCAGACATTTGGTTTCCTACGGAGCCAAAGTTGATGAGTTGTCAGCAAATCTTTTGTTTGTTTGTATTTAGTACAAGTAATGCAATATTTGATAGAGGAAATAATGTCCTAATCTTCACAAACTGTTTGGCTCCGTACAAAACTATGCAATGGTGGTTCTCTAAAAACCCAAGTAGTGAGTAAAGATTCTTATGGGCAGATCCTTAAGAGAATGATGGCAATGATATGTCCTTTGAAGCCTCCCCAGCCCCACAAAACAAAAAATTAAACATTAAAGCACTGCTTACCTTCAACACAAAACCTGTCAACGACACTGAAAAAAATCGAGCAATCTTGCTCACAACCATCCCTTTTCCCTTGCCTCTGCCTGAACTGTGGTGCTTTTTTTTAGGTTTGGCTTCAGATTTACTTCTATTTGAAGGCTTCATTACGATTTCTAAGTCACATATTAACAGCTGCAGCTTTGAACCTTTAGAAATATAACCAACCAAGGATTGGCGTATTCCAAGTTTAATTTCCCCAACAGAGACAGATTCAATAGGACCCTGTAAAACATAGAAGTCAACATGCCATCAGTGTCATATGCAAGTAGTTTAGCTTTAATTATGTAAAATATGTCTATGATACATAAAATAAAAGGGAATGTAACCCAAACTGGATTGTGGAAGTAAATCATACAAGTTGCATGGCTACACAAAGATTCCATGCACCGACAGGAAAATGTATCTTAACAAAACAGAATCAAAAGAAAAATTTTGGAAAATTACATAAAATAAAACCCGAAAAACTTACAACAACAAAATAGCATCCAATAATATTGAACAGAGTCCATTTGGATGAAGTTCAACATTAAATGAGCTTAAATATCATAATTAAACTTGAACGGCATTCAATATAATGATGGTTAAACTTCTTCTTTTTTAAATAATAAAAATATATAAATTGGACATAAGGGTTCTATTTATGTGATTACAAGTTTTAAGTGATTTAATTTTTGTCGTTTTCCTTAAAATTATTGCAAACAACTGACTATGTTTTCATAAACTACCTTCTTTGTAATAAAAAATAAACATTTTAAATAAATTAAAATCTGCCATACAAACAATAATGTCCCTCTACACCCAAAAGCTTTCTGAGCAAAACCAGACCGACCATAATTACAAAGCAGAACCTTGAAAGTTGAAACACAGGCTACTGCACATTACAAACAGAAAAAAAGGACCAAGCAAGGTTTGAGTCTCAATTAGATAAAATGTGAAACTGACAAATTTTCAAATTCCTTAGAGGTCAATGTCCTCAAAAAGGCCGAAAAACATAATTTCTCCCCAAGAAAATAGCAATCACTCTTCTCATATTAAAAAATCCTTCTGTTCCATTCCCTCCAAAGAACCCATGAGACGGTTGCATTTACTGCTGACCATAGAATTTCTGATTTCTTTCTACTTGCATGGAAGCCAATCCTTTCTAGAAACAATGACAAACAAAAAAACAGAAGTTGCCTACTGCATTTCTATTTTCTTAGCAGCTTAACCTCATAGAAAATGCAATTGGGAAATCAACACCTTATAAAGTCCCATGAACATTCCAAAGTTACTTGTAAAAAAAAAAAATAGTTCCTTTCCGGTTTGCTATTGAATAAGAGGGAACCGTTGTCAGTCCATAGATCTAGCCCATGAACAAAGGATCTTTGCCTTTGAAATATGAAAATTAATTGGACTAAGACTTCGTTCCTTTTGAGATAAAAAGAACTTAAAAGTGTGAGAAAAGAACAATTGATAGATGAGATGTATGAGGAGGACTGGAATGGAATGGAATAGAGAGGTAGGTTGAACGAAGATGGCTTGGGTGGTCGAAAACATGGTACCCAAAGAACATAGAGAAAGAACCAAAATAGGTCAAAAGTAGGGTACAAATACTACCAAACAAGGTGGAAAAGGGATGCTACAATGGAACAACAGCAGCCAGCACAGACCAGTTGCAACTTGCAACCCTTCAGCAACAGTTACTTACAAAGAAGCGACACAAAAATAGTGAACAAGTCCCTAGAGCAGCCGCTCAACCAACCAAAAGGTTCCAAAAAATTTCTGTTAAGCCAAAGAAACTACCAACCTTTCCTGCACCTGTCTACAATCAGTAGATAAATATCTTGCTTTTAGAATTTCCTCTTAAGGAATGCCTAAGCATGTCACATCCATATTTTGAACTTTTTCATTACTATAACATATTAACATGTACAAACTATTTTCTTCACTTCACACTCAATTATTTGTGCAATTAAAACGGAGTTAAAATCATTTGATTCCTATAGAAAATGAAGACAAGTATGAAAAACCTTTCCTACCTTCTTTGAGTTATTTTGTTAACATGAATCACCAAAAATGAATTGTTTTTTTTCATAAATAAAACTCTATAACCTATGACAAATGCAAGAACCACAGCATGAGAAAAACCTTTTTGAACTTGACCACGACCTCCCTAACACATTTCCATCCAGCAAACCGGAATCTGACAGATGCTCCCACTTTGCGGTTTAAAATCCAAGATAACAACCGTGAAAAAAATCTGTAAAACAGGATTCGTAAGAACTTGACAATTGAGCAATTTAATAACAAAATAAATAAGAGACGTGATAACAATGATAACAAATTATTTTTAACTACGTTTCAACATAGCATGCATGGTAAATGCATAAATGGCTATGTTTCCTATCTAAAACATTGGTAATAGTAATAAAAGTTACTTACAAAGAAATAAATTGTGAAATTGGTTCAGAGGGAACTTTTATTGCAAAGAAATAAAAGTTAAAAATAATTTACTCAAATCAAAACAAAACGAGAAACCTTTCAAGTCCAAAATGTATCCTTGAAAATGTGATTGGTTCCCACACCCAACAATCAAATGATGTTTTTAGAACAAAAATAAGCTTGCCTAAAGTTCCCTCTGATAATAATAAGGCATAAATAAATAATTGTCCTCATAAATACTACTTCAGCTGCCCTCTACCTTGCACCAAAATGTAAACTACCACCTCTTAAAATAATGCAGAAAACAATTTCAAGACATGCGGCATATTATAATTGGAAAATTTATAAGGATTCTACATATCTTTCTTTCTTGTCCCTCCATATTTGAATTCGCGAGAGATGTTGTTCGTTTGATTGATGCTTTGAAGCTTTACATCATCTATTACATTTTTATTATTAAAAAATTTCTTGTCGTTTCTGTTTTTAGTGGGGTGTTCGTCATCTATGTAACTATTTCCCTTCTTGTAACAGGTCCTGTTGCCTATCAAGAAACTAACATTAAGGGTTTTTTTTTGCGCGCGCGCGCATTTTTAGATGTTTCTGAAATTACATATGAAGAGCAGTATAACAGGTTTATAGCAAGAAACTAAGCTCCCAAAAAAAAGTATAGGAAAGAAAGAGAAAAGGTAACATAAGCTACCTACGGATCCTATGTCAATGATATGATTTTTTTTTTTTTTATGTAACGGTAATATTTCATTAATACTTAAATTTGAAAAATACAACAAAAATTAGCATCTCACTAATACATATTCAATGACTAAAGGACAAAGTTTACAAATGGAAAAAAAAAAATTCATCTTACTCATCTGTTTGCATCCCCACCTTTAAAAATTGCTACTTGAGATTTTGTATTAGTGAAAACTCATGCCGAATAAAATATTTGTAACATAGAGTTATTAAAACACAAACACTTTATTGAAGAACAAAAAAAAAATACGAAGACACTAAATTTAACTCTATGAAAAACTACTAGAAATAGTAGCAGAAGATTATTTATAAAACAAACTCTCACGAAAGTAGAGATCTGAAAGGGAAAATACATAAAAGTAAATTACCTACTGGAGAGAGAAACTTCCTAAGTGGAGGACCCTCCCTAGGTGAGTCAGAAAGGGAACATGGAAAGAGCAGAAGCAAAAGAAAAAAGAAAGGGAAAGAAGAGAGAAGAGGGTCTAGAGAGTCACAAACTCAATATATTATGATATGATATACTTAAAGTTCAGGAGATTGTGTAATTTATTTCGTGTCAAACGGAAACCTCCAGTTCCTAGCATACTATTCGAAACATCAATGAATATGTATGTGTGGGTATGTATGTATGCGAAAAGGAAAAAAGAAAAAAAACAACAACATCAAAAACAAAACAAAGGCCATTGTCTCGCGGGCTTACAAAAATACCAATTGACTAGTAAGCACTCAGTAACCACTACAAAACTATCTTGCCTCTTGACGAGAAACTGACGAAATATCAAAAACTTAGTAACTCTCACTTAATTATTGAGATTCAAACCGATGGTTTACACGATTATAATCAATATTTCAAATACACTTTTTTTCCTTAGAATATTACAAAAACAGCTCAACAATTGAAAATGCATAAATGACCGGAAACAACACAGAGATAATTGAGCATTGAAATAAATCATCAAAATTGGACTTACATAAGCACCATTCAATAAAACGTATATATCGGATGAAATCATACAATTGTAATGAGACTTACATGAATAGCAACCATAGTGTGATTGAAAGGAGCAAGAAGCTGAAGAAAAAGTTGACAGGAGAGGCTGCCATTTTCCGACGAAGAGGTAGAAAAACTCCGAGAGAAATTAGTCAATCAGAAAATATAATTCCTGATGGAACCAAAAAACATAAGGCATGCAATAGACATAACTTCATCATTGTCAAGTTGGAGAGAAAAATGGAATAAACAAGGACCTAGGATAATTTGGAGCCTCGAAATTCTGAGATGGGGCAGAGATTTTCTTAACCATTCAGACTGAGTCTTCGAGGCTATAGGAGCTCATTGTGTATATTAACGTGTGTGTGAGATGAATTTAGAACCTTATTATTATATATGTAACTATTATAACATGTGTATTTATTAATATATATTTATAAATATTTCAGCATTTTTATTGTGTATATTACCAAATTGAAATATTAATATACTAAGAATATAATAATATACACAAATTTAATTTTATTACATAACATAAATAAATTTCAATAAAAAATAAAATAATATTAAAAAAATAAAGAAAATAAAATTATTAAAAATTAATAATAAAATATAAAAATGAAAATAGAAAAACTAAAAAAAAAAAATAAGAGTTTTTTTTTTTTTTTTTTTTAAAGAGCAAAAGTATAATTTTAGATGTAAGTTTACTTAAAAAAAAATTAAAAAATAATTTTTATTTAAAAAAAGAAAAGCATGTGAGAAAAAGACAAATTGTGGGTTTTTTGGCCAACCATAGACAAGGCATCCACTGCTCGCCCAGCCACCACTTCTCACTCAACACAGGTAATTAGGGTATGATCATTGAGTGTCGTATTTTCACAACCGATCTTAAAAGACTATTCACCTGTCTTATTATTTTATGTTTTTTTTTTCTTTTCCTATTTCTTCAGAGCCAGAATCTTCGAAAAATTTCCGCTCTTTCCATCTCCCAACTTTTATGTCCTCGATTGGTTGCGATTAGGGCAATCTCAATTCCCAATTCCCTACTATGTCGCTCTTCGTTTCCGACAAAGAGTTCTCCCTGAGTTTCAATCTTCCCTTGACTAACACATTTTTGAACTCGCCCAAGTTCGGGCTCACATGCACCAGGTTCATTTGCAGTCCATGAGAATAGCTTTTGATTATTTTATATTACAACTTTGAAGCTTTTATTTGGTGATTTACTATTATTTTTGTGCAATTTGATTTACATTTCATTTGTTTTATTGGTTATTTGTTTGATGGGATTTTGTCTAAAATAGGCAAAATCCTTAATATAGTTTAAAAAAGAGCAACCTTGTGTAAAAGTTTAGAAATAGGCAAAATTTTATTTACTCTCCCGGTAGCCGGTTTGGTTGGGTCATTTAGTTTCCCACCAAAATAATTTTCTTTCTTCTTCTCCCTCCAACTACGCACCCTCTCTTTTTCTCTTCACTGATCTTCTCACCATTGTTGCGTGTCATCGTGGAAAAATTATAAAAATGAGGTTAGTAATATCTTCCAACAATATTTGCAATTTTTATTAAGATGTAAATGTTGCAATTTGTACCAGGATTTTTAAATAATAACTACCAGAAAAATGCGATTGGGACTGATATATTTTCGGAAAATTTCCAACAATTTGCTTCATACTTTCGCGAGGAACTGATATGGGTATTATTTAAACAGATTTTTGGTTGAAAAACCGTATTAAACTGTTACCCCAATTCAATAATAATTAATAGAAACATATATTTTTGGCCGCGTGTAATCGAAACATTTATGAAATGCTATATTCAGTTTTTTATATGTGGGGGTATATGTGGTATATCTGAGGGTATATCTGGTATATCCGGTATATCTGGGGGTATATCTGGTATATCCGGTATTTCTGGGGGTATATCTGGTATATCTCATGGTATATCTGGTATATCTCAGGGTATATCTGGTATATCCGGTATTTCTGGGGGTATATCTGGTATATCTCAGGGTATATCTGGTATATCTGAGGGTATATCTGGTATATCTCAGGGTATATCTGGTATATCTCAGGGTATATCTGGTATATCTGAGGTATATCTGGTATATCTCAGGGTATATCTGGTATATCTCACGGTATATCTGGTATATCTGGTATATCTCAGGGTATATCTGGTATATCTCACGGTATATCTGGTATTTCTGGGGGTATATCTGGTATATCTGAGGGTATATCTGGTATATCTCAGGGTATATCTGGTATATCTGGTATATCTGGTATATCTGAGGGTATATCTGGTATATCTCAGGGTATATCTGGTATATCTCAGGGTATATCTGGTATATATGAGGTATATCTGGTATATCTCAGGGTATATCTGGTATATCTCACGGTATATCTGGTATATCTGGTATATCTCAGGGTATATCTGGTATATCTCACGGTATATCTGGTATTTCTGGGGGTATATCTGGTATATCTCAGGGTATATCTGGTATATCTCAGGGTATATCTGGTATATCTGAGGGTATATCTGGTATATCTCACGGTATATCTGGTATATCTCAGGGTATATCTGGTATATCTCACGGTATATCTGGTATATCTCAGGGTATATCTGGTATATATGAGGTATATCTGGTATATCTCAGGGTATATCTGGTATATCTCACGGTATATCTGGTATATCTCACGGTATATCTGGTATATCTCAGTGAAATTATGATATATCTCACGGTATATCTGGTATATCTCAGGGTATATCTGGTATATCTCACGGTATATCTGGTATATCTATGTATATGTTGGTATATCTCCATCTATTACACATTTAATCAGGTATATATGTTATATACTAATAACGCAGTTCAATATGTTGTATATTATTTGATATATCAATTAAACTTTACGTATTTTTGAATGAGATAGACCTAATTATTTATAAACATTTTACAGAATGGATAGCCTTAGTATTCTAATCATTCACAATGGTAAATGGTCATTGAAGGATGGTAAAAAAGTATATCAAGGAGGTGAAGGTTTGGTGATGAAGATAAAAAAAGGATGGTTGTATAATGAACTTAAAGAAAAGTTGTTTCTCAAGTTAAAGATGGATAAGTTCAAGTATGAACTTGAAGTGAGATACTTCTATAAGAATGATTTGACATTACCATCTGTTTTAATAGGTGATGATGAAGAATTGGAAGAGTTTTTTGACCTTCACGTTGAAGATAATGAAAGGAAGGCTGTTCTATATGTCACAAAAAATGTGATAAGATCTGTAGGTACAAGTAATTCTATTTGCCATGAGCAAGTTTTTAATACCGGAGGCCGTAATGTAAATTTCTTGAGCGATACTAATATGCAAGAAGGATCTCAAAATCCAAATGGTGGTTGCGATAATGTACTTGATAGTATTCGTGATGATGTAGATCACAATTTAGTTCCGCCGCAAATGGGTGATGAAGGAGATATTGATATGATTAGAGAATATGAATTACCAGATATACCTGTCAACGAAAACGTTGATCGTGATATGTCCTCAATGGGAGGTTTGCATGCAATTCATAATGAAAGGACACAAGTTGAAACAGAAAGGGTCATTGTTAGAAATCATGAGAATTATGGTTTATCCCAGTCTGAAGGAAGAACTGTAATTAGAAACAATAATGAATTAGGTATCGGTCCATCCAGTACACCCACAGAGATTATTTCTAATGGTGACGTTTCGTCGTCTGTGGCACATGTTGAGCTTGATTTGAAAGTTGATCAAGTGTTTGACAATAAGATAGATTTCACAACACATGTCGGTCTTTATGCCATAAGAAACAGATTTGAGACGAGGACACTGACTAGTAGGAAAGACCGTGTTCTAATACGTTGCATTCAATCTACTTGTAGTTGGATGATTAGATGTAATAGGATCACTGGATCTGATAGGTTCAGGGTAAAAGAATACGAATCAAGACATACTTGTGATCCTAACAATTACATGAGGAAGAATAGGACTGCAACCTCAAGAGTGATAGGAAATGCCATAAAAATGAAGTTGGTCCGACCAGGAAGAATTTATAAGCCCAAAGATATTATTGATGATTGTCAAAATGAGTTTGGGATTGAGATTGGTTACACCACAGCATACAGATCGAAAGAGAAGGCTCTTTATTTGCTACGTGGCAGTGAAGAGGAATCATTCCTGAAGCTTCCTTCCTACTGTCATGTTTTGAAGGAAAGAAATCCTGGTAGCGTGACACATATTGAAGTTGACCAGTCCGGAAGATTTAAGTACTTTTTTTTGGCACTAGGTCCATGTATCAGAGGTTTTTTATCTTGTATAAGACATGTAATTACAGTCGACGGTGCATTCCTATCAGGTAGGTATGCTGGGACATTATTCGTAGCAAATGCTTCAGATGGAAATAACAACATATATCCATTGGCCATTGGTGTTGGAGATTCTGAGAATAATGAAGCCTGGGAATGGTTTTTGTTAAAACTATCCGGTATATTTGGGCACATTGATGATCTTGTTATTGTTTCAGATAGACACCAAAGCATTATACAATCTGTTCCTAAGGCATTCCCCAATGCTTTGCATGGATATTGTGCATTTCACATGGAGATGAATTTGAACCACAAATTTAAGAATCCTGATATCACACCTTTGTTCAGATGTTGCGCAAGGGCATATACGAAGCGTGAATTTGACAAATACATGGGGGATTTGAGACTGATCGATCCTGATATAGAGAAGTACTTATTGGAAGCAGGTAAAGACAAGTGGTCAAGATTTCATTTTCCTGGGAACAGATACGGTATAATGACCACAAATGGTTCAGAGTCATTTAATAATGTCATGAAATCTGCTCGTGAGTTACCTATAACCATGCTTGCTGAGTACTACCGTAGCAAAATACAACATTGGTTTGTCGAACGTAGGGAGGTTGGGATGAGATGGGGAACTCGATTACTTACCGATGAGGTCGACTCAATTATGCGTGCAAATCACAATAAGTCCTTAAGGTACAGGGTTTTCAGAATTAATGCACATGTTTTCCAGGTATGGGATCGTACATCATTATATTGTTATTGAATTTTTAAATATGTCAATTTAATAGCGCATGTGTTTTAATTACTTCTAATGTTTAAACCATCTATTTAACTAGTTCATTTATATGATGTCAGGTTGTACACGGTGATACTAGTCAAGATGTTGATCTACTGAACAGAAGTTGTAGCTGCAGGGAATTTGATGTTCACAAAATCCCCTGTTGTCATGCCATTGCAGCGGCCCGTTTTCAAGATGTTGATGTCCAGTCCTTGGTTGACCGATTATACACAGTCAATTGTTATATTATCGCATATGCGGAGGCAATTTTTCCAGCAACTGACAATGGTCAGTGGGACATTCCAGAAGAAATCATGGACCTAGTTGAACTTCCTCCTAACACAAAGAGAAAATCTGGCAGACCACGAAAGCGACGCATACGTTCACATGGGGAAGTAATAAAGAAGTTAATGTTGTGCAGTCGTTGTGGAATTAGTGGTCATAACAGAAGGACTTGTAATGTTTTTCGTCAGATGATTGTAGAACCTTCCCTACCTTCTCAAGAATGAAGATTTTCATATACCCTGTAATATTTTATGCTGATTTCAAGTTGAACATTTATGTATCTGAATTTTGCATTAATGATAGTGTTATATTATGCCCTGTCTCTAAATTTTCATGTACCACGTATATGAGATATGTGTTGTTATATTATTTTATAAGATATACCATGAGATATAACCCCATATACCATGAGATATACCATAATTACCGTGAGATATACCATAATTTCACTGAGATATACCAGATATACCCTCAGATATACCAGATATACCCCCAGATATACCAGATATACCCTGAGATATACCAGATATACCCTGAGATATACCAGATATACCCTCAGATATACCAGATATACCCTCAGATATACCAGATATACCCTGAGATATACCATAATTTCACTGAGATATACCAGATATACCAGATATACCCTCAGATATACCATAATTTCACTGAGATATACCAGATATACCAGATATACCCCCAGATATACCAGATATACCCTGAGATATACCAGATATACCCTCAGATATACCAGATATACCCCCAGATATACCAGATATACCCTGAGATATACCAGATATACCCTGAGATATACCAGATATACCAGATATACCGTGAGATATACCATAATTTCACTGAGATATACCAGATATACCAGATATACCCCCAGATATACCAGATATACCCTGAGATATACCAGATATACCAGATATACCGTGAGATATACCATAATTTCACTGAGATATACCAGATATACCAGATATACCCTCAGATATACCAGATATACCAGATATACCCTGAGATATACCAGATATACCAGATATACCCTCAGATATACCAGATATACCAGATATACCGTGAGATATACCGTGAGATATACCAGATATACCAGATATACCGTGAGATATACCAGATATACCCTAAGATATACCAGATATACCCTCAGATATACCAGATATACCCCCAGATATACCAGATATACCCTGAGATATACCAGATATACCCTGAGATATACCAGATATACCCTCAGATATACCAGATATACCAGATATACCGTGAGATATACCATAATTTCACTGAGATATACCAGATATACCCTCATATATACCGTGAGATATACCATAATTTCACTGAGATATACCAGATATACCAGATATACCGTGAGATATACCATAATTTCACTGAGATATACCAGATATACCAGATATACCCTCAGATATACCAGATATACCCTCAGATATACCAGATATACCCTGAGATATACCAGATATACCAGATATACCCTCAGATATACCAGATATACCCTGAGATATACCAGATATACCAGATATACCGTGAGATATACCAGATATACCAGATATACCGTGAGATATACCAGATATACCCTAAGATATACCAGATATACCCTCAGATATACCAGATATACCCCCAGATATACCAGATATACCCTGAGATATACCAGATATACCCTGAGATATACCAGATATACCCTCAGATATACCAGATATACCAGATATACCGTGAGATATACCATAATTTCACTGAGATATACCAGATATACCGTGAGATATACCATAATTTCACTGAGATATACCAGATATACCAGATATACCGTGAGATATACCATAATTTCACTGAGATATACCAGATATACCAGATATACCCCCAGATATACCATAATTTCACTGAGATATACCAGATATACCAGATATACCGTGAGATATACCATAATTTCACTGAGATATACCAGATATACCAGATATACCGTGAGATATACCATAATTTCACTGAGATATACCAGATATACCAGATATACCCCCAGATATACCAGATATACCCCCAGATATACCCTGAGATATACCAGATATACCCTCAGATATACCAGATATACCAGATATACCGTGAGATATACCATAATTTCACTGAGATATACCAGATATACCAGATATACCGTGAGATATACCATAATTTCACTGAGATATACCAGATATACCAGATATACCGTGAGATATACCATAATTTCACTGAGATATACCAGATATACCAGATATACCCCCAGATATACCAGATATACCCTGAGATATACCAGATATACCCTGATATACCGTGAGATATACCATAATTTCACTGAGATATACCAGATATACCAGATATACCGTGAGATATACCATAATTTCACTGAGATATACCAGATATACCAGATATACCGTGAGATATACCATAATTTCACTGAGATATACCAGATATACCAGATATACCCCCAGATATACCAGATATACCCTGAGATATACCAGATATACCCTGATATACCGTGAGATATACCATAATTTCACTGAGATATACCAGATATACCAGATATACCGTGAGATATACCATAATTTCACTGAGATATACCAGATATACCAGATATACCGTGAGATATACCATAATTTCACTGAGATATACCAGATATACCAGATATACCCTGAGATATACCATAATTTCACTGAGATATACCAGATATACCCTCAGATATACCAGATATACCAGATATACCCTGAGATATACCAGATATACCCTGATATACCGTGAGATATACCATAATTTCACTGAGATATACCAGATATACCAGATATACCCTGAGATATACCATAATTTCACTGAGATATACCAGATATACCCTCAGATATACCAGATATACCAGATATACCCTGAGATATACCAGATATACCCTGAGATATACCATAATTTCACTGAGATATACCAGATATACCCTCAGATATACCAGATATACCCTGAGATATACCAGATATACCCTCAGATATACCAGATATACCAGAAGATATACCAGATATACCCTCAGATATACCAGATATACCAGATATACCCTGAGATATACCAGATATACCCTGAGATATACCAGATATACCAGATATACCCTCAGATATACCAGATATACCCTCAGATATACTAGATATACCAAAAAATTTCACTACGAATGAGTTCCAGAACTACAAAAAATTTATCCCAAAATTTGGATATTACAATTTCAGTAACAGATGGAATAAATCATAACCAAAACCGATTTCCTTCATTTCATTATTACACCAAAGTAATGTATGAGTACAATTTTACATAAATTGATCACATATATAATTACAAACATTACATAAATGTTCTCATAACCATTACATTTACAGATAGTAACCGATTTACAATATTTGAAGCACGTAATCCATGATACTAAGCCTATGTCAAGCTGCATAAAAGTTCACAACAAAGCACTCCAGAGAAAGCCTAAATAGGCATTGTTGTTGCCTCTGTTGAGTGATATACCAGTTAGTCTTTACAAGAATGAAGCAACATCAGATACCATTTGGAAGTTGCTTACAACCTACCAAAAAAGTGTTATATTATCAGATAAGCCAACAGAAAAATAACCAGATAACAGATATACCAAATATGGGCCATAAAAAATAAAACTAATAAGTTTATATATATGCCATACCCGTTAAGTTGTAAAATGCACAAAAATACCTTAACACATAAAGTCCATACGGTATAATACATAAATGTTCTGCAACACAGAATCATAATCAAGTAGTTGATCAATTATATAAAAATATAATCTTTATTGCATACCAGATTAAACAATTATGTATTCATCGTCCGCAAAGAAAAGTTCACAACAAAGTTTCTTTCTGAAGAAACCTATAGCCTCGTCTTTGATGTCAGTCAGTGGCTTCTCATTTACTAAATACTCAATGAACTTCAGTGCATATATGCCACAGTCACCCCTGTGTAATATATTGAAGTAAACAATAAGTCCGTATAAGTAATGCAATATAACTTATGGTATATCTCACTTAAATCGATGTCACTAACCAAATAATAAAATATACTTACACTTGAACTTGCTGTGGAACAGCTATTGCATTACGATATATGGGCCACTTCTCTATGATTTTGTCATGTTCAACCACATCCAAGTTATGAATCAAGTTTGGGATCATGACAGATAAATTATGTAACCTTTTCTTGAGAGCTCCATCTCTTATGTGTTTAGGAAGTGAATCATATACGTTAATTTGTTGTTGTCTGATGTCAAGTCCGATAGCGATCCAATGACCCTTCTCCAATATAACACCATATATATTGGAGACACGAATCCATGGTTTACCTATATCAGGCCGGACACCTGTTTCAAAACAAACAAGAAATTTATATTATCATATGAAACGATAAAATGTTCAAGTTTTCCCAGATATGCAACACAGAATCATAAGTTTAAAAGTATTTTACCAGTCACGTAATCAAACCACTTCTTATCATTCAACCAAAAAGACAAGTGGTCATTCTTCTTCAACTTCTTCCATTCACTTCCACTTGCATCGATGTAAGCCTACATTTTAAAATATAGTAATTTTAAAGAAAATTTGTTACATCATCTGCAAATTGACCAGATATGACATGGAAAAGTACGATATATACAACATATTTTTAAATTTACCCTCAGATATACTAAGTAAAAGTCTTACCCAAAACGACGAGTCTACAGTTGTCCAATTGTTATTTAGGAACAAGTGCGGATGAAGTTCCTCTTTCTTCCTCAACAGCCATAGTCCGCAATCTATGTGCTGAAGTTATTTTGCCAATTTAAAATTACGCATCGTTGATACCAGACATATGAGATATATGTGTTGTTAGTTTCACTTTAGAATACCAAATATATTGAATAACAATCCATAAACCAAATAACAACATATAACCAGATATATCCATAAATGAACATAACCAAAACATGTACCTCATTGAGTAAAGATGATTGTGGTTTCAATATACGATGAAACCAAGTAGAGTTAGCCATACCCTTACTTGGGCAACCAACAATAATACTTTCCCTACATTTTGAAGAATAACAAAGACATCAGTAATTAACCATATTACGTGGGTTAAAAAAAATACCCTCAAATTGGATGAATAAATAAGACAATAAGTAGTAGGAAATACATACTGGTTGTCGTTATAATGTTGATATAACCATTCCAAGAAGTAGGTATATCTGGATTCATCAAACCCTCTCATCGGATCATACACACCAGCTTGTTGTGCTTGGTCCGATTGGTGGGACTTTATTGATATACCTGATTTCCTCTTCGGCTGCACATATGGGGATTTTAGGGAGGGACCAACTTTTCTCTTCCTCCTACTATATATATTACCAAAGGGTGCGGACGTGCCAGTCGAACTAACGCCCTTTGATGGTATCGAACCTAATCGCACTGAGGTGGTACCGGTGCGGATAGGGGCAGCCTCTAAAATATATTCCAAAGTAGAAAAATCCAGACCTGCCAAGTTATCATCTACTTCGGTTGCATGGACTGGCTGCTTTCCAAGGTTCAGTTCAGTGGGACATTCTTCAGTCACACCCACTGATTCTTCCTGATGATCAGAATGAACCTTGGTTGTTTCCTCCCCAATTTCTTCTGTGCTCAACAGAATCATTTCTCTGCATGTATCAGTACCCACTACTGCTTCTTCCGTGGACGTCACATCATCTTCGTCCACTAAAATATGTACAGAGGCCACCTTACGTGGGTCAGTAAGTGGGACACTTTTTTTCCTGGACGAGTTCCCACCAGGTTTCACTGCATCTATATCTGTTGCAGTCTTTTGTTGTTGTCTCAACAACTGATTCAACACATCCTTCATCCAATTTTGGTTTTCTTTTATTGAGATGACCTCCTTCTTCAATTCTCGAAGCTCTTGCAACACCTAAAATTACAAAGCATAAAAATTTATTCGTACAAGGTTGCAATTAATGACATAAACTAATTAAAAGTCCAAGGGTTTTATATGTGCCGTATTATATTACCTCCATAATGGAAGTTGATGAATGAGATGAAGGTTCATCTTTTTGGACTTCAGGGATAGGGTCACTTTTATCACCACTGTGACCAGATGTGTGTTGATCTTCATCGCCTTTGGAAGGCAACTCATGAGATAAGCCACTAACGTTTGGCACACCAAGGCCAGGTTGCAGCCTCGCATATTGTTGTGCCGAAATTAAGTACGGACTCTTTATCTCCGATTCATTAGGAGTGAGTCTCGTCAGCATATGAAACTGTATCATATACAACGGAAACATATACCAGTTAGTTAAGTACAATCGAAAATATAAATAAAATAAATTTAATAACAAAAACATATAGGCAACAAACTTACATCTGAAGCCTGGAATATTTTATGGTTTATGTCCCAAAACTTCAAATAGTGCCCCTTCTTTTGATTCTCCCAGCGTAATATCCTGGGCAATGCATCTGGAGACGTACAAGTTGCTAAATCAGTAATAGGCACTTGTATGGCCTCGTAGGCCCAAACTTGCAGTGCCCAAGAAAAACCATAGACACTGTAAGTTGAAGCGACCCCTCCAACTTTTTGAAGATTAATATTCTTCAACCTCCTTACGGTGAAGTCATAGACTATCTTACCCCAGGGGTAGATATTAAACTTGTCAACGTCTTCAACTAAATCCAAATATTCATCATTAATGGCCCTCAAATTATGATCGGCCAAAAGAATTATTTCCAGAGTATATATCAGAGCCAACCTCAAAACATCTTCAGGCTCTGTGGACAATGGAAGGTTTGCAAATACCTTCTCCAACTCCACTTTCTTTATTGGCCTATCGGTCTTGAAGAAATTTTTACGCAAACGGCCACTTTGAGCTGGACTTCCTTCGTCACCGATAAACATCATACCGGTGATTAGGCTAAACTCTTCGTATCCAAAGAGGTGGGGTGCACCATTTACAATAACTCGGAGTTCTTTCCCCGATTGATCTCTATCTTGCATCAATAATATATGATGCAAGAATCCAGCTGTAAACTCTATATGTTTCATCCTTGTGATGAAACCAAAACATAAGCCCTGAAATCTATTCAGTAACCCAAATCCTTGTAGGGTCGTCTTCAATGTTGCAAAATTTTGAAGACGTGATATGTTGGTTATTTTACCAACATAATAATCGGATGAGGAGACATAAGGCACGAATGAGATTTTTCCTGCCATTTCCTGCATATTTAACATTTACGGAAAACAATTTCATTAATACTTGTGAACAGGTATACAAAAATTACAATATATATGCGAAAAACATCAATCACATTAAACCAACATAAAAATACATCAAATTTAGGTTCATATAAATGAAACTTATAGAAATACACCAATATATACCACATATACCTTGAGATATACCAGATATACTCCGAGATATACCAGATATACCATGAAATATACCAGATATACCATGAAATATACCAGATATACCAGATATACCATGAGATATACCAGGAGATATACCAGATATACCAGGAGATATACCAGATATACCAGGAGATATACCAGATATACCAGATATACCGTGAGATATACCATAATTTCACTGAGATATACCAGATATACCCTGAGATATACCAGATATACCGTGAGATATACCATAATTTCACTGAGATATACCAGATATACCAGATATACCCTGAGATATACCAGATATACCCTGAGATATACCAGATATACCAGATATACCGTGAGATATACCAGATATACCCTGAGATATACCAGATATACCCTGAGATATACCAGATATACCCCCAGATATACCAGATATACCCCCAGATATACCAGATATACCCTGAGATATACCAGATATACCATGAGATATACCAGATATTCACTGAGATATACCAGATATACCATGAGATATACCAGATATACCAGATATACCGTGGGATATACCAGATATACCATGAGATATACCAGATATACCAGATATACCCCCAGATATACCAGACACAACACAAAATATACCAGATATACCAGATATACCATGAGATATACCAGATATACCCCGAGATATACCAGATATACCCCCAGATATACCAGATATACCATGAGATATACCAGATATACCAGATATACCGTGAGATATACCAGATATACCCTGAGATATACCAGATATACCAGATATACCGTGAGATATACCAGATATACCCTGAGATATACCATAATTTCACTGAGATATACCAGATATACCAGATATACCCTGAGATATACCATAATTTCACTGAGATATACCAGATATACCCTCAGATATACCAGATATACCGTGAGATATACCATAATTTCACTGAGATATACCAGATATACCAGATATACCCTGAGATATACCATAATTTCACTGAGATATACCAGATATACCCTCAGATATACCAGATATACCGTGAGATATACCATAATTTCACTGAGATATACCAGATATACCAGATATACCATGAGATATACCAGATATACCGTGGGATATACCAGAAATACCCCCAGATATACCAGATATAACACAAAATATACCAGATATACCATGAGATATACCAGATATACCGTGAGATATACCAGATATACCCCCAAATATACCAGACATAACACAAAATATACCAGATATACCAGATATACCAGATATACCATGAGATATACCAGATATACCATGAGATATACCAGATATACCCCGAGATATACCAGATATACCATGAGATATACCAGATATACCGTGAGATATACCTCATATATACCAGATATACCCTGAGATATACAAGATATACCAGATATACCCTGAGATATACCAGATATACCCTGAGATATACCAGATATACCGTGAGATATACCTCATATATACCAGATATACCCTGAGATATACCAGATATACCAGATATACCCTGAGATATACCAGATATACCATGAGATATACCAGATATACCCCGAGATATACCAGATATACCATGAGATATACCAGATATACCAGATATACCCTGAGATATACCAGATATACCCTGAGATATACCAGATATACCCTCAGATATACCAGATATACCAGATATACCGTGAGATATACCAGATATACCCTGAGATATACCAGATATACCATGAGATATACCAGATATACCACTGATATACCCCCAGATAATGTTATTCATGATTAACAACCAGATATACCAGAAATCAGATTATCCATCCATAATTACAAAATCCCAATATTACAAAACCTACATTTTACATAAACATTTAACCTTAAACCAACATTTTACAAAAAACCATACAAAAATAAGGGGTTTTCGTTGAGTTTCAACGAAAACCCAATTAAAAACCAAACTGCATAGCTTCAAAAGGTGAGTAATGGTCGAGTGTTTTCGTGCAAGGAAGACAAATTTGTTTAAAATACTTACCGAATAATGCAGAGCTTCAAAAGTTGATAGTAATGGTCGAGTGTTTTCTGCGTTGATACTGTTCGTCTTCTTCCTCAATCGAAAATGGGAGAGCTTCGCTAATACCAGATAGTGACGAGGGATTCTTGAGAGGTAGAGTAATGCTAGTTGTGGGTTTGTTTGAACTGTTCGATTTCTTTATTTCAAACGGTTTAAAGAGTTACCGGCTACCAAATGGGTCTTTGGGTGGGCGGTTAAAAAAAGCCCATTTTTAAACTTTTACGTAAGGTTGCCCTTTTTTAAACTATATTAAGGATTTTGCCTATTTTAGACAAAATCCCTTGTTTGATTTTTAGTTTACTGACAAGTTTTTTATATTGATTATGTTAGGAAATTTATGAGTTGAAGTTAGTACACAATTAAAGTAAAATTAAAATAATGAAGATAAAATGAACACAAGTATTTATGTAGTTCACCCAAAATGATTACGTGCTATTTTACGTGCAAAGACCGAAAAGAATTCACTATATCAAAAGATTTATAACTTTTTTCTAAATACAATGAGAAAATAATAACCTCTCTTTTATGAAAGAACTCTTTCTAAGTGGGGGAACTTTAAATGCTTAGAAGATATAAGATTTTAAAATGGGATGATGGAAATGATCAAATGATCTCTCTATTTATAGAAAGGAAAATATTACTATTTGAAGAGATGACATAAGCGCTTATATATATCTCTTCTTACTATTTGAAAAGATAAGATAAACGCTTTCATATATATTTTCTCTTATTTTGAATGATAAATGAACAATTATTAAATTGCAATAATATTTTATCAATTAAATATTTTTTTTTTGACATTATAAAAATGACTTTACACTTGTTCTTTCAGATTAGGTCATAGTTTTTGTGTCTATTTGGATTGAGAAAGATGTTTTTCGGCAACGAAAATTGGTGAGCAACTCCAGTACCATTTTTATGTTTTTCTCATCTACTAATATACGTCGTTTGGTTTGTCTTATCTATAATGAAAAAACAACGTTCATTTCATTGTATTTTTCGATACTTCAACTTCTAATTGATCACCTACGATGTCGGCAAGAAGCCAAAGACAAGCTCAATATCGATTCTTGATGGTTTTTCGTTAGTTCGATTTGAGGAAGACGGGGATTAATAGTAAAATTAATTGTTTTTATTGTTTTTTTCTTTTATTTTAATTAGTTTAATTATTAATTTATATTATAATAAAAATTATTAATTTATATGCAAATACTGTACAAGTAACAGATTTATAATTTTTAAGATACATTAAAATTTTAAAAAAATTGAGGATATTAGTAAAAAAGCTAAAAATTCATAAATATCATTGAAATTTCCCCTTTTTTTTTTTAATTATAATTGGAGTCTCAATAAGTTACAATCGATTATAACAAGTTACTCCTTATTAACATAATGTAAGATTCAAAAAATTTGATATGATCAAAATATTCAAAATAAGCACAAAATATAATATATGGTCAATAAAAATAGATAATTAATAATTAATCAATATTTTAAATGTTGATTATTATAAGGAACAAAATTTAAGTTTTTTAATAAAAATTACCTATGAGCCTTGAAGTGATTTTTTTTTACTATTTTTTAGAATATTTTTAATACTGTTGTAGTATTGAAGGGTGAATATATTTTGAAAAAAAAAATACTTATATATTTCATGGCTTATCTATATTAGTGTATAGTCCCCACTTTCTTGCTCATTCTTAAATTTAATTTGTGTCAATCTCACTAAGATAATACATACTACCTTAGTACATAAATTATATCTCAATTTTGGCTTCTTTTAGGCAAAATATGGAGAAAGTTTTTATTGTGCTGAGAGATTATTAGATTTACAAGTGTAAGTAACGTGTATACTTCAAATATTTATATTAAATAAATAATTTTTATTATAATTTAATGTATATATTAATTTACATGTCATATTTTACTTGACTCATATTAATAAGAGTTCATACAATCACTTATCTCACATTTTAATTTTATTTAATTAATAATTAATAATATCATTTAATATATATAATATTATTTTTATATTAAGTGTAAGTTTGATTTCATAAATATAACGATAAATTATTTATTAGTTTTAAACTAGTAATTTAAGTCAATAAAGCATTATTATTATTATTATTATTATAAAGAGAATATAATATGAAAATTTAAAAGTGACCTCACTTTTTTTATTGACACTTTTTTATTATTTATTATTTAATATTTAAATTTACAATATTAAATTTTCATTTCTATTATCCAACAAATCAATATTACTTTATAATTAATGTATAACATTTCGTTAAATTACACATTCTGAGCGCTATGACATCGTCCTTACTCCTTAGCAATTCCTAGCAACCCTTTTATATGAAACTCATATGTAGCCTCCCACGTTATATTGGTTGCTTGGTGAGCAATTCAATTCATATAATGACGTGTTTTGAAGATATACGCATGGATCAAAGTTTTTTTTTTTTTTTTGTTAAAATGGTTTAAGTTTTAAAAACGAATATAAAAATTATGGGTATCCACGGTCCAATTTGATCCAATTTTAAAAAAAAAATGTAAAATTGGACCGGACCAAATCAGTTAAAGAGTGAATTACTTATATAGCAAAGATACGATAAAAAGTGTTAATTTTACCTAAATAGCAAATTTAGGTAGTGAAACCCACCGTTTCACTTAGATAGTAAATATAATTTTTACCAAAATGCCCTTTTATTCATATGATCAGGCCACTTTACGTAGAATTGCTCCCGATAACTCAGCCACACCAACCGAATTCACAACCAAGCAATTAAAGAAAGCCTCAAGCAAAGCATTAACAGTATCAGCTGTGCCAATTTTTAGAGTATTCCAAGCTAAAACAATCATACTATTAGCTTAGACAGAGTAATAACTAATATCTGGTAGAACGATACTCAAAGAGAATGATCACCCTTATAGAAATAGTAAATACCGATTGCCAAAATAAAATTCATGATAATTCAATTTTTTATAATTATATTTATGGCTTTGATACCAATTACTGATTACTCTTAACTGGAACTGATGCATAACATACAGAAGTCATGTGAATGTACAAGTTATATACACATTTATTTTATATGTAACCTGTACATTCACATGACTTCCATAAGCTGTTCAAAACAGCAATAACATACAAACAATATAATGCATTTCATGTGAATGTACAGGTTACATATAAAATAAATTGTATGTAACCTGTACATTCACATAACTTCTATAAGCTGTTCAAAACAGCAATAACATACAAACAGTACAATGCATTTCATGTGAATGTACAGGTTACATACAAAATAAATTTCTATGTAACCTGTACATTCACATAACTTCCATAAGCTGTTCAAAACAGCAATAACATACAAACAGTACAATACATTTCATGTGAATGTACAGGTTACATACAAAATAAATTTTTATGTAACCTGTACATTCACATGACTTCCATAAATTTTTTTTTTTTTCTTTCAATTCTATATATTAAGCACTGTTCTATAATTCTTCTTTAATTATAGTTTATTTGGGGAATTAATGGAGGAAAGTTTAATAGGAACTTGTACATATGGGTCTGAAGAAGAGCTTGTGGGGGAACTTTTGGACGATGAGTCACCATTTTTTTTTATAGCAGAAGAATTATTAGAAACAGAGTTCAAAATGAGTCCTCCAAGTAAAGAAGCCATAAATAAACTTGTACCCAATGTTTATTCAGGGCCTACAATTCAAGATATTGAAAACGCCTTGTCGTTTACATCCCCAACAATTCAATCCCAACAATTTTCACCAGCCAGATTTTCTCACCATTTCATTTATTATATGTAATGGATTATCTTTTTGTTTCTCTGTTTTAATACATTTATTTTATATACCATTTAAATATATGGATTTATTTTATTGTTCAGAATTCTGATATTCATCGAACTTCGTCGAAAAAAAAAGAAAAAAGATCTTAGATATATATTGTAATCTTAGTTATTATTTGTTAAAGATCTTAAATATTTTTTGTTTTGCAATCTAGAAAACGTCAAAAGCTGTTGATGGAGCATCAAACATTGACTCTGTTAATGGATGTTAATTATTTTAAAGCGAGATATTAAGAGTAAGGTAGAGAGAAGAAGAAGGTTAAAATTGTAAAAGACAAGGATCAAAACGTTGCCATAAAACGATTTTTGTCAAAATATTTATTCACCTTAAAAGTATGCCAGACTGGGTAATTAAATCACCAATTAAATTGTACAATTAGGTCCGATTAACGGTTTGGGACAGTTTACATAACATCTGTCTATAACATATATTTAATTATATTTATTTCAACATGTAATCACGTGTGGTCTAGTAGAAGATTGTTTTCCATGTTACGGGGTCAGTTACTAGGTTCAAATTCCCTTAGTTGCTAAGTTATTTTTTCAATTTGCAGGATATCTTGTTTGTATCATACAAATAAAATTAAAAACAATATACTTACAAGAAGTGCATGTGGCCTAGTGGAGAGGCCAGCACAATGTTTACATTGAAGTCTTAGTTATTAAAATTGTTCAATTTAGTTCGGTCCAATCCAGTTAAATATTTAATCCAGTTTGCACAATTTCTTGAACACCCCTAATAAAAACTAACATAACCTTAATACAAGTTTTTTTTCCTTCCATTTGTTATTACAAAAAGAGTAAAATTGAACGATAATTAACCATCACATTTATATTTCTCAATCAAGATAAATATTTATTCAATTTTTTTAAGTTTCAAATTTTATAAGAATTGTCAACAATGTTTGCAAATTATATGAATATGTATTTTTTGTTAGAAAATATAAACACATGCTCATTATATTTTTATACAATTTTTATTGAACAAATTTTTTTAATATATAAAAATCCGATCATTTGAATAATATTGTTTTAAACATATATTGTTTATAATAGAGTTGGGTGGGACGAGAGATTATTTTTTAAACGAGTTGAATTAGTAGATAATTTTAAAAAAAGTGTAACAATGTTGGGAATTTATATTTTTATAATGATAAAATTATGATTATTGTAAATAAAAAATTATCTCTAATAACACTTTTAACTTTCTTTTTCTTTCTAAAAATATATAAATTCGTGTTTATTATTATTGCAATCTGGTCGCCCACATTTATTTTTCAAAATTTACCTTATTAAATTACAATTATAAAATTTATTTTATAAAATAGTTGTATCAAAAACATATATTAAATTTATATTATTTTGTTAATAAATTTTTAAATTTATTCATATTCTTTTTTTTTTTTTTTTACTCTTAATTTTTCAATTTAAACAAGTCGAAAATTCCTAATTTTCAAACTGAAAGTTGAAATTATTTGATTATTGTTCCTGGATACTGAACTCTATATAATTTTGCAGGGACTTTAATAGTTATTTATAATTGTATTCTAATGATGTAAAATTTAATAATCAACAAATTTTAAATAATTTATTTGTCAACCTTGATTTTTGGTAGTGATTATTTTTGTTTTCTTGTTGTCTTTAGATAACAATAATTAGATAAGCACTATATAGGATATTTTTTATTTCTTAATTTCATGTTATTAACTTGTCAATTTATTATTATATAAAAAATCTTATGTATTTATCAATTTAGCTAATATGAAATTATGACATTCAAGAAAGCTTTTAATTGGTTAATATAAAAAGAACTTGGATTTTTACTTTTCGTTAATTTAAATAATTAACAATAATTAACCTAACACAATAGTTAATAATAAGAGTAGTACTTATTGATTTTGATTGTAGTTATCGAATTAAAAAAAAAAAAAAGTAGAATACTTTCCATATTTAGTTAACCTATCACAATAATTTATTTTTTAGTTAACCTTATTGGTTAATATGAAAAGAAAGCTTAAGCTTCGGTTATCATGAAAGAAAAACTTTCTTTAAGAAAGCCCACTTAAGCAGTAAGCTTTCCTTTCATGTTAACCAATAAGGTTAACCAAACAAAAGTACGCTTATAATGTTAGTTAACTGAAAATAATAATTACAATCAAACAAAATCAATAAGTAATATTCTTTCATGTTGTTAACTATTTAGGTTAATTATTATTAACTATTGTGTCAGATTAACAAAAATTAGAAATTTACTTTCTTTTCATGTTAATCGAATGCTTTCTTAAAGCTTATTGTGGGAAACCACTTTCTTATACTGTTATTTTTCGGCAATAAATAGGAAGAAACACTTAATGTATTAACAATGTTAACGAAATGAGATATTGCACTAATGATATTAATGTACTCTTAATATAGAATTATGTTAATGATTTGATACATATAAAATAGTTGGAAAAATAACAAAACTAATATTCCTCAAAATTTTTAATAATAAAACTAGCACCTCTTGTGTTCAAACTTATATTTTCATAATTAAAAAAATAACTAATATGTCATTTTTTTTAACATCTATTTAATTAAAATTGAACGACGACAATTTAGACTCGTTCAATATTTTACGTTCAAATTGAACGTTTAATATTATTGGGGTACTAGTTTTGTTGCTATAAATTTTACTGGTGTTATTTTTGATAATTTCCCAAAAAAGTTGTGGAATACCCTTCAGGTATCAATTACTAGCTTTAAAAGTAAGCTTTAAATACCGATAGATGTATAAAAATAATGTTAATCATTTTCTTGACAACTTAAGTTTTTGGGAGAGTTGATTTTTCAACAACTTCTAACATAGTATATATCAGAGCTAGAGATCATATGTTTAAGGCCTAGTAATCTCAATTATTGATTGCAAGTGTTTGACTTACATGAGGCATAAAACCAACACTTATAAAGGAGTAATAAATGTATAGTTCTTCTCCTAATAGCTTAAAACTTTTAGTATAGTTAATATCTCAATAACTTTCAATAAAAATAACTTATTATTTATAACATTTTATTAATTCAATTATAATTTATTTTAATTATTTGATTCATTTTACATGTTTCATATTAATTCTTTTGTTTTTTTTTTTTTAACTAGAGTATTAATTTTATTAATTTTTTTTAATAAATTTTTGATAATTTACTTCTCTTATTTTAATAGGTTAGATAAATATAATTTTAAAATTAATTTAATTTCTATACTGGCTCTCATATCAAAATTTTATGCAATATTTTGATTTTAATAATTTTTAATATTTAAACAAATAATTTTTTCTTTTTAAATTTATATTAACATAAAATTTCAAATATGTATAAATAAGCTTTTATAATTAATAGACAAAATTTAGAGGTATTTTTTATCAATATTTTTGATTTTTTTTTTTAAATATGACTTGTGCTATCATTTTTATATATAAAGAATACATGTATTGTCATTTTTTCATAATACGATGGCTTAAATGTTATAAAAAATAGATAGAGAATTAAACTGCTCATTTTTAAAGAAATATAGGAACTCTAGAGTTTTTTTTTTTTTGAAACATTTTTATCTTTAATAGTTTTTATTTGAGATATCCAATATGCATGATCTTAAATTAAAATTCTTTGATATAATGATTTTTTTTATTACAAATATTAATACTAAAAAGGACGAGGAAGATAAAGAGTTTCAGAGATTTTAAGTGAACCTTCGTGATCAATAAAACTCCGAATTTGAAATAACATAAAAAGGTCCATAGAGCTATTTCCCATAAATAACAAACGGCATTATAAAGTTAGGAGAAATATTCATTATTCTTGAAGACTTCAAGCCAATAAAATAAAAAAATTATTACTATTAATAAAAAAAAAAAAACAACTATTGAATACTTGATAAAAAAAATAATCAAAAAAATTAATAAAAAATATACTCTAAAAGTAATAAATAATACTTCATAAAATCATTTAGGTGAGCAAACAAAAGTTAATAGGCACACGCAGAGGACTGAGAACAGAAGATTTTTTTGAATAAACTGATGGAGTGTGTATAAGGAATGAAAAAAAGTGAAGATCATGCAACAATACAAACAGACCATAGAGCATCTGACTCTATCTTTTACCAGGTATATTTACACAACTCCATACTACCCGTCTATATAAAAAAAAAATTCTATTTAGCATGAGTCTTTGCTTCACTCTTTGACTTGTATTGACTTTTGAAGGTGTGCATACGCCCCAAAATTTGTGCGCTTTTTATTAAGTCAAACAATTCTTTTGGAGCTATCAAAAATAAAAATATAAATATAAAAAAAGTTGGAAGCTATTATAAAAAATACATTTAAAACTTATACCAACACTCAATAATATTAATAGAGTTCAACATAAAAATAATCAAAATTACTAATTCTGTTACAAGTTTTGTGTGTTATTTTTATTGTTTTCTAAAAAAATGGAAGTGTTTGTAATTTGATTTTTTTTATTTAAAATTAGTATATTAGAGCATTGGTCAGGACCAATGCATAATTTTTCCTAGATAGTCTATTAGAGCAGTCTTATGTGTGGGTCAAAAACCGCCAGTGAAGGGGACGAAAAAACGGCCTAATAATCTAAAACTGTCTGCTAGGAATGCCTCGGTGGTGAAGGCAACTGCAGTTAAGAAGCAAAGGCTGGTTAGAGTCCTTTGGCTTGTGTCCTTGGTTGGGGAAAAAAATAAACTAGTAAATAGTGATACATGTTGAAATAACTCGATTTTCACTTGGATGTGAATTGAGCAAAGAATATGACAACATATTTTGTAAAAACATACATTTAAAACACAGCATCAATCAATTTCAGAGGATTGCTTTGCTGGCTGGGGTATGTTGTACAAGACTAGACCCAACAAAAGGATCACAGTACCAGAGAGAAAGAAGGGACTCAAAGTTGCAGCATCAGGTAGATATGGCAGAGGAAGGGAAAATATGAATATTGATATAGGCACTGCAATATGAATAAAAAAGTTTAGTGCAAAGCTAGCTGAAATGTACAAAAAGTGCAATATTATCGAATAATGATGATGTAAATCTCTTTACAAACCTTAAATAGCATGTACAAAGTTGAACCAACCAAAAATAACATATCGGTTGTACATAACATGTACATAATTTATATTCATTTATGTATAAACTAATATGCTATTTTGAGACAAATTTGATCATGTACAATATATACGTGCTATTTTAAGCTTCAAATCAGTAAATTCCATGGGAAATAGGTGCAAACCTGATAAGGTGGCAGCTAGAGAAGCAACAATGGCAGAAGCCATTTTTACCAGACGAAGCAACGAAATGTTGAAAATAAGATTTGTAATTATATAAAGTAGAGGAAGCAATGGAGCTCCAGTACAACCTAAGTTGAGCAACAAATGAGTCATAAAAAAGAATATGGGTTGTTCGTAGTAATCGTATGTTAGGTACCAAAAAAAAATTTGAGAAAATAACCACGTGCAATTTACAAACAACACAAAATAGTATCAACTAAATAATAAAGTAGAATAAGAGTTGAGAGTTTGCCTGAGCCAATGGTTCCAATATTCAAAAAGCAATCGGCACCACTTTTTAAATAAGAAGGGAGTTGTGCAAACGGTATGCCTCTCAGGCGTGATAAGAACGGTAGGAAAATAAATAAAAAAAGAGCCTACAGTCAAAAGAAACAAATATCAGAATTACCAAAAATAAAACATATGACAAGTTAGCATTCATATTCCTAGACATCAAATTCAGTAGTATAGTCTGCTGAGAACTTTCCAAAGCCTATTATGCTTGACGTCATCACAAATATTTAATTAATTGACAATTAAAAGTAGATGTGAGATTTCCTTTGATATTTTATCTAGCTTCAGATGCACCAGTGAGAATGTTAATTTGTTTTATATTCTCCCTCTTAAATTTTTTACAAGGACCGATGGCTTCCTTGCCTAAATGACCCAAACAATCTTAACTAAGCAAGTTGATCTTTAAAAAAAAAAAAAATAGGGAACCATGGAGGTTATTAAAAATTTGACTTTATTTGACATAAACATCATCAACTATTATAGAAAGCCACATCGTTAACCTGAAATCCGGATCCCAAAGAATTGACTACAAATATGTCAAGCGACTTATCCTGCATGTAAATAAGCATATGAGTTGGTTGAAATGACATGCAAAGATAACTTAAGAGGAAAAAGGATTTAATAAGACCTTAAAAAAGTTGTGTTATACCTTAAGGCGACTTGCAGCATCAATAAAAACAAACTCCTGTATATGCTAAATCCAGCATGATCAGTTTACTTATGGAAAATACTAGTAAAATATTCAAATATTATTTTCTTTGACCTTGATAATGGAAGAACCGGCTTGAAAAGCGCTTGATGCAATCATTAATGCTGGCCACACAAACTCAACTCCAGACAGCATCTGACCAGCATTCGATCCACTGCAATTATTAAACATGCAAATAATTATCATGTAAAGGTGGTTGCTGAAGGCTTGAAAAATGCAGCAATGACAGCACCAAAAAGCAGCATATAATTTATGAAAGTACGCAAAAAAACATGAAGGGAAAGACTAGAAAATATATCTGAATAGACCAGTGAAGAAAATGCATTTGGAATACCTACTGAAAATGTTAAGGTTCAAATTATAAGGTGAAAAAGGTTGCTCTAATTTAATTGCCCAATATGTTATATGAGCTAATTCAGTAATTATGCATTAAATAATTCCATTTAACATCACATAAAGCTAAACTCACATTCTTCAGGTGGAAAAAAAAACAATGAATCAGAGTAAAGCAACCAACCTCTTTTTCTTTTAAGTTTTAGGTAATACCAAGCATAACCTTTCTAAAAAGAATTATGCAGAGTAAAAAGCATACAATCATTGCTCCGGATACTTTTTCAATCATCTTTGATACTTGCTTGAGATGCTAGCTAGAGCTCCATGCAATCTCAAGCATGTGACATTAACTACTAACGTATAACCCACTTTTAACTGCGGCCAAATTAAGCTAGCAAGCAGTGCCGACAAGGTTTCTATCCTAAACATCTGAACTAAGGCATAGGGGCTGCATACTACTACAGTACAAAGAGATGCAAGAGTAGACTAGCTAGAAGGAAACAAATTAGTACACCTTGCTACAGCCACTGCTACACCTGTAGCTACTAGCAAACAGCCAGCTATCTGATTAAATGAGTACGTTCTACCTAAGAGAACGGAAGAAAAGGCCAGCTGCCATACCAAAAATGTCTGCAAAAAAGAGGTAATGAGAGAGTATCAAGGAAATCAAGTTCTGCAAATACTACTACCATTATTATAAGAGATTAGAGTAACGACATAATATGGAAATTCCTATTGTGATGGAATGCAAGCTCTTATATTTGGAAACATCATCTCCCACAAAAAAAGTAAAAGGTAATAAGATCCACGCATATCACAAGTTTGAAAGACTCATTACCCAACATCGAACTAATAATAACAAATATGTTTCAGCAAATCCACTTCGTTATGTCAGCATTACCTAAGGGACACTCCTATAAGAAATATAAGAAAAATAAAACAAATAGAAGCTACTTTGAATAATCTTTTCTACCTTCCTTCTTTCCCATTTTAGTTAAGATATTAGAAAAATACCTGATTTAAAATGGGAATGGCCGGTCCAGGTAGCATCGCTGTGGAGGATGCATAAGTTTTAGCACAATTAAACACCAAAATCATAACCTATAATGCAAAGATATTTTTACTTGTTTTATACTTATATTACAAAAATGTTGAAATAGCTAACTTAATTCATCTAAATCCAACAAAGAAAGGGGGGAAAATAAAGATAGACAATAAAAGGAAGAAATAGAGGAGTTTTCCTATCTACCCAAATCCACAATCATTAATGCCTAACAAAAAATTCTGAAGGCGGAAAAGAGACCTTTTCGTGATAAGAATAAAATGCAAAAGCATAAAGTAAGCAGATACAGATTTAATAAAGCAAGTGGAATGTACAATTGCACAAAGCACATATACATAAGTCCATGTACATTAATACAAGAAGATAGATGAAAGTTGTCACAGAATTTTAAGCTTTTTATTTTATTTTTTTGCTGGAAACATTTTATGCCTGCTTGGGTTTTCATAGTAAAAAATTTTAAATGTCAATATTGGGTGGAAAAGTTGAGCTTATTGATCTAAGATTATATTAATCACTTGTTATATAATAAACCCACATACAGTACCTGCAGCAGACATCCCTGAAGCCGCTCCAAGAGCTTCTAAAGCCCCAATAGCCATGAAGCGCGATTTGGGTACAGCTAACATTTCATTGGAGACAATCCCAGCTCTGTATCGGATAAACAATATCGAAAAATATATAATCACATACCTGCCAAAAAAAAAAAACATTACCATTTACATGACCAAAAGCATCTCCAAACACATCACAAGCAAATCATAAGAAAGTTCATAACATGATTTTATACCCAAAAGTTGTGAGTTGAGCCAAAAAGAAAGGATATTTTTTCATGGGAACAAGAGCGAGCTTGTACAGTACGCGGTTAGCAACCGCGAATATCACAGTCAAAGCAGAGCCGAAAACTATTTGTTTCGCGGATGATGATGGAATTGGCGAGGTTGAGTTCGAAACTTGAGGTCCCAAATTTCTACTTGTACGTGAATTATTGTTCCTTGAGTTGAGCTTGAGATTTCGAATGAGAGTCAGTGGATTGTTTGGAGCTGAGCGAAGAGAAGAGGGTTGTGATTTTTGAAGGAAAGGCATTGAGGTTGACAGGCAAAGGAAATGGGTAGTACTATTCCGGTAGATATGAATGAGAAATCGACGGGTTGGAGTTGGGGACTGTGAAAACACATGACACGAAGAAGAAGAACAAAATTCCATTGGAGAGATC
Source organism: Elaeagnus macrophylla (assembly GCA_029378325.1). Lineage (NCBI taxonomy): Eukaryota > Viridiplantae > Streptophyta > Magnoliopsida > Rosales > Elaeagnaceae > Elaeagnus > Elaeagnus macrophylla. The sequence goes on from CM055653.1 coordinate 14,023,685, forward strand.
GGGAGAGTAACGGAGAGTAATTTGCGGTTAAGATGAGGTGCGAGATCGATTGATATTTTGACTTCCGACGGTTTGATCAGTTTAAAGACTTTGCCGGGAGGCAAATATGATCGAATGGGCTTTAAGGTTGGAATGGATTGGGGCCTAGGAGTTAGGCCCAAGCCCATATCTTTTGGTACTAGGAATGCAATATCGAGACTCTGTATACATAAGCCTAGCTTGAGATCGTTTCTTCACCAACACAGCACAGCCAGTTACCAAGGTCCCATTTCATGCAGTAGTATATCAAAGGCTCTACAAGATGTATGATTCTCTTCTTTATTAGTACTTGCATTACTTCATATAGTTAGTTTTTCTATCCATAGGGTTAAACAACAATATGCGTAATCGCCCACTTAATATGAAATAGTCTTTATGTCTTAACCTTGAAATAAATATTATGGCAAAGTATTATTAAAAAATATAATTGAACCCATATAATTGTATCTTACTAAAATTGTGACAGATAATAGTACTTATTCAATATTCATTGAGATGCACATCATTTACATTGCTGTGATGTTTTGCTTTACTGATAAGCGTTTCTTTTTGGAATAGCTCTACCTTTTGTCTTCTCTTTTAAGATTTTTTTGGGCCTTCTTTTTCTAACATCTTGTGACAAGTTTCTTTTATCCTGTCTAGTTTGTGGCTACCTTTGATTAATGAATTGGCTCAATAAAAACTGCCAGAAGCATTTCCATTGCAAGTAGACGACTGTACACTTTATAGACATGTATCAACTCAAAACTTTCAACATCTCTTAGGCCACCAAATACCCAATTCTCCTAAAGACAGCCATTAGAATGATATACATAATCTACAAACAGTTGGAGTCCAACCACATCCATCAGCCAAACCCAAATCCTTCACTCCCCTCGTGAATTGCTAGAAGTAATCGCTCCTCTAGGTGTTGTTTGGAAGGATACTCTGGAAGATCCAACTGATTGAAGCTGCATTCAAAAGTTCAATCACCAATGAGCTCACGACGTCTTCAAAGTTTTAATTATAAAAAAAAACAAGTCACTATTCAACCAATGATATCAATCACCATATATATAATTGTAAGGGACTATTCAACCAAAAAGCAGTAAATAAACAAAAACAAAATTGTGGTGGATAAAGTAGCAGTACCAAGTATGTGCTGATGGCAAGTGATCTGGGCTGCCATATGCCTTGTGTATCTGAAACTTCTGAGAACCTGAAATGCCTTGCAATGCACTAAAACCTTCTAAAGGCACCTGCAAACATTGAACAAGAGTTAAAAAAAAAATGTCACGTAAAAACTACTTAAAATTGTGATCTAAAAACAAGAAATTACACGAGACGGAAAAAAAAAATAACAAATTCCAATTTTTATTCCACGATATGCAGAAGGAAAGATAAAAAATTGCTTAGATCTTTAAAACAAGGTCATGAACAGGGAGAACCTACCTTCGAGGTCCCAGTCACAAACTGTAACAGGCGAGCCTTGTCCTCCTTGCTAAATCCTTGGACAACCTCCCAAAACCACTGTATGACAGGAGATGCAGCATTGTACCCAGAATGTTCAGTATTTGCTCTCAAGTCATCCACTGGGACAAATAAATAAATTAAAATTGATAGTCAAGATTCCAAGTCAGTAAAATAAAATCATTTTGTAAAAGTTTTTTTTTTTTTTTAAATGTATACACTACACTTATCGTTGAGGGTACGCAAAAAATGACAACAGAAACTCACAATCAATATCTGGAAGACCACTGATCAAGAGTTCAAATTCCTTGTCATTGAAAATAGAGATTAATCCCATAGAGATTAAATCATTGAATCCTTCTAGGAAGGCATTGATTTGAGGACGAATTGCAGTTGTCAGACGATGCTCAGCAACTAAATCAACGTATTGGTGCTTGTTTTCCTCTGTTACTTTAATGTTTCGTCCACCAGGAACCAGTTCATAGTCAGTTACCTGTATTATGTTTACAAAGTGTTACCATTAGTGTGCAAAACCAGCCCATGAAAACATGAGTTTTATAAATGGCTAATCAGGAGTATTAGTCTTTTTTTCTTTTTCTTATTCCTCTTTTAGCTAGATGGAGTGGGGAAATGTATTACTTGCGTCCTTTCATACAATATCAGCTTTTCCTCGTCAGCATCAATGCTGAAAGTAAGATCAAGAACATCACTGATGTCATTCTGCAAAGACAGAAAAATGAATCGAGTTAAAAGATGTTGGTCCTTGTCAACATGCACAGTAGAGAGTATTTTAGGAGTTTTTGGAGTTAAGAGGAAATTGCAACAGCTCAACATACCTCAAGCATCCACTTGAGGTTCTTATAGTAAGCAGGATCAATGGCTTCAATGTCATGATAAGTAACCTTAATCCCCAAGATATGCTTGTAGAAAGATCGAGTGAAATGGACATCCAAGAGTTGGCCATCAAAAAGTGCCTTACCAACCTGCAAAAAAAAGAGAAAAAAATAAGAAAAAAAGTCATGAATTTCTTGCACATGGTAATTCAATTCTATATGACCAATTAAAATTGAGCTCACCACTCGCCCAACAAACTTGAAATATGAAAGATGCTCTGTTTGGTAGACAGAGTTGGGATTTGGTTGAAAAGTTGACTCATTGCCCACAGTCGTAAATAGCAGTGCTCCCTTGTCAAAAATAACTCTGGACAACAATTGATACCACTCCCTTGTAAGTCCACCAGCATCAATACCTTCCTCTCCTTGAAAATGAACTGTCAACCTCCCCTTCAAATCTTGAGAAGAACGCATCCGCAACTGGTTATATGAATCTTCTAAAATATATGCTCTTCTAACAGATATTCTCAGAGCACTATGATGATGATCATACTCATGCTTTATTTTTGATCTAAAATGAGCCCGTTTGTTATCAAAATCAATAAAGCGAGGAACTTTCAGCAGAAGGGAGAAAGACTTTTCAAGCAGACCAGGATTTTGTCGAATAAAAGCATTAAGCAATTTCTTGTGCTTCTCCGTAAATTTCACGAAGGCAACATATTTTTCATCTCCTTTCGGAACAGGAGCTGAGGCTTTCTGCTGGTTTTCCAATGTGCTGGCATCTTCAACCTCAGAAAATGCAGCATTACTAAATTCATGAACAGCACCTGGAAGGAAAGGATGTAACTTCTCGCACACAACAAAAAAGGATTCAATATATGGCAAAATGTTCTGAGTGCCAGCAGGCAACGGAGTTGCACCAGAAGGTTTAGGCGTAGAAGTTTTATACGAAGTCAGTAAATCAGAAGCAGAATCAGAATAGGTCTCTATTTTGCTGATGCAAGCGCTTAGTTCCAGCCACAAAGGCTCAAAAACTGCACTTATGTCCCGTATCTGAGAAAGAGAAGCAGCATGCTCCTTCTCAGCAAGGTCCTGCAGATTCTTCTCTTTCTCTGATAGCGAAGTAACAAGAGAGCTCAATGCCTGCAGAACTCTTAAAATGGCAGCACCATCAGAAGATGTAGTGCTAAGAAGTGCTTTCACTGCTTCATCAAACATGCGTAACTCATCCATAGCAGATTTGGTTAAACACTGAACAGCTGAAGCAAGCTCAGTAATAAACAAGTTGCAATGGGTAGGAGCAATAGCTACCAACTTTTTCATTACCTCTGCAACTAGAGCATATGCATTATCCGACAATCTGGAAAAGAATCACAAATTGTCAAAAACCAAAGATACACAAGAGAATATTTTTTCAAACTCTCTTCTCATACTTGGACCATAACAACTTACAGATCACCAAACCGAATGACACGATATGCTACGATTTTATGTGTAAGATACCAACAAAAGAAAAGGCAATTATTTTCATACCCTTCTCGTGCAAGCAATGAACATAAAAGCCGAAGCTCAGTTTGTGGAAGGATAAGTAAAACAGTCTTAGGGTCACATTCATTATCCGCAACTGAGGTTGAAGGTTGAGGGGAATCAACCTTAGATAAGGAACCAATGGAAGAAATGCCACCTGATTCTGTATTTATCACAGAATCTTCTGTTTGGGGACCAGATGGTTGTTCAGAGACAGAAATCCCAGATTTTTCCTTGGAACTTGACTTGCATTCAGCACTATCAATTATGACCTCCAATAAGTTAAGCAACTGAAAGAAAAGAGAGATGAGTAAAATACATTATTGATTAAGCATGTAGATTCATAACTACAAGTTCCATGTTTTACAGATTTTAACCTGCTCAAGATGTGATATACTTCTCAAATAAAGGGGTTGATTCAAAAGGCTTAGAAGCAAGCCAATCGATATATATCCTTGCTGAATGTCGTTTACATCTTGTCCATTCTCATCAACAACCATCACAGCTTTACCACGAGTCAAGTCAGTAGTTTTCTTAGCTTCATGTGGAGCAGGGACAGGCAGCCTGAACTGAAGCAAAATCTTTGCCACATATGGATGATTCCGAGCCAGATAAGTTAAAGTTTCCAGCGCACGACGAGACACCAAGGGAGGAACTCCTATTAATATGGGAACAAACACGTTAGAACCCAAAAGCTACAATAACTTGAAAGATCAATACTTATTATCGAAGCAAAGGAGGATACCACTAAGACCTTCGGTGTTAGTTTCACTAGTAAAGATAAAACCAAAATACTTTTTGCACCCAAACATGCACAATAGCAATGCAGCTTCCTCCAGGTTTAAGGTCTAAAACCAAACAATTGCGACTTCTTTGACTAGAAAATTACAACTCTGACAACAATAACGATGTACTGACAATAGTGGATTACAAAAATACAAAACCAACAGGTTTAATAAATTAGAGTTCTATTAACAAGATGATGTGTCACCTCAGTTCTTCATATAGGATTAATGTTGTTAGAATCATTGGAATCTATTCACCCTAATATGACACATCATCAACCAAGGTAGACCTGGGCAACTAACACGACAATCATCATTATAAATCAAATAAGTCTTACCATCAAAGAATTGGGGACGTGAATACATCACATTTGTCTGGCATGCATAAAGCCGATAAGAAGCCACGCTAGCACTTAATTGATTACCAGGCTTTCTTGTATCAAGGATTAGCATGTCCATTAGAATTTTCACAAGAGAAGTCCTGGTTTCAGAATGAGTGCATAAATTCAACAGAAGCCTCTGCAGCTGACCTTTATAGAGCGGCTGCAAAACTATGCAACTATTAGTTTCCAGATCATAGGCGTACAATCATAGAAATAGGCAAAAATTTGTTAGTAAATTACCACCTGAACAATCCGAAGCAACCGAATAAACGCATGCAGAGCTTCTGTATCAACTAAAGCAGTTCCATCAGCTTCAACTACCTTGAACCCTCCAGACCTACGTGAGACAATACCCTCGATTCTTTCTAAGCCAGACCCAACACCTTCACCCCGTCTAGCAGTCTCACCTCTACGGTTTCTAGGATACATTCCAAAAAGGGTACGACGATTATAACGGGAAAATCTTTCACGCAGCATGTTTGCCTCCGCAACCAGAGAAGGTGTGAGATTGGCTAGAATAGCATCAGATGATGTCAACAAAACCTGTGTATGAGACAAAGTTAAACTTACAGCCTAGCAGAGCACATTGTTGTTTCTACAAATAAATGAACCGTGCACCTCTTCACGTAAATCAGAAGGGAATGTTGCAATTATAGAGACTGTATCCATTTCAATTGGTTGACCTTCCAGCTCCTGTGATTGATGCATCCTCTGTACTTGCTGTTGTGCCAGAACTTCTGCTCGGATATCAGGGGGAAGGGCTGCAAGGAATTCTGGATCAATATCTCCAGCATTTTGGAGTTCAGCATTTGCCGGAGGAGACACCTGACCCTGCTGTGCTGAAAGAACTTCGACTCTCAGCTCCACAGGAAGTGCATCCAAGAATGCAGGATCAATTGCAGCAGAACCAGCATTGCTGTCAATCTGTTGCTCAGCTGGAACATCTTGCTCGGTTTCTCGATTTGAGTTTTCTGATACTTCAGTTACACTATGGAGGGATATATCTCTTGTCCCGACAGTTGAAGAGTTCCCAAGAGGCAGATTGGTCCTTCTAGTGTGAGCTGCATGCACATCACTTGTCAGAATTGTATCAGTAGAACCTTGCCTCTCTGCTCCCTCATCATGGCCACCTGCACTTCCAATTTCTACATCTAGACTCCGGAGGCTTTCCCCTAAAGTTGCCCCACTTCCACCACTTTCCTGGCTAGTGGCCTCTACATCTCGCACGGATGCATCATGTTCATATTGCATCTCAACAGGTTGCAAATTAGATATATCTGCTACTTGTTGAGGTACACTTGAGTGGCACACATCAGTATTTTCCGACTTATCAATTGCAACAGTTGGAAGAGCCACATTTCCACTCTCATCATTGACATTATTTACAAGTGAGGCTTCAGGTCTTAGACCTGCTTCCAATTCTTGGGAGTTAACAGCTTCCCCTTTGCTTTGACACTCTACAACTGTATTTTGATCTGGTGTCTTGTCCAGAGTTGGTTGTCTCAATTGGGAAACAAGCAAATCCTCAAGACCTTGAAGCACTACACCTGTATTTGATACACCTTGTTGATTGTCATCCATCCACAAGTTCAAGCGTTGACCATGGCGACCATTTCTCAGCGAACGAAATATAGTATCCATCCGTGAAGAGGCACTCTCTGAATTTCCTCTATCTGGGAGGTGCATTTCATTTGCATTATCTGAAAAAGTTAGTATCCACCATTAGAAATCCTTGATTATAAATATAAACATATACGTACAATAAGGATCAGATCACCAAGGTGTTTACCTGATAGCCTAAGAGAGGTTTGGTGCAGGGATGAAGTTCCTACCAAAAGAGGATGCCGTGATGAAGCAGCATTATCACTAGTTCTACCCAAGAGACTGTAAATTGAAGTTGTACGTCCTTGATGCCGGGAACCAAATACTTCAACAGGCATCACATGGAGTGCATCATTAGGGTCTCTGCCCAAAACCTCAATATGGTCAAATACATTGATCCCATTGACGCTCTCCTCCAATCTCAGTATGACTCCATCTTCATCATCCTCATCATCTTCGTCATCATCCTCCAATACTTCCTCTTCAAATTCATCATCATCAATCTCGTGATCATCATGATTAGCACCAGGATGTTGGAGGTGATGGACTTCATCTTCAAGATCATTGTGCTCATCTTCATCCTCATCTACTTCATCTCCATCATCACCAGACATCTCCTCATCATCCTCATCATCTTCATCATCGTCTTCATCTTCATCAAGATTTTCTTGCCCATGTGCCTGGATATCAAATTGAATACCCATGCTATCAATCCCATTTTCTAGACCCCTTGTATCTTCTGAAGTTTCATGCATGTAGTCACCTTCAGAAACCGGAGCAAAGCCTACACTAAGATCTTGGTCATGCTCCATTTCATCTGTAACAGCCTCAGAGCCACCAAAGGACTGCATAGTGCCATACTGCTCCATGTGTTCAGGTGGAATAGAATCATGATGGGATTGGGAAACTGCATCCATAGATTGGGACGTGTCACCCAAATAATCTGCTTGTCCAGGATGATCCGGATCAGGTTTTGCGGAAATATTTCCCTTTCCAGAATTGGACTCAGCAGCATGAACATGCTCTTTGGTAACCAACTCCAGAGCTTTAATAAGACCTGTAACAACCTTAGGTGAGTCGGGATGGTCCAGGTCCAACACCCTGAGCATTCGAGTCAATGACCCAATCAGACCTACATCTATAAAAGTTGAAGAACCTTCTGCCAAGGTGTAGGAACCAGTAGGCGTGCGAGCAGCCAAGACATCATTAAGCAGATCAATGAACGCTTGAATTTTATTGTTAGGAGGCCTGAAACTATTACACGAGTCAACAAAGTCATTAAAAATGTAACTGATCTCAGTGAAAACCCTCTTCCTTGCCTCTGAAGATCGAACACAAGATGCAACCAAGAACTGGCTAGCCCTGCTTGCTAATTTGGGCCTCCAATCACCATCTACCCTCTTTTCTTTTTTCAAATTTCGAGTGTATGGGAGAAAAGTGAAAAGAACATGATGGAATATTCCACCAGTGCAAGTCTGACCCTTTTGGTGAGGGGCCCTGAAACTGTAAACTTCAGCATCTCTACGAAGCAGAACATGAGCAGATGATGCATACATCGTCAAAATCTCTGTCAAAAGCTTCAGGATAAAGACAACCTTTGCAAGACTTGCAGAAGCTTCTTGGCTACTGGTTTCATTATCTTCAGATGCACTTGCAATGGCTTTTCCTTTACCTTTTATAGCAGACACATCAATATCCATGTCAGTTGGCAATGAATTTCCAGCAGATGTGTCGGTGAGCATATCATCTTTCAAGGGAGGTACGTAAGCACAAACAAATTCTAAAAGAAGCTCAATCACAGCAACAAATGTCTGAGGATATTTTCTGTGTGCTTTGACAATTTTAAAATTTGAATCATGAATTTTTCCATGTCCGTTCCCAGATATCAAAAGTTTGTCTTTAGCCATAGTTTTCTCCTTCTCCTTCTCTCTACTTTTATCTTTGTACCGATCCTTCAGCAAAACAATGTAGGGCCTTTCACCAACCATTTCAACTTGGCAAACAGATTGAGCAGCCTGCATGAATATCACCGGATCACGGGAAATAGCAGAACTTAGACTTGAGAGAAAATTGCGAGGTGAAACCCTTCCATTTGAATGCCTGTTAGCAGCAGCCACAAGGCTGTGCCTTATCTCAAATTCCATTGCCTGCTGAAGAGTTTGAGGATCTTCAAGGACGTGACGGATTATGGTAGCAGCTATGTTGTCAAACCCAGGAAACAGACAAGTAACTGGCAAAGAAAGCAATAAACTCAGACCCCCAAAGTCATGAAACCTCGCAGCAATAGCATGATTTTTGGTGAGAGTAGAGCAGAGCTGCAGAACAGCATGCATTGTTTCAGACGGAAGCTGGCTTTTGATACAAGAACAAGTAATCTCAATGAGTCTCTTTTGTTCTTTGACTTCTATATGTTGGAAAGATAACCCAAATGCAGACTGCAACTTATTTTGTTTATCCTCGACTATATTGATTGATGTTTGCTGGCTACTAATAACTTCGTTTTTCTGTTCTGCAATTGCAGGATTTAGTTTTTGATCTGCCTGCAACAATCGATCAATGGCAAGAAAGGCTGTTGTTATCCACTTATGAACTTGAAACTTTTCGCCGTTACTCAAACCAGATTCCCATAGTGAAAGTAAATTCGTGGCAACTTTTACCAAACCATTTTTGGAGGCAATTTCTCGTGCCACTGCATCTTCTTGAAAAATTAAAGCAAGAACATGAAAAAGGGCAGATAGAATGGTGCCATTTGCACTGTCAGAGATCATGCTACAATCCTTCACACGGTCAACAATGAACAAGATAATATTTGACCTGTATTGGCCATCATTTTGAGAACACAACATCACCAGGAGGTCCCTAATTGGAAAAGCCAGAGGTTCTTTCATCTGCAGAAGCATTGTGCACATGGACAGCAACTCTTCAACAGGAGGAAGTTGGACCATCTGTTCTTCTATCTGATGAGCAGTGTCACTTGCCCCAGCTTCCTTGTCATGAGACTCAGAGTTGCCAAGTGACATGGCTAGTGCGCGAGCAAGTTCATCATCTTCTTGGGTATCCTCTGGGTGAGAAAACAACCACTCCATTGCAAGTTCCACACTATTTGATCCAACTTGTCTCAAAGCTTCCTCTGCTCTGGACCGGGGAAATCCCATCTCTACGATTGTTGAAATAGTAGTCTCATTAGGAAGGGGGCCAGTAATACGAGCACTGTTGCTACTATTGGTATTCTTCACTTCAACACCAGAGTAGACATGCCTCATAATAGAAATAATTGTAGTAATGAAATCTACACCGCAATCAACAAACTGGGGATGAGTCCAAACAGGAATCACAGTCTTCAGCACCGCTGATTGAAGGACCTTTACAAAAGTCTCAGCATCACGTGGAAAAGGAATATCTCCATTTGCTAGAGGTTGTATAAGCAAGTGTTTTGTGAAAGGAGATAAAATAAGAGAAGATGTCACTAGATGGTCCATGAGTTTACCATAGCTTGCCAAAGAACCATATATCCATGAATGATCAGTCTCTTTGTTTTCATCCTGCTTTAGATCCCCATCATCAGTTTCCATAGGAGATGCAGGAGGTCTATTGACTGTGAAGATTAATTGACTAGTTGCTTCAAACGTTGTCAGGACTAATTGAACAACTCCATGTCCATACAAGCAATTTAGCAAAATAGGATTACAAGAATCTGGTCTCTCAAGCAAACTTCCATCAATGAAATCAATCACCTTGCCGAAATAGCGACATTTGGTTGAAACAGATGCCTCTGAGCCATAAGCAAGTACATGGCCCTCAAAATTCATGTGATCCAATGCAATTTTGGCAAAAGTGGAAGCCACAGCTTTAGAAGAAGGGGACACGTTAACAATATCATCTCGACGACGAGAAGAGTGCAACATGACCTTTCCCAGCTCCTGAAACATATTGGTAATATGAAAAGAAAGTGATCTCACCATATCGCAGCAAGAATTATAATACGATCTCTGTTTGTCAAATTCTTTTCTGTTAAGCGTCCCAGAAGATGAAGATCCAGAATGATATGACTGATGGCCAGCTCCAAACTGCATATTTGAAGAACCATCAGCGTTTGATCTTTGTTGGGAACTAGTTGCACGACCAAGATCATGATACAAGCTGATGATGTCAAAAAATTGAGATTCAATACTCCATCCTGGTGTCCTCCTTCGTAATGGATCAATGAACTGACGGAAAGAATTAAATCTTTGCTCCTCAGGTTCACATACGTTCATTTCAGACTGTTGTGTCTCAGAAGCATGAACAGCAGTATAATCCTCCCTCTCAGGCTTAGCATCCTCAAGACGAGCAATTTCCCATAACACCTCACGATGGACTCGCCCAACATCTTCTAGAATCTCTTTACCACCATTTCCAAATTCTGTAAGCAATGCAGTAACCCAGCGGTTGTCCTTTGAAGCAGCAATGAAAAGAAGGAACTCAACAAGGAAAAGTGAAGATGATATTCCACCCTCAGCTGTCATTCTGGGATCCAGAATGAATGTCCCAGAAACTAAATTAAGTTCAGCCAAAGCTTTCTTCAGATGCTCCCCGAGGGAGGAGCAGAATGCATGGGCAAGTGCAGCAGAGTGATTGTGAGTAAAACCCTGAAAGACCATGGCACTATGCACAGCAATAGACATACCATTAGATGATTGCACAATATTAGGTCGTAAGAGAACCTTTACTAAAGCCTCAATTCCTGACTTCTCCACAAACAACCGACATGCTTCGGAATTTTCCATCGTTTTGTGGATCAGTACCATAAGATGAAAGATAGATAATTGAATAAACCGCTCATTACTGATCCCATCTGCAGCTGAATCTACTGCACTGACCAGAGAGCAACGGCCTTTCTTTTCCTTGTCTTCAGAATCCATTTCCATAGACGTACTCCCATTAGCTTTATCTAACAACACTCTGCCGTTAATGTCAGCAAAGGAAGTAATTTTACCAATAATTTCAATGATAATGTCAACACCTGTGCTTCTTAGTAAAGATACATGGCGCAGAAGCTCCTCCATAGCATTGGCCAAAGGAACAACAGCATCATTCATTGCGATGGCATACTTCTTGCTGGTGAAAATGTCAACAAGAAAATGTAATGCTGAACTTTCCTTCACTGCCTCCAAACCCTTGGCATTCAGACACAAAGCACCAAGACCGTTCGGTACACATCTGATAGCTTTTGAAGAAGGAAGGATTCCAGACAATACAGAAGATAAAAATGCATCTGGAAGACCCATTTCATGTAGAACTGAAAAACAAGTTGGGTCTTTATGGATAACTTCACTCATAACAGTCACAGCAGAGTTATAAATGTCACCACCAAATTTATCAACATTTCTAAATATCAGTGACAGTGTAGCAGGGAACGAACTTTCATTTGATTGCTGGGATCTAGAAGAGTTTCCCGGAGTATATGTAGCAGATCCAAGTGCTTTCAGTGAAACCCTGATGAGCCTCTTCTGTAAGTAAAACTGATCATCGCCACATTTTGAACTTGCACCAATGACCATTAAATTGTCATTAGCAAAACCAACAACTCTATGTACTTCTGTTTGCAACCTCTGGACTAAAAGTTCAATTCCTCCCAACTCCTTGAAAAGTGATACAGCTGAGCTACTGTAATCCATGAGCTTTTGAAGTGTTTTCACAGCATAACAGACAAGGTTCAAATGTGTAGGATCAGTATCCTCCAAAAGAGGCAAGAATGTAGCAACCATGCCCGATCCCCTCACACTACTCCCTGCTGCTGAGGATGAAATGACATGGAGCAAATAGAACTGAAGAAGGGCTTCAACAAAAGCAAGAGAGGAAGGATCACTGGAGGTTTTAAGTGATAAGAAAGCTCTCTGAAGCACATTCAAGAGAATCATGCAATTTGCCCCAGCAAAACTAATACTAGATCCGCTTAAAATACGTGCCCGCTCAAGAGATGCTGAATATGCAGCTAATTGGGCACCCAATGCAAGCATAGCAAGTGTTCTAATGTTCCCAGAGATAGTTTCTTCAGACCGTACAATCCTGATTAATTCATTTGTATACTCAGGCTCATTTGCAAAGAAGGACACCAATTCTTCATGAGCATCCCTAGACTGAACAAGCACAATAAAAGCAAGAAGGCAAATCCTGCTGTACAGCCTGCATATTCGGGGGGAATGGAAGGCACGTGCATATCTGATCCTGGTCAGCAATGAGAATCTCAGTTCAGAGGGTACCCTAAACACTTCGATGCACTGTTTCATCACTGTAACATCATCCTCCTTCCGTAAATGGAGATCAGGTATGTGTATAACTCTCGAACTAGAGGAATTTACATTACTACTGCTTTCTTCCATACTACAAACATCACCAAGTAATTCAAAATAAAGGGTGGAACCTATTCGGTGCTGCGACTTTTCACCATCAATTTCTACATCTGAAGGAAACAAATTAAGTCCTTCATCTTGCTTGGTCTCATTTGCAATGACACATGAATATAGGCCCAACCCCTCTTCCTTGCTTCCCCAACCCTGTGCCAGAGACAGGAGATTGCTGTTTACTGAAGCACAACTGATCAACTTTCCACTTCCATGCAGTTTTGATGGATTTATTTTCACAAGTGCAGAAAGCGTTTCTAAGGCAGCAATAACAATCTCAGGATCTGTTGAAGCCATTAGAAGGTTGAAATGCTGAAAAGCATAAAGGTTTTTAGATTAGGCTAAACAATACCATTGATCCCTAAACTTTAACTAAATTCACATTTAAGTCCTCAAATTTTTAAGTTCTACAATTTAGTTACCAAACTTCTAAAATTTTACATATAGGTCCCTAAACTTTTAAACCTTGCAAGTTAGACCCAAACTTTTAAAAATTCACACATAAGTTCTAAAATTTTGATTTAAAAACATGTATTTTAGTACATAGGATGGGACCTAGATGTAAATTTCAAAAGTTTGAAACTAAATTGTAGAATTTAAAAGTTTAGAGACCTATGTGTGAAATTTTTAAAAACTTGTTGACCAAATTGTAAAATTTAAGAGTTTGGAAACCAATAGAATAGTTGAGCCTTTAGATCATAAGAAATCCAATTGAACAACATACCAACACTGGAGCTAACATCTCAAAATGAGGCTAAAAAAAGAACAATGAAGAGCAAAGAAGGTAATTGATTTGTAACGTCAAAATAAGAGAAATACCTCTAAGCCATCAAATGAACTCTTGTTGGGGCAGTTCTCTAAAATTGTCTGCATCACTCGTAGTATCTGTAAAACTGCCTGTTTTGGAAAAGGCCCATCATCTTCTAAGATTTTATCTGACAAGAGAAGGTCATTCCTACAAGACAAGTATGTCTTGAAATATGTATCAAAATGAAGAAAAAGTGGCCTCCAATGGTGAAAATTTCCCTGCAGTCAAAGCTAGATAAGTGAATGAATAAAAAGGTAAACCACTTGACACTTCAAAATATCAGTATACTCACCTTACTGTACTCCCATCGGAAACCAGAAAGAGGTATTTGTATATCTTGTAAAGGACACTGGATCACTTTGTCTATAAAGGCTTTAATGCTAGGAAGCTGCAAAAAATCGAAACCAAGCAAAGTAGTAGCAGATTAAATAAGAAGCAAAATGGGACATAAAAATTTGACGGATACTGAAGAAATCTAATTGTGCGTATCATAATGGTACCAGAGACCAAGATCAATTTCTTTAATTTCTCAATCATACTAATGTATTTAGCTATCTCAGCAGATATGACATAAACATCACAAGCCCCTACAATGGGCTTGCCTGTAGAAAGTTCATTCACAAAAAGCAAACAAAGCCTAAATTAAGACAGAGATAAGTTATTCACAGAATATAATGTTGACCACCATGTAAAAACATCAAATCTGGTTCATGTAATCAAACATTGAAACAAAACATTTCTTCTTCTTTTTTTTCCTTTTGAAAGCTCTACTCTAACAAGGATTATTTCAGTACAAAGTTAAAAGTCACAATTTGAATAAAATTGATATAAATACTGAATTCTATAAATCCCTTTCTGAACATATGCCAAATTGTAAATTATTTTTGATAAAAGGCCTTTGTTGTAAACTCTAGAAATTCAATGATGCCAAGGTTACAGAGATTTCAGTCAATAAGAAAAACAATGAGACATTTGATAGGCATGTATGCATGTATCCATGCATGTTATACACACACACACACACAAAAAAAAATCCTCGCCGCTAGCTTCTCAAAGGTTATAAGAAATGACTTATTTGAGAATCCACCACAATACCAAAGAGGGCAGGCACCCAAGCTCTAATATAAAACTGAGCCAGGCTTTCATTTTAATGGTAAGCCATCATGTAAATCATGTCTGGTTTTACATGGCAAACAAAATATTTAAAAAAAACACTAACAGAAAATCCGAGCAATAAATATAAACGATAAACATAGATAATCTGTTACAAACTCAATGTTTTTCAGCAGTCAGCACCATTTAAGTACACCTACAATGACATTCACTCAAAAGATAATTCTTCTCTACAACGTAGCTTGCTAAACTTTCAAATGCTTCATGTGTACTTTTTCCTCTATGATTTTGACTTGGACCTTTGAAGACAAGTAGAAAATATTCAATTAGTAATGAGCATATATAAGTAGGAAGAAGACATGCAACTCTTACGATGACACAAGCAGCAAAAGTTTTAAGCACTCCTATCGTCTAAGTTATATATTGGATGGGATGCAAACAATGAATAATACATGTAGACATCAGAATGAAAGATTAATCATGATACAATGATACATGACTAGAAACATTGCAGCGGTTAAAAAAAAAAAACCTTATCACTTAAAGAAAAATGTGTCGGAAGCATCTCATGTCCCCATAAGAAAAGGAAAAAAAAAGTTCAAAATAACACAGGATGCAAAAGAGTTACATGCATAGAAAAATATGTAGGGATTAATAAGAGAAACAAGCCAAAACAAATATGGCACATATTTCTGAATAGAAACAGTCCTAGAAAGATAATAAATTGTGGATGTTTTCCATTTTAAATAAAAAACAAACATTTAGCCTTTCTAGCATTTATCATCTGCTTCACAAGGAATCTAGTAAACATTTTAGACTAACTTATAAACTAGGAATGCTGGAAAACTTTAAACAATTGTCAAATGTATCCATAATAAAAGTTAACAGTTCATCCATGAAGACTGAAATTGAAAATCTGCATGTCAGCCTGTTTATTTTTCATTGTTTGATCTACCATCAGCTCATCCTAATATAAACCGTACTACATTTGTAATATAGAGACATATCAAGGCCAAACATGTAACAGGGATAAAGAAAAACTAGAAAGGTAATTCAAACAAGAAATCGCACAAAGCAATCATTGAAGATCCATAATACAGCTGTGTTTGATCTTAAGGAAGGGGAAGCAGTGTGGTAATATTTAACTGTATACGATGCACATGATGTGATGATTAGGCGTACATAAAATGACTGTTACTAAACCAGGACGTTTTTCCTGATCAATTTGATCTAAGCAACATGCATAACCATTAAGTCTTGTAGCTTGTGCAAGCTATTTTCTAATTCCAAATCAGTAAAAACCTATTGGCTCATAATCAGAGTGAAAATCCGAAACTACATAAATTTCACCAAACGTAAAAACACAAAACACAAAAGTACATAGTGACTACTGCAAGAGTCAGCAAACCCAATAAATGAGGTCAAACTAAAAAACGAAAAACTCTTACTGGTTCACAAATAGAACCTAGTTCCCCAGAATCCAGATCAATACAATAATCAAGATACATATTTATAAAAGCATGTAGAATAATAGATACAGACGCATATGTCTGTATTTATATAAATAAATAGAAAAACCACTCACTGCTTCAGAATCCAATTTGAAAGAAGGACCTAAAGCGCCATTAGCAGACAGAAGTTGGCGCAGCCTCGAGGGCAAGCTCGACCTCATAGTCGCCATTTCTCAACTCAGCTCCTTCACTCTTAGATACTGCCCATAAAAGTAAAATCAAAATAAACATCCATGAAATCGACGATTAAACTAAAATCCTATAAAAAAACCAAACCCAACCAAAAAAATATAAACCAATATTTCAAATACTATTCCTAAAAATAGATCGGATAGATATGTATATACAGAAGAAAATAAGAGTACCTGAGAGAGGAACGAGACCAGAGACAGCGATGCATATACATCCGGAACTATGAGAACACAAGGAGAGAGAAACCCCAAAACAAAGAGAAATGGGGGAAGGGTGGGGTTAGTGAAGGTCTGTGTTGTTAGTAGCTAATTTTTTTCTTTTTGTGTATTTTTATTATTGTTTTTCATTATCTCCGACACCTTGGAGAGGAAGAGAATGTAACATAAACGATAAAAAAAAAAAAAATTAGTTGTATTGAAGAGTGAATATATTTTTGAAAAAAAATTAAAATTTAATATATTTTTTTTATATATATATATATATATTTTTTTTTTGTTATACTCAGAACTTTTATACATTTCTTACAAAATTCTTCACATAGGGGTGGCGTCGGGAGCCAATCTGTGTCGTAACTTGTGATTGATAACACGACCGTCTTTACAATTTTTCTTTTATTATTAAATTGTCTTTTTCTCAAGATTGCAAAAATAAAGTTCACTTAAGAACTATAAAACTACAGCATTAAAACAGTGTTTTGTATTTTATTGATATTTTATCTTTAAAAATATATATTTTAATCTCTCTTTTTTTTTTAAATAATACACATTAATTTCAATTTATCATTATTAACATTTTAATTTATGATTTTTATGTATTTTTTAAGAAAATAATTTTGAATTTTTGATTGTTTTCTAAAAATTTTAAAAAATAAATTGAGTAAGAAAAAAATGGTAAAAAATTTAATAATATTTTTTAAATAGTTATGGCACCAATTTTATATTTATTTATTTATTTATTTAATTTTTAGTAAAAAAAAATTGAAATCTCAAGATTGTCTCTATTAAAAATTCACGTGTAAATTATGTGTCAATAAATTAACTATTTTTTAAAAAATTATATTTAATTATATTTTTTGAAAAATTAAAAAACATATTATATACCGCTTGAAATAAAATTGATTAAAATATATTTTTCGTAAATGTAAAAGATCAATAAAATGCCAAACTCATTATAACGCTCTTATGCATAATGCTACGAACCACTTACATATTTACCCTTGTTAAATATACCTCAAACTTAAAATGCATGATAATTTTATGAATTTATTAAATAGTATTTTATTGACTACAGCTAAGTCTTAATTCCATAAAAATGTATTAATAAAATATCTCCTCGTTCATAAAATAAATGCACATAAATTTAATAAAATATTTTATTTAAAACAATATTGTTTGATAGAATATTTTGGGCTTGTATAAATATTTTCATTTCAATCAATAACATAAAAATTTTAATGCTCGTCTTATTTATTGAATTTTGATTTAGACATTGAACGTCAAAGCAAAATTCACTTAGCAACCAAAAATCACGTAAATGAAAAGAAAAAAAAAAGTATAAAAGCAAGAAAATTAGGACATCTTAAAAAATATATTTGGCTTGAGGATAAAATTTGTTTTAAATGAATAAATGATTGAAATTAAAATTCTAAAAGTAAATATAGTATTTGCTAGGTAGAAAATTCAAATCCAAAATTATCATGGTAAATAAAAGGTTGAAATTGAAAATTATAAAGCTATTTGAATGTGATTAGGGTATTAAAGAGGTCGATAAGATATAGTATTGTTTAGTAAAAATTATGTAATAGTTTTACCGACCTTTGTGAACATCAAATTAATAGGAAATATGTGGTAGATTCATATGCATGAGGAGGGTTGTAAAGAAATTAGACTAAATTGAGCCGAAATCTAAAACTTAGATCCAACTAAATTGGTCCAAACAGTTTATATATTATTTCAATCCAGGCTGATTACAGTTCCAACCACATGCCAACGTGCTACCAGCAGTCTTGCTGTTGCATGATGTTTTTAATTTTATTTATCTAATATTCCCTTAAAAAATAGGGACATAAAAAGAGTAGCACGTCTCAAACTTGGGTACACTCAGAAGAGAGAAAGCATTCCAACCACAACACCACCAGGCATAACCTCTTGTCTTATTTTTCCATTTATTATATATATAAATGGTCAAATACCATAATTGGATTAGAGTGTATAAATTTAACCGGTCCAATCAAGTTAAGTAAATTTTTTAAAAGCTGAACTGGATCGTGTACACTCTTATACATGAGAAGAATTATTGTATTTAATGTTTGACTTATTTTAAGTTAGAGATGACAATGGGTCAGTTTTAGTCAGATTCGATCTGATCTATTTTGACATGCGGTTTAAATTAAAATGAATTATTTTAAACAAAATGAGTTCGGTTCGGCTTAGGTAATATTTGCGGGTCAAAACTGAACTGTTGGTCCCATTTTTTTTATAATTATTTATGTAATTAAAGTTTGTAGTAAATAAGTGAGTACTTGAATGGTGCCCCCAAATCGAATTGAACAGAACTGTTTTAAATAAAATGAATAATGTTCCGGTCTATTTTCAAACTGTTTTTCCCTGACCCGTTTTGATCTAAATGGGTCGGATACATACGGGTATCCGAATCGTCAGATCAAATTACCATCCCATTTTTAAGGGTTATTTTTATAAAATTAAGTTTAAATAATATTGTCGTAATTAAATATCAAAATATACTGTTTTTATTGCATGTGTCTCACCTTTTCTTTTCTTTTTTTCTTTTCCAAATTAATAATACAAATATAATGCTAAAATGGAGAGAAACACGCACTCTTACGGGCATCCATGTAAGATTTTTATTTTATTTTTTAGTTGTAAGAATTACAACAGCAATCCCTTGGCATTGATATTGTGGTTCTCCAGAGACACAATGGAGATGTTTGTTGTTGTCTTGTAACTATTTTCTTCGAGTCACGTGCAATACTTGGCAATTTAAATGCTAAATAAATTTAGCAAGCAAAAAAAAAAAGTAATGCAATTTAAATCTCTATCTATTCTATTCTATTATTAAATTCTACTATAAAAGATGAAATTTTCACATTAAATTAAATTCTACAATAAAAGAGAGAAGTTCTCACATTAAATAAAAAATTACAAAATTACCCTTACTTTTAAAAGTTAGACAATTTTAACCCCTCCTGTTATGAGTTGTCATTATTCTATCAATCAAATATTTTAATTCTAAGTAAAAAAAATATTATTAAATTTGCTATAAAAAGTTTTTATTAGTTGTAGCAAATTGATCAATTAATTAACTTAATTTTTTTGTATCGTTTGGTCACTATTAGAATTTTTTCCTATTATTAATTATATATAGCATTTATAAACAAAGCTTAATCGTAAATTGTGACCGTTTTTATAAAATAAAATAAAAGGTTTTGTGATAATTAATTTATCTTAATAATTAATGGGTATTTGAGAAGATATTTATTATTTGTAATTGCTAATTTTTTTATACTATAATTATATCTAAAAAAATGTTACATAAAAAATGAGTACATTTTATAAGAGAGATAAATTTAAATCTCTTTGGCCATCTTTTTTTTATATTTTATTCAATTTTCTCTCTACTACGTCTATGTATTCACATCATATTACTCTCTCTATTGTATTAAAATTATTCTGAAAGATCTACTAATTATTGATGCATATGGAAATAAGTTTGCAGTATTACGTACCCACAAATATTCAAATAAATTTAGCCCTTAAAAGCAATACTTGTCATTATTTTTATTGGTAATATTTTAATTTTAGATGAAAAGTTACATTTTTTATGTAAATTTAATTGATTATATTTTGTTATGTAGTGGAAAAACAATTTTAGTATATTTCAATTTCAAAAAATTTAAACAAATGGTCAATTGTAATCCAAATCAAAACTCCCTCTTAAAAAAACTAATTAATATATCTTTTGTTTCTTAGTTGAAATTTTTTCTTTACCTACTGAAATTAATTATAATTATAATTATAATTAATTAATGCGACACTTAAAACTCCTGAGCCATGTAACGCTTCCTCCTTTTTCTCTACAACAAAATTTCCCTTTCTTTAACCTCTTACAATCATCATGCATGCATGCATCCTTTAATTCTGTGTAATGTACTCCATTTTCGACACTTCTCTTTTCACATTTTATTTTCTCATTTGTACCTATTCCTCCTTGATCTCTCAGGTAGACAGAATTTTGTCTTTCAGTACCACCCTCTTCTTCCTGATCTTTTTCTTTTTAGCACTTTTGGAAAAATTTTGTTCTTTTACTACCTTATATATATTCTTCATTTTATGGATTTTACGATTAATGAAATTATAATATTTGATGTGAAAATTTTTTGTAGTTCAAACAGTAAAATTCTCAATTTTCTTATTATGAATCAAATTCGAATATCACTCAAATATGTAAGTATAATTTTTACTATTACTAAAA
The DNA here is from genome assembly GCA_029378325.1 of Elaeagnus macrophylla. Taxonomy (NCBI): domain Eukaryota; kingdom Viridiplantae; phylum Streptophyta; class Magnoliopsida; order Rosales; family Elaeagnaceae; genus Elaeagnus; species Elaeagnus macrophylla. The sequence goes on from CM055653.1 coordinate 14,044,801, forward strand.
AAAAATATGGGACTTTAGTATTCCTATAAAAAAAAAAGTTAAAATATTTCATGTTTGTGTTCTTTATTTATATATATATATATATATATATATATATATATATTGTCTTTATTTTTCAATACTAATTAAGGTGAAGTGTTTAATCTGTAAGTATTACCTACCTCTGACCACGAATTAATCCATTACATACTAATCATTGGCATAGTCTTTACATCCTTTATTACTTACCAGTATATATATATATATATGCTTCTTTTCCTTTCAATAACATCAATTTTCCAATTACTACTATTTTGTGAATATTAATAAAGTTTAACCATAATATAAATAATATGTTCGTTTATCTTTCTATTAATTCAACACTGGAGTTCTTGCCAAGACTTTTGCATTAATTTATTGCCGATCAATGTCAGATATTTTGTACCTTATTATTATCTTTATTTTGTTAATTTTATTTGTGTTTTTAATTACTTTATGCATTTTAGTGAGTAATGCGTTGTAATTATGCAACATACTTATTGATATTAAATTATTGTTGTTGTCTTAAATAACGATTATAATATTATCCAACAAGGTAAAGTCTAATTTGATAAGAAACATGGAGAAAGCAAAATTAATGCTACAAGCGTCTGTATAAATAAAGATAGTTTTCAAGAGGCCTGTTATTTAGGCATATTACATCGTAAGATTCATCCCTTTAAATTAATTACATGCATAAGGTGCGAAATTAAGAAATGTAATCAAAATAACGTAAAATTCGTATGATTTAATATATTGATATATAAGGTTAAAGAGTACAAATAATTATTAGACCTACCTCACATTGTAGGAAAATTGGTACCTAATATTTTTTATAGTATCAAAGCTGTGGCACAAACTCCCAAATAATATGAAATTTTTAAGTTGATGATTGTCGTTGCGAAAAGACAAGAAAATTCACTCTAAAGAAGTACGCTCAGGCTTAAGAAGAAATATTAAAGAGTATAAATGATTGTTAAGTCCATCTCTTATAAGTTTGAATTTTTGAGAGAATTTATACCTAACACTTTTTAATATATAATGGGTCTTTTGCATGTATCCTCTCATTTTTAAAATATTTTTATGTTATTTTTGATAATTTTTGCAAAATTCAATTTAGATACATGTTTTATTTTGTATTTTCATGATCTAACTCCTTTCAGCTTGAAATTAGAGAAACATTTCTATATATGTTTATTTTGTCTTTTTTATTGAATTATGATTCATTGGCAGGCTCCACTTAATTTGCAACTTTCATGGGATTAATGGCAAGCTCGATCATATATATATATATCTCTGTGTTTTTCAAGAGTGCATGAGCCTCTTTTTGCATATTTACATGGACATTTTTAGAATAGATAAATATGAATTTTACATATCTTTAATACCAAAAAGAGTTATTCATTACTTGTTCATTTTGATATAATTTTTTAGCTGATGAAACAATTTTTTTGTGGATCTAAGAAATAATGAGCAATTGTGGTAACTTAAATTTATAATACAAGTCTTAATTTATTTCAAATTGCATTAATTGAATAATTATCTTAACATTCATCTAAATTCTAAATAACTTTCACATATTTCAAAGCACGTTTACTGTTGCTAGTGCAACAAAAGTTGCAAGATTTATTAATTCATTGTTTGCTCAGAGGAAGTGCTACAAATATACATTCACATCTTTAACTGAGACGTTACATCACATGTATCACTTGGTGTTCTTGGAAAAATTATCGCAAAACACATTGAGTTTTTATATTTTGTTACAAATATTTCTAACATTTTTAAAATATCACAAATATATTTAACATTACACAATTATGTTGTATGTTACATATAAAAGCAAAAGTTATAATTAGATTTAAAAGTTTGAAAAATTTGCATCAAAATCCCTTAGTCCGCTCATATCAAAAAATAAAATAAGCACTGATGCGAGAACAAGAAAATAATGTTGTCAATAACTCATTGTCTCTGATAATAATATTGTGTATATATTATTATTATTATTATTATGCTATTTGAATTTTTGTGTAAGTGATAATCTTTTCTTATATCATTGATGTTGAATTTTGAAAAAAATGATAGATTTAAATTTGTAACTGTTATATTTGTTCAAATCCACTGATGAATAAATTTATTTGTTCCTAAGAGGGCATCCCTACTCCGGTAGAGAAAGGGGAAAAAAAATTGAAATATTGTCTTTTGGCTTACAAATTGAAGGAAATATTGAGAAGAAATAGAAACTTAGAAAGTGCGGGGCAAGGGTGGGTGGGTGGATGTGGGGCCTGTGGCAAAACAAAGGGAGAAAATATGGCTTGTCCTTTCTTCTACTTTTTTTTTTTTTTTTTTGGGCTTTGAACAAGGGTTTAATAAAAAATTCAAAAATTGATCTTATTTATTCATAAAGGGTTCCTTTATTATTCTTCATATCTAAATATAAAAAATAATTCAGTTCGAAAAACAAAAGCCAAAAACATTTTTCAAATATAAATGTTCAGATCACACATATTCAAATAATCAAATTAATAAGTTGTCAATGCTCATGACTTGGACAAAATTTACACAGTATTAAATAACTTTTTTTGGTCAACGTTCCTAGTAATCATCAAAGGCATATTCATAACAAAAAGATTAACGATAAATTTAATATACAGTATTAAATAATTTTTTTTAACAAATATTTTGACTATATAATTTTTTAACTGTCATATATTTGTAAAATTATATCATATTTTATAAAATAAAAATTGTACAACAATATACAAAATTTGATCTATTAATAAGTGTAAATTTAAATTGTACTAAACATTTAACTTAATATTTTCAATTAAAAGATTTTGTCTATTTACTTTTTTACCATCTTAAATTAAAAAGAATATTTTTTTAAATGTAAGAAAAAAATAAAGAGAATATTGTATGAGATAACATTTTCAATAGATGCTTTTATTTTTAATCATTTACTATTTTTAAACACATATTCATTTTTTTTTTTATATAAATTTAAATGCATAAAAATTGTCAAAGTTTCAACAACTACAAGGATAAATGGTTACAAACAAGTAACAATATACCTCCAAGTTGTATGAAGACCTAGTTTGTCCTAAAATTTAATTCAAAAACATGTATAGTACTATCTAATATAAAACCTATGTATAAATTTTTAAGTTTGATAATTAAATTGTAAAATTTAAAATTTAAAAAATTTATGAGTAAAATTTTTAAAATTTAAAAACTAAATTATAATTTAAAAATTTAAACATCTAAATATAATTTTAATTAAAATTTAAAAATTAATAAAATAATTAAGTTCTTTATAAAATGTAAGCTACATGCCTACGTTAACAAGCTTGTCCTTGGCCTTTGAGAATTTCTACAAGGGCTCTCTTTCGTTAAAGCCTTACAATTTTATGGTTCAAAATATTAGATTTATTGCCTCCGCGTAGCAGCTTTGTCGGCTCAACTTTACTTTTTTTTTTTTTTTTTGCAGTACGGTTGTTTTTTAGATAGTAGTTAATTTAAACCTTTTAGTCCTTCTAGCTTTCTTTTGTCTTTACTGCTCCACAAACATTTCAAAATATTTTGCATTTTTGGTCAACAAATCTACTCTTCTATGTTCGGCTTCTTTGGCATTAATTCACTAGAAAATGTTTCATAATTTGTGAAGAAAATAATAGATCATCCTTATAAGACTTACAAAATTCATAGTATTTATGAGGAAAAAGCTTCGGGGTCCTAAAATAATTCAGAGAGCATCTGTGAATAATACTTCAACATATCTTGCAAATTATTTGTATCCTAATACAATACCAATTCAAAAATAAACTTAGGATTTCTTCATATGTTTTTCACTTTCTTCTAGAGAAACAAACAAGGTCTTGAAATTTTGAGAAAATAATGGACATGATGATATATATGGCTGTTCTATTGCCTTGCTTCTCATTTTGATTATTGAAATTGATTATTATTTTTCCTCTATAGTGATTATTGTTCATAATCATGTTCTAGAGTATTTTTTTTTTTCTAGTTTTTATTGATTATTTGTCTCACTACATTATCTATGTCTCTTTCTTTCTTGATCTCCTTAGTTTGGTTACTGGAAAAATATGCGAGAAAATAAGGACCCTGTTATCAACTCTGTCTCTTTCTCCATTGATGTCTAATCTCCGACAGTTTTTTCCTCTCCCCATAACCTTTAATGTTGTTGCCGCCTCAGTCAATAACTTTAGGTATTTCTTTGCATTTGTGGTTACTCGTCGGATGTCTTCGTTGTGCACCACCATGGCTAGATTCTAATGAGTAATGACCATTGGACTACAACGAAACGACTAAATGTAAATGATGGTAGAGACTTGGTTTTTGAGTTTTCTTGCTAGAATAATTTTATGAATCAATGGACGAAAACTAGGTATGAGTTAAGTGTTAGCCCTGAAAAACACTAATTTTATGTGATTTATTGTGATTAATTGTGACAAATATATTTGATAATAATTTTTTTATTTAATTATTTGTATCAATTTATTAATTCGAAATTATGGTATATTTTTATGTATTTAAGATATTTTTACTTAAAAATATATGAATAATGTAAGCACACGAAGATAAGACACTTGAAACATTTAAATAGCAATCTATGAGGAAAAAAACTAAGACATGTAAGCCTTATATCATAAATTAATCAATATGTAAGGATTACATACGTAGATAAGAAAATTAACTTGTACTGCGGCGAAGATTTTTGTGTGCCGCTGCCAACTGCTCTCGAATTTTTGTATGATGCAATTTTTAGGCTTGTGTCGCAATGCGAGTGTATTTTTAGAGAGTTCAAATTCTATACAATCCTTACATCTATAAAAAATTATTTACGTTTTTAACATTACATACAATTTTTCACACAATTTTAAATAATTTTTTACTAAATTAAACTAGATTTTGGAGTTTTGTAAAGTCCTAGAGAAGCAAAAGAAGTACATCTAAAGGAAATAATAAGTTTTTAAGATCGAATATCAAATTTTTGGTGAAGAGTATTTATTTGTTAGCACTAGAGAGTATTTTAATAATTTATATAATTTTTATATAATTAAAATTTATAATTTTAAATATATTTTTGCTAGTTTTAAAAAATATTAATTTATAATTTAAATATAAATTATTTAAATTTAAAGCTCAAAAATATCATGCAAGAAATTTATAATAATAATTTTCATTAGCTTTGGCTGACTTAAAAGAAGATTTAAGGGAGGAGTGTGCTCGAGTTGTCCTGAATATTGATGCTATATGCAATTAATAATCCTTAAAGAAACTTAATATATAATTGGACAATCAGTACGGATAAAAAAAAGGTTAAGAAAATATGGGAAACTTTAAAATATATTTAAACTATTTTGCAAATTTTAATTGTGTCATGTTAAGCTATATTCTACCATATTCGTACAATACATTATTTGTTTCATGTTAAAATATTAGTTAATATATTAATTTTTTTTAATATAATAATAAAAAATAGCAAGATTTTTAAGACATAAAAAAATATTGATTAATTTAAACTAAATTTTTTATCAGTGTTGTGTTATCGTATCCGATCAAACATTACCACCTCTATTTAAAATATATCCTTAAAACTTATTTAACAAAAATAATACTATTTTTTTAAATTCAAATGTGTTTAAATTAGTATTGAGTTAATACTAAAAGTGTTATTTTTATTATTATAAATTTTATTTATGTTATATTTATTATTTTTTAAAATTATTTTTAAGCAAATATAATTCTTTGCAATTTTGCCAAAGACAAATATATGGTCTTCCTTTTTCAGAAGACGACAAAAATATGCATAGATTACTCCATATTGTACGATCAAACGCTAAAAATCTATTCAATGCAATAGCTTAATGATCACGCACTTTGTTATTATAACCCAAAATATCTAATTAACAATGTGAATTAATTCAATAAAAAAACAATATAAATTAATTGCTATTGTGTCTAGCATTAGGATGAATAGTGATGGGCCATAAAGGAAAAAAAGTGGAATTATCTTTTTTTCTTTCATCTTTATTATCCCTTAGAGCTTTGAAGATAACTTTGAAAGAAAGCAACCGCTCTTCTTTTATAGAGATAATCAAGGCTTAATTTCCTAGAACATAGTCAGAATGAAAATATTCATTTCTGAACTCATTTGAAGTAGTAGTTAGTTTTTCCTAAATTAAGTTGTTATTTGAGAATAAGCAAATTAAAGGAGTGTAGTGTGTACCACATGGAAACTTCAAACGATTTTTCCAATGTTAGTGCTATCACTAGTCCTAGTATATCGAGCATAGACAGTATGTACTACTATAGTGCTCCAAGTAGTCCTCCCAAAAGACTAGTCAATTATTCTTCTGGCGACTTAACTGAACCCACAACACCAACATCAACATACCAAGAAACCAATAGTAGTTTCAACCTTGAACTCTTTGAATTTGATACTAGCAATCGGTCCAACCACACCGACATCACCGATATCGGATCACCAAAGTCATGGAAGTCGGAGAAGATGGAACAACATAGAGATGTGTTTCATAGCATGGCTTTTGCTGATGAGCTACTTTGTGAAAGAAAGGTAATGCCACTAAAGCCTCAACTTAAACTTCCACCATGTCTTTTGAGCAAGACTAAGGTAAAAGTTAGTAAGCAAAACTCAACTATGTCATCCTTGAAGTTTAAGTCCTCACTTTCATCTCTTAAACTCCCCTTTTCGCGTCACTACTTGTTGAATGATGATTTTGATCCATTTATGGTGGCACTAGAGAAGGTTAGGCAAGAACCAAGAGAACAACCAAAAGAAAATAATAGTAGACGGACTCGGTCCTTATCTCCTTTAAGGGCCCATACCCCATCAAGATCCAATACCAATTTGGGCTTTAATCTTCATCATAATAAACAATTAAACCCACCGAAACAGACAGACAAATATAAGCAAAGCCCAAGAAGACTGACTGAGCCCAAAGGTCATGTTTTTGTAAGAAAAGTGAGGTTGGTGAAACTGACTCATCGTAGGCCTAATGATCCCAATACAACAACGCTTGTTGGGTCTGAAACAAAGACAAATGAGATGACTGAACAAGGTACAGAGTGCTGTAAAAGAACGACTAAGAAGCAAAAAGTGAAGAAATTTTTATTAAGAAGTGGATCTATTGGGAAAGTAACAAAAGAGAAGATAAAAGATATAAACGAAGTATTGTTGAAGCCAACATTCTTAGGGAGGCTTCGCTTTAAGTCTTTCAGACATGTTGAGTGTAATAAGTAGAAAAGGGTACCCCGTGTTGAGAATGTGTTTAATTCAGTATAGGACTAGACTGTCTCTTTGCTTGGGTTATGAAACAAGGTATGTACATTAAATGGTCCAAATTAAGGTCCTTAATGATTTGCCACTCTCGGAGTTGTTTAATATAGATGCTGGTGTATGTTTGGAATTGATTTTCTTTGAAAGTGGTTTCATATAGATGTATATATTATTTGATAATTTTTATAAAAAGCGCTTTAAAATATTTGATAACTATTATTTGTTTTTAAGAAAAATAATACTCACGTTTTTTAGAAAGTAGGTCGATACAAATTATTATTATCAAAATTATTTTTCATTAATATTAACTTTATCTTGTTAACAATAAAGTGAAATAAAATATAAGGTTAAAAAATCATTATATACACTTTATTTTGGCATTAATAAAAGTTATTTTTTTTTGGCAATATTATTATCCATTTTTAAACACGAGGTAAGTTTTTCATATTTGACCAAACTCAAACGGTGAACTTTTAAAAACTAACCGTGGAACAGAGAGCTAAATAATCTTCCCATGAAAGTATGTTCAAAATAATGTCATCATTTACCACGCACAATTGTACTGCAATATCAAAAAAAAAAAAAAAAATTTGTACTGCAATAACGTCTTGAGTTTAAACAGTAGTTGATGAGCTTGTGCAAATGCAATTTTCATCATCTTCATCATCGGACTTTCTTTCCATCGGCAGATCCATTTTCTAACATATTGAAAGCCGGAGAGTATCTGTGATTACGAATGACTGAAGTCAGAAGATACGTATTTGCACCTAAAAATAAGATACTGGCCATCCACATCTGAAGAAAGACGTTTTTCCCCTTGAACTCAAGCAAATAACCCCACATCAACCAATGAAGTTGAGCTCCTACCCACAAAAGGATGCAAGACACGTCTTTCCACTTGAGTTTCATGTTGCTCCAAGGTAGTACCAGAGGCAAGAGACAGAAGAACCAAACAAAGTATTGTGCTGTTATTACCTGTCAATAAGCAGCTAGATGAATTAGATGTTGTTCATGGTAATACACACATCCACAATGTATAACGGTCTACTTCCTACATTAAGCAATGGAAAAATATGAAGACCGTGACAACAGAAGTTTACAAACCTTGTTGAATGCCACAAATGCGATTGTCTGAAGAAAGAAGCAGAAAGGAAGATCTTGAGCAAAACTTATAATCAGAACAAGTTGAACTATAAATTGAGGCAAAAATGAGATGAGCTTCTCTACTAACAAGAGCTCGCGCTCATATTGAAGGTATATGTGATAAAAATAAATGGAGAAATTGTGCCTAGGATCTGCTCGGGTAAGATGATACAGCAATGCCTCATGCAGGAATTCCCATCCATACAAGTAATAGAACAAAGCAGTACAAAGCAGAAATACAGACCCAGAAATGAACCCAAAAAGTATTCTTTCTTTCGTCATTAGGCTTTTTATGATGAGCCATGGATTGAACAAACGAGTCAATTTTGTAATCCTAGAGCTATGTGGGGAAGTTTGTTCACTATAACTCCATTCTTGGAGAGCAGGCTTATGACCATTACGGACGACTTGTGGATCTAGAATCAAAAGGATAGGCAGGGCATATATAATTGGGTAGATTCTGAAGTGGACAGTGAGTCCATACCAAATTGCAGCTTGTAAAACACAGCCTGTTGTGGTACAAAAGAAAGCAACATGAGATACATAATAGTAAGATGTATAAAAAGTATTGCCAGGAAACCATGCTATTGAAAACACAGCAGAAATTACTAATATCTAACATATGCCAAAAGGATATCATTTCATGTAAAATATAATATTAACAAACACAAAAACTGGAGCATTAAAAAAATAAAAATAAATAACACTGTCACTGTTAGAAAGAAATGTTGTAACTGATCCAACTTCCACACCATTGAAATTGAAGGGAGTTAAAGATGTGATAATTCCGTGGATACAGGCATAAAGCACCTTTTGTTACTTCACTGTATTTACAAATGTCTATTATCGTATGCATTCAAAAGAATCTGTCCATTCACAAGGTAAAAGTTCCTTAATAGTATCTACTCTATTGCTTTCAAAGTTTATGTCATCTTTATACCACGTTCAACCATATACGGTATTCTAAAATTGAAGGCATTTGATTGCCAAAAACATGTTGAAAACTATTCAGTCACGCACAAAGAATGGTTAAATGCAGCCGTTATTTACAACCATAAGAACTTCATTCCTGTTAAGTATATAAATATGTCTGCATGAAGAACAAATCAAGAATCTCCATGTGTTATAAATCTCTTACTTGCATTTTATATTCGCTACAATGAACTTGAATAAGTAATTTTGCAATTTTGTACAAATTGCTTTTCAAAGAAAGTATCCGATTAGTAGTTATTCTATAATGTGCAATCTAAACAGGTGGATTTCAGAATAAAAGTGAAACTTACACCGTTCAAGAGACATATAATGATCCAAAGAACCATGGCACAAACAAATGGCTCACAATTTCCACGGGTACCAATAGTGAAGGTAAAGGGATTGAAGAGCCAAACAATCACAGAAACAATACATAAATTTTCAGGCACCCCACGTAGCTTCAAAATGGAACGTATGAAAAATCCAACCAGCAAATCTGCAATTTTGCAACAACCGAATACTTGTGAGTTGTGAAAAAAAAAAAGTCCAAAATTTTGAAACTGTTTTGAAATCAAGTTAAGCTTTTTGTACCTGCAGCTGAGAAGAGGAACTTCCCCCAAGAGCGATGGAGAAGATAATTGGGTATGAGCAAAAAGGCAAGCAAGGGCGAGTACCTATATGTGGACCTCTGAAAGGGGGAGCTCCCAGAAGCCATTAATGAAGCTGCATCTGAGAAGACAAAGTAGTCAATGTCTGTGTACCTGACCTTCATGTGAGTGTCTTGCCATTCTCCATATAGGATCAGAATGACTCTGAAGATTGCTGAGAAAATGATAAGATCGCTGAAGCGTATGGACACCATCGCCCTAAAAGAAGAAAAAAATGATCTAAAGTTTAATCGTAAATTAAAATGCTAAAAATAGAAAATAAATTCCAAGCGAAAAGCAAGCTTTATCTTACCTGTCTTCAGATGGTCCAAAGTATGAAGTAGGCGTCGAGCGATCTGAATTTCAAGTTCTCAGCGAGAATTTAGAGGGATTGATGGAATCGATTGTTTTGATAGAAAATGAAACTAGGGCGATTGAAGCTCAGATCAGAGATCAGTAAGGCGATAACGATTCGATGAAATAATTAGTCTTGTATCTTATATTTTTTTTTAATAAAAAAGTTATTAATATATTTGATAATATTAATACATATAAAAATTATAAAATTTTACTTACCTTTTCAAATAATATTACTTAAAAAATTTAATTTTTAAAAATTTATATATTACTTAAAAATATAAAAATAAAAATAAAAAATAATTACTAAAAATATTTAATTAACAAATTTAACATTAAAAATTAAATCGTCACTAAATATATCTTAAAAAAAATTATAATACAATAAATTAAATTATTGAGGGAATTTATTTCATTTTATACAATTTTATTAATAAATAATACTATAATAATTTTTTATATTATTATATTTATTATATTTAAATAATAATATTATTATAAAAATAATAAAATAATTATATATATCACACCAAAAAATTATCACTTTGAAAAAAAAATATTAAATATTAAAATTATTATTTTTTATATGATCAAAATTTTAAATTATTGTAACTTTTTAAAAAAAATAATACAATATAAAAATTTTAATATTAAATTAACATTATTTAATAATATAAATAAAAATAAATATTAAAATAATAATAATATTAATACCAAATATTATCGTTATGGTGACAACACCGCTTATAAAAAACTATATTTTTAGTAGTAGCCGATGAGGGGATAGTTATCGGATTAGAGCTTTGTGCCTTTGTCCGAAAGCTAAACGGATAAACTTATAAAAACTTATAATTCTACCATTTAAAATTTTTAATATAATAAATATATATTAATATATATTTTTTATTTAGAAAAATGTATTTAACTATAATTTTGATACATTTTAAAGATATAAATTTTTAAAAAAATTATAAAGATAAAAGATTGTTAGATAAAAAATATATTACATATTGTTTTAAACTAAAAACAACTCAAACTTTATAAAAATCCTTCATTTAAAAAAAAAAATTACTTTTAAATCCACTTAAATTTTTAAAAATTATTCTAAAAATTTAATTAAATACATTAAAATTTAATATTTAAAATTTTTAATTAAATATACATAAATTTAAAATTTTATAAAATAAATTACTTAAAATAATATTATTTAAAATTTATAACAATAAAAATAATAATTTTATATTTAATTGATAATGATATAAAATAATATTAAATATATTATTTTTGTTATAATATATTTTAAAGTATTAATTTTATGATTTTTTCTTAATTTTTTTTTAAGGACACATAAAAGGAAAGTTGACATTATTTATCATATGAATTTCACGATTCGACGTAGCTAATTTAATTTAAGTGTATTTTTTTAGTGGTTAATTTAACAAATTATGAAAGTTAGTGGCTTTGTTAGTAATTCCCATCTAAACTCGCAATTTCCCAAGGTCGCATTATTAGATCCAGCCTCTCAATTCCAAAACACGCTTACTAATTTTGAGATATCAATATCTCATCTCTTCCCACTTCCCAGAACACCTGAGAACCTCTCTGCCTTATCCACCCACTACATTCAACCAAAATTTCTCCATTGAAGCTCAATCTAGCTTTTATCCAAGAAGAACATATATAGTTAAAAACAGACCGTGTCTATTTGTGGTCTCTCGGGCATACCCCCCAAGCGAACGAAGACCATGATGTTTTCAGCAATATCATTTTCGCCCCATCTTCACCACCCAATACCCACAAATCTGATCTTCCCAATTCGATGTTCTTCTTCTTCATCACCATCAACTATATCTACCCAATCAAAATCGATTCAGTTCGATTTAAAAAAGTACTGGAAAACCCTGATAGCGGAGATCAACCAGAAGCTAGACGAAGCTATTTCGGTTCAGTATCCGGAGAAGATCTACCAGGCCATGAGATATTCTGTGCTATCCAAGGGCGCTAAGCGAGCCCCACCCGTCATGTGCGTCGCCGCTTGTGAGCTCTTTGGTGGCAACCGCCTCGCTGCTTTTCCCACCGCTTGTGCTCTCGAAATGGTTTTTTTTCTACTTATCATTCTTTTTCTTTTTTAGGTTTTTATAATTAAAAAGATTTAGACTTTGATCCGATCCAAGGGAGAGGAATTAAACAATTGTGAGTCCTCACTTGTGCTTCAGTCTGTCTAATTAAGCACGAGCACGATTGCGTATGCTATTAGAATAATTTTCATACGGGTGCTTTTTGTTTTTTATTACTACAATTGATAATTTAGTTGTGCATTAAATAGATGTTAAAACTGCCTTTTTAAAAACAATTTGAGGGTTTTATTGTCCCTAATCAAGGAAATAAAGTTTACAAATTAGATAAATTTTTTTATGGTTTAAAACAAGCACTTAAATATTGACATGAAAATTTTGATAATTTCGTTATCTCACATGAATTCAAAATGAATGAAAGTAACAACATTTACACTATTATATGTTTATATGTATATGACTTATTTTTATTCAAATATTCAAGTTGTGAATAATGTTTGTAAAATTTGTTGTGTGTTAATTTTGACATGAAAGACCTCAAAAAAACGAGTATAATCATTGGAATAAAAATTATTAGACCTGTAAAACGACTTTCTATAGATCAATCTCATTACATTGAGAAGATCTTAAAAAAATATAATTACTTTATCTGCAAATTTGCGTGTATTACTTATGATCTTTGTGTAAAGTTGTTCAAGAATATTAGAGACGACGTTAGACAAATTAAATATGCTAGCATTATTGGTAATTTATGTTTTACTACTGATTGCACTAGGCTAAACATACCTTATGTTGTAGGACTACTATGTAGGTTTACTAATAGACCTAGTATAAAGAAATGAGACTAATGCCCTTAAAATAAATAGTCACTCATGATAATAACCCAACTTATAGATTAAAGATCCAAGAAATAAGTTCAATGAGTTATGATAAGTTATGAAGTGATATGAGTTAAATCATATTATTATAAGTTTTATTCTATATTATTAGAAGTATGAAGTCCTAAAACGATAGAATGATGAGTTAATTATTAACTCTTAATGAGTTCTATACTCTATGTGAAGTGGAGTACATAGCTATGGAAGTACTCTTGATAGACTTGCTTATGTAAATGTGGAAATGTGGTTGGTTCTTATAAAATTTTTAGGCAAAATTATTAGAGCATTTACTATACTGAGATATATGTACATGATCGTAAAGTATTGGCTTTTCAAACTACAACTTAGAAATGTTATATGTGTAATGTTGTTAGAGATAGAGTTCAAGACTTCGAGTTACTCTAATATATTCTAAAGCATAATACTATGCAAAGGTTCAAGTCAATAGACATATTTTGCTTATGCATAATCTTATATATATTTGATTAATTAGTTGTTCGATGAAAATTATTTTTATATAAAATTCAAGTGAGAGATTGTTGGAAATGCGTGTGAATTTTAAAAAGAAAAAAGAGTCATAAGTTACTTTTTTAAAGACTTTTGTCGCACATTACCTTTTTACATTTCTTAGGAGGTGTTTATATATATAAAAAAAAAATTTAGATTTGAGATTATGCTCAAAGAGGTACCACTTTTGTGGAAGGGAGGAGACACAATTGTGGATCCATCCACATGCGCGCTGCCGTAGTCGTCTGTCAGTGTTGAAGGCTAATGCGTATGCGTGTGTGTGTAAGGTGACACTTTATTTTAAAAAAAAATTATTTATTAAATTATTTTTTCTCAGTACACACATCTCTCTCTCGTTTGCTTTCTCTGCTCTTTATAGTGATAGAGAAATAAAAAACCAAAAAAAAAAAAATTGATACAGAATCTTAGAAACACAAACCCATAAAATACTTCTTATACATCAATTTTTTATTTAATTTTTGTTTCCGTGCAACATAAATTTAGAGATGTAGCATTCCGGACTTTAGTTGTGCAGTGAAGTTCAAAGTTAGAAAAATAGTTCTTGGCTATTTTATACCGAGGACGATAAGACTGACCACTGCTTGCACATTTTTGGCAGAACTATGAAATATTTTAAAGAGAACAACCTAATCCACGACTCAATCCAAATAGTATATTTCAGTATATTGGTAATTTCGTTCCTATCATGTTTACCTACTTGCAGCAGACCCATTCAAAATCAATTCAGTTTGATTTAAAAAAGTACCGAAAAACCTTGATAGTGGAGATCAATTAGAAGCTAGACGAAGCTATTTCGGTTTAGTATCCGGTGAAGATCTACCAGGCCATGAGATACTCTGTGCTATCCAAGGGCGCTAAGCGAACCCCACCAGTCATGTGCGTCGTCGCTTGTGAGCTCTTAGGTGGCAACTGCCTCGTTGCCTTTTCCACCGCTTGTGCTCTCAAAATGGTTTTTTCTTCTACTTATTGTTATTTTTTTATGTTGTGCATGAAAATATTTGGTTTTTTGCATCGGAGAATTTAGCATAAAGAACAGGAAAAATAAATTATTTTGACGGATTCTTCTTCCCCCCATTTGTATAGATTATAAAAAATTGTTTACTTTTGTTTGTTGTTTAATGTTTGAATCTGAATTGGCTGCTGCTTAGAAATATGTTTGAGAATCCTCGCCAAGAATTCTATTAAAGTATGTTGTTATCATGGGTCATTAGTGCATAATTCTACCTTTCTACAGCTGTCTAATTGCCCTTTCAATCTTTGATAATGCAAAATATATGACGTTTTTGCTTGTTTATATAGTCTAAATCCAAAAGTGTCAACTTGTTTTGAATATAATAAAAGACATTTATTTGGTTTCACGAAATTGGGATTTAATATTCGGGTTCAATAGCAGCAGTAGCAGTATACGAATGTTTATCAATACGAGGAATCAAACAGTGTGAGATCAGCCGAGCAAATCTCATCTCTACTTAACATAGCTTGGAATATTGTTTATTGCTTTAATTAACCTATTTCCGATTGTTTCATACATTTCTTGACAGGTACATGCAGCTTCATTGATACACGATGACCTTCCCTGCATGGATGATTCACCATCTCGAAGAGGGCAGCCGTCCAATCACACAATCTATGGTGTTGACATGGCGATTCTCGCCGGAGACGCACTATTTCCATTAGGATTTCGTCACATTGTCTCGCATACACCCACCAGCCTTGTGCCAGAGCCTCACCTTCTCCGTGTGATCACTGAGATTGCCCAAGCTGTTGGGTCCACTGGCATGGCTGCTGGGCAATTCCTTGACCTTGAGGGTGGGCCTAATTCTGTTGAGTTCGTGCAAGAAAAGAAGTTTGGAGAAATGAGTGAATGCTCTGCAGCATGTGGAGGACTATTAGCTGGTGCTGATGATGAAGAGGTTGAGAGCTTGAGAAGGTATGGAAGAGCTGTTGGGGTATTGTATCAAGTTACTGATGATATTATGGAAGAGAAATCAAAGAAGGGTGATCAAGAAAGTGGTATAAATAGCAAGGCCGGGAAGAGTTACGCGAGAGTTTATGGAGTTGAGAAGGCAAAGGAAGTTGCAGAGGAGCTTAGAACCAAGGCTAAAAAAGAGTTGGATGGGTTTTGGAAATATGGTGATTCTGTTTTACCTCTATATAGCTTCGTAGACTATGCTGCTGATAGAAGTTTTACCATGGAGGATTCAAGTTGATGGTGTAATATTTTGTTGTTAAGTTTGGTGCAAAGCGTTCCTTTGAACTTGGATGCGTCTGGCAATATCAGAACAGAAGAAATCATACTTTCATATTCTCGAGACTTTAGTGCCTCAGCGAGAGGATACCTATAAATTCAGTGTTGTTGGATTCCAAGTCATGCATTTAAACCCTTTTTTTTTTATTGTTAAATCCCTAATAATTTAGTTTAACGGATCTTTTGATAGCTTCAAGATGTTTGATCTGTTTAGTTTATTCTCTATAAAAACAAAAAACAAGAAGAAGGAGATCTGTTTAGTTTCTTTGGAACAAGTAGAGACTTTTTTGTGAAAGGACCAAAAAAATAGAGGCTCTAGGGGTGTCCGATGAACCTCCACTTGAAAGTTGAAACGCTTACAACATCTAGAGAACGTTGCTGTATTTTCCAACCAAAAATAATGAAGTCATTTTATGTTGTTTAGATTTCCCAAAAGAGGAACATGCCCTAAGAATCCATTTTAGTGGACATACAGGTAGTACTGTAGAAGTCCATTAAATTTTTAAAATAGGACACTATTAGTCTTATATTCTACTTTCTTGATAAAATTAGTTTAAGAATTGTACACTATCAGTCCAATTGGGTCCGATGTGAAAAAATTGTGAAATACTTGCAATAACAATATTATCATTATTATGGACTTTCACTTTACTATTTTATAACTTGTAAAATACTACATAAAAGAATTCAAAGGACAAACTTTATACTAAAACAAAAAAGGAAAAACAAATCATCGATCCCAGTACTAGGAAACTTTTTTTTTTTTTTTTTTAACAATTTCTATTAGAAAAATAAACTAAGCTAACCTAACATCCTATCACTATTTTTAATCTAATATGAACACCCACTTGCATTTTTTTTTTTTTTTTTTTTTTTAATTTTAAGATTTCACTTATACATTACATTTAAATTTCTGACCTAATTTTTTTTTATCAAATTACCTTTCGTAGCCTCATTATTCCAAAGACTTCTCGATCGCATAACCAATATAACTCATTAGATGTATTGACCTATACATTTACAAATTAATGTTTTTAATTATATTTTATCAATAGGAAATTTATTTGTTTCATTTTACAATAAAAATAATGATTATAAATAAATTAAAGCAGAAGAGTAGTTTGTTATAAACTATTTGATATATGATGATCAAATCAGTCAACATAAATACACAAGAAGCATGCATATTTTCTCTCACATTATCTTCCCTCTTTCTTTTTTAATTTATCTAAACTACTACGTAAGCTTCATCCAAAATTAATCAATAAATCCTTCGCACACCATTCCCTCACTTTCATGTTAATTAGCTTGAATAACCATGTTAACTTAATTCATTTACTCATTATTTCTTATCTTCCACGTTAATTATAACGAATCACCAATGATTCATTGTGATGGTTCGAGATTAAGAAAATTCTGTACATCTTCATTTACTTAATCACCCCACCGCATCCTAGTTAAAAAATAAATTAAATATTTTTTATTATTATTGTAAGTTTCACCTTATTTAAAAACAAAATTCATTTATAATAATTAATAAAAATGAATGTGTTAATGGAGATGAGTAATGTTAGAAATCATATTTAATCTAAATTATTAAATAAAAAAATAATTAAATTAATTATCATTATAAGGTAGTGATATAAAAAATGTTATATAACAACTTTAAATTACTCTTCGGATTATACTTTTCGACTCTCATTAATTTCTAGTTATTGTCCAAATTAATCAACTTAAGGGAAAATCCGGTGATCATGTGATAAAATATTAACTGGGAGACAAGGTACCGACAAATGTACATGTCCCCCAACATATTTTTAAGATCTTGTAGACTTGTAGTCAGGCTGCCAGTCACTAGTTACGGTTTTTTAGTGTTTTCTCGAATCTCTCGCCAGTCACCGCTCGGCTCAAGCTTAGCTTATAATAATGTTCATCAAGAAAATAATATTTCCTTGGATGATAACACAGTCTCGTAAATTAAGATTTTTTTTTTTTTTTTTTACAATTTAATTCTTTTATTTTAAATATGTAACAATATAAAAATAAATAATTAATATTTTTATGTTTTAGTTATTATTTAATCATCAATTTTATAAATTATCTTTTGCATAAACGACAATAATTAAGAACGTGAAAAAAAAATTAATTATTTATTGTTATTTTTTTATTACATAATAAATAAATTGGTATAAAAAATAACAAAAACAAAAAATACTTTAATTAACATAATTAAAAACCTAGTTAGAGTGTATTTTTCTCATAATAATAATAATAATAATAATCCCCTTTAAATACGGGTCATTTCACTCATTTGTATTGTTTTAGTGGGTTAGATAATAGATAGATGAGAGAGAATTAAAGGTATAAAAAAACGCCTCAACATAAATGGCATTAGTTCAATTTGGTTCTTTAAAAAAATAAATAAATTATATAATTAAAAAAAAAGTATAATTTTGTCAAACACAACGCATCATAAGTAAATAAAAATGAAGATATAAATTTGTATATATTTTAATCGAGTTTGGTATTTTAATAGTTCATATATTTAATAAAAAATATATATATGTAAATTTATATCGTCAAATTAGTACATTAATAACCTCTTTATTTAACAAAATGTATAGAAATAATTTAATATTGAAAAGAAAAAAAAAAAACTCAATTTATAGAAGGATAATTTTAAAAAATTATAAAAAATAACGCTTTAAAATTTATAATAATAAAACAACCACCTCAATAATATTAAATATTTAATATTAAACATTTAATATTGAATGGATCTAAATTGTCACAATTTAATTTAAATAAAATTTAATTAAATGATTGTTAAAAAAATGATATAAAAATTATTATTTTTTAATCGTAAAATTATATGCTAAAGGATTAGTGGTGGTTTTTTTTTTTTTTTTTTTTTGACTTATCATTCTTAAGCAGTGTTAAATGATTAGTGGCTGGTGTTGAATTAATTACAAACAATATCTCGTGCAAAGGAAAAAAATAAATAAATATTAATTTATATTAATTATTGATTAAATATAAAATTATAAAATAATAATAATAATATTTAATAAAAATTAAATTAAATAATATTATATAGATTAAATAGTTATAAAAAAATATTTTTGTAACATATATCTGACCTTTCGTCAGCTCTAGGGACACTTTTTAGCGTTTTGCAATTGCATATTTCCACGTTTTATCTTCTTCTTTTTTTTCTTTTGAAATCTATTACCACGTTTTTTCTAGTCACCATGATTCCTAGTCTCGGTGCTATCGTGTATATATTAACAACGTTTTATTATATTTATAAATAACAGCATTTTGTTTTATAATTTTTTTTTTTAAAACAATGCTTCATCTCAATTTCAATTCAGCTTATCACATCGAGTCACGTGTCATTGACGAAAAGCATACTTCAGCTTAACACAACTTGATTTTTTCAAGATTGTCTTATCGTGAGTTTGATATTTTTTAGTACCTCAAATTATGTTAAAAATATTTTAAGTTAATCATCATTTTAAGTAATTTTAATTTAATATTTATATTTTTTTAAATAATTATAATTTAATCATTTTTAACAGTAAATTTTTTATAATTAAGTAAATTAAACAAGTGTATTTTTTTTTTCTTTAATCCATTCATTTGTTCTAATTTTTGATTTTTTATATCATCAATAGACTTATTTTATAGAGAAAATAAAAACCAAAAAGCTTAAGGTTCATTGAGTTCAACAAAGGGTACCTTTTAAAATGATTTTAAAGAAAAAAATTATAATTTTGTATCAAATTTAATGAACTTTGAATAATATTGCAGATGCCTACACATTCACGTATTCTTTTTTTTTTTTTTAATAAATATTTTTTATGTTTGATGCAAAATTGGATAAGCATAAAAATAAAAATTGTATTAAGAATAGTGCACTACGTTAAAAAAAAAAAAGAAGTTATCTAGTATATCAAATTCGAAGAAAAGATAGACAGTTGGATTTCATTTTTTACCTTGAAATTTCAGCAATCATCTTATTTTTTCTTTTTTATTAACTTTTGTTGAGTTCTATATTATTATAAATTTTTTTTTAAAAAATAAAATTTATTATTAAATTAATATATTTTAAGTTATTAATTGTTTGAAAAAGACATTTTATTTGTATTGTAAAGATAAATTGAAGAAATATTCATGCTAAATGTAAAAAATTGATCATTATTGTTCAAAAATATTAAAACAGTAATATTTTAAAAAGATGAATATTAATTTAAAATTCTTTAAAATATAACCAATTAAAAATATTTTAATAAATTTTAAATATTAAAAAATTATTAAATATTTTATTACATAATATATTATAATTAATATTGATACCAGCATATCCCATTTCTAAAAACGTTAAAAAGAAAACTTGTGAAAATGGTGGTCCTTAAACACATCACAACAGGGTTATTCGTTGTACTAAGTTAGGCCAAGTGGCACAACCGCACGATGATCTAAAAGACAAATAGTAAATGATGTTGACTTGACTCATATTCTTCCTAAAGTGTTGGTATCTTTTTTTGTTTTGTTTTGTTTTATTGGAGCAAAACTAATTGGTATCAAGGCATTTTAAAAACTATTTGACAAACGCAACTAGTTTTAGACTCATACTACACGATATGTCGATATGTACGTATAATATAATTATATTATTTTAATTATTTATTTTAATAAAATTAATATATAATTTAAAAATAATTTTCTATATAATATATTTATTTTATATCATAATTTGTATTAATTTTTTTATTTTAATACTCAATTTATAATATTAATATTAATTTTTTAAAAAATAAACAATGATCTATTATTTAAATTTAATAAATATATAATAGTATTAATTATCAAGTAATACTTGTTATGTAATTATTTATTTAAAATAATAAAAACAAAAAAAAGGCAATAAATAACTAAAATAATACATAAAATAACTAACAAAATAACTATTTATAATAAATGCATTTATTATAAAGATATTTTATTATTTACTGTGTATAACAAAAAGTCAAAAACTAACTATACAACTATTCATATATAAAACAACCAAATATAACTGTTCATCAAAGTAAGATATAATAGTGTAATACATTTTAGGCATTTATTGGCGTAAAAAATCAACAATAGTTAAATAATAATAAAAGTTGAAGTTAAAATGAAAAAATAAAACAAAGTACAAAATAAAAAATATAATACATAATAAAACTATAAAATTTAACTATATATAACTATGATATATTAGTACAGGAGCTTTTTGATATTTAATATAGTAAAAAAAAAAAAACCAACAAAAATTAAATAATAAAAAAGTTAAAGCTAAAAAAAAAAAAGAAAAAAAAAAAAAGGAAAGGCAATACATAATAAAAATATTAAATGTAATTATGTCTAAAAATATGGTATATTAATATATGAATATTTTAATATTTTATAGTGTGAAAAAATAATAAAAAATGATAAAATAGAAAAGATAATACATAATTAAATTATAAAATATAACTGATATATTAGTATAATAATGTTTTAATATTTAATAAAGTACAAATTAAATAATAAAAAAATTAAAGCTCAAAATAGGAAAAAAATTGTTAGATAATAGCCGTATACTATTTATGGCTTATTATTACGTTTTATATATTAGTTAATAATACATGTATTATATGTAAATTATTTTATTTATTTTAATTTTTTGGTTAATTTTTATAACATATTTAAAATAAATACGAAATTAATTTTTTATATTTATAAATTAATTGTGAAAGTAAAATAATATTTATAGTCCTTATTAGATATGGTAATCATTGTTTGATTATAATTTTTACTCTATTATCATATTTAAATTATTTATTTAATATTATAATTAATCCTAAAATAATAATTACTCTCAATAACTTAAAATATAAGGATAATTTTGTCAAAAATAATATTAGACATGAATCATAGTTTTATATATAATATAGATAGATAATATCAGATTTTTTTTTTTTGAATAGTCTTATTTTCATAGTAGAAAATACTTTTTTTTTTTTTATATAGAAAGAGCATAGAATACGAGTACTAAAATAATATTATTATTTTTATAACTATTAAAATATAAAATTATAAAACAAAATTTTAAATTGCCCTATTATTATTATTATTATTATTTTTGTGACAATAATAACTCAAAGTTTTATTCTTTGGAACATTGATCACATGATTACACATAATATAACATTGTGAACTTTATTTCTTGATTAAAAAAAAAAACAAATTGCATCCGCTCACTTATAATGTATTATATGGTAGAAAAATTAAAAAAAAATAATTTTTTTTTTGTTGGTGATGATTTTGTTATGTATTATATAATATATAATATTTGTAAAATTATTTACAAATTTGTATCTCTCTCCAAGTGTAATGCTACACTACACCAAGTTAGGATCGTTCTAATTAGGTAAATGACTGATTATTATTCACTAATATTGTAAAGGGCAGGGAATTTTAATGATTTTTTTATTTTATTTTATGAAAATAAATATTTTAATTCCTTATTTATATTTTATAACATTTGTCTTATTTTTCTTCTTCTTCTTCTTCTTTTTTTTTTTTTTTTTTTTTTTATAAAAGTAATATCATTAGTTTTTTTTTATTATGTTATTTTACAAATTTTTGTTAGGTATTTATAAGATTTTACAAAAATAACTTAATATTTATAACATTTTATTAATTTAAATATAATTTATTTTAATTGTTGGATTCATTTTACATGTTTTATATTAATTCATTTGTTTTTTTTTTCTTTAATTATAATATTAATTTTATTAATCTCTTACTTATATTTTACATCAATTTAATCCATTTTTTTTTAAAGTGATACTATTAGTCACTTTTTACTATTTAGTTTTATAATTTTGTGTCAGGTATTTGTAATATTTTTATTATTTATAACATTTTATTAATTCAATTATAATTTACTTTAATTGTTTGATTCATTTTACATGTTTCATATTAATTATTTTTTCCTTAATTAAAGTATTAATTTTATTAATTAATCTTTATAATATTTTAGATAATTTACTTCTCTTGTTATATTAGATTAGATAAATCTAATTTTAAAATTTATTTAATTTTTTTACTGGCTATGACACGAAATTTTATTGTAATATTTTGATTTTAATAATTTTTAATATTTAAGCAAATAATTTTTTTAGAACAATTTTTTTTCTTTTTGAACTTGTATTGAAATAAATTTTTATAATTAATAGACAAAATTTAAAAATATTTTTGATATTTTTTTTAAAAATAAGACTTATACTATCATTTTTTTTATAAGAAGATGACTTGTATTATTATTATTATTATTTTTTTTTTATAAAAAGAGGACTTAAGTATTATAAAAAATAAGTAGAGAATTAAATTACCTTTTTTCAAAAAAATAGAGAATCTCTAAGATATTTTTCGTATTTTAAAATGTGGAACCATGTGTATCAAGTATTGTTATTATTTTATAAATTAGTATAATTATTTATTTAAATTAATTATATATAAAATAATAGATTAAAATTTGTATGTATAATTTTATAGAATAATAATAGAATGAATCAAAATACCATTTTATTATATATATAAAGACCCACGGCGCGGCTCTTTCAATGAACCAACTTATCCATTAAGTTAACCCACCATATTATTAATATAAAAAATGAACACTCTAATGCCTAAGCTATGTATAGGACATGTTATATGGTGTGAGTATTCTATGTATTGTGGGTGTTAGTATTCTAAGCGGACGAGGTATAGTTTGTTAAGCTAAATGCATAATCTATTGCAGCTATATAATTTTAAAAAAGAATATCACCAATTCTTGAAGTAAGATACACGTTTTATTTTGCCATATGTCATATTAAAACAATTATTATTTTATATTAATCTTAATTTATTTAACTGGCATGAGATGGTTACTAATTATGGAATAGAAAATGTTTAACAATGAATGATACAGTGACAGTATACAATTATATTGAAATAGAAGTTGAGTACATACAACTTTATACAAAATTTCCCACAAATAACTTATAATCTGTCCATACGATTAACATTATAATTTCTTTAAATATTTTATTGAATATTTGTTTCAAATAAAAAAAAAAAAACTAATATTATCGTAACGAAATAAAAAATCATCGTGTACGAATAATTCAATTAATTTTATTTTTTAATTTAAAAAAAATATATATATGTTTATTTATATTATAAAAAGAATATTAAAAATAAAATTTTATATAAAAAAAATTATATCACCCAACTAAATCAAGAAAAATAAATCTAAAAACTTAACGTGGCCTGCAATTTGAATGATATCTTATTATTTTTTCTTTGAAAATGAGTACATGTGGAGACAAACTTTTTTCTATCCTCACATGTTTCGCATGATTTAACTTCAAGCCAACTGCTCTCCCACGGCCAGAGGATTATAGACCTAGTGTACTATGGGTTACCTTTTTCGGTGGTGAATAAGATGCCATAATGTATCGAATTGACATGTATGCCCTTTAAGTTTGACCAATGCTCCTAGCAATTAGGAGGCAATTTTAGCCCTTCATCTATGATCTATGTATGGGGTTGGTTACTTGGTGCCGAATGAATCTCTTATTTTGAAACGTAAGGCCCCCAAACGGTATAAAAATAAAAAAAAATCGAAATTATTTTTTAAATAAGGGCTAAGCATTATTCCAGGGGTATAATTGTCTTTTAGGTTACAAGCTTATCCAAATCTACAGGGGCCCAGAATATGCTGGTCATTTTAGTAATTGTGAGAAGGGCCGGTGTTATATAGTAATATATTAATTATTAATTAGTTATAATATTAATGATATAAAATGGGGAAAAAAATTGTTAAATAAATTAAATTTTGATAAAAAAGATAGAGAAAATAATAAAAATAATATCACTTAAAATTTTTAATAACAAAATTAACATTCATTATATTTAATTTATATTTTTATAATTAAAAAATAATTAATATGTCATTTTTTTTAATACTTATTTAATTAGAATTGAATGACAATAATTTAGACCTGTTTAATATTATTAGAGTGCTAATTTTATTATTATAAATTTTAACAACGTTAATTTTGATAATTTTTCGAAAAGAAATTGTGTCCTCTGAATGTGAGATATAATAGGAGCATAGATAACTCTTCGTTGGCGCATTTATGTTTTTTCTTTTGTTGTTGAAATAATTCAGAAAATAAAAGAAATTAATATGTCAAAAGAATCCGCCTTGGTTTGAGATATATTCTAAGAATCAATATTTTAAGTTTGTTTGTTATGGAAGCTATTGATTAACATAAAAGTTTAGCCAATAAAGAGATTAGTAATTTAAGGGGTATATAACTATACTTATAGTATGCGACTACAGGTCAATATTTTCACTCTGTTTGCTAGATATTGAATAACAATAAGATTCATCATTATATATTATTTCATAAAAAAAATTATATTTTTAATTAATTAAGATTATGAAATTAAAAAAAGACTAGGAAATTAAGAAGAGGATCAGCTCAGACTCAGGTAGATGAGTCAGTGGGCGCATTATATTATACCCTAAACATTCTGAGAAACAAGATATTGTATTTAAAATAACAAGATATTAGAGAGGGCTTTAGATAATCCAGAAAAGAGATTCGATTTGGGCACACAACGAAGTTTGAGATATTAATTTTACATTAGTTTGTGTCGATTAATATTTTTCATGAAATCAGCTTCTGTTTTATAGAAATAAATATTCAGCTTAGTTAAAGTTAAACCACCTCCACGTAAAAGTTAAAACCATCACCATTTTCTCGCCCATCACCGCTTTCTTTCATTTTCTCTCAATTTTTTTTAGTGCTTTCCGTTGCTGTTGTTTTCTTCAATAATCAATGGTGACGGAAGATAACGAGAGTTGCGGGAGTAGAGTGCACGATACGTCATCGCCGGCTCAGACTCGGCAACAGAGACAGAAGCTCGACGTTTACAATGAGGTCCTATGTCGTCTCAAGGACTCAAACAACGATGAGTCTATTCAGCCTGGTTTCGATGATGAACTTTGGGCTCACTTCAATCGCCTCCCTACTCGGTACCTTTACCCTACCTTTCGATTTCGCTTTTGCTTTAATCATCATTTTTCTATATTTATATTTCTTTTCTACGTTTTGTGTACGAAACAGAGTGTGAACATCAATTTTGTTTTTATCTTTTAGGTTTTGGTAAATTTCAATCTATTATTACAGTATTACTTATTCAATTTCGGATTTGGAGAATTCCTTTATTTTATGTATTATTATTTCAATTGAATTTTGCTTTCCAATGTCTCTTTTTTTGCTTCTAAATATCTGCCTCACGTTATTTAACTTTTAGATTAGAACATAGTACGATGGACCAGATTTAACAATTTATTTGCGCATTGATCTCTTTTGGAACATTATATTTTAATGAGACATTATATTTTTCTCAATTTATTTGATTTTTTGTTTCTGGTCCACAACAGGTATATATATATATTTTTTAATGTGATAAGATAACTAATTAAGCCATTTGTTTGTTTGCATTGAAGGTACGCACTTGATGTGAATGTTGAGAGGGCCGAAGATGTTCTTATGCACAAAAGATTACTGCACTTGGCTCATGATCCAGTTAACAGACCTTCAATTGAAGTCCGATTTCTACAGGTGAGTTAATTAGGGACATAATGTACTAACCGGCACTGCTACTATAAATCTTAGAAGCTACTGGGCTCTTTGATACGACAAGTCTGGTGAAAATTACTTGATTATTCAGTTCTTAAAAATATGCAACCAAAGCATAGTAGTGTCGGTAAACTTCAATTATTGTCATTTAGGAATGTCAATCGATGTTATTGTTTGTCATTCATTGCAGCTTGTACGTGTATGTGATACTCTTTTGCATAGAAGAACAAAACTACCTTTAATTGATTCAAGATTCCATCGTCTATCATTCTAAATTTCTAACTAATAACAGCTATTGGGCATTTCATGTTGAAGGGTGTTTCTCAATTTGAAGTTGTCACATCCAGGGAAATTGTTGCATGATGTAATCCATTTTGTTTATTGTTCTTCATAAATGATATAACGAAAATGATTGTTAGTTGTTACCATCATTGTATTCCACTCAGTCAAAAGATGATGGCTTCATCCATTCAAACTAATAACTTAAATAGTTTCTATGATATGACCTCTTTGGTGCATTTGAGGCTCCTTCAAAACTTTTTCATTGAACCATGTGGAGACTACTCGAAGATAAGCTCAAATTTTGCTAGCGATATCTGTGATTTTTTCTAAAATAAGATTTCTTGTGGCCATCTCTTCTTATGGTTAGTCGGACATTTGACCCAAAAATGTGAAGTTCAGTTAAATGAATAATTCAGCTAATTGGTTGAAGTTCCAGTTAAAACCAAGTCTAAAACCTCTATCCTGATTTTCTTTTTGTCTTTCCCACTATATTTGACAATCTTCATACTTCATCATGACTGCTTTTTCTTGTTCAGTGAACTCTGGAGTAGTGAAGCTTGGCTTCTTCCTCCTACAAGTTCTAAACTCTTGACTGGCCTTAAACAATTACACAAATTGCAATTCTGTACAGGTTCAACCCTGTTCGGATGGGAATTCAGTTGGTGCTATCCATTCAGGTTCTCCTAGTAAAGGTGCTGTCCAAAGTTCAAAATGGAGGTATTATTAACTCTATTTTATGGAAACTCTTTTCAATTTGTTAAGTGTAGCTTCCACAGATCTCTAGTTTCACATGGATAGTCTCTTGAACTTTTAGTTATCATCTTGTTCTTGACTTGTTGTACTTTTTCCTTAAACAATTTTGACCTCTCTGGCTGGGTTTTCAAATATCAGTACAATTCCACCACCTGCATTTGGATCATCTCCCAATCTTGAAGACCTGGCACTTGAAGCAAATAAGTCTGATGATGAAAACGAGGAACATTCTGTTCATGCAAGTGCAAAAACTTCTGGGTAAAAATCTTTCTTTTTATCCAAGGGGTATATTTAAATAGTTTCAGCTCTTCTAAATGAGTTACAGTTAAGCATTTATGAGGCTAGAACTCAACAATTCCATCTACATGTTGATTTCATTTATTGAACATATTCTTGATACAACGAATATCTTCATTGCCTTTTAAAACTTTGTCTCATCAAGTCTTCTGACATGGTCATTTGGCAGTTAATATTATAGCAAAAATTGTTGCATGATTATTGATGTAGTTTACTCTTGCTTGACTCCCTTTTCCCACTCCTCTTACCTTCTATGTCTGTATGTTTGATTCACAAGGTGATTAAGCAGTAGCTCACTGGGGGCGTGGGGTGAATCTTATCTAATGTTATCTGTGCTATTTGGGCATTTGGCCACTAGGACCTGGATTTTCGGAGATTTAAAACTTTCTTGAACTTCATAGATCTGGTAGATATGCATAATACTTTTGGATACTAAACTTTCAATAAAGTGGAGTCTCATTGACCAAACTTTGAATAGTTTTTTTTTGTATCATTGTTTACACAAAATCATTGCTTACATTGATAATTTTTGACATGTGATTTACAATATGCAGACCCATGCACGAAATCACAATCTCAACTGTTGACAAACCAAAACTACTCAGTCGGGTATAATTTTTTTTTCCTTTTTTTGTTGAATTATTCATGTATACAAATTTTTTGTTCTGAATTCGTGTGCTAATACCTAGAAGTAGATGAGTAAGTTAGCAACAAATGCATTATATATCGATAATGTGACTTGATAATTGCTAGTGTCTCTTTAAATACCATAAATGAGCTCATATGCTCTTGGTTTGATCACAATCATATTTGATGGTACTTTTTGTATTTATTCGTCTCTCAAATTTTTTAGTTGACTTCCTTGCTTGCGGAGATTGGTCTGAACATCCAAGAAGCACATGCATTTTCCACAAAAGATGGTTATTCCTTGGACGTTTTTGTTGTTGATGGCTGGCCATACGAGGTACATATATTTCTTAGATCTATATTTGACAATTTTTTTATTTACATATGTATGGCTGTATCCAATTCTCCATTGTACATTACTCCAAAAAAGTGTGCACATTGTGTTTGCATAATTTTAATATAAGGTTCTTTTTAGAAAAAGAAATGATTATATAAAACTATACCTGCATGATTTAAAAAAAAAAAAAAAACTAGAAATTAGGAATTTTATTTCGCTTTGAGTCTGTTGTCTTCAGAAAAATGTCCCTAATCCATGAGAAAATATTTATTCTGAGAATTGAGTGTATACTGGAGGTTTAAGGTACATATTATTCCAGTCTTATCTAGTGTTTAGTTTAGGATTTTTTTTTTTTTTTGGGTAACAAAATCCAAATATATGGTTTTACTTGTGATTGCTTGACATATTGATGCTGAATCAGGAAACAGATAAGCTTAAAACTGCATTGGAAAGGGAACTTATTAAAATTGAGGTACTATTTTGCTACCCATCCGTTCTTTAATCAAAGATGAATGTTGCAAATGATGCTTCTGTTTGTTTTGAGTCTTACAACAATTGGCAAAAGCTGTATTTGATATATTTTTATTCTGTTTATGTTCTATATCCTAATGCATCTATTATTAAATTTTGAATTTGGGTCTGGTATTCAGAGGCAGCCTTGGCCAAGTCAGCAATCACCATCTCCCATTTCTGAGTCTGAACAAATTGGTATCAAATGTGAACTGGACCATCTGACTATACCCAATGATGGAACTGATGTTTGGGAAATTGATTCCAAATATTTGAAGTTTGAGAACAAAGTTGCATCTGGATCCTATGGAGATTTGTACGTACAGAGTACAATTTTTTGTATTTGTTATTTTATCAATTTTTGTTCTGAGCTGCTCAGTTAGCTGACTTGCATGGGTGAAATTAGGTACAAAGGTACATATTGTAGCCAGGAAGTGGCCATTAAAATCCTAAAGTCTGAGCGTGTAAATTCAGATATGCAGCGAGAGTTTGCTCAGGAAGTCTACATAATGAGGCATGTTGACCAAGTTTGCTATCTTATCCCTAGATGCCATTCTTTGTTTTTAATTTGGCTGTGAGACATTATGAGATCAGTAAAATTAGGTCAATTTTATTTTTTTCTGATGCTCTTTAGTCTTTAGAAGTAGTTTTAGAATATTTGCTTTCTCTACACCAGATATTATTGTCACTTTAATGTATTGTGAAATTTAATGTTTCAATCACATCTACAGTTTAATTTGATGTCTAAAGTTGGTATGATTTTTATAAATTTGTTTTGGAGCATCAACACTGTAATTTTCTGTTCATGGTTGTTTTTAAACAATTTTCTAACTCGCTACGACAAATTGCTGATCCTTTTCTTTCATGAAATATTGCAATCTTCCCTTTAGAATTCGCTTATCCCTAAATTGGTTACATAACTTTTTTGGACTTGCAGGAAAGTTCGACACAAGAATGTAGTACAATTCATAGGTGCATGCACCAAGCCTCCAACCTTATGTATTGTGACAGGTGATGTCTAATGAAATTACTGTTATTTTTTTACGGTGTGGCTTGACCGCTTGAAGCGTCAAATAGATATGGGAAACTTATTATTTTTTTTTTTAAGTTAGATATGGGGAAACGTATGGATTTGTGATTGGGAGATGATTGTATTACTAATAAATTCAGAAATGTTATCTAAAAAAACATAATAGGAGCCAATAATTTAATTTTATGGAAAGATGTAAATTTTTAAAAAATAAAAAATATAAGAGGCCTTCATGTTGATATGGCCCTAGGCCTTAATTTCCTTAACTTTAAGCTTCCCCTATGTCTGTTAAGAGAAAATACTATTTGTTTTGTTCAGTTCAACAGTAGTAGTTGTTTTTTTCTGTTCGATCGTTTCATAAGCTATTTGTACATCCATTTAATTTTTTTTAATCCTTTTGTAGAATATATGTCTGGTGGAAGTGTGTATGACTACTTACATAAACAAAAGGG
Source organism: Elaeagnus macrophylla (assembly GCA_029378325.1). Classification (NCBI taxonomy): domain Eukaryota; kingdom Viridiplantae; phylum Streptophyta; class Magnoliopsida; order Rosales; family Elaeagnaceae; genus Elaeagnus; species Elaeagnus macrophylla. Next base: position 14,076,006 of record CM055653.1, read on the forward strand.
TGTCTTTAAGCTCCCATCCCTGCTTAAGGTTGCAATTGATGTTTCCAAGGGTATGAACTACCTCCATCAAAACAACATAATCCATAGAGATTTAAAAGCTGCAAATCTTTTGATGGATGAAAATGAAGTAAGTGACTCTTTATTTTCTTTGGAGTCTTTAGTGTATAATTACCCTCTATAGTTATTCCTTTTTTCTTCCTCTATTCAAGCTTCTGGAACTGTAAGACTAAAAAAAAAAAAAATTGGATTGTATTTATGTAGTATCAAAGTTTCATTCTTTCTTCTTCAAAACTTACTTAGCATACTATTATGTGATAATAAAGTTTAAATTTCATTATAAAATCCCTCTGATTCTTATTATTTTTACACTTGTTTCTTTTTCCTCGGAAATTATTTAACATATCGAAGTTTTCATCTCATACATAAATGGATATCTTTATTATTTTGAATATGCATTATGTATATCTATAAATAGTTCTTGTAATAACATAGCATATCTGAACTTTATTGCACAGCATACTAACCATATTGCATCTCTTTTTTCTTTTTTATATAAATATTATGCCCTTCTCTCAGGTTGTTAAGGTTGCTGATTTTGGTGTTGCTAGAGTGAAAGCTCAATCCGGAGTTATGACTGCAGAAACAGGAACTTATAGGTGGATGGCTCCTGAGGTGTGTATTATTACATCTGAAGCATTGAAATTTCTACTTTATTCTATACTGAGAATTGTGATATGGTTTTTCAGCACTTGTCACTCCTTCACTCATATAGACAAACCTCTTGCTCTCTCAACCCCTCTTTTTTGAAAAGGAGTGAACTATTGTGGGATATCTTACAAATCATGCCTGTTTTATATGTAATTGATGTTGCTATAGATTATGATTATCTACATTCTGACCTGGATTTTTTTAGTTCGTTGTGTTATTGTGGTTATAACTTATAAATGGCATATAAACCATAATGACAACTGAAAAGAGCAGCCCTTGGCTTCTTAAAATGACATGACACAGGACACTGACTTCATTTCATTCAACTCTTTTGACCTTAGTTTCTTGATACCTGTCTCCATCTCTCATTCAATTCCAAAATTTTTTGGTCAAAGAGAGTAAAACTTAATTAAGGAAACAAAATAACCAGAGCAAAAGCTCAGCACTAGCAGCCTCTGTGAGTGAGACTGATCTACCACCTAATGGCTATTCAACATCAAATCACACAAGAGACCTAATCCAACCTAAGCTAGATTTGTACCCTGTTCTAAATATCAAGTTGGGAGTACAAAGAGCCTTAAAGTGCTAGAGCAAAAGCAACAAAATACCAATCCCATTGTAACCTCCACTACAAAACTAAAACTGAAAGAAACACACTCTACAACACCTAAAAACATATTGTAAAGAGGAAAGGGAGACACAGATAGCACCAATGCACCATCAAAGCAAGCAGAGTCCGCCAGGAGCCAAATCAATCCAAGGCAGAATAGTTATCATTCTTACGTTGCATCCAAATCATCACAATTAAATATGCCTCTCATTCAATTCCTTGATGGAATAATAGTATCATTATTTTGTTTTGTACAGATTCTTAGAAATACTCATATCAAGGTTGCTCATCTTGTCATTTCCTTACAACAGTTATTTTGCATTTGAAGGTTATAGAACACAAGCCATACGATCACAAGGCTGATGTTTTTAGTTTTGGAGTTGTGTTATGGGAGTTAATAACTGGAAAGGTACTGATTTGTCATAGTAACTTAAATGTGCCAATTTTTTGTGTTTCCTTATTAATTTAATCTTTTGATTTCAATTGGCAGCTCCCATACGAATACTTAACCCCATTACAAGCAGCTGTTGGAGTTGTTCAGAAGGTATAAATTTGATTCCATAACTTTATTTTTTCCCTCTTTCGTTTTACTAGTGCTTAAGAAACTGACTGATATTTGCTCAAAGATGGAGATGTCATCATTTCAGCATTTGGAATGATGTCAATAGCCAAAAAAAAATAAAATCACATATTGGTTACATGGTTCCAGGGCTTACGGCCTACTATTCCAAAGCACACCCATCCAAAGCTAGTTGAGCTGCTTGAGAGGTGCTGGCAACATGATCCAGGATTACGGCCGGACTTTTCTGAAATTATAGAGATCCTAAAACCATTAGCCAAGGAGGTGGGTTTACATAAATAAAGTTGCTCTAAAGATCTTATTTATTATTATTTTTTCATTGTATATTATGAAATTATGCATGGCTTCATAGCCTAGTAAGTCAAGAAATAATCCTTGAATTGCATAATTCATAATTGAGAGAAAGCACACTAACTCCTTGTGTGTATTGTGTTACTGCCAAGAAACCTTCGGCCCCATTCCCTTTTTAACTAAGTTATGGATAACATATACCTTCAGGATTGAGGATACGATTGTCAATTAATTGTCTTCACAAAAAATGAATGATATTTTCATAGTTCCATGTTTGGATAGCCATGTTTTTCTTATTGTTCAAATGATATTAGTGTAGATTGAATCTGTAACTTGAAATGAGGAAAGGGCAAGTCTTACCGCCAGACACCAAGTAAATCACATTATATTTCATTTTTTAAATGTTGGTGCTTTCATTGTTTCCATTGAAACATTTTTTTATGTTAGAGGTATTGTCACATATTGCTTAAGCATGATACTAATGTAAGATTTATAAGTAATTATGAAATTTAGCTACCTTGAAAGTTAATCTTTTAAGGAGTGCATATCTTATGTTATTTATACATTATATAACATTTACATTTTATTTCATAAGAGAACTTGTCTATATACTTCCTATTATGTTATTGCGCCATGAATACTTGTTTTTATTCTATTGTACGTAATCTTGGAAGCCTAATGAAACAGGCGGGAGATGAAGGGGACGAAAAGCGCAAGTCATCTGGAGGATTCCTGTCTGTATTAAGACGGGGTCATCATCATCACTGACAGTCATGTTTATAACATGAGTTTAGGATTATTTTTTCATATTTTTACTTTCCGTTTTGGGGCAGTTTACTGTGTACATTATCATATATATTTTTTCAAGTCGTGCCCAAATTTTGACCTAACCTACCATTGCTTTACTTGCTATAAAGTAGCACTTTGATGATGGTTTTTAAGAGCATTGATTGTAACTTTGCAAATATCTCGCCGCTTTATGAAAATAAAGGTTTTTTTTTTTCCTGATTCTTGTTAGAAATTTGCCTGTATTCTGTCATGGTTTATCTTTTTTTTCTTCGGGTAAAGCTAAGATAAATTGTCTTTTTATTGCTAGTATTAGACTTTTTGTTGTAAACTGAACTGTTCAGCTTCAATTATTAGCAAAGAAAGAAGGGTGGGGTGACACTAACGTTTTTAAACTTATGTTTATTTGATATTGATACGTTTCTTCCCTTAGAAAAAAAAGCACACTTTAGTATAAAATTTAGAGATTAATAAATTGTCTTATCTTAAAAAGTTTAAAGATAAAAATATCTAAAATGTAATAATTTAAGATCTATTTTTGTACGTATTGTTTTAAACTGGTAAAGTTTAGAGATTAAAGTATATAAGTTATGATTGTAGGGACTAAAGTGTTTAAAAAATATAAATTTAAAAATATCGGCTTAAGTTTCTCCAACACCATAAAATTTAAGGTTTTTTTTTTCTTGTTCTTTTTTTTCTGGGATATTACAAAGATTAAGTGGGATGTTATTCTAGAATTGTTGTTTTTTCCTTTCAAAAGTGTTTGTATGCATTTTGCATCTTTATTCAGTATATTTACATCTCAACCATACTTTTACAGTAAAATTATTCTTAAAATTGTTAATTTTATGGATCATATAAATTAAATAAATTAAATATTTGTAACTCTTTTTTTTTTTTTTTGAAAAGCCAAACTATTTTAAAAGTTAAATGTTGAAAGAAATGTCAATTATACTACATATGTATGTATACTTTTGGTTTAAGATTTTTGAAGTAATGAATCTCTAATTAACTTATAAACATGAAACGAAAATGAATTTAATTTTACAACTTGAAAATTTGATAGAGACGGTTGAATTTTCATAGTCGAGAATATTGGGTTGGGTGACACAAAATTTTATAAATTTATATTTTTGAGATACTTTTATCTCTAAATTTTTAACTTATATATTTATATCATATTTTTAGAAAAAAAAAAAACACTTTAGACTAGATTGTAGGAATTAAAATGTCTATCTTAATAAAATTTAGAGACTAAAATGTTTTATTTTAATAAAATTTAAGTATCAAAATATTCAAAAAGTAATAGTTTATGAATCTATTTTATACACAATGTTTTAAATTATTAAAATTTAAAAATTAAAGAATATTAATTAAAAATTTAAGGACTAAAATACTTAAAAATATAAATTTAACAAACATATAAATACATTATAATATTTTAATCGGTTAATTTAAAACTACAGCACTTCACTTTGAAATAACAATAAATTAATGAAGGTGAAATGCGTTAATTGTTAATTAGAGATAGAAGTAAATATAGAAGAATTTTTTTTTATTTTCTTTGGTTTATGTTAATATTTTTTTTTATAAAAATAAATAATTAAGATTAATTTATTATACCAAATAATATATACAATTATTATAATTAGAGCTAAGAGAATAAAAAAATATTGTTTTTATTGGTTGTCATATAAATTTTTAATAAAATAAATAACATTTTTTTAAATAACATTATACGAGATTAAACTCATAAGCTGTTAATTTACATTCATATGCCTTATAAAAGGTTTTGTTGCCAATAAGTTAAAACTATTGTGACTAAATTAAACGATTGAAATAGCAGTTTTAGATTTTAGTTGATATTGTTTCGTTAATTAAAAAAAAAAAAAAAACCTTATTACAAATATTAATAAAAATTAGTTTATTTTTTAACGAGGGAAAATAACTGAGATATAAAGAATTTTCTATCCATTTATGAGTCTACTAAAAAAAAGAGGAGAAATTTGAGACCCAAAAACCAAAGAACGCAAGGAAATTTTGGGAATTCTTAATTTATTTTAATTTTTTGGAAGGTAATGGGGTTTTGTATTTTTGTGCAATATATTAATCAAAAAATAAGAAATTGACTGAATAAGTTTCCCTCCCATAGTCGATGCTTTAGGGAAACCCTCGATTCCCCATCGCTTTCGCAGTCATTGATAGTTCAATTGAGATAACTCATTTTCATTGTTCTTTTCAACGACGTCGTGAAAGCTAGTATTTTCTTTAGCGGACACTTGCTTCCTCCTCCTTCTGCCAGTGGAAAAAGAATTGAGGTAAGCATAATTTTTCCTCCCAAGAGTTTACTTTTACTTTAGGGCTAGTCAAAACTTGTTTCTTGGAAGACCTAAAAGTTATTTATTATTTATTTGAAACTCAAACATGTCCTTTGTTGGTAACAATTTCCTTGAACCAAGAATAACTTTTTATTGATGGTAAAACTTAGTTAAAACTGTATTATTCATTGCTCTAATTTCATTGATCAAAGTATTAAATATTTGTGTTTTTCAAGAAAATAGTTGTACTAATCTTACATTTCATTGAATTGGAGTAACATTTCGTCAGTTTCTCCAATAACAATGAATAATTTCTCACTACTTAAGGTTGCATGCTTGCAATCACTTTTGAGCTCAATTACAAGGAGTGTTTTTTTTTTTTTTTCCTGAATTTCGCATTATTGTTTTGCTTTGCCGTGTGATTTATTACGAGTGGCAAAAATTCATTTACTATAAATTAATACCATAAAGTTGCCGTTGTAATCAGTTCACTACTAACAAAATATGTACCGATAAAATTAATTTTGATTTGTATCTGGGAATTTTTGGAGAATATGTCTTGGTCTTATTTTTAAGGATGGATGCAAGGCTTTCTTTAAAAGTTGATCCATATGATGAATATTGTATGCTATGCATACACTTAGATTTGGGATTTTGCCTAAAAGAGGCTTTCATCAATAGCTAACGTTTAAAAATATAAAATAGTCTCTCCCTTTGATGGGAGTACCGGTGGGTTTGTTTATTATTATTTTTTCAATCCTACTTCTACAACCACCACCTCTTACTGTAACAACCACCAATATTGTCATCCATCATTAGCACAACTTTTGCTCACCTCCTTGTTGTCCTCACCGGCCACTGCCATCCAACTATTAGACGACGGCAACAACAATGTAACAACCAAATTTGTTTTACAACATAATTAACTAAAATTGACCATGTACAATCAAAATCACCTTATATAACCAAAATCATAAAAAAATGACGAGAATAATCAATATCGCAATTTAGTCTTTCTATTAGGGGTGTCAATCGTGTCGTGTTAGTCATGTCCGTGTTGTGTTATTCGTGTTAGTTGACACATGAAAAAATTTATTCTACTTTTTTTCGTGTTGCCTATTTATAATAGTAAGAAATAACAAAATCTTTAAGAACATGAAAAAATTATTGATCAATTCTTACTAAAAAAAAATTCGTGTCATGTTCGGATCGTGTTAGAAATTGCCACCCTTATTTTCTATGGTGTCGAATTAAGTTTCCAACAAAATTGGCCATATACGACCAAAATTAACCAAAATTGGCACAAATAGACCATAATTCATACCCAGCTGTAAGCAAATAGACAGTTTTAATGAACCTATTTTTAAACTTTTGCAAAATTTTGGACGTTTTTAAACTTTTAGCTCTCCTGGAGCCTATTTTAACAAAATCCCATTAGAATTGAAAGTGTAATTGCAACTTTTATCTTGTTTTCGGCAGGTTTGTTTTCCATGGGAACTCCTAATAAATCAGACATCGTGAATTTTGAAGAGAAAGTGAGAAGAACAGTGTACATAGATAACCTCTCACCTCAGGTCACTGAAATTGTGTTGAAAACAGCTTTGGGTCAGTTTGGCAACGTTGTGAATGTGCAATTTATACCGAATTACACCCAAGTTGGAAAGATCCCCAAGTGTGTGTTAGTGGAGATGGAAAATTCAAAGGAGGCTAAAGCTGTTATCTCAGAGTTACAACAATTCCCTTTTATGATGTCTGGGATGCCAAGGCCTGTGAGGTCACTTCCTGCTGAAGCAGAGATGTTTGGGGATCGTCCAAGTAAGCCAGGAAGGAAAATCAGTTTTCATTGGTTGGACCCCAGTGATCCTGATTTTAAGGTAGCAAAAAGCCTAAAAGATCTTTCTTCAAAACATTCTGCTGAAGCTGCATTCTTGCTTAAGGTAAATGTTTTTTTGTTAGAGCCTAGAGGGTAACTTTTGCATAGCCTAATCGCAAGTAACTTTTGCGTTTCTTATTGCAATATATATATTTTTTAAGTCTTATTCTGGTCAACTCACGCTGTATAGAGCATGTCCATAGATAGAAGCATATAATGCCTTGATAAACTGCTGCTCAACATAACTTACTGAAAAAGTAACCACGAGATTGAATCCGTTCTGTTCATACACATGCTGTTGCAGTCCACCTTTTGAAGCATGAATTTTTAGAAATTTGTCACATTCTTCTAAAGCATTGTTTGTTCTTCTAACAGCAACAACTGAAGGATGAGGAGAGGCTTGCAAAGCAGCAAAATGAAGCTCTCAAAGAGTATTACAAGAAATACGAGATGATCGATAGTGTCTTTTCTGATGGAACTGCTCGTCGCTTGGCACGTCACTACAACATGCGTTTAGCAGATGAGTGTCAGATTTCTGTGACTAACCCTTTTTAAATTAGGTATACAAGTTTAAAGTACAAAATTAATATCTGAAATCAGCTTTGAATATTTGGATTGGGCACAGACAGTTTGCATGGTATTTTGATGGGTCTTGAAGTCTGTAATTGCTTTTGGTAATTTGAAAATGATTTCCAATGTTGGAGTAACAATGAAAAAACATGTGGCATTGTTAAATGAATAACATTTAGTTTCTTTATGTTTTCTTAGAAGTGCTTTATTTTACTAGAACATAACCCAAGTTTAGTCTTTACATCTCTACCTCATGCATTTTGCTTCAAATAAATCTCCTTCCCCCATGAACTAACTCAATGCAGGCTTCTCAAACAACCGTCATCGACCCCAGTACTGATCATCTCATCACCCATTACAACTCGCATTCTTGGTACTGCAATGGCAATCTTATGGGATGTTGGTACATATTTAAGATAGTAGACTTCTATTGCAGGTAATAGACCAATACTAATTGATAAGAGTGACAATTTTTAAGAATAACTTGACACTGTATGACTCGTTCAACACCTTCATATCTTTCACTTTTCTTGGTCACCATTTGTACAAGTATGAGATCAAACATTCAATTGTAACTTTAAGTTATACTTCATTTAATATTCCAGTAGTAAGACTCACTCTTCTCTTGTTTCAAGTTACATGTTGGAATTACTATGTATTGTTTGCTAAAAAAAAAAAAAACTGTAATTATAAAATATTTTATACGAAATATATTAAATATAAAAATTATACTAAATATATCTTGTACGTGTATACAGTTTCTAGTTAACTGTACTTATCATTCTTACAAAATTTCAAGTGATACTCACATTTTGCACGCCTGGTTTTTGTTAAGGAACTAGGCATAGATAAAAGTTCCACATATTACTCGTAGATTTATAGAATAGACCTCGTTTCACTTGTTACCTTGGAAAAGGAGTTGTGTTCCTTTAATATCCTAAAGCGCAATGTCGTTGGGTTGACAATTATGTCAAAATAACTGTATTAATTTAGTTAAGCTTAGAAACTCAATTTATTTTAAAGTTTTTAGAATATAAAAAGAATATTTCAAAATGTTGTTGTACAATTTATAGTAGTATGAAATTTAATTTTATTTAAAATTAATTTTTTAGGAATAAATAACTTATATTATTTATACACTATATAAAATTATCAAAATTTAGCAAAGTTATAGATTTTAATTTTAATTCAGATAATTGAAAACCCACTGCTCAAAAAAAAAATTCCAGATAATAATTGCGATACTGTTGACTATAATGAAAATGATTTCATTTTCGATAAAAAAAAAAAATAATAATAAGCATAAGTAACCGGCAAAAAAAAAAAAAAAACCACATAATATAACTAAACATAATTAAAAGCATTTTTATAGATAAATTGTGAGTAAATGATTTCAACCTTAACAAAAGAATAAATTTTACTTATTAGTGAATTAATTTCTAATTCTAACAACTTTCATACGTCTAACATGATTATACGCGTATAAAAAGAATTTTAAAGATAATAAACCTAATTGTGAAATTTTTATTTATTTATTTTTTATTATATCATTTTTTGTCAGTGCATGTGTGAGATAGAAAAGTAAATTAAGCAAATATGTTTAGTATTTAAACGAAGAGCCAAATGAAGCTAAGATGAAAATTTGTTATTAAAGCCAAAAGGTCAATAGGAACGGTTTTTCTAGCAAAAGAAAAAAAAAAAAAAACTTCCTCGAAAGTTGAGAATTGGAATGAAAAAGGCAAGTCCATGCAAAGCGGTCCAAATTTAGCTGGATCATTGCCCTCACTCATCGGCGCCGTATTATCTCTGTCGCAGTTTCTTACACAAAATCTGTTATTTATGTTATCAAAAACAGTTTTTTAATTACTGGTGCAGATTACAAAGATTCTCAATTTAATTTTTTAAACTATAAATAATATTATTTAATTTTTAAATTAAAAAAAATATATAATTTTTTAATTAAAATATTATTTTTAAATTAATATTTTAATATAAAAATAATATAATTTATTATTAATAAATATTTAAAAAAATAATATTTTAATTAAAAATTATTATCTACTCCTTTTACAAAAATTAAATGCTAAATATAATTAGGTAACAAATAAAACTTTTCACTTTATTATAATTATAATATCAAAGAGAAAAGATACCACCCTAAACCGAAATAAACCAAAATTCGAACTATTTCCACAACAAAAAATTCGTTATTTCCAGCAATAATACATGACTCATTTGATTGACACAATCGCTATCTCATGGATTTCTCGCTGAAGAAATCGTTTAAAACTCATGGTTCGTTTATTAAACACAACAGAAAATTTTCAGTCGAAGACGACAACCACGAAGAACAGCCTATTCTCTCTACAAACGATCATCATAATCATGATATTCTTCACCTTCACGAAGCAATGAGAGCCGTTGATTCTGTTGATCATAATGAAGTTACTGTAAAAATCCACGAGGCTGGTGAATCTTCTTCCACCAGAGACAGTGCAAGAAAGGTCATGGAAAAAAACAAGAATGGTGTTGGTGGGAGAATTTGGCGGGAACCAAGCGTAGACTTTTGGAATGAAAGTCAGCAAAGAGATGGTAATGGAGCTCAAGATGGTTTTACTTTTGAGCAACGTGGGCAGGTGGCTGATGATCCACCGTCGAAGCTTATTGGCCAGTTTCTGCACAAGCAAGCGGCCTCGGGTGACTTGTCGTTGGATATGGATTTGGAAATGGAGGAGCTCCGGAGTGATAGGGATTTTCCGCCGTTAGCCGAGAGTCCGGCCAACTCAAGAACATCGAAGGAGTTGAAAGTTGCATTTCAGCCTTCGTCTTCCAATATTCCAGAGGTTGGTTCTAACGAATCGGTACGACGAAGGTTCAAAGACGCGTCGAGCAACGATGAACCTAACAACATTCTAACGTCCACGAGTTATCGCAGTGTTGATGACGTTGTCAGGTGCACATCAAACGCTTCGTTTCGACCAGATCTTTCATTAAGGAGATCTAGTCTATTAATGGCAAAGACGAAATCCAGGTTAATGGACCCACCTGAAGAACAGGATTTTCGGTCAGGTCAGTTTGTAAAGTCTGGACCGATACACAAGTCGGGGCAACTGAGATCTGGGTTTTTGGGTAGAAATACAGATGACGACGATGATGACCCATTTTTGGAAGAGTACTTACCGAATGACTTCAAGAAGAGTAAGCTAAGTGCGATTGCTTTACTTGAATGGTTAAGTTTGATTATGATTGCTGGGGTTGTGGTTTGCACATTTACTATTCCTTATTTGAGGGAAAAGGACGTCTGGAAATTAAAATTGTGGAAATGGGAAGTTTTAATTTTGGTTTTGATTTGCGGAAGATTGGTGTCGGGTTGGGGGATCCGTATTTTAGTGTTCTTTACCGAGAGGAATTTTCTTCTGCGTAAGAGGGTTTTGTATTTTGTATACGGTGTTAGAAGGGCTGTTCAGAATTGTTTATGGTTAGGTCTTGTTTTGATTGCATGGCATTGTTTGTTTGATGAGAAGGTTAAAAATGATGCTAACACAGATGACTTGAAATATGTCACCAAAGCGTTGGTTTGTTTATTGCTTGGTACTCTGCTTTGGTTGGTTAAGACCCTGATGGTGAAAGTTCTTGCTTCCTCTTTCCATGTAAGTACTTACTTTGATAGGATTCAAGAGTCTCTTTTCAATCAATTTGTCATAGAAATGCTCTCAGGGCCTCCATTGGTTGAAATACGAAGAAATGAGGAAGAGGAAGAGAGACTTGCAGAAGAGGTTCAGAACATTCAGAATGCTGGAGTTACCATTCCTCCTGATCTTAGGGCAAGTGCCTTCGCAACAGCGAAAAGTGGACGGGTAATTGGGAGTGGGATGTTGCAGAAAGGAAGTTCTAAGAAGAGCGCTAAACTTTCTGGTCCACTTAGCAGGAAGGGAGAAGATGGTATTACAATTGATCACTTACATAAGTTGAATCCTAAGAATATTTCTGCATGGAATATGAAGAGGTTGATAAATATAGTTCGACATGGGTCTCTTACTACATTGGACGAGCAGATCGTGGATACTACAGACGGGGATGAACCTGCTACTCAGATCAAAAGTGAAGTCGAGGCCAAGGCTGCAGCAAAGAAGATATTTCAGAATGTGGCTAGGCATGGATACAGGTAATATCATAGTTATTGCTTTCAGTTTACTGTCATATAGTTTCAATAGGCTTCCATCCAAATGAATCACTATTTAGCTTGATATTTTTATTTGTTCTATCATGGTCATCTTTTTTCATTCTTACAGTTGCATATCCATTCACTTCTTTGGCAGATACATCTTCCTGGATGATTTGATGCGGTTCATGCAAGCAGACGAAGCTATAAAAGCAATGAGTTTATTTGAAGGGGCAGCTGAGACCAAGAGAATCACCAAAGCATCATTGAAGAACTGGGTGGTAAGAACAAGGCTGGCTCCATGCTATAAAATGTCTAATTTGGCTCTCTAGTGGCTCTCTAATGACTTCATTTTCAGTCTTTTCTGTATTTGTAATTACTTTTGATAATTGGGATCCAGGTCAATGCCTTCAGAGAAAGGAGAGCACTTGCTTTGACATTGAACGACACTAAAACTGCTGTAAACAAACTTCATCGAATGGTGAATGTAATAATTGGCATTATTGTAGTAATTACATGGCTTTTAATACTGGGCATAGCCACAAGCAAATTTCTACTATTTGTTAGTTCTCAAATAGTGGTTGTAGCATTTGTTTTTGGGAACACATGCAAGACAGTATTTGAAGCCATCATTTTCTTATTTGTGATGCACCCTCTTGATGTTGGAGATAGGTGCGAAATCGAAGGAGTTCAGGTTATTTCAGATCTTTACATATGATATTAGGTTATAAATGTCATTCATTTGTTAGTTATAATTTCTTTGCATTATCATTTTCAGATGGTTGTAGAAGAAATGAACATCTTGACTACAGTTTTTCTAAGGTATGACAACGCTAAGATTATATTCCCAAACAGTACTCTTTCAATGAAGCCCATACATAACTTCTACCGTAGTCCAGACATGGGAGATGCTATTGAGTTCAATATTCATATAACCACTCCAGCTGATAAGATCGCTGCCATCAAACAGAAAATAATGAGGTTTGTATTCCTACATGGATGATTCTGATTCATTGTTAAGCCACGATACGCATATGAAATGAAGGATTAATTTGATATTGCTTGTTACAGTTTCATGGACAACAAGAAAGAACACTGGGCGTCTGGAACAATGATTGTAATGAAGGACTTCGATAAATTAAATAGGATTAAGTGTGCAGTGTGGTCAACACACAAAATGAATTACCAAGACATAGGTGAAAGGTTTGTGAGGAGGTCTCTTCTGATTGAAGAGATGATCAAGATTTTCAAGGAACTCGACATTGATTACCGTCTTTACCCTGTTGATATTAACGTTCGATGCTTGCCAACTTCTAACCGTGTTCCACCAAATTGACAAGCAACAACCACAAGCTGAATGAAGGAAAAACTGACTCTACTAATATGATATTAATTATTATAATTATTGTTATTATTTTGTGTGTGTGTGAAGCTTGATTATCTGCATAGCATTAGGATAATAATTCTAAGGGATTAACTGCTTCAATCAGATGGGAGCAGGATATAACTGTACATAAGTATCTTTAATTATGCGCTTAAGCTTTTTGGTAAAGTTGTTTCCGAACAAATAATAAAGAACATTGAAAACAATTTACTTCAATAAATAAATAAGGTATTAACATCTTTCAACTTTTTCTATATTAATAAAAAAAACATGCCCTGTGTTTTGAAACGATCTGGTGGGTCATGGTGAGAAATTTTATGTTTTTTTGACATGAATTATGGAATGAAAGGATATTTGGTCACTGGTGAGAAGTTGGTGGATTGAAAAATATTAACGAAATAAACTATCGCTACACACCACCACCACTTCACTATCTTCCTTTCTGATTGACTCGCTCCGTTTGAGTACTGAGTCGTAATCAGTAACTCGTCCAAATCTCAATCTGAATCGGATTGTTCGGCCAAAGATGAACATCAAGCTTTGTAGAAGTAACGAAAACACAGTCGTTGATGTTTGGCAACGGGAGGTCGGCCAGCTTTCCTCCAAGAATTTTACTCGCCGACTTGGTGCAGCCGAGGTCTAATCTAGCCCTTATCCCTCATGATTTTTATTTATTTTTGTTAAGATTAGGCTTTGTATTAATCATATATTTATTTTTGGATGATTTGGTTGGTTTTAGTCTTTTAGGTCAATTCCTTTATGGGTCTTTCAGATCATGTGTCTGTTTTTCCTGTTTTGGTATTAGGTTCTATTTAACTGTATGTGAGTGATCGTTATGGTTTTCAATTGGTGACTCAGATAAGAAGTTGATTAAGTTCTGGAGAAAATGGCTGTAAGTGGAAGGAAAACAAAATGTTCTTCTGTTCTCGACATTTTTTTTTGGAAGCTAAGGTTTCTAAACAGTTAGATTGAGAAAAATGATGGGAATTTTAAGCTATTGCATTTTTCTGATAAAAAGCTGATTGAAATTCTTAGTGCATTTTATGGATGTTAATGAAACTTTAATTTAAACTTAATTGCATTAAATTAAGAATTTAGATTGAATGTGCTATATTATTTTATTTTTATTAATTGTTTTCTTTCTTGAATTACGAGCCCTATATCATTGATCTTGACCCCCAATAACCTAGGCTCTGAGTTATGCGTAGTTCAGTATAGCATTTCGTAACTCGGTTATTCAGTTACACCAGTGTAGCTGAGTTAAAAATGCAATATTAAGAGATAAGCTTTTATATCCCTAGATTTTGAAATTTATTTAATCCCTATATATTAGGTGATATGTGGGGAAAATCTTTTTCTCTCCATTTAACTATTTGGTATGATGCTGCAAAATTCACAATACTAAAAAAAATCAAAAGTAAAGAAACTCTTCCTCAACAAACTTTTAATTGGTCATTATTTTGTGCTTAGACTTGAGATCTACAGGAAGCTTGCAAAGCATAGAGGATGTGTGAACTCTGTAAGCTTCAGTTCAGATGGTGACATTTTGGTTTCTGGCTCTGATGACTGAAGGGTTATACTCTGGAATTGGGAAACTGGTACACCAAAACTTGAGTTTGACTCGGGTCATGAACAGAACATTCTTCATGCAAAGATTATGCCTTGCACAGATGATTGAAGCATTGTCACCTGTGCGGCTGATGGGTAGGTACTTTGTTGGAAATAGTATAATCATAACCTAGAAGATTGATATAGCATTATTGCTATAAAGACGTTCTATGCTTTCTTGCTACTGTAATTTCTGTACTAGTCATAGCTTACTTTGAATTTGCTTCTTTATCGTTTAATTTTTAAAATATATGTTCAATTTGGAAATGTGACACAAGTTATTTGTTCCCAAATTAGAATTAAACGAAAAGAAAGTTGATCTAATATTAAGTGATTAATTATTTGAACTTATTTGTGATTTTGCCATTCTGAAAGAGACTTCCACGTCACAAGAGTCTCTTGCATTGATTACTAAGTTTAAACGTGTTCTATTTTTGTGAAATGTAAAGTTTTTTTCTTCTTCTTCTTCTTCTTCTTCTTCTAATGAGAAATTCACTTGATTCTAGGTGAGGCATACTATTATTCTGGAAAGCGAAGGAGAAGCAAGTAAACAATTGACCGAACATCAGGGATGAGCTCATAATTTAGCTATTGAACCTGGGAGCCCTCATACATTTTACACCTGTGGACTGTGGTGAAGATGGATCGGTGCAACATGTGAGCATATTTCCGCTGGCTTGTTTTAGTGATTTTTCTGTCTCTCTTTGCAAACTAAGAACCAGTGGACAATTCGTTGAAAATTTAGTTTTTATCGTATATTCTCCTTTTCCCTTTTTGTTCCATGTTCCAGGTGTTTATTCTGAATTGTCAAAATGATATGATGGTTGATGCTCAGCTTGGGTGACAAAATCACCAATGGTCGTGTGTTATTTCTGTTACATCTTGCTAGTTCTTTCCTTGCTTATTGTAATTATTAGCATTAACGTTACAGATTGACCTTAGAACTCCAACTGCTACATTACTGTTTACCTGCTAACCTGTTGATGATAAGAGTTACATGCAAGTTATCCCTTTAAATACAATTGCAATTGATCCAAGAAACCCATATCTCTTTGCTGTTGCTGGTTCTGATGAATATACTCGACTCTATGATATACGCAAGTATAAATGGGATGGATCATCAGATTTTGATCATCGCATTTGATCGGTGATGAGCAAGTTGTAATTACAGGCTTGGCCTTCCCAGAATAGAGCGAGCTTCTTGTCTCGTGCAATGAGGAGTTCATTTATCTTTTCACACGGGATATGTGATTGGGACCTAATCCAGTTTTATGTTCTTCATTGTCCGACAGTGGTGCAAGTGAAGCAGCGATTGATAATGGATCTGGAGGATCTCCTTCATCTATGGAAACTAATAAAGTTGCCCCACAAGTTTTCGGGGGGCACATTAACCGTGAGACAGTGAAAGGTGTGAACTTTTTTGGGCCTAAATGTGAGTATGTGGTTAGTGGATCTGATTGTGGAAGAATATTCATTTGGAAGAAAAAGGGAGGACAACTGATTCGTGTAATGGAAGGTGATAAAGTTATCGTGAATTGCATTGAGTTCCATCCTTATATGTTGGTGCTTGCCAACAGTGGAATTGACAATGATATCAAGATATGGACACCAAATGCCCTTGAGAAAGCTACTCTACCTACAAAACTTGAACAGGTATGTTTTTCCCATTTTGTACTAATTAAAATGCAACAAACAAAAATTATAGTTACTTGAAGGATTTGAATACGCGTACTGGCCTCAAACCCAAGTACCGGGTATTAAGGCTTAACCAAATTTACGCTTGGGTTGAGTGACCTTAGAATTTGAATTTCTCTCTCTCCTTGAGGGAAACAATTGAAAAGCAATGGTTATCATAATGACATTGATGACGGCAACGATGGGAATGACTATGACAATGAAGACACTAATGATGATAATACACACATAATATGTGACCATCATAATTTGGTTCTTGATTATGATTGATATTGCTAACTATTCACTTTTATGTCCGGCAGAAACACAAGGCTAGAGGATGGTTGTACCATGTCAAACCAGAAGAACTTTTTCTGCAATTATTTTCATCACGAAGGCAAAGCGCTATTCCAGATGGTGGTGGAGAGAACTCGGATGGAGATCGGGAACCTCTAGAGCTAATGTTGACATTCAACGCTAACAGTTATGATTCTTCGGACAATGGAAGAGATACCATCAGTCAGGATGATTTGTTTAGTTGAAGTCACCAAGGCAACCTTCTAGCCTAAGAAAATTCGATAATAGTTGTATTTGTACATAACATATGGATTAAGTTAAACAATTATGAGCGAGGTTAAAGCTTTCATGTTTATATTGAGTTAATTTATCATCTGCCAGGCGATGAAAACTTTTAACTAATTAACTATAAGTAAACATTAACCAAAGGATGAAAAGGGTATTCTTTTTTTTAATCTTGCTTTCCTCATAAAAGGATGAACAAGTTAGTCGCTTGAGAAGGTAATCGGTTCTTATTGTTTTGAAGTCTCGTGATAATATTATGTAAATTTGTAAATAATTGAACTTATCTTAAAATAGTATGTATTGGGTTGGAAATTAATTAGATAGGTGTAGTATCATTTGATTGGTTCACTTAATAGTTAAAAATTTAAATAGTATAATTAATGTACAGTTAAGTAATTTTTTGTTAAATAATTTATATTAATTATACAAATATTTAATTTTTTATTAAATAATTTAAATATTAATTAATATGAATTATTTATTAAAATATTATCTGTTAGATGCTTATAAATAGGTCTTCATAACTTGAAAAAATATGCCTAAGCTCATATTTATTATATTTCAAATTTTTTATAATCTTAACATTTTTTCAAGAAATTAACTTAAATATTGGAGTGAATACAACATCCTATGATATTGTTCATTTTGATCTATTTTTTTAGTGGGAGTTGAGATACCAAAAAATACAATTGAATAATAATCGGCTTTAACATATGTTAAATTTTACATAAAATATATATATTTAATTTACTTATATTAAAACTATATATATATATATATATATATATATATATATATATATATTATTTTGGGATTATGTACATTAGTACTCATTATTAACTACAGTTTTTTTAAAAAATAGAGAACGATTTAGTTTAACATAACATAGGTGCATTTTTCTTGATTTATTGCCGCAAAATAGTAGATTATTTAGAGTCTTTTAACATTTTTCTTAAATCGCTTCCTGACGTCTTTTTAAACAAGCTTATTTATAATTTTAACCTTTAGTGTATTTATTAATTGTTCCTCAATATTTCAATTCCAGACAAAAAGCAACGATAGCTTTATCCGCTTTATTGCAGTTGAGTCAAAATTATGTATTAACCTTTTGATATGTGTCTTTCCCATTCTAATATTATATGCCAATTAAGATTTAGTTTTTCTTGTACGGATTTTCTCAAAAAATAATATTTGCAGGTGAAGCACTCCTTCTTTCTACTACTATCCCTTTTCTAAATACATTCGAAGTTTGTAAAATTATTAATAATGAGTATCTAAATTGTATTATATATTTATCATGAATATGTAAATAGTTTACATATTATGTATTGTGTTACATGCTTTGTAAATTCATTTACATATTGTTAAATTGATATGTAAACTTATTTATATAATGTCACATTGGTATATAAACTCATTTACATACTATCATATTGGTATGTAAACTCATTTACATACTGCCACATTGGTATGTAAACTCAAATTAATATGTAAACTCATTTACATATTACCATATTGGTATTTAAACTCATTTACATACTGCCACATTAGTATGTAAACTCATTTACATATTTCATATTAATATGTAAACTCATTTACATACTGTCATATTAGTATGAAACACAGTTTACATAGTATGTAAATAATTTACATACTGATATCACATATCACATGGTTAAAAATATTTTTATAATTTATCTAATTTTAATGTAATTAAAACTCACAATTTTGATCATATTATTGCTAATTTTAAAAAATTTAATTTTTTAACAAAATGTACGAGGCCAATAGCTCCATTTTTCTTGAATAGGTTGTGGATGAGTTTATATAGCCCACCATAAATCAAATCCTTAGTCGTAGAATAGTACCTGGCCCGGCCCATTTCAAACTTTCCGAGTTCTGCCTCCCCGCGATATTTTTTCGGAAAGATTTTAACAGAGGCTGACGAGTCGCACGGACTCACTGAGTCATTTCATCAGCATACTTCATTCGCTGGCTTCCATGGAAACCTTGGGAAGCTCGTGCTCTGCTACGATCCCATCGTCATATTCGCCTTTCTTCAATTTATCTCCCAGAAAGACTTTCCCACCAAGGCCTTCTCTGCTTCCTCTCGTATCCAAAAGTACATATTTCCCCATTTTCAATTCTTCTTTTCATTTTTAAGTTTTGTCTACTCTTTTTTCAATCCATCAAATATTTTCGTAACTTTATAATTTTGGTCATGGAATTGATAAAGTTCTTATATTGGAACAATTGGGAATTTTCTCGGATATTCTTTAGGTTTCTCAATTCTCAGCAACCAAAGGAATTTAACTTAAAAAAAAAAAAAACTTTTTATCTGCGTTTTTCTTTCTGTGACTAGTTATTTATCGACTTGCTATTTAAAATTACGATGCAGATTACGAGCATGAAGACGGTCCCGAGTCGGATTCTGAGGATATCAGTATCGTTCCAATTGTTGGAAAACGGAACCTCTCTCTTTCCTCACTTTCAAAGGTTCTCTCTCGCTCGCTCTTAGTTGATTTAGATTTTATTTCCTTTGCTTTTTGACATTTTTCTCATAGATAAGAAATTAAACCAAAGCTCATACAATCATGAACATTGACACAAATGACTTGTACACTGAGTCCTGACATATTTTGTCAGCAACATTTACTTTTGCTGTTCTTGTGGTTTCTACAAGAAGAATAACCGTTCGAAAATCAAATAGTGGAGCTGTACTTAGCTTTGAATGTATACGCATATAATATAGTGGTAATTTTGGTAAAAAAAAGAAAAGAAAATTGATCTTAAGTTTTGAAGTCATCTCAATTGAGGTGGCGGATATAACAGCTTTTTCATAATCCATTCATATACTGGCATATATGTTTTAAAAGCATCTCAAGTTGAGACAATAGACGTGATTGTAATTTTTGTCAACGAGAAAAAGGATTTGCTTTTCAACTTTTCCTTCCACTACATCACCAAAATGTGTATGTCAGGATGCAGCAATGGGATTAGTGGTAGGTGCAGCAACAGGAAGGGGGTGGACAACAGGTTCTGGTATGGAAGGTCCCCCTGCCCCTGCTGGGGATGGGATTAATACCACAGAGAATGTCTCCACTTTTCCATGGTCTCTCTTCACAAAATCGCCACGCCGAAGGATGCTTGTAGCTTTCACATGTAATATTTGTGGGCAGCGGACAACGCGGGCTATTAATCCCCATGCTTACACTGATGGCACTGTCTTTGTGCAGGTAAGACTTTTTAAGGGTTATTTTTGCCATAGACTTTAAAGATTGACTCTTTCATCTTTACTTTGTGGGTGAATTAAAATTAAACTTGTATGGGTAGAAATGGAGAGAACATTAAGGTGATTAGAAGTTTAGGGTGTTTAATGTTAGGGGAGATATATTTGATATTTTTCCTTATAATCTTTTGCTCCATGATTTTTATATGCTATTTGGAGACCGGTTTACGTTTTGATGATGTTGATTGTTGTGAGATGGGTTATTGAAATACCATGTTTTTCTTTGGTTTTCTAGTGTTGTGGGTGCAATGCATTTCACAAGCTTGTTGATAATTTGAACCTGTTCCATGAAATGAAGTGCTACGTCAGCCCCAGCTTTAATTACAGAGGTAATGGGTGGGAAGATATCAATGTCGGCTATCTGGGAATGGAAGGCAATGGCGGCATATTTCCCACACAGTGAGGTGAATATTTAGATGAGTATGTTATGTATATTCTTGTATTGTTGCATTAGAACTCTAGCTCATATTTTATGTATATTGTTTTTCTATTGAGTTTCTCATAGAAATATATTATATTTTTGGCTAAACTACACATATTGTGCTATACTTTTTCACATCCTACACTTTGATTCCTTTATAATTTGGTTTCTGATGGGAGGTCTTTTGTTTGTTTTGTTTTCAGTTTCCAATTAGACTAGTTATTCTTTAACAAGTAAAAAAACATTAGTTCTTATAAAAAAAATAAAAATAAAAATAAAAAAAGCATATATATTTTTTTATATACAAAAAAGAGAAAAATAGATAATAGAACAGCATCTCGTCCAAATATGAGCAAGAGAAACTAGGCATGAAAGTTTGCTAGGAAACCATCACAGCACTGGTGCAGGTTAAGACATGTGAAGAACTAGGTGATCTTGATGTAGAAGGTTTGAAATTGGGTAAAAGTTTTGAATGGTACTATAACTTACTATAAAGGTACATTTTAGTATTCTTGATGTAGAAGGTTTGAAATTGGGTAAAAGTTTTGAATGGTACTATAACTTACTATAAAGGTACATTTTAGTATCACAATTATACTGGGATACACTACTAATATTTTACTAATTAATTTCACACAGGGATACATTATTAGTCTTTTTTTTGTTATTTTGTTAAGGTGGATCAAGTTTGACCAATTTGAGTGATTATAAAAGGGGTATTTGTGTTATTTTTAGTTTTGTTGTCTACTCTATAAATTTTCTTGTAAAAAAAGTTATATATGCATTACTTTTTCCATCACTCCTCCCTCCATTTTTTTTTATCATTTTTTTCTCTTACGTCATTTACAATTTTTTTTTTGTTGCTAAAATTGATTTTTTTTTTCGCTATAAGAAGAATTCTAAAATATCAACAGAGAAATTATTATTCAATAACGAATCTATCTAATATTTGTAGAGAGATTTTAAACAAAATAGAACTCCCAATTAAAATGATAAAAAAAATGTAAAATAAACTTAAAACAAAAAATAAAAAATATTAATGCTTGCACTATTGTCTCTTAGAATTATAATTAGTCTAAGATATTAACTAAATTGTAAATTTTTTACTAAAATAAAAATACTCATGTTTATTCATTTTATTGTAAAATTGAGTAAAAATGGAGCAATTATGGTAAAAAAAAATTGGGCAAAGTACTAATTTTAATGAGGAAGAAAAATTTTAGCAACAAAAAAAGTAAATGACATGAGAGAAGAAAATGAGAAAAAGAAGAAGAAGAGGGAATGAGAATAATGAAAGAAGTAAAACATATATACTATGTTTTGGCCGAAAAATTAATAGTGTAGAAGCTAAAAAAAAAATGACATAAATATTTTACATAATTGATGAATTTTATCATCTTATAGTTACTTTGAACTAAATTATATATGTTTGAAAACAACATAACTTTTAATATATTACATATAATTATGATACTCATTTATACTTATTAAAAAAACTAAGATACCTCTCGTACCCAACCCCGTTTGAATTTTGTTCACGATGAGATTGTTTTGCTTGAAAAATTTTATTTTAGGGTTGAGGGACAAAATGAGAATAATGCTATGAGCCGTGTACTTTTAAATAATAAAATCAAAGTCCACATGTTGTAGTTGGGTAAAAAGACGCTTAGCATTATTATTGATTATGTAATTTAATTTTTTTTATTATGTATTTTTAATTTTAAATAACAAAAAAAATTATTTTCTATAAAACAAAAGAGTTGCATTAAGCATATATATATATATATATATATATATTTTTTTTTTTTCTTTATGAAGATTACTTTTATTTGATAGATATAACGAGAAATGGAAGTCAGAAATAAGGGCTGGAGAATTTAATGATTTTTTTTTTTTAATGAAAAAAATATTTTAGTCACTTTTTTATATTTTATATTATTTAAATTTTTTTATTAATAAAAGTTGCATTATTAATTATTTTTTATATTATATTAAGCTTGCATATATTTGTTAAGTCTTTGTAAAATTTTACATAAATAATTTATTTTTTGTAACATTTTATTTTAATTTTTAGATTCATTTTATATGTTTCATATTAATTCTTTGGTTATTTTATTAACTAAGTATTAAATTTTTTTTAATATAATACTGGTTCTGATATTAAAATTTCATGCAATATTTTAAATTTGTATTGACATGTAAATATATATCTAAATTTCTATTGACATGAAAATTTCATACAACATTTCATGCTGCATTTTAAACTAACATTTATAGTAATTAGAGGTATTTTTTTTTATGTTTTCTTAATCTATCATTTTTATTTTATTTTATAAGAATAGAGTTTTGTTGTCCTTTTTTCATAAAAAAATAACTTAAATGTTGTAAAAAATAAATAAATGATTAAATTATTCATTTTTAGAAGTAAAGAGTATATAAAGTATTTTTTTTCCCTAAAGAATAATTAATTAAAGTTTTTTTTATTAACTAAATTTTTGTAACTTTTGTCACAAAATTTTCATATTTAATAATTTTAATTTAATTTTAAAAATAATAGATGAAATATATTAAATTTAAAAAATTAATGAACTAAATTCGTAAAAAACAAAGTTTGTTTAACACGTTAGTGTTTACTGTAGTCGTATAATTTAGTTTAATTTTTAAATTTAAATTAAATTATTACATATAAAAAATAAATAAATAATTACAAAAATTTAGTTAAAAAATTAAAATGTTAAGTATTATAAAATTAGTGGAGTAAGTATAATTTAATCAATAATTAATAAAACTTAAAAAAAAAAAAAAAAGAGTCAAAGCATAAGGGCCCTTATATCTGTCTCTTCTTACTGGCGAAAGGTTAAACGGAAGAATTTACCGCTCATATACTGATCTTCAGAAACTACGATGTAAAAGAGATGAAATGAGGAATTCTCTTTCCATGAGTTGTAAAGGCTATTTCTTCCTCACGTCTCTAATCTCCAAAACCATTCAAGAATGTCTGCGTCTCTAATTCACAATAGCTACTGCTTCAACTTCACTGCTGACCGTAAGCTTTCGGCGAAAGTAGGTGCCGAATCCAAAGAAAACGAATACACCATTGTTGTAACCAAGCCAAAAGGTTCGAAATTTGTTCCTAGTTTTGCAACTCGTTCTAGAAGTTCCAAAATTTCATTTTTAACATCCCAGGATTTAAACCTTGGCCGGGTTCTCTGTAAATATGTTAATTCTGGAAATATGAAGGATGCAAAGTGCATATTCGAAAAATTGAACCATTCTGATGCTTATGTTTGGAATGTTATGATAAGAGGTTTTACAGATAATGGGTTATTTCAGGAAGCTGTTGGGTTTTATCATAGAATGGAACTGGAAGGGGTTCAAGCTGACAAGTTCACTTACCCAGTTCTGATAAAGGCTTGTGGTGGGTTGTTTTTTTTGAATGAAGGAAGAAAGATTCATGGCAAGTTGTTTAAAGTTGGGCTTGATTCAGATGTGTTTGTGTGTAATTCGGTTATTTCTATGTATGCAAAGCTTGGTTGTGCTGAGTATGCAGTGAGAGTGTTCGAAGAAATGCCGGAGAAAGACTTGGTATCTTGGAATTCAATGATCAGTGGATATGTTTCCCTTGGAGATGCTTCGAGTTCTTTCGTTTGTTTCTCAGATATGCTTTTGTTTGGAGTGACGCCTGATAGGTTTAGCTTTATCAGTGCTCTTAATGCTTGTTCTATAGAGTGTTTTCTCCAAAACGGAAGGGAAATTCATTGCCAGGCTCTCAAACTTGGGTTAGAATCTGATGTCATGATTCAGACTTCGTTGCTTGACATGTATAATAAATGTGGTAGGCTGGACTATGCCGAGAGACTGTTCCACAAGATCTCCATGAAAAAATCAGCTGTTTGGAATGCAATGATTGGTGTCTATGTCTTAAATGGTCATGGCCGTCAGTCCTTTGCTTGCCTCAGAAAGATGCAAGATACTAACTACTCGAATCCTGATGCTATCACGTTAATAAACTTGCTTCCGTTGTGTGCACAGAAGGAAGCACTCATTGAGGGTAAATCTATTCACGGCTATGCTGTTAGAAAGGGTTTCGTCCCTCATATTGTTTTGGAGACTGCTTTGATTAATTTTTATGGTGCCTGTGCGAAGCAAAATTTTGCTGTACGTATATTTGGTAAAATGGCAGAAAAAAACTTGATAACATGGAATACTATGATTGCTGCTTATGTACGAAATGGGCTGAATAGGGAAGCCTTGGGAATATTTCAAGAACTCTTGTGTAAAATTCTCGAACCAGATGCTGTTACAATTGCAAGCATCCTACCTGCCTATTCTGAAGTAGCACTATTGAGGGAAGCGAAGCAAATTCATGGTTATATCATAAAATCAGGGCTTCATTTAAATACCTATGTTCTGAATTCAGTTGTCTATATGTATGCAAAATGTGGAAAATTAGAGACCGTGAAAGAAATTTTTGACAGGATATTGTTTAAAGATGTCAGTTCATGGAACACCATCATTATGGCTTATGCCATTCATGGCTTTGGGAGAACATCCATTGAATTGTTCTCTGAGATGATAGAAAAGGGTATGAAGCCCAACGAGACTACATTTGTTTCCTTGCTAACATCTTGCAGCATTTCTGGAATGGCTTATGAAGGGTGGAATTTCTATAACTCTATGCAAAGAGATTATGATATTGATCCTGGAATAGAGCACTATGGTTGTATCCTAGATCTTCTCGGCCGTGTTGGCAATCTAAAAGAAGCCAAGGATTTTGTTGATAAAATTCCAATGGTGCCCACAGCTAGGATTTGGGGATCATTACTGACTGCTAGTAAAAACCACAGAAATATTGAGTTAGCAGAATTTTCTGCCAGACACATTTTGTCCTCGGAACATGATAACACAGGATGCTATGTCTTGCTTTCTAATTTGTATGCAGAAGCTGGGAGATGGGAAGATGTAAAACACATAAAATCTCTCATGGAGTGGAAAGGAATAGAGAAATCTGTTGGACGTTGCTTCGTTGAGAGCAAATGTAATATCCACGGATTCATTAACGAAGATAGATCACATGTTGAGACGAACATGATTTATAATGTGCTGGGCATATTATTGAGGATGACCAAGGAAGCCAAAGATTTTGTTAACGTTTCCAAATTCAGGACACTGGATTTGAAAAAGAAGAGAGCAGACAGTCCGGAGAACCATGGTGTAAGGTTGGCAATTTGTTATGGTTTGATCTCCACAAAAATTGGACACCCTGTTTTTGTGAGGAAAAACACTAGAATGTGCAAAGATTGCCATAGTGCTGCAAAGAAGATTTCGCAGGTCACTGAAAGAGAGATAATAGTAGGGGATCTTAAGGTATTTCACCACTTCAATGGTGGGCATTGCTCATGCGGTGATTATTGGTGACTAATTACATGTAAATTTGCTCAAACTGAACATGGCAGAAAATTTCAAAGAATATGTTGGCTACTCCAATATCAAGAAATAGGAGGGCATATAGGCTCACCTGGCCATATAAGAGAAAAATAATGCTACATTCTCGTTTTATTATGTGGAAACTCTGCAGCTTCAAGTTCAAATCAGGGGCAGGAGTGATTTTAGTGAAAATCGTTTTACTGTGCCACCAAAAGTGAAGATTTTGTTTGGAAGAAGGTGAACAATTTATTGGCTACAACCTACAAGGTATTATTTGTAAAAAAGATGGATAAAGACTGATCCTTTATGTCCTGTTTGTCTTAGTAAAAAAGAGACAGTGAAGCATATGATATAAGAGTACAAGAGGAGTGAGAAAGCAATGTTCTATACTGGTTTTTTCTTTAATAAAGATCGTCCAAAAGCAGCTTACTTCGGCGTTTGAGTCTCAGGAAAAGGTATAATGATCTAAGAGGGAATTTGAGGGAAATTATTATAAATACCTTGAGTTTTCATTATTGTCACTGATATCTCCAACGTTTATAACTTGATCACAAATGCCCACAATGTTTTATGTATTGATGCTGATACCCTTTTTTTGTAAATGGTATTAATATTTACCGTAAGCTTCTCAATTTTTTTTTGAAAAAACTATCATAAATACTCTCGAATTTTCATGTTTTATCACAACTATTCAAACATTTATAACTTGATTACAAATGCCCCCATCAATATCATAAGAATGCATCATCATTTTCATAATAATTCAAAGAGTACAAAAAATTAGAAAGGATGTTAAACGTTCAGTATCTATGAGTCTCTGAAATGAGACTGATAAAGGATAAAAACGTAGGACTATTTGTTGTAATTCTGCAACTTGCCACACATTAGTGCTCATTAGATGTTTGTTAATGGTACCAAGTAAGGTTTGTCAAGCAAAGCCAAGTGTTGATTGTTTGACTAGAAGTATATCATGAGTCAATACAGGTGTGTACCCTCTCTCTAGCGGTCGTTACTTGTTCGTGGAGCTGTGTGTGCCATTAGTAGTGTTGTCTCAACTGAGTAGGGTGGGTCGGGTTTGACGTTTTAATTCCTACACTAATTGGTTTTAGGGATGGTGCAAATATTCTTTATCAGAATTTTGGAGAATTTGTAAAGATTAGATTTTTTTCATTAACGAATAATATATATTTAATTATACATTTTATGTTATAAATTAATAAAATTTTTGCATAAAAATAAAAATAAAATTATGCTTAATAGATATTAAATGTAATATATAAATTATAGATATTATTAAATTATTTATTTTTATAGTTGTAAAAAATCAAAATAAAATATATTTTTAATGATATGGTTGTATTTTTTTTGTAAATATATAAAATGATAATAAATTTGGATTCCGGGATTTCATGGGCCAAAAAATATGATCCCTAATCTTCCCTGCAAAGACATTTTTTTATAGGTAAAAAAATCAAATTTTCTTTATGATTCTAGTTTTATCAATTTTCAGTATCGTGCTTTGCCTTTCTTATTTCATGTAGTTTATCACGTTGATTTTTTATTGTATATGATGCTTTAAGTTTTTTGTTGAGAGTATATATACTCTTGAATTTTTAAAGCTAGGTCTTTGGATTATGTTAATGAAAAATCAAAATTTTATGTTAGACGAAAGGGAATAGAAAAAAAATAAATAAATAACAGGACACGTACTTGAAAAGTAAAGAAAAAGTAATATCTTTTATTTATATATGATGTAATTATTCAAATTTTATTTTTAATTTTTAATTTTTTATATTGTAAGTAAATAACATATATTCTTTTAAAAAAAATATGTAAACATATATATTTTTAAAAAATATATATTTCTAACATGAAAAAAAAAAAAAAAACATATATATTGATTAGAAGAAGATTAAAAATAATATATGTATATTGATGCTCAATAACGTAAGTTTTTAGTGGCAAATTATAAGTTGTAGGTGCAAAATTAAACTCCCTTTGATCCTTTTTAATTAAAAATGTATATTTTAATTCCCTCCTTATCATAAAATAGACATTTTAATTCAAATTTTAATAGAATTGTTATTATGTAAGATTTTGAAGTGATTATGAAGAGCAAAATGATCTTTTATCATAAAAATTATTATTATTATTTTACAAATGAAACTCACCCATCGAGCATAGGAATTGATAGCGACACAAACCCAAAGTTCAAATTTTTGAATAATATGATGGTGTTTGGAAACACAATGTCAATAAATTTGAAGGTTGCGTGCAATCTCTTTCTTTCAAATGAAGCAAGCAAACCCTCTTAGCCTTGTATAAAAGCAATTTTCAACTCATTATCTAATGTAAGACAACCTTTTTCGATTTACTAGTAACTTAACAATCTTAAAGAGCATCAAAATTGAGTTTTTTTTTTTTTTGGTTTTTCATGACTTTCACCAATATCTTGTATTATTGTAAGTTAGTTATAGCTATTAGGAGTTAGTTATACACATGGCCTTCATGTCTTTCGTAAATATTTACAATACAGTTAGGATTTATTGTACGGCTTACACAAGCACATTTACTATAAATATAGTTTGTATAGTCTATTCATCTTTTAATGAGAATTATCTTCTCTCATCTTCTTAATGTGTTCTCTCAACATTCTTATATGGTATTAGAGCATCAAGATCTAGGATTAAATGATTCTTATTTTTTTTTTTTTGAGGTTGTTTGTGTTCTTTGATTTATTAGGCAATAATGTCGATGGCTAATCCAGTTTGTGCGAATTCTGAATCATCGAGTGCTAATCAAGGTTCCACTGCAATTATACAGTCGATCACTATACCACAAGCTAATCTTACTTTCTCAATCAAGTTGGAATCATCTAATTACTTGATTTGACGAGAACAATTATTGAGTATCATTGTTGCGTACGGTTTGGAAGATTATGTTGATGGATCAAGGATGCAACCATCTAAGCTTGATTCTGGAAGTGTTAATCCAGAGTACTTAATTTGGACTCGTACTAATGGAACGATCAAGATAATATGGTTCTGTTACATTAGAGGTATCTTTGGCATTAGTAGGAAAACATGCAACTCGTGAGCTTTGGCTTGCTTTAGAAACATCCTATGTAGCACCTTCTTAAGTTTGTGTTATAGAGTTGCGATTGCAATTACAAACCATTCGTAAGGAAGGTATGACTGTTGATGCTTTTCTTTTGTGAATTAAATCTCTTATTGATAATCTAAAAGCTATAGGTGAGAAGGTTGATAGTAAGGATTTGATATTATATGTCCTTGAGGGATTGAATCATAGATATAAATCATATAATCCATTTGTTGAAAGTATCACTAGTAGAATTGACTGTGTTAGTTGGGAGGAGATTCATAGTCATTTGTTGACATATGAACATCGTTTGCTTCAACAAGATAAGGATGAGGAAAACCATGTGTTTCAAGCTAATCTAGCTAAGTTTCATTATGTTAATTTTCAGTCTAAGAATAATTCATCTTTTAGAGGATTCAATGGTCCTAATAATGTTTTGAGTGATACTAGTGTTCAGAATTAGTATCAATCACCAGGCTCCATGAAGAGGCAATAGGAAGCAAGTACAATGTCAGTTTTGTGGCAAGAATGGTCATGTTGCTTCTCATTGTTTCAAGTTACAAAAGCTTCTTGGTAAGAATGGTTTTAATTCAGGATCATCTAGTAAGCCTACTTCTCAACCTTCAGCTTTCTTTGCAGCAGGTTCTACTCATAGTGATACAGGTTGGGTTCTTAAAATGGGTGCTACGCATCATATGTCTGGTGATCAAGCGAATTTGGCTTAGTCTCAACCTTTTACTGGTTCTGAGGGAGTCTTATTAGGCAATGGTTCTAAAATTCCAATTTCTAATATTTGTGTGTTTAAGATGTTTACTGGTGTTGTGATTTGTCGTTGAGAAATGTCCTGCATGCACCTCAACTTAGTACTAATTTGGTTTATGTGCATCATTTGTGTGCTGATAATGACATCTTTATTGAGTTTCATTTTGATTTCCTTTGCATAAAGGACAAAGTTTCGAGGAAGCTTCTTCATCAAGGACCATTGGATATGGGGCTCTATAAGTTGTTTGTTACTACTGTTGCTTACAATGGACATGGAAGTGTAGTACATTTAGGTCCGTGTGCTAATCTTGCTACTTTGTCTATATGACATGAATGCCTTGGCCATGTATCTGACCCTATAGTGCATAAGGCTTTACAGAGTGGAGGTATTAGTTCTAATAAGGACTCAAATAATGGTGTTTGTAATTCTTGTGAGTTAGCTAAATCTCATAAGCTTGCTTTTGTTTGTAAACATATTACTACTATTGCAGCTTTTGAATTGATATATTTGGATGTTTGGGGACCTTCTCCTATTGTTGGAATTAGTGGTGAGAAGTATTTTCTTTTAGTAGTGGATGATTTTACTCGTTTTTCTTGGATTTTTTCTTGAATTCTAAGGATTAAGCATTGTCTGTTTTTACCAAGTTTTATACCATGGTAAAAAGTCATTTCAATTCTCAAATATGATTTGTATAGAGTGATAAGGCAGGTGAATTCAAACCTTTGGCTAGGTTCTTACAAAGTCAAGGTGTTGCTTATAGGTTGACATGTCCCCATAGTTCTGAAGAGAATGGTATGGTGGAGTGTCGTCATAGAAGGATTGTTGATACTAGTCTGGCCTTTTTTATTAGATCTGGTGTTTCTAAGGAATACTAGACATTTGGTTTTCGATGTGTTATGTTCACTTTGAATAGAGTGCCTTCTAAGCCGTTAGAGTTTAAGTCACCTTATGAGGTATTGTATGGTTAGTTCTTGATTATCAATTCTTAAAGGTGTTTGGCAGTTTATGTTTTCCTTGTCTTAGACCTTACAGGAAACATAAATTAGAGGCTAAGTCTACAGTGTGTGTATGCCTTGGATATGCTACTGGTCAAAGAGGGTATGTGTGTTTGGATATGCATTCCAAGTCAATTTATACTAGTCGACATATGGCCTTTGTTGAGACTCAGTTTCCTTTTCTGTCTGTTTCTCATGAGTCTTCTTCCCAGGAATCTTTCACATTGCCTCAATATGAGCCACATTCGGTTTGGTCTCCTAACTATTGTCATGCTAATATGCTTCCTTCACCAGTTGATAGTAATGTTGCTAGTACTGAGGGTGTGCTGTCTTCATCAGTTAATCATGTTGAGTGTGAGGGTGTTCATCATGTTGTTTCTAATAGTTTTCATTCTCTTAAAGGTGATACTAGTGGTCATCAGATTGGTTCTCAACTTGTGGTTCAACCACCATTATTGCAGAATATTCATCCTATGCAAACTAGACTGAAGTCTGGGATTGTTAAGCCTAAGGTATTTCTTGCTTCGTCTAATCTTCCTCCTACTCATCCTAGGAATTTTTGTGAAGCTGCTGAGTGGTGTCAGGCTATGAAGGAAGAGTATGATGCTCTTTTGAGAAATGGGACATGGGAATTAGTTCTTGCACCAGCAGGTGCTAAGGTCATTGGTAATCGTTGGGTTTTGACAACTAAGACTCATGCTGATGGCAACTTGGAAAGATATAAGGGGAGGTTGGTTGCTCAAGGGTTTGGGCAAACTGAAGGTGTTGATTACGCAAAGACTTTCAGTCCTGTGGTTAAGAAAACAACTATAAGAATTATTTTGTCCTTGGCTGTGACATATGGTTGGCCTACACGACAGCTTGATATTAAGAAAGTTTTTCTAGATGGTGATTTGGAGGAAACTGTGTATATGGTCCAGCCTTAGGGATTTATTGATCCTCATAAGCCTCAGTTTGTTTGTAGATTGAGAAATGCATTGTATGGTTTAAAACAAGTACCTTGGGCTTGGTACTTTAAGTTGCAAAGCTGCTTGTTAAGTTGGGGTTTTGTCAATGCAAAGATTGATACAAGTCTTTTTACTTTTCATTCTACACCGAGTGTTATGGTTATGTTGGTATATGTTGATGATTTGGTGCTTATTAGGAGTCATAGTGCTATGCTTGATGCTTTTGTCAAACATCTTAATGCTGAGTTTTCTCTCAGAGATGTGGGTCTCTTACATTATTTCTTGGGCATTGAGGTCCATCATTGTGAGCAAGGCATGCATTTGTTTCAGTCTAAGTATATTAAGGATTTGTTGGAACAATGTGAGTTGTTTGATACCAAGCCTATCTCAACTTCTATGATTTCAGGAGTTTTATCAAAGTTTGAGGGTGTATTATTGGAGGATCCTTTTGTGTATCGATAAGTTGTTGATGCTTACAGTATTGTTGCATTACACGACCTGAGTTGGTCTTCTCAATGTCTCGTTTGTGTCAATTTATGAGTAGACCCACAGATCATCATTGGATTGCTGTTAACGTGTTTTGAGGTATCTTAAGGGTACTATGCAACATGGTTTGTGGTTGCACAGGTGAGATGTCTTGAATTAGTAGCTTATTTGGATGCAAATTGGGGTGGCTGTCCTGATGATCGACGAAGTGTAGGTGCTTCTTGCATTTTTCTTGGTAAGAATATGGTGTATTGGCAGTTCTCTAAACAGCGTGTTGTGTCTCATTCCTCTGCATTATTTGAGTATCGTGCCTTAGCATCAGTTGCTTCTGAATTGATGTGGATTAAGTCCTTGTTAGGTGAGTTGCAGGTATCTCTAAATCATGTTCCTGTTTTGGTTTGTGACAGTATTTCAGCACAACATTTGGCTTGGAATCCTGTTATGCATCAAAGGACAAAGCATGTTGAAATTGCTTGTCACTTTGTTAGAGAACAAGTGCTGCGTAAGGAATTGGATATTCTGTTTTGTATTTCTGCAGATCAATTAGCTGATATTTTGACAAAGCTTTTAGGCACTACTCGTTTTTGTGCTTTAAGGAGCAAATTGATGGTGCTTCCACGGCCATCAATTTGAGGAGGAGAATTAGAGGAGCTATTGTAATATAATTTAACTTATAAATTAGTTATGACTATTAGGAGTTAGTTATACACTAGGCCCTCATTCTTCTATAAATGTTTATAATACAGTTAGGATTTATTGTAAGGCTTACATAGTACATTTACTATATAAATATAGTTTGTATAATTTATTCATCTTTTAATGATAATTATATTTTCTCATCTTCTTAAGTGTGTTGTCTCAACATTTTTGTATGTTGTATACCCTAATTCAGTAGAGAGCTCAATTTTGGATCTTATTAACTTTCTCAATTTGATCTCAAACATTGTTGCTTCAGACCTAGATAACGATGATGACAAATGAAGCTTATGATGTTGTTTTCGATTTTGATCTCAAACGTTGTTGCTTCAGACCTAGATAACGATGATGACAAATGAAGCTTATGATGTTGTTTTTGATGTTTTTCAATTTATTGTAACTTTTTTGTTTTTTTGGATAATACAATTTATTGCAACTCTTTTGAGACAGAGAGGATGAATTTTATTTGTATAATAAAATTAGTATTTTATGATAAAAATGTCATTTAGTTTTTTAAAATCACCTTAAAATCATCCATAATAATAATTCTATTAAAATTTGGATTAAAATGTGAGTTTTATGATTAAAATAAAATAAAATTTATTAAAAAAAGGACAAAAAAAAAAAAAAGTTTAATCTGTATGTTCTAATTAAAAATAATATTAAAATTTATAATAATAAAAATAAATTTTTATTTTAAATTATAAAAAATATAACTTAATATTAAAATATATAATTTTTATTATTATAAATTTACGTAGTTAGCTTTGTTTGGTGGATTCTTATTGCCTCAGTCAGCTTGAAAAGTCAAGCTTATTCTGTTTTATATATGAGAGATTATTATTTTTTTAATAATTTTATTAAATATTAAATAATTATATTAATTTTATATTTTATTGAATTAGACAATCATATCATCACGAAGCCACAAATAATTTCTCGTTATAAATGTCTCATTTTACTTTTTGCCGTAGTTACCCGGGAATCTGAACTCGATCAATGGCCGAGTGGTCTCAACTCCCAAGAGAACTTCTCGAAGAAATCGCCAAACGCCTTGAAAGCTCCTTATATCTTGTCCGTTTTCGATCCGTTTGTTCATCATGGAGATCCTCCGTCTCATTGCAAGCTCGGATTTTACCGGGCCTATTTCCTCTTCTACCGAACGATGGTATCTCAGATACAACCTGGGGTTTCTACCTATCCAAACGCAGCGTTTTCCTTATGGGTGTACCGAATCCTCATTCCCAATCGAACCCAAACTGTTGGTTGATGAAGATCGAAGAGAACACAACAAGAACAATGCGTCTGTTGAACCCTCTTTCGAGGATTCAAATCAACCCTCTTCCTGAAGATTTCCCAAAGGTATTGGATATATCCAACTTAAGGGTTTTCGAATTGGGTCAAGAGTATGTTCTTCATTACGTTCATTTTAGGCCATTAGGTAACTCACTTGGGGATGCTGATAATTTGTATATGGAAAAAGTTGTTTTAAAACATTTGGATTCTAAAAGCAATGATTTTGCGTTGCTTACAATTCATGTTTCTGGGAAATTAGCTATGTTTAAATCTGGGGATAAGCGATGGAGTATTGTAAATGATATGCCTTCGCCTTATGATGATGTGATATTATTCAAAAACAACTTCTATGCCGTTGATGGTACTGGGCGTGCTGTGACTATTGGGTTGTGTTCAGATGTGAGCTTGGTTGCAAATCCGGTGTTTGGTGGTGACAGAAAGTTTCTGGTTGAGTCTAAAGGTGAGCTGTTGATGGTTGATATGTATTTGACCATGATACCACAGGCAGATGTGGGTGATGAAGATTATTATGAGCCATTTGATGGTATTATGGCGGAGAGGACGGTAATGTTTAACATTTATAAGTTGGATGGAGGAGGGCAGAAATGGGTTGAAGTGAAAAATTTGGGAGATCAGGTTCTGTTTCTGGCTGATGATTGCACCTTTTCGGCATCGGCTTTTGATTTATCTGGTTGCAGAAATTGTATATTTTTCACTGATAATTTCTTCATTACCAGTGAAGAAGAAGATAGTGTTTTCAGGTGTCGTGATATAGCTGTATATGAGCTAGAGAGTAGCAAGATTGCACCCTTAACTGATTACCCCGAGCATTCAAAGCTGTTTTGGCCACCCCCTGATTGGGTTACTCTAACTGCATCAGGAGTAAGTGTTTCTCCTAGCATTTTTTTAAAATATTTTTTTCTTTGAGTTTAATTGCCTCTTACGTGGGAATTAAGATTGCATTTTCATCATATGATTTTGTCAATTTGTGCTAGTTAAGTTGATACCTTTTCTTCACATATGAAGTGATAATTATTAGGAGCTCATATCCTGCCCATTGATTCAGCTTCTCTCAAATTAGGACAAAAATGTGCGTAGTTCTGAGCGGATTATCTTCAGCTTGTACCATTAGAGAATTTAAGTAGTTGTCCACATGATTAAGGTCTAACCTGGAGCATGTGGTTTTGAGGGTCTCTCCGATGTTAACAGAAGTTTAGTAGGGCCTCCACAATGCACCATCTGGTAGTTGGCATAAAAATGACACCACTAATGTTAATTTGGGCTGATGAGTCTGCATGAAGTTGATGGATTCTAATTGTCTACACTTTCAAATGTTTTTGAAGAAAGTGCCTTTACTGACTATCTTTCTTGGTATAAAACTTTGTTTTCTTTGATAATTCTTGAAGCTTTTATGTCAATGGTGTTGCGGAGTCATTTATGTAAATTTTATACAATATATAAATAACATGAGACATTTACTCCTTAAAAGGTTAACTTCTATGGTAATTAAGTCTCATGATTAGTTATAAACCTTACGTTAGTATCATGCTTAAGTAATGTAGGACAATACCTCTAACATCCCTCTCAAAGTGTGGGTATTTGTTTTTTGCAAATCTCATCACTTTGTATTTTTAACCTATTTTATTATATTATATTTGAGTCACTTGTCTTTTTTATTTCTTTCGCAGGGCCCTTTTTTTTTTTTTTTGAGATACGAGGCTAAAAAAATTTGACCCATTGATCGACTGAAGTTTTGATACCATGTAAATTTTATATAGTGTATAAGCAACATGAGACATGCACACCTTAAAAAGTTTAGGTCTAAGATAATTAAGTCTCATAATTACGTATAAACCTTACATTAGTATACGCTTAAGCAATGTAGGATAATACCTCTAATATTCCTCTCAAAGGGTGGGTCTTTTGTCTTTTGCAAAGACCACCACTTTGTATTTTTAATCTATTTTATTATATTATATTCTATTTGGGTTATTTGTCCTTTTTCTTTTACAAGGCTCATTCACTTTTTTTTTGCGAGGTGAGGCCTAAAATATTTGGTACATTGATCGACTAAACCTCTAATATCATATAAATTTTATATAGTGTATAAGTATTATGAGACATTCACTACTTAAAATGTTAAACTCATGATTATTTATAAACCTTACATTAGTATCATGCTTAAGTAATGTGGGATAATACCTCTAATAATTTATTTCTCATTTATTTTCAGAAGCTTTTCCTCCCTTCATATTCTGTTCCTTCTTTTCTGCTTCCCATTTTGTGGTTATGTTGGAATAGCGGTGAAAGGGGAAATAATGGTGGTGTTGATGCAGGGCATAAGTATTAATTGTTATTCTTTATTTCTATTGTCGTTATTTTATTTTCCTTTGTCGTTTGTGAATCAAGTGCTTAGTTGTAGCTTTATTTGTCATTCTGTCTTGTAGAAGGTGATATGGCTAGGAAACCCGTTATGAAAAACTACTTCCAGCTCATTCCTTTACTTGCTTTTAACAAATAGCCTAGCTATAGATATTAGCACAGGTTAGGGAACATGCAGTTTTGATGATTAATAGTTTTGGTCGAGTCTGTAACAATTCTCTGCTGAGAATTGCTATTGTATTTTTTTGCTGACGCTATTTTGGTTCAGAGATTAACGACTCCTACAACCTGCCTGTTGCTTCTTTAACACTAATGGTATCCAGTATTAGTTAATTTATAAAAGAGATAAAGAAATGTCCTCGGTTATATAAGGCGGGTTAATATACAAAGTCATGTCCTATAAGTAATATGTTTTTTCCCCCTTCTTATTTATGACTCCATGAATTCTTGGCTAAAGAAGTAATATCTAAATTTTTATTTTTAGGCCTGATGGCAATGACATATTTTTGGACTTGGGTTTCTGTTTGCAAATTTCAATCTATACTGTCAAAATCGGTAGTGTTATACATTCCATTCTAGCAATCAAGCAAATTGTTGATCCATGTTTAAAGGTGTTTGGTAACCTGTATTCTATAATGAACTCTTGTTATAATTTGATGATATATGATTCCACTATTTGTATTTTCGATCAGTGCATGCAAAAGTGATAATTTATGATTTCTAACAGTTCCAAACTCAACTTGCCGAGCTGACCCTTTAACTCTGCGAATTATCAAACCCTGCACTCTTGAAGACGAGAGCTGAAAGAGTATTAATGTACAACTGGTGGTACTAAGAAGTAGCTATCTAGATACTGCAACCATTCTTGTCGATCTTCTTTTTTATATGCACATTGCAATTAAAGCAGAATATACCCCCGTGGGTTAACAGCTGATGGTTTCAACTAAAAGACCAGATCTTCAAGTGGCGCTACAGACTCCCTAGTTCTCATCCTTTATATTTTTTTATTAGTCTTTCACCGTCCAAATCATGAAACGTTGAATACTCGCTCTTTCCCCTGCAATGTATATTTGGCTTTACTTGCCTTCATAATACATTCTCAGTCCTTTGTGGACCCACTGATTTGGCTCTTAGATGATCAATAATCACAAGTTGAGAACAATAATGAAAGCATAATATTCTGTTTTACTTTAACTCGACAAAAGCAACTGTCCAAAATTTACCCATCCTAATTTCTACAAGTGAAGAATGTACAATACTAATTACTAACCCAACAATTCATTTCCCCTAACTACGGCTGTGCTTTGCCATCAGTTGATCATCTCATTGAAGTGTAAGGTGTCCGACGCGTCCAGGGCTTCCAAGGATTGGAGTCGAAGAACAGAAGGTTTGAGTTCCATGTGGCGAGGCATAAGGAGTGTGTTTTATGAAGAATGGGCTGGGAGACATGTTCTTCAGGATAGGAAGACAACCGAGGCCTCCCCTGCTGAAAAGTGTCGTTTCCACTATTGCAGCACATCGCTTGACAGCATCATCAACATAAAGGACATCATCGATCCTTGCCATTATGTTGAAGGCCAAGCTCTCCATCATCCTAGAGTAGTTCCCAAGAATTGCCTGCCCCACATCCTGCAAGGAAAATGGAAATTCCTCTCAGCAACTTAAAGCAATCAATTGACCAAATACTCAATTTTCTTAGATGCCAATTTAGCTTTTACTCTGTCATATGAACACTATAAAAGGCATAGAATCCACAACTTTGGCAAGTGCTCCAAGTAAGCTTTTGGTATCTCAATCACTGCGAGCACACTACTATTAATTGCCATAGCAGCCTTTAGTATCTGGTTGGTACAATCCCTTGAAACAATGACATAAACAATTCGCCAATTCGGTCCAGTTTAAAAGTTGCTTTTATCCCAAGTGACTCGTTAAAAAAAAATAAGATAGTTTAGTAAATATCAATATTTTTTCTTCCTATTATTACCTTTCCTTCCACCGTTTCTCTTCTTTATCATTAATTTTTTATAACTGTATTACTATTATTTGGTTTTTTTTTTTTGTAATCTTTGCATGAAATTAGTGTATGTTTAGTTCTTTTTCATTTTCTTGTTAGAAATTAAATACATAAGTTATCGAAAGAGACACTAAAAAAATTACTAAATTTGGAGTAAATAAGTAGCATGGTCAAAGATAATATATATATAGATTTTTTTTCCACTAAGAAAAAGAAATAATATTTTGAAATAAAGAAAGAAATAAGAAATAACACATATGCATAATTTATTGCCTAATTCTTAAAAATTTTGTATAGTTATAGAATTTTAAAAAACGATTATAAATAAGAGAAATAGTGGGAGGAAATATGATAATAGAAAGAAGAAAAAAAATACTAATATTTATTATTTTGCTCTTAATTTTAATAATAAAATATTATGTTATTCTTTTAAAAAAAATTAAACTATTTATTTTTAGTAAATGAGTGACTTTATAAAAATAATATAACTAAAATATCCTAAAACAAAATGAGTTAGAGGATTTTAATCCATATGTAATGGATGATGACAACGCAGCACGCTTATTAGATAAAACAGTTGGTTAATTTTTTATAGGATTTTTTATTTTTATTAGATCTGTCATTATGACAATAAAAACATTAAAATTATTAATTTTATTCACATAATTAATTATATTTTATTACCATTTATATCAAATTTTTGTTAATGAAAATTATTTATGATAATATTAAAATTAAATTAAATTGTGCCAATTACACTACCTAATTAAAAAATTTAATATTTATTAAAAAAATACCTATTTTTAAAAAAATAAATTGAGCTAATTTTACTTTTATATTTACTATAACTATATGTAGAAAAAAAAAATATATATTTACTATAACTAAAATTAAAAAAATTACCAAAAATAACACCATTAAAATTTATAATAATAAAACTAGTAGCTTAATAACTTTAAACAATGGCAAATCTATGAAGGGGCTACAGTCCAAGCAAACTTTTTTACAAAAATTAATTACATGTATATTTTTAGCATTAAATAAATATTTTAGTTATAATAATATATTATGTCTAATTTTTATATACATATTTTGGTATATATTAATATTATTTAACAAATACGTGGATAAAAAAAGATATAAATTGTAAATAAATTAGTTAAATATATACTTCTTTTTTTTCATGTATTTGATAACTATTAACAAGAGAAATAAAATTGTAGCCATATATTATATAAAAATTCTTCTTAAATGTGATAATCTAAATAAAAAAATTTAAAGTATTTAACTTTAAACTTAACATTACAAAAATAAAATTAAAAAAATAAATATATGATAAACTTCATATTAAAACTATTAAGTTTATGTTTATCATATTTTATTTCAACTCAAATTTTAACTTTATCTAGTAGTATATTATTTGACATTTTATTTTAATAATATTTTAAAAAAAATTTATATAAAATTTATATTATTTTTGTTATTATTAGTCAGTCTTATATTGTTTATAAACATATATTTTGAAATATAATATCAAGATTAAAATTCTATATCATATTTTAATTTTTACATTTTTATATGTTTATTTTAGTTTTAATTTTTTAACAACTATAAATTTTGATGTATTTGATTGAACTTTTTATTTATTTAGATTTTTTAGCTAATAAATTTATTTTATTTATGAATGATACTAATAGTTATTAATTTGTTATATTTTTATTTAATTTTTATTATAAGTTAATTATAATGTGTTAACAATACATTTTTGAGTGCTAACTCTATGCTTTTATTATAATATGACATGAAAAATTTAGTAATGAATTAAGTATAATATACTATAACTCTTATTAATTTTTTATTTTGTATAAAAAAATTAAATTTTAGCTCCCCAAATTTTTTTTCCTGGCTCCGCCCCTGACATTAAATATTCAAATTAAACGTGTAATATTAAACGTTCAATATAAAATAGGTCTAAATTATCATCGTTCAATTTTAATTAAATAAGTGTACAAAGAAAATCATATATCAATCATTTTTTAAATTATAAAATTTTAAGTTTTTATTTTTTTTTTTAAAAATTATTAGTTATTATTATTATTACAAGGATCTTTTATTTTTATACTTTTATTATGATATCGTAAAAAATAATTAAGATAATATCATTATCAAAAAATAAAAACTATCATATTTATCCGTTTTACTCAAATAGTAAATAGTATTGCTAACTGTGTTCCTGCTCCGAGTCCTCGTAGATTAATAATTCCAATTTCAGTTGGATATTGGATGTACGGAATAGAATTCCTTTAAATACGCCATTAACGTTTGTCTTGACCAAAAATATATATATATATTCCATCACGATTTGCGACACCAATTAGCCGGAGAATTTCACCTGCTTCAAAACTGTGTTTTGAAACCCTCCAAAGCCAGAAACAATGGCTAAGAAGGTAAGCGCGAACAGCAAAGCGGAGGCGGGGAAGGCTCGAAAGAGCATGGTCGAATCAGAGTGCAAAGAACACGACGCACTGAAGAAGGAAGAGCAGTATTTGCGCGAAGCCGAGGGAGGAAATAAGTCCAGAGCCCTCAAGAAGAAGGAAGTTGAAGCCGAGAAGCGAGCGGAAGCCGCCGCTCGTAAAGCAGAAACTCGGAGATTTGCGGAACTGGAGGAGAAAGAGCTAGAGAATGTCATCAAAAAGGCCGATAAGAGAGCGACCCGGGTTCCAAAAGTGACAG
Source organism: Elaeagnus macrophylla (assembly GCA_029378325.1). Taxonomy (NCBI): domain Eukaryota; kingdom Viridiplantae; phylum Streptophyta; class Magnoliopsida; order Rosales; family Elaeagnaceae; genus Elaeagnus; species Elaeagnus macrophylla. The sequence goes on from CM055653.1 coordinate 14,117,700, forward strand.
AGGCAGAGTTGAGGAAGTGGCGAGAGGAGGAACTGGCAGCGAAGCACAAACGCCACACTCGGACTGCGGCTGAAGAGGAGTATGAGAGGATGGTGCTCCTGAAGAACACGAATCGGGATGATTCGAAAATTGATGCTAGGACTGTGGAGGACGCGATTGCCTATATGACGGTTGCGTATAATTTACCGGTGGATAGGCACCCTCAGAGAAGGCTCAAACCACGTTCAAGGGAATGTTTTAATCGGTAAAGTCGTTCAATTTTTGTACGTGGAGGACTCAATTTAAGGTCTTTCTTTGCACTGAATTATAGTTTTTTTATTTTTTTTCAATTGATCATAAGGCAAAATATAAATTACAAGTGTTTGCGTTTGTAAATATATTGGTTCTTTAGTACTATAAATAGATAATTTAATTAAAAATGATTTAAATATTTACTTTTACGAAAAAGCTACATGGTTGTACTTTTTCTTGACTCTTCTGTCTGTAAATAATTGTTACGAAAAGTAGTGTTTACGAAATAGTATATTGATTTGATGGTAGCTCTCATGTAACCATATATAGTATCAGATATCAATAACATTAAAGATGGTAAATAAATAAAAGAAAATGATAGTATTCAGAATAAATTAAAATAAAAAAAGAAAATGATAATTATTCAGAATATTATTATGTGAATTGGGATAAGTTAAAATGATAGTATTATGACTAGTGAGTCAAGTGGTTATATATCTTTTCACTGTCAAGCCTGAGCCAACTGAGAAAAGTTGAAGGGAGCAACAAGTTCTGGTGGACCATTAAAGAGTGTCAAAGCTGCCAAACTAGAAGCAGCCTGAGTTGGGTGGAACATATCCCAGAACAGGTATCTATTGCGGTTGGAACACAGGTTTGCTTTTGGTTTACAAGTGGATTCTCCATTAAACTTCCCACCTCCACAACAAGCACTTTTCACCTCCACAAAATCTGCAGAAAATAATCAAAGTTAATAGTCTTAATATTTAGATTTTGAAATAACATAAATGTTGTTTACCAGTTGTGCTTACTGTAAAGTGTAGGGTTGTTTATAACACCCATAGTCATCTTATAAGCATTTCCAAGAGAGTACTTCATCTCCTTAAACTCTCCACTGAGCTTAGACAAAAGTGCTTCTAGTATAGAGTGGAATTCTATTGAAAGTTTGTTCAATTCCTCCAAACAACCACCACTTGGAGTGTAAATCCTTTGAGATGGACAACATCCAATTGGTGCTACCCCAATTATCCCAAACTTTTTTGCTCCAAGATTCACTAGACGCTGCCATTTTTCAAACATACATTATTAATTAAAAATAAATTATACATTAAGAGCCTCAATTAACAAAAGTACTTTTATGGAGTACTAGTGTAGAACAAGAGAAATTAAAGACCTTTATTTGACATTCATAAGTGGAAGCTAAAGTGGCTAAAAAGTCTTTTGTGGAAGGTTGGGTAGTAGTATTTGAATGGTAATAGCTCAAAAGATCATTGCTACCAATGCTGATGAAGAACAAACTCTTGGAGAGGAACTTTTCAGTTGCTGCTGTACCCATAACTGCTGTAAGATTGTCCCTCACTGTTGAAAATTGTTGAATCTGCTCTGTCAAGGGAACTACTTTCTTTTGGTTCACATTGTGTTGGAAGAAAGGGAAGAAAAGAAAGAGAAAAAAGAACAATGAAACACTTTAATTAGTATCTATCTATCTATCTATGGAGAAAGAAATAAAGCATTGATCACTTTAAGAAAAAGAAAGAAAATAGGTTTAATTACATGGGATAATTTCCTTTATACGAAAAACAATGTATATCCTTTTTAATGGGTTAAAACTGAAACCATGTGAATAAGTGAGGTATATATGGATAGTAAGAAATTGAAAAAGAAAAACATGAATGAACAAGGTCACGAAGAAGAGGACTTACCAATAATTGACCCGTTGAGTCAAGAATGCCAGCCCCTCCTGAGGCAAAGTTGATACCTCTGAAGCTCTTCCTACTAGTTTTATGTGAAAGAAAGGGTGGTGGACTTCTCTTGTATCCATATTCTTTAGCTAATAATGATAAATGAAAACATTATAATCAATGACATATATAGTAACTCCTTTGGCTCTTGTGCTATATATTATTCATTAGTTTTGAATCACATATCTGTAATACATGTATAAAACTATATATAGCATTGTTGCGCCTTACACATATAAGGGTCAGTAACTAACCAAGGAAATCAGCACTGTTAAGGCCATTGCTGAACCTTCCAGTAGGTCTAGAGTAAGGAAAATCAATGCCATTGGGAGGAAAGTTTGCAATAGCAGAGCTTCCTAGCAAATAATTGTTGGTGCCAACATCAGCCGTTGAGTCCCCAAATATAAAAATAGCTGGCACTGATGCTTCTGTCAAACCAACTATTACCAACGCAGCAGAGAATACTATTAGAACAACACATTCTTTTGCCATATATTGAGAAAATTTTATGAAACAAATTAATAATTGTTTGGTTTTGAGAATGTGTGCTTTTTTATATTGTACTACTCTCTGCATATGTGTATATGTGTGGGGTTTATTTATAATAAATAGTAGAAGAACGTTAAGATTGTCATTTTCTTACAAAGATCGAAGATTACTTACAAATGAGAAAAGTGTTTCTTATGACGGATATGCCTATGGCCGGATTGACAGCTGACAAGAAAGGAACTCGTTTACCATTTCATACATTCACATTTCTATAAACCTCAGTTGTCATATTAGTGTAGATTTGTTGGAATTGCCGTCTTAAATTATAATAAAAATAATTTCATTTGAAACTATTTTTTTTTTATTTTTTTTATAGGGTTTTAATTTGGAACTTGCATACAGATTTTTTGGTTGAAGGGTTAATCATTGTTTTAAAATAAATTATATATTAATATCACTCATGATATAAACAAGGTCTCTGCCAGTTTTCATTTGTCTTGAATTTCTTATATTTTTGTAGAATTCCAGGCAAACTCTGTTCTGAGAATTGTGATCAAATAAAGAAACTAATAAAATAGAATTCAGGCAAACAATATACTGTAACTCTTGTATCTAATTGAATTGTATAAAAAAATAGTATAATGAATGTTAATTTCATTTAATTTTTTAATTTTAGAAACATAGAGTCAAATAAAGACAAAATATATTATTTTAATAAATTTTTAATTAAAATATTATTTTTAAAGTAATATTTTAATATAAAAAATTAAAATAATGTAATTTTTTCTTAATTAATCTATTAAAAAATTATTTAAATAATATATTTTATCCATTGTCATTTTTTTAACAACTAAAGAAATAAATAACATCACTTATATATAATATCTTCTTAAATTAAATAATACAAATGACATAATCTAAAAACGATGTTTTTTTATATAATAAAAAGAAGTCAGATAAATAATACAAGATTTGGAGTTAAATATTATTTAAATTATTTTTTACATGGTAAACAAACGAACTATTAAATTACATGTTAAAAACTTGACTATCCTTTGTAAAAACAGATGACCTCCCTTCTATTTTATTTTTCAAAACTAAAGAATGAAACGAATTTGGGAGAGGGTTGAATTATGTATACACCCAACAGGCCAATAGTAAAAGACATTAAATATGGTGTATGTCTTATTTTTTACTAAAGGGGTCTGGTCCTTCTGGCAGTGGCTTTCCCACAGACTAAAGCATTATTAGGAATTGGATATTCATCCCTAATTGACTCCACAGGTGAATAAACTCTTAGATAAAATTGTTGCCCAAGATATTGCCTTGCCCAAAACTCGGACCTCAGATTCCACATGCCCACGTTGTCCAATGCCACATATATAGCTGTCCATGACTTAGGATAAACCTGTAATATCAGTATTAATTTCATCTATATCAACATAAAATTGAGTAACTCAAGCTTTGCGCAATAAAGAACTATAATAATTAATAACTAAATAAATAAAAAAGCAATTATGTTAACCTGTGTGGTGGATCTTGAAACTGCATCTATAAGATTATATTCATTTCGTCTCTCTGGTGTCCATTTTCCTCCGTCCATTCTGAAATTCAAGTAAATATATTATTAATTAATTTGGTATTATTTAAAAATGTGACAGAAGAAAAATCTTATCAATGAAAGTACTTACCCAACAACCCAAAAGGAGTAACCATCCAAGTGATAGCTCTGGATTATATTTTCAGGGTTTTCAAGCACAATCTCAATAAATGCTCTATAATCGGCACCCATAACAGAGGTGTCGAGGTACATATTTTGACCAATTGGGTTATCCGAGATGCTTCCAATTTTAAAAACGTCTTCAATCTTGAAGTACTCTGCAAGCTTAAGAGGTGTATCAGCTGGAACAAAAGACACACTATTGATTGCATATCTCTGCTTTCCATTTACTTGAGCTGCTGAGCTGGATAGCCTTATTGTTCTAGTAATGTTTATGAGACCATAGTGATATGACCCTTGTGGATTTGGTCTTGGTCCACTGGCCGTCAGGTTAGTCCTGTTATCCGATGTACAAATTAACGTATTAATGCATTGAATTTAAATAGGGTTATATGTATTAAGATGTTTAATAATAAAGTGATCAGTGAGATCCTTTATTAACATAATACTAATTTAATCATATTATATGGATTAATATATACATCAAAATTGTAATAAAAAAACATTTTTATTGAATTTAGAGTGCAAATGTAATATGATAATAATATTTTCACCATTATTCAATTAAAAGAATAGTACCTAATAGATCGGGCCTGGTTAAGAGACCAATCAACTTTAGTTGGGGCTGGGGGAAATGGGCCTGTTTCTGGGCCAGCAGAGTTACTATAGTGAAGTGTGGCAATAGAAGTGAGGACCTTTGTGGCGAAACGGGTTGAGACCACAATGGGATAGTCCTTGGAACCTTGATCCGCTGTAATGAGCACAGAGTAGGACTGTCCTACGTGGACATCAAGAGAAGAATAGCTGGTCTGAAGAGTGTGGGTGCCCTCAACTTCAACCAATGTCATCTTGTGTCCTTGAATTCTAAAATTGAGTGAAGTTTGTAGACCCACATTTGATATCCTCAGCCTGTAAGTTTTACCTGCAATCCAAAATTAAACTAATGCGTTAAAGGATTTTTTTTATTTTTTTAATAGAGATGCAAAAAGAATAATTTTAGTTAGTTAATTACCTGGTTCAACTGTAAAAGATGCACCGTTAGATCCACGACCATTGATGAGAATGCCATCTGGGAAAAGAAGTCTGTGACCACGATCTAGAACTGCCTTCAATACCTGATTTTTTTTTTTTTTTAAAGAAAGAATTAGAAAGTGAAAAAGGTTTAATTATATGATATAATCTTATTTTATTTTTAACCTCTTAAAAAATATATGTTTTTTTTTTTCTTACAAGCATATGTATTTTACAAAAAATGTATGTTTTTTTTGTTGTTAGAAAATCTCAAAATTTATTACAACAAAAATAGCATTGTATTCAAATTATATATTTTTACTATTAAAAAAATTGTTACATTTTTAACGTCGTTCAAATTGAACTGTAGCAATTTAGACCTATTTAATGTTGAACGACGCCTAATTTTATGCTGTTCAATGTTATTGAGGTGCTATTTTTATTATTATGAATTTTAAAGATGTTATTTTTTGTAATTTTTCAAAAATTATATATGTTGTAATAAAAAATACATATAATTTTTTTGAAAAATTACAAAAAATAATACCCCTAAAACTTATAATAATAAAACTAGCACACTAATAACATTGAACGATATTGAACGTTTAACATTGAACATGTCAAAATTGACACAATTTAATTTGAATAATATTTAATTGAACCGATATTCAAAGAAAAATGATGTAAAAATTATTTTTTTAATTATAAAAAAATATGATTTGAACATATGGGTGCTATTTTTGTTATTATAAATTTTAAGAAATATTATTTTTGTTTTTGGTGAAGGATTAAAGATAAAATTATATAAATAAATACGGTAGGGATATTCACCTTATGGTCCATTTTGTACCAATCTCCAATAAGAAGAGAATAATCTCCAGCGGGTTCGGGGAAAGGGACGGGAATTAAGGGGCGGCTGAGGATTTTTATGGCACCAAAACCACCAGCGGCTTTGTGAAAGGCAAGAGAAGGGAAGTAATAGAAGCTGCCAATTTGATCCTTCACTTGGAATTTGTAGGTGAAGTTCTTTCCTGGTGGTATAGGACATGTTGTTCCATACACTCCATCTTCATATGAATTTCTCCTCTGTTGTACTCCATTCCTGTTTTTTTTTTTTTTTTTTTCCATTTTATTATTTTAGTTTAACGTCATATAGAATAACTTCGATTTAAATCTCGAATTCTCAATAGCATTTCCATGTGATGATAAAAAAAAAAAAAAACATGTAAAATTCAACTTCTAAAGCTATATATGAGCTGTTTTATCATGTAATATATGTGTAAGCAACTGTCTTACTAATATACGTTTAAAATTATACTAAAATTCAACGTCGGAAGCTACTTGTACGTATCAACTTTAAATATCTATATTATAATATCATAAAAATCTCTATCAAAATAATAATAACAAAAAAAATATAATATATTATCCTAACTCAAATTATTATCACAAAAATAACTTTTTATTAATAAAAACTTTATTCAAAATAATAGTAATAAAGTATAACTAATTAAAATAATAAAACAAATTATTTATACACTTTTATAGTTATAATAACAAAAATAATCGTAAAGATATCATTAAAAAAATCATATACATATATATGTGTGTGATTAATTTTATGGTTTTGAAGCTACGAATTACGAACATATTTGAAAGCATAGCATAGCATGCAATGCGTATAATATTATGCAATATTATTTATTACGATTTTTTTTCCCCTTATTTAATACGTAGATGAAATTAGCAGAAATAACTTGAAAATCTATTAAAAAAAAAAGGAATACATATCTTCAAGTATGAAAAATACAAGTGCTCACCAAGACATCAAGAATGGCTCTGGTAAGTTATTGAAAACATTGATAATGAGGTTATCATTTGTAACAGAATAAATTTCAGGACCAGGAAATTGTCCATTTATCAAAATTCCCTGCAAATAAATACACATTTTTTAATCACATTTTATTATATGATAGGAAGATGAAAGTTATTACTTTTTAACATAATTAAAGAAAAGAAGAGGAAGTATATATTGTTGATACTGTAGTTGAATTAAGTAGCAACCTGTTGACGAACACCAAGAGGATAAACATCACCGTAAGTTATATTCCATTCAAAAAACCTGTACGGATTCTCAGCACTGACAAGTCCCAGAATGATTATAAGTATAACACCCAATTGCCATTTGGCACTTGTTGCTAGATTTTGCAGCTTTTGCATTTCAGTTCCTCCTCGATAAGAATAGCACAGTTCTAAGGTTTGCCAAAAAAAGAAAACGAAAACTTTTCTTTCTAATATGGTTTCTCTTCTAATTGATCGCTGTGACTTATATTATTATGATGAATATTAACAGTTGTATAATTCCAAATCAGTAATCGCCCGACACGTTTCGTTGAAAATGACGAGAATAACCTTGTTATGGTGGGTGGGTGAAGCAGGTAATGCGAAAAGAAACCGCGTAACGTTTGCTTTTACTTTGCAATTTGCAATTTGCATTGCTGGATGTTGAGTAATGCCCGTGATTTCTGTCGCGGCCCACGGTATATTCATGTGCCTCAATTACTCAACCAACCAAACAAGCCTCATTCATTCTTCAAATAAATCCCCCACTATTTCAGTGGACTTGCCAAGTTTGACCATCACCGTTTAATCAATGGTTCATATTACTTTTTATTACAGCGACGGCCAAGATGGAAAATGAGAGACAGACAGTAATTTTTTTTGTAAGCTATATATTTTTACTCGGAAACGATAAATTATTTTAGGAACATTCTTCTGCTTTTAGCAGATTGTTATTTACTTGTAATATTTGTTTTAATTTTATAAAATTATTATTTTTTTAATATTTTTGCTGCATGCAGCTCAAAATACGGCGTTTAATGTTTTAATGTAAACATTTCTCTTGATATGGTTGAATTATTGTATTATTACAAAAAAAAAAAAAAAAAAAAAAAAAATATATATATATATATATATATATAAAAGTAATTTTTTTAATTAACTTTATGCCAAAATAAAAAAAGTATTGTTGATTCAGATAATTTGGCAATTTATTTTGTCACGACTTATGATTTTTTTTCTCACTGTTATAAATTGGCGCTAGCAAAAGCGAAGTTTTGGGTCCAATTTAGTTGCACAAATAATTTAATTTTGAATAACAGTAAAATAGTAAGCAATAACAAAAATAAATGGCACAATAATTTAAGTGGTTCAACCTTTCAATGTGAAAAGTCTACTCTACTGACGACGGCATACCGAGGCAAATCCACTATCAAATCCAAAAGGAGAGTACAGACACCAATATCCAAATAAATAACCACTTACAAATGAAATCTAAATTACACAGTATCTCTAACCTTGTACGGTGACAAAAGCACAAGTGATGTACTGTGATGGTTCTTCAACCAAGAAGCTGCTTGCTTCAAAGAACCCAAATTGACTTCAACCAAATAGTGGTTTTATTATCTTCAAAAGGATAAATCTAATTGTCTTTCTCTCACACAAATATAGTGGCACTCTTCTAAGTTGGTGTGGTGGCTTGTTGTGCAATGTAAATGATATTGAGAGTAGCAATATATATAGGCAAAATTTCCTTGGAAAGAAAGTAAATCCCAAAACTTGGCCATCAAATATACTTAGCTCCCAAGTATACTTCTCCTCTAAGTAAACTTCTTCTCCAAGTATTCTTCTTCTCCAAGTATGTTTTTCCTTCAAAAAAAAAAGTTAAGACCAATATATATATATTACTCAATTTCAAAATATCATCTAATGATTTGTTTTGTGACATAAATAACACTCACTCCTTGTTTGTGTTTATCTAACATAATCGTATATATTTTATCTCAGTTACTAGTTCATTAAAATTATTATAAAAATATATACTATTAATAACACAAAATATGAAATACAAGGTTAAAATTCAAAGTAAAAAAAAAGCAAGAGTTAATGATAATTATCAATAATGCTCTTCGGATTTGGCCTTTTGTCCCACTTTTTTAAAAGTACGAGGTTGTCATATTATAAAAAGAAATCCTTATCATATGTCGCTTAGTAATTTTCGTTATTTTTTTTAAAAATCAAATGGTAATTTATGTAGTTTGAAATTTGAATCTATAATTTGAAATATGAAAAATGTGCAAGTCTTCGCAAAATTACAATGTGAGCCACAATAATTTTGTGTTACTCAACTATCTTCCTTGTAACTATTACCCTATTTCAAAACAAAATACATATATTATTGACCATAATATTTATTTAAAAATATAATGATATTATTCAGTTGAAACGAACTGACATGCATTGAAAGTCCATTCTCCATGCAAAACTTTACAAGGTAAACGTCCTATGACGATTATAATCATTTTATTGGATAAAGATTCGATACTTATTTTTAAATTTTAACTATCTGTTTTGACATTTAATACATATATAGTAAATTTAATGCTATTAATAGAAGTAATATTTTAACCGTTAAGTTTATAATCTATATCTTAAGTATAATATCTTGCTCCGATTTTATTGAGCATTTTATATATAATTCCAAAAATGAGTTTATTAGTAAAAATCAACGTATTTTTAAAATTATTATAAATTTAAAATTGGGATTGATCAAACAAAGCACATGTTAGTATTATATTTCTTTATACACATATAATAGTATAGTATGATATATTTTCACAATAAAAACAAAACATTTTCAATAATTAAATTGAATTTTCTTTGTACCAAATCTTTAGTTTTTTTTTTCCTAATTAACTAAATAAATAAAAGTAATGTCAATATTTTAAGATAAATATGATGTTAATTTTTCATTTTGTTTTTATATTTTACATCGTTTGTATCTTTGCATAGAGTAGACATTTCGTAATATAAAAAAAAAATTAATGATAAATAAATTTTGACTAATAATATTAGTTTAAAGATAATCAAGTGCTAAAAATATAGATCGTAAGTATGTAATTTGACGGTATTTATAGTACACAAAAGTGAATAAAAGACATAAAAGTTATATATTAAATAATCTACTTTGAACATTTTTAAACAAAAAGGCAAAGCTAAACATCTACTATATTTGAAATAAAGTTGGGTAAAGAGCGATCATAGTCTTAAAACTATAGACAAAGGGGCGCAAAAATCTTATAACTATCAATTGGTCTAAATAAGTCGTATTGTTTATTTAAAAAAAATAGCATAAAAGTTTTGATCTATGACCATTTCTTTTTGGAAACTAATGCGGGCAATTTTAGAATTAAAAAAAAAAAAAAAAACAATTTGTGCCTAAGCAAATTTATCTATAAGAAAAAAAAGCCTAAATGTGATTATGTTCATCAGAAAGCCTAAATGCAATCTAAATAGCACAAAAGCCGATCGTCTCATTCCCTCTCTCGCCGCCACAAACTTAGCCCCTCACCGACGATGAACTCAAGTAATGAACATCTCAGAAGAGTTTGGGGCTGTTCTTGATCGTATAATTTATAATGTTTTGACTAGTGGCTATTGCATGTCTGGGGAGATAAATAATGATTTACACTTTACAGGTTCTCGATCGAACGAGTGTTTCACCTAACATTGTTACATTTTATACAATTTTGCTATTGCTTTGTGATTGTGGAAGATTGAAGCAAGCAATAATTCTTGACAGCCAGTTGCGAAGAGTGTTATCCATATGGGATTAGTCAATTACTTATACCATATTGATTGAAGCAACTTGTAAAGAAAGCGGTGTAGAGCAATCAATGAAGCTTTTGGATGAAATGAGAAGGGTGCAAACGTGATGTTGTAACTTACATTGTTCTTGGGATTTGCAAAGAATGAAGATTAGATAATGCAACAAATGATAACATAGCATATGGTTGTCATTCAAATACTACTCACAACGTTATTTTGAGCCTCAGAGCTGGATTACGACCATAATTAACGTACTAATTTTTTATTAAATATAATTATATAAATCAAATTATATTTATCAATAATATTATATCACAATAATGTATCAAAAATTTATGATAAATAAATCCTATTATTTTAAGTAGTCTGTGTAGAACCGATATGTTAAATATATTGTGAAATTATTCTTATTAAATTCAAAAAAAAAAAGAGAGACTTTTATATATATAAAGTTATAAGATTTATCTAAATAACTAAGTATGTAGCTTGCAGTTGATCTACTTATTAAATGACTATTATTTAACGAATAATAATATTGATATAATTATTTTTATTATTGTCATAATAAAAATATATTAATCATATATTCTTTTTTTATAATTAATTATATTTTAGTATTAATAATATTGGTTAAATTTATTATTGAAATAAAAATTTAAGTTGTTACAATATCCATAATTCATAACTTAAATAGATTTTAAAATAGATGGGAAAAAGAATGAATTAAAATTTGATAGAATTAGAAAGAAAAAAAAATATTGAAATTAAATTTTTATTTTATTTTTTATAATATTTTGAAAAAAATAAAAATGATTATTTACTAAAATAACTTGCTAGTCTATAGTAATTATTTTTAAAAATGTTGGTTAAAAAAATAAAAACAAATTAGTAAATTAAAATAGAAAAAAATTAAAATATTAAAAGTTTTAATATTACTTGATACATACACTCAAAATAAAATGATATATGTTACATAAAGAATAGATACCTATTGCACTCTTATTTTAGTTGTTTATTTATCTTTAAAAATAATAAATTGTAATTCCAATTCATTTATCACACTTATAATATATTGTTTCATATATGACCAATATTTAAACATTTAAATTATTCTAAATTTTATTATTAATATTAATATTTTTGTTATTATTATTATTTTAACTATTTTTTTATTACATATCTTGCTACTTGTTTATTTATAATTTGAACATAAAAAAATTATATGAAATAAAATAATTAATGAATGCATAAATTGTTATATCTAAAATACAAAAATATTTGTAATTCTGTTATGACTTAATGACATATAATCGTTAGTAAGTTATGAAATTGTGTGAGTTATATTTGATAAAATATTTAAAAGAAAAATGAAAGGAAAAAAACCATAAAGAAGCAAACAACAAAGAAAACAATGCAAAAGAAAAAAAATGCAAAACGAAAAAGAAAAAAATTAGAAATCAAGGCTCTTTTATGTATAGAGATTTAAAGCTATACAAATTTTATGCTAAGACTGTAGCGCCCTTCGCCCAAAGTTTGTGGATAGAGTTCGTTTGGCTAATTTAATTTTTTATTGTTTGAAGGGAAAAAATAATACTACTACATTCACAAAATAGCAAAATGCAGAAAATACAAATCCATGCTAGAAGGGAAAATAAAATAAAATAAAAATGTCTAACCATGAAATGGATGAAAAGATCGGATTTCTTATCCACGAAAATACTCTATTTTAGATTACTCACCACAACCAACCAATGAAAGAAATTCCATCTCTCCCCTAAACCCCCCAAAAATCACAAACCCGCAAACTCTATAGCTCTCACATACTCCCATGGACGCTCTTTTCCTAACCCAACAATCACTTTCTCGCCTCAAACTCTCCCCACACTTCCCCAACTCTTCGTTCTCTCTTCAATCTCTCCGTCTCAAACCAACTCAAAACAACAAACCCAGTTCACTAATAACAGTCTCAGTAATCCAAAATCAGGGAAACACAACATTTTCGAAAAACATAACATCCAATGAAGGCGAAGACGAGTACTATGGTGAAGTCAGTAAAATCATTGGCAGCAGAGCACTCAATGACTCTACAGGTATGGAGTACCTGATCGAGTGGAAGGACGGCCATGCCCCTTCCTGGGTCCCATCGGACTTCATAGCCAAAGACGTAATTGCCGAGTACGAAACTCCCTGGTGGACTGCTGTTAAAAAAGCCGACCACAAAGTACTCAAGGAACTAATTACTTCCAACGATGGACGAGACATAGACGCCGTCGATTCCGATGGCCGAACCGCTCTACTTTTCGTCTCGGGCCTCGGCTCTCAGGAATGCGTTCGTATTTTAGTCGAAGCCGGCGCGGATCTCGATCACCGAGATAACGCTGGAGGACTAACGGCGTTACACATGGCGGCCGGGTATGTGAAGCCTGGAGTGGTGAAGTTGTTGTTAGAGCTTGGGGCTGGCCCTGAGATAACGGACGAACGAGGACGAACGCCGTTAGATTTGGCGCGAGAGATATTGAATGTGACGCCGAAGGGAAATCCAATGCAATTTGCGAGGAGATTAGGACTCGAGAATGTGATTCGGAACTTGGAGGAGGAAATATTCGAGTACGCTGAGGTGCAGGAGTTGATTGAGAAGAGAGGGAAGGGTGAAAAGGTGGAATATTTGGTCAAATGGAAGGACGGTGGTGATAATGAGTGGGTCAAAGCTCGGTTGATCGATGAGGATTTGGTGAGGGACTTTGAAGCTGGGTTGGAATATGCTGTGGCTGAGGAAGTTGTGGGTAAGAGATTTGGAGATGATGGGAAGAAGATAGAGTATTTGGTTAAATGGACGGATATTGATGATGCCACGTGGGAGCCTCAGGAGAATGTTGATCCTGATTTGATCAAGGAGTTTGAAGAAGGCCGGAGTGAGAGTGGTAGTAGTGTTGGAAACGTTGAGGCCCAATTAATTGTAGATGAACCCAAATGAGAATTTTTTTTTTATTCTGAAAAATGAAGGCATAAAAGCCTAAACTGTTAGCCCATGTCACATATTTGTTGAATTAGTAAGGCCTCTTTTTGGGTTCTTTAAATATTATTTTGATAATTGTGAGATGGATAGATAAAATGCAATAAAGATTTAAGTTTTAAAAAAATAAGAATAGAATAATTTATATCAGTTGAATTGAAAGTAGTATTATAACAATATATACCATCAAAGAAAACGCATTGTAGAAGCTAAAATAAGGAAAAGTATTACACAGATTTTTGGGATATAAATAGTAAAATAGTGGTTGATTTTACAGATAAATAATTCACTGTGGCTTGAAGAATTTGGCATCAATACCAGTGTCAATGATGACATACATACCAGCAACCATCAAAATCACACTTAGAGCCATTCCAAGGAGACCCAGTATCCAGAGCATGTACCAAATTGGGCTAAACTTTTTGGGCTTTTTAATCTTGAGCCACATGAAACATGGGTAAGCTAAGGTGACTGGAAGTGCAATTCCTCCAACAAAACCAGCCACACTTCCAAAAAATGGAATGAGTATGGCTATAAAGAAGCAACCATAAGTAAACATTACTCTAAAAATTACTCTCAACCACCATGGACAGGGCTTCTTCATCCTTGTTGTGTATTTGGATTCCATGTCATCAAACATTGGCATCCCATAGATTTGGAACGAGCTCAGTGAGTTTACTATCACAAATATGCACGCTAGTCCCATCACAAATTGTGAGGTATCACGTCTTCTGAAAGCAAAAAATGCTGCCAGCATACCTCCATTTTCTGGTATCTGTAACCCACAAAATAATTTTGATAAAATTAGTAGTTTATTGATTTTTTTTTTTGTTCTTTTTTATGAATTACAAACAATTGTAAGGTACAAAAGCATGGACGGGACATCAGATTGACATTTTATACAAGTAGTTTGTCTACACTTATATCTAAAATACACGCTATCAAAAGTTGAGATGGAACTAGCATCCTCCTGATCCAGCAGTATAAAATAAAGAAAATAAAATGATAGGTATTACCTTTTGACCGTAAGCCCAATAGCCTCCAATTGCAAGAGGGAATAAACACATAGCGATGATTAGATAAGCGAATTTGACACCCTTCCACATTGGTACTCTTGATGGGTGCTTTTCGCTTGAAGGCATTGTGGACTGCAATCAAGCCAAATTATCAATTATGCGTATTAGTAAGAATGGTCGGATCAACATTAATTGTATTCAATATAAAAATAGAAATACCTGAATCTCGAGTATAAGATTGTGACCTCTGAAAGCAAAAGCAATCATACCAAGAGCATTGAGAACATCAAAAACATGAGCAGTTTGGGAGTGTGGTTTGACAGGATCATATGAAATACCAGGAAGCCTACCCTTGACCACAGACACAACCCACATGACTGTACAATAGCCAACAGCTGTGATTGATCCAATAAGTGAAACCCCAGCAATAGAGTTCAAGTTTGGCAATTGGGATAGTACAACTGCTCCACATGTAAACACCAAGTACCACTCAACTGGTGTTAATGGCTTTGATGTGCAAGTTACTCCACATACTATTTGGAAGAAGTTCTTTGATGTCGATCCTCCAATTATGATCAAGGCCACACATGTTCCTCCAGATAGGTATAAAATTGGGAACAAGGCTAAGATTTTTGATAATTTGTAACCAAATGTTGCATCACTTAGTTGAAGATATCTGCAGTATCTAATTCCTGTTTCTTCATTCTCATGAAGTTGAACTAACAAGTATAGTGTGTATAGTTGCCATATGAATGCTATTGTTGTGCATATAATTCCCCATGTCCTGAATTTTTCAAAATTCATCATAAACGATTCAGTTAACTAATAAGTATTGAACATAATTACTTGTGATACTGTTACTATAATTATTTCAGAAAAAATTTTATTAAACGCTTTTTAGAAAGACAACAAGTACAAATAATATGCATCTTCCAAAAAGCGTATTATTCTAAAATTATTTTTATCACAAACACAATTCGTACAACATACTTGTTATAAATTTTAAATTAACTTAGTTCGTTATCACAGTGTGCCTATTGACATATTTTATATAAAGATGTAGTCTTGTATATCTCATAATCTTAAGCCTTTAGATTTTTCAAAATTATTCTTTCCATTAAATTTTATTTAGAAAAAGTTTTAAATTTGTTAATTACTCAATATTCATCGTGAGGAGTGGGACGTAACATTCACAAGTGAAAAATTTCTTATCAAAAATTTTTTGATAAGTCAAAGTTTGTGGTTGGTTGGGGTTTTGAAAAATCAATTTTGTTTTTGTACAGAACTCTGTTTTATGATTTCGTCAATTTTATCCTTTGTTTTTTCAACTTTAAAATGTCAATTGGTTAAAGAGTAAAAGTAGTTCATATGTATGGTACTACAAATAGTTTATATATATATATACATATATATATATATACACACGTGCACGCATGCAGAGTAATATGTTGGACAATGTCGGCTATTATATGTTAGGCAACAATTGCATATTCTTCTGATGATATAGAGCTTAGATTTTAGAGTTTATGTTTAGATTGTTTAACTTTATGGTAAAATATGTAGTTATTGCACATGGGCAATATTGCCCAATATATATATATATACATATATATAAACTTACCAACCAAGGATAGTGAAGGCAACAGGGAGCACAAGTGCTTGAATTCCAATTCCAGAACAGAGAACATGAAAAGCAGCATAATAGGCATTCCCATTTCTTGACTCGGTGATAGGAAGCCAAGCATCTTGAGGGTCAAGTCTAGTGAGTTTGAGAGCCCTCCTAATGGGGCTTCCTATTGGAGTTATGAAGTAAGGAGTCCTACTTTTAGGTGTTGAGGATTTTGGGGTCTTACTTGTACTTGCTACTTCTAAAGCCTTGTTGTCACGGTTGGGAATTAGGAGGGATGCCCTTGTCATAGATGGGGAGTTGTATTGTCCTGGAGGGGCTGATGCCGGTGGTGCTGGGGCTACGGCCGCCGGCCTTGGTGTTATGGGAGCAGAGGTTATTTCGTTAACCTCGTGATCCATTTCTATAAATTTTCTACTCTCTCCCTTTAAGGTTGCAATTGTACTCTTTTGAGTATGCAAGTCATGCATGAACTTTAGGCACTATATATAAAATTGGGAGGAATTTGCAACAAAGATAAACCTTCCTCTTAAGTTAATTTTTTTTTAATTTAATTTAATTTAATTAAATATGTTGATATAATTAGTGAATCCACATTTTTTGACCAATTTGAGATTGGAATAAGGATATAATATTAATTCAAAATATTTAATTTAAAATATTATAGAAAAGATTTTTTTTTCCATCAATAATTAACAGATAATTATCAACTAAATGTGATTAAGTTGGTGCCACAATTTGATCGATATGTTTGAAATTGTAAATTTAAGTGCAAAATTGTATGTAATAATTACTAAAATTATTCAAATATAAAGCTAAATTATAATTAATACAATTTATAAAGTCGATGAGCTTAGAGACGAAAGTCAGCTATTCTCAAGTAAGGTTTTTATTTTGTGAGAATAATAAAAATAAATAATGAACTTGTAATTCAAGTTGTTGGCTGTATTAGTCGTTTATCGTTTCAGGGTGAGCATACGTAAGACTTTACCCAACGTATAGCAGAATTGGTTCTTATCTCTTTTTGTCTCTTGACTTGGACTTGGTCCATTCTCACTTTACTTGTTTATTCATTTGGCTAGCTCAATATTTATAGTACAAACTACAAAGTACAAAGTGTGCAATGTCATCAACTAGCATTTTTATTTTCTCAAGTAACCATCTGACGACATGTATACTACTACATAATTTAGTTGTCGTCGGCGGAGCGATACTGTAATTCATGATATGGAGTATGGAATAGATAATTACTCATTTCCATTTTTATTTGGCTTATTTATTTAACATGTTTAGCTTTTAATTCATTAAAACAATTTTAAAGCTATAATATATAAATATATGCCTCATTTTTTTTTTTTTAGATTTGCATCATGAGGAAGCATTATTAATAGACATCATAGTTTGATTGATCAATAATCAATAATCAAGATATAGTTAACACATAATTAACATATAGTTTAAATTAAAAGGCACTTCTTTATATAACTAGTTTTAATTAACATAACTGATGTATCAAATAATTATTGGCTAAAATAATAAAATTTATTCTATTTTTTTTAGTCTATAATTAATTATCACAATCTATTATAATAATACTATAATTTATAATAAATAAACTTTTTCTAAGTTAAATCATATGACATCTTCGGGGAATATTCTCCAGTAATCATGAATATTCTAATTAATTATATTTATAAAAAAGATATCAACATATATGGTAAATTACAATATTCAAATAATATCCAAAAATGATATATTATTTCCAATCATAACTACAACCGTTTCGACTTATAAATAGGCTTGATATCCAACTTCGTCATCGCAACAAATTTGACACGACTTGATAGTTTTGTCCATTGTTTTGTAGGATTTGAATTAAAAAAATAATAATAAAAAATGAAGAATACAACAAGCAAAAATCAACTTCAACTGTATTTTTAAATATACAAAAAACATATATTTCTTATATTATACAAAAACAATAAATACACCATATACAAAAGTTAAAAATAAAAACTTTATCTATTAAGTGAGGTTGTGATATGCAATTAAACCATAAATATAAAAAAATTACTTTAAAAAAAAAGAAGAAGATAAACACATAGGATTATAATCAGCGAATAAATATTTAATTATATGGCATCACCCTTTAATACATTTTTTTTATTTTTAAATCCTCATAAAAAAATATTTTTTTCATTTTTTTATAACGCAAATAAACATATTTTAACGTTATAAGAAAATAAACATACTTATTTTATTGAAGAAAATTAAAAATAAAATTAATTAAATAATGCACGGAGAGGAGAATAAATTAATGCTATATTTAGTTAGGATAAAAATAAAAATTTATTATATGTCAATTAAAGAAATACAGAGAAGAAAAAAATTATATATATGTCAAGTAAAGTAATATTCCAAGGAATGCTTGATAACTCTCAATTATAGAGAATTTCTTAGTTAAAATTTTCACCCTATAAATATTTTTAAATAATTACACTATGTATTTATTACTTAGAATTGAACTCACAGTGTTGTACTTTTATAGGTGAGATAAAGACTTGATACCTTACAAATGAAAGAATATAGTAGTTCAAATCTTGCATCCCTATTTTTGTTTGTAAAAGTTGATTTCTTCTAAAATTCTATAATAATAAAAATTGTAAATGTCTAAAAATACTGATTTTGAGGCAAATTTGTGAAAATTTGTTTTTAAAGTTTGAATTCTTTTTATATAAAACAACATACATGTTCAATTATTTTTATTTTATATATTTATTTCCTACAAAGTTTACCCTTATGTTAGACTTTTTTTCAGTTGAAGTGCATTTTTTTTTTTAAATCTATGTATTAAATTATTTTAAAAACAAAAATCTATCTAATAAATTATTTCAAAAACAAAAATCTAAGCCGTAAATATATAGCGATAATCTTTAATTATTTGTCTTAAATATGACACCCTTCACAGCTCATGGGTATACATATCTATTAGAAAGAAAAAGAAAAAAAAATTGTCATTCCTATCCAATCAATTGTACATATTTATACAAATTATTAAAATATTGTAACTTGATAGTTGAAACAACTATAAAAGTCACCTTTATGTTAGACTTTTTTTCAGTTGAAGTGCATTTTTTTTTTTTTAAATCTATGTCTTAAATTATTTTAAAAACAAAAATCTAAGCAGTAAATATAAAGCGATAATCTTTAATTATTTGTCTTAAATATTAATTTAATATTTTAAAATTTTTTTGTAGTTTAGGTGGTTAAACTCTCAATCCCTGATAGAACCCAAGTTCGAATCCCACCTGAGTGTATAAGTGTGTTTTTTTTTTATTAATAAAAAGAAATGAACTTTAGAGCTTTTTTTTTTTCTTAAAAAAAAAAACTATAAAAATCTCTTAAAAAAATTTAAGAAAAGTAAAAATAAATAAAATTTACGACAACAAGAATAATCTTCAATAATTAAAAAAGTCTAATTAAATAAAGATTCAACGAATCTAATTAATTATAATTTAATTTTAAATAATATTTAATATAAAATAATAAATTAAAAATTTTAAAATATATATCTAAGTTGAATCTAAAAAGTATTATTTTTATAATTAAAAGTTTTAAATATATTATTTTTACTATTTTCCAAAATTTTAAGCTAAATAATTAAAACTATCTCTTATAATTAGTGGACTTCGCAATAATAATTTTCTTAAAATAACTTAGAGCCACACCAGCTTGATTATTGTATGCTGTATTGAAATGACAGCTAGCACTTAGCAGTAATGGGTATTCCTATTGCTGTCAAACAAATCCCAGATTCAAAGAGACAAACCAACACGCATTTGTTCTTATATTTATATATTAGTAGGCGACATAATAACAACGTGTTTAATAATAATTTTTAAGAAAAGAATTAAAATAGTAATTATATTTTTAATTAAAATTAAAATTTTATTTATTATTAAAAATTTTCAAAAAAAATATTTGGTTAATAAATAAAATTATATTTTTGGTTAAAAATGTAATTTTTATTGTATCCTTAAATTTTAAATAAATAAAGTTAATAATATTTAATTAATGTTAAATTCCATTCAGTTTAATGAAAAATTGGAATTTAGACTTGAAAAGTTGAAATTTTAATACTATAAGAATTAAAATAAAAGCAATATTTATATAAAAATAAAAATGGATGAATTTAAATAGTATAAAGAGTGATAGTACATTTGATCTTATTATTTCATGCAAGGAAAGATAAATCTATTTTGCCGGCTATAAATAATAAAATAATCAAAAACATTTTTTTATATCCCAGCTTAATATATAAATCAACCTATATGATTTAATTAATTTATATTAAATAATTTAAAATAACCAACTTTACATGCGTATCTTTTAATATAAAAATAATTTTTCTAAAAATAAAAAAATTTTAAAACAATAAAAAACCAAAATTTTCTAACCTACTGTTTCTGTACCACTCTATATACTACGATACATATAATAATTCATTTAATTACATCATATTAATGTCAGCACAAGCCCTTTTCAACGTTAAATTAACGTGAATGTCTTGAAAGATTTAAAAATAAATTAGAAACAATATATGATTCTCTCTATTAAAAAATAAAATAAAATAAAGCCCCATGTTTCTCTCATCTTGAAAGTTCTTTCCTTTTTTCTAAAAATTGTACAAATCCTAATGCTTCTTTCTCTTTCCACCCAACCCTTTTAATCACCCCCATCTTCATCCGATCTTCTTAAGTCATATGAATATGAAAGTTTATCTCAGAGATGTGCTTGACTTAGCAGTTATTCTTCATGCATTCAATGACAATACTTTGATACGTAAAACTAACTTTGAGCTTGAATTAACGATCTTTAAATAATAATTGCTATGTATTTATTCTAATATTAGGATTAGTGGAAAAAAAACAGTTCATTATTCATTATTTTAATTTTATAATTTTGCTATAATATTAATAAAATTCTCACTTTTGAAAAAAAAAAATCTCACTTTAATTAATTGGATAATTCGATTGTTCATCACCTTAAAAAAATTATCCAACTAATAACTCAACGTTTATTAGGGTAGCTTTTGAGTCATTTTGTAACCATTCAACAATTGATGTTAATGACTAATAAAACCTGATTTAGTGTACATAAAATTAATAAAATAACAAAAATTAGTACCAAAATATATAATTTTATTCTATAATAAAATATGACTTAATAAAATTATTCTTACTCGTAAAAGTTCATGATAATAAAATGTATTTTGAGACTAAAATTTTTACTATTTTAAGTCATTAACTCTCAACTCTGACAACATGGTACGTATTAATTCACACTCAAGAAGCTATTTTTGATCGATGATTATAAATCAAAACCAATAAACTAAAATTGATGCAAATTATTTCGAACTACATAATTAAATATGATTTTAGAATTCTCTTCTACCCAAGAGTGCATTACTTGCTTATGTCAACTAGAACCACATCACCATTCTTCGGCTCTCTTACTAAAACCTCAAGCACAGACTTTCCTTCTAATATCTTACCCGTGAGAATTACATGAAATATTGACATGTCAAAGTCAGTTTAAAACTGAAAAATGCAAAAAGAGAATTGAAATGGACCAAGTGAGTTTTTCTAATCGAAGTCAATAGATTCAGAAAAATCAGTGTTTGTATTAACAAAATGAAAGAAATATTAAGACTAAAATAGTTTTCAGAAGAAAAAAATATCATAATTACCAGTGCTTCAACTAACATGAATGACAATAATAGAATCTCCAGGTTCAGCAACTTTAATAAGAGCCTAGCTTAGGACCTCTCTGCTATAGTTATTAATTCTAATCCCAACTATAAGAACATTCTTATTCTGTCATTAGCCTCAACTGTCATTTAGTTAATCTCTTTTCTCAAAATTTGCAAATATCTACAATATTGAAGCCTATCAGTTCGTAAAGCTTCCACTAGTCTATTCTGGTGCAGAAAAGTGACATTTCTTGAACAACTCGCAGCAATCTATGAAACCAAATAGCCACCATGGTCGATAAAGCTAGAAGAAAAGGAAGAATACTAATAGTAGTATTAGACTAATAACAAAAAAAATCAATTATTAAAGAAATTAAACGAGGAACTGAAGTGTAACAAAAACAAACACTATAGATTGCCCGGTGAAAAGAACACACACCTCTAAGAATTCAGAGTCATACAAGATGAAGAATAGACAGTAAAAGAACAAAAAGAAAGCCCTATTTTCAAGCACAGATACAACTTGTAGAACTCGAAGACTTGGCTGGACGTGCAGATTGGGAAAATTTACATGTGGGTAATAAACAGTTAAATCAATCCGACTCTTCTAAGATACAGACCCCTGAGACCCTTCTGTTAAACGAGTCCACAAACAGCTTACGTTGTTATCAATGTTCAAATCTACACCGAATCCAAGCAGTATTTCTTGCAACTTAAAAGCTGCACGTTCTGCAGGATTCTTAACCCCTTCTTTCTCAAATCCAAGGACAAGAGCCTGGTGAGTGATGTCATTTGGAACAATACCAGATCCAACCATCTTACTTATCAAATTGCATGCATCATTCATGTTTCCAACCCTACAAAATCCATGTATCAAGGTGTTGTATATTATCACATTTGGAGTTAATCCAATATTAAGCATCTTATTGAATAGAACACTGGCTTCTTTCATCCGACGTTCTTTGCAGTGTCCATTGAGAAAAGCAGAACAAGTTACAACATCAGGTTGCACATGGTGCTCACTCATGTAGAGCCATAATAAATAAGCTTCCTCAAAATTCCCTGCTTTAGAAAACCCATCTATTACAATATTAAATGTCACCACATCTGGTGAGAAACCCCTTTCAATAAGCTCCTCGAAAATATCTTTTGCCTCATTCAAGAACCCCCTAATTACAAGACTGTGAATTAGAGTATTATAAGTTACAATACCAGGACAAACATTAAAAGATTTTATTCTTTCTAAGATCTCAAATACCTTTTGCAAGAGTCCCTTTTTCCCACAGCCATCCATCAAGGTGCTGAATGTAACAGTATTAGGATGCAAACCTTCTGTAGTCATCTTTTCAAACAAAGACTCAGCTATTTTCATTTCCCCAGATTTGCAATGAGCATCAATGAGCACTGTATATGTGAAATGATTTGGTTTAATTCCACTTTTTAACATTATTCCAAGACATTGATAAACTTTATTTAAGTTTCTCGTTTTACAATATCCCCAAATTATTGTTGTGTAATTAACACAATTTGGCAACAAACCTGACTCAAACATCTCATGGAATAGCATACAAGCTTCTTTCATCTTTCCATCTACACATAACTTTGAAATAAAGCTATTGTACATGATATTGTTGAGGGGAAAACTAAAAATCTTCAATATATTATCTGCCTTCTCCGTCTGTCCCATTTTGCAGTAACCTTCAATAATTGAACTAATTAACACTAAATTTGGAGAGATACTCAACTGTGTCATCTTAAACAAAAGGGAGGTGGCTTCAATTAAACAAAACGTTTTACAAAGTGAAATTTTTCAAAACTTTTTAAAAATAGTAATTTTTCAAAACTTTCTAAAAATAGAAAAATTTTAAAACTTTCTAAAAATAGTAATTTTTAAAAATTTTCTAAAAATAGTAATTTTTAAAAATTTTCTAAAAATAATATTCTTTCAAAACTTTCTAAAAGTAGTAATTTTTTAAAATTTCTAAAAGTAGTAATTTTTTAAAATTTCTAAAGATAGTAATTTTTCAAAACTTTCTATAGATTGTAATTTTTTAAAATTTTCTAAAAATAGCAATATTTCAAAACTTTCTAATCATAGTAATTTTTCAAAATTTTCTAAAGATAGTAATTTTTCAAAACTTTCAAAAGAGTGTAATTTTTAAAATTTTCTAAAAATAGTAATTTTTTAAATTTTTCAAAAAATAATATTTTTTCAAAAGTTTCTAAAAATGGTAATTTTCAAATTTTACTAAAATAGTAATTTTCAAAACATTTTAAAAATAGTACTTTTTCAAAACTTCCTAAAAATAGTAATTTTTCAAAAATTTATAAAATAGTAATTTTTCAAAAACTTTCTACAAATAGAAATTTTTGAAAACTTTCTAAACATAGTAATTTTTTAGAACTTTCTAAAAATAGTATTTTTTTTTTAACTTTCTAAAAATATTAATTTCTTTAAAACTTTCTAAAAATAGTAATTTCTTTAAAACTTTCTAAAAATAGAAATTTTTTAAAACTTTCTAAAAATAGAAATTTTTTAAAACTTTCTAAAAATAGAAATTTATCAAAACTTTCTAAAAATAGTAATTTTTAAAAACTTTTTAAAAATAGTAATTTTTAAAAACTTTCTAAAAATAGTAATTTTTAAAAACTTTCTAAAAATAGAAATTTATCAAAACTTTCTAAAAATAGAAATTTATCAAAACTTTCTAAAAATAGAAATTTTTAAAAACTTTCTAAAAATATTAATTTTTCAAAACTTTCTAAAAATAGAAATTTATCAAAACTTTCTAAAAATAGTAATTTTTCAAAACTTTCTAAAAATAGAAATTTTTTAAAACTTTCTAAAAATAACAATTTTTCAAAACTTTCTAAAAATAAAATTTTTTGAAAACTTTCTAAAAATAGCAATTTTTCAAAACTTTCTAAAAATAGTAATTTTTAAAAACTTACTAAAAGTAGTAATTTTTCAAAACTTTCTAAAAATAGTAATTGTTCAAAAATTTCTACTAATAGAAATTTTTTAAAACTTTCTAAAGATAGCAATTTTTCAAAACTTTCTAAAAATAGCAATTATTCAAAACTTTTTAAAAATAGTAATTGTTCAAAAATTTCTAATAATAGTAACCTTTAAAATTTTTCTAAAAATAGTAATTTTTTCAAAATTTTCTAAAAATAATTTTTTTTCAAAACTTTCTAAAAATAGTAATTTTTCAAAAATATCTAAAGATAGTAATTTTTCAAAAATATCTAACAATAGTAATTTTTCAAAAATTTCTAACAATAGTAATTTTTCAAAAATTTCTAACAATAGTAATTTTTAAAATTTTTCTAAAAATAGTAATTTTTCAAAACTTTCTAAAAATAGAAAATTTTCAAAACTTTCTAAAAATAGAAAATTTTCAAAACTTTCTAAAAATAGAAATTTTTCAAAACTTTCTAAAAATAGCAATTTTTTTAAACTTTATACTAATAGTAATTTTTTTAAAACTAAGTAAAAATTGTAATTTTTAAAAAATTTCTAAAAATAATATTTTTTTCAAAACTTCCTAAAAGTAGTAATTTTTCAAAACTTTCTAAAACTAATATTTTTTCAAAACTTTCTAAAAATAGTAATTGTTTAAAAATTTCTACTAATAGAAATTTTTCAAAAATTTCAACTAATAGAAATTTTTCAAAACTTTCTACTAATAGTAATTTTTTTAAAACTAAGTAAAAATTGTAATTTTTAAAAATTTTCTAAAAATAATATTTTTTCAAAACTTTCTAAAAATAGCAATTGTTCAAAACTTTTTAAAAATAGTAATTGTTCAAAAATTTCTAATAATAGTAATTTTTAAAAATTTTCTAAAAATAGTAATTTTCTCAAAATTTTCTAAAAGTAATTTTTTTCAAAATTTTCTAAAAATAATAATTTGTCAAAAATATCTAAAGATAGTAATTTTTCAAAAATATCTAAAGATAGTAATTTTTCAAAAATTTCTAACAATAGTAATTTTTAAAAACTTTCTAAAAATAGTAATTTTTAAAAACTTTCAAAAAATAGTAATTTTTAAAAATTTCTAAAAATAGTAATTTTTCAAAACTTTCTAAAAATAGCAATTTTTCAAAACTTTCTTCTAATAGTAATTTTTTTAAAACTTTCTACTAATAGTAATTTTTAAAAATTTTCTAAAAATAATATTTTTTCAAAACTTTCTAAAAATAGTAATTTTTCAAAACTTTCTAAAAATATCAATTTTTCAAAACTTTCTTAAAATATCAATTTTTCAAAACTTTCTAAAAATAGCAATTTTTCAAAACTTTCTAAAAATAGCAATTTTTCAAAACCTTCTAAAAATAGCAATTTTTCAAAACCTTCTAAAAATAGCAATTTTTCAAAACCTTCTAAAAATAGTAATTTTTCAAAACTTTCTAAAAATAGCAATTTTTCAAAAATTTCTAAAAATAGCAATTTTTCAAAACTTTCTACTAATAGTAATTTTTTTAAAACCAAGTAAAAATTGTAATTTTTAAAGATTTTCTAAAAATAATATTTTTTCAAAACTTTCTAAAAATAGTAATTTTTCAAAACTTTCTAAAAATATCAATTTTTCAAAACTTTCTAAAAATAGCAATTTATGAAAAATTTCCAAAAATATCAATTTTTCAAAACTTTCTAAAAATAGTAATTTTTCAAAAATTTCTAAAAATAGCAATTTTTCAAAACTTTCTAAAAATAGTAATTTTTCAAAAATATCTAAAGATAGTAATTTTTCAAAAATTTCTAACAATAGTAATTTTTAAAAACTTTCTAAAAATAGTAATTTTTAAAAACTTTCTAAAAATAGTAATTTTTAAAAACTTTCAAAAAATAGTAATTTTTAAAAACTTTCTAAAAATAGTAATTTTTCAAAACTTTCTAAAAATAGCAATTTTTCAAAACTTTCTACTAATAGTAATTTTTTTAAAACTAAGTAAAAATTGTAATTTTTAAAAATTTTCTAAAAATAATATTTTTTCAAAACTTTCTAAAAATAGTAATTTTTCAAAACTTTCTAAAAATATCAATTTTTCAAAACTTTCTAAAAATAGCAATTTTTCAAAACTTTCTAAAAATAGCAATTTTTCAAAACTTTCTAAAAATAGTAATTTTTCAAAACTTTCTAAAAATAGCAATTTTTCAAAACTTTCTACTAATAGTAATTTTTTTAAAACCAAGTAAAAATTGTAATTTTTAAAGATTTTCTAAAAATAATATTTTTTTCAAAACTTTCTAAAAATAGTAATTTTTCAAAACTTTCTAAAAATATCAATTTTTCAAAACTTTCTAAAAATAGCAATTTATGAAAAATTTCCAAAAATATCAATTTTTCAAAACTTTCTAAAAATAGTAATTTTTTCAAACTTTCTAAAAATAGTAATTTTTCAAAAATTTCTAAAAATAGCAATTTTTCAAAACTTTCTAAAAATAGTAATTTTTCAAAAGTATCTAAAGATAGTAATTTTTAAAAACTTTCTAAAAATAGTAATTTTTAAAAACTTTCTAAAAATAGTAATTTTTCAAAACTTTCTAAAAATAGCAATTTATGAAAAATTTCCAAAAATAGCAATTTTTCAAAACTTTCTACTAATAGTAATTTTTTTAAAACTAAGTAAAAATTGTAATTTTAAAAAATTTTCTAAAAATAATATTTTTTCAAAACTTTCTAAAAATAGTAATTTTTCAAAACTTTCTAAAAATATCAATTTTTCAAAACTTTCTAAAAATAGCAATTTTTCAAGACTTTCTAAAAATAGCAATTTTTTAAGACTTTCTAAAAATAGTAATTTTTCAAAACTTCCTAAAAATAGCAATTTTTTAAAACTTTCTAAAAATAGCAATTTTTCAAAACTTTCTAAAAATAGTAATTTTTTAAAACTTTTTAAAAATAGTAATTTTTCAAAAATTTCTAAAAATAGCAATTTTTCAAAACTTTCTACTAATAGTAGTTTTTTTAAAACTAAGTAAAAATTGTAATTTTTAAAGATTTTCTACAAATAATATTTTTTCAAAACTTTCTAAAAATAGTAATTTTTCAAAACTTTCTAAAAATATCAATTTTTCAAAACTTTCTAAAAATAGCAATTTTTCAAGACTTTCTAAAAATAGCAATTTTTTAAGACTTTCTAAAAATAGTAATTTTTCAAAACTTCCTAAAAATAGCAATTTTTTAAAACTTTCTAAAAATAGCAATTTTTCAAAACTTTCTAAAAATAGCAATTTATGAAAAATTTCAAAAATAGCAATTTTTCAAAACTTTCTAAAAATAGCAATTTTTCAAAACTTTCTAAAAATAGTATTTTTTTCAAAACTTTATAAAAATAGTAATTTTTTAAAAATTTCTAAAGATAGTAATTTTTTAAAAATTTCTAAAGATAGTAATTTTTTAAAACTTTATAAAGATAGTAATTTTTTAAAACTTTCTAAAAATAGTAATTGTTCAAAAATTTATACTAATAGAAATTTTTCAAAACTTTCTAAAGATAGTAATTTTTCAAAACTTCCTAAAGATAGTAATTTTTTGAAACTTTCTATAGATTGTAATTTTATAAAATTTTGTAAAAATAGCAATTTTTTAAAATTTCTAATCATAGTAATTTTTCAAAACTTCTTAAAGATAGTAATTTTTTGAAACTTTCTATAGATTTTAAATTTTATAAAATTTTGTAAAAATAGCAATTTTTCAAAATTTCTAATCATAGTACCTTTTCAAAACTTTCTAAAGATAGTAATTTTTTAAAACTTTCAAAAGAGTAATTTTTAAAATTTTCTAAAAATAGTAATTTTTCAAAACATTGTAATCATAGTAATTTTTTCAAAATTTTCAAAAAATACTTTTTCAAAAGTTTCTAAAAATAGTAATTTTCAAAATTTTCTAAAATAGTAATTTTTCAAAACTTTTTAAAAATAGTACTTTTTCAAAACTTCTTAAAAAAAGTAATTTTTCAAAACTTTCTAAAAATAGTAATTGTTCAAAATTTTCTACTAATAGTAATTTTTTAAAACTTTCTAAAAATAGTAATTGTTCAAAATTTTCTACTAATAGTAATTTTTTAAAACTAAGTAAAAATAGTAATTTTTTAAAATTTTCTAAAAATAGTAATTTTTTAAAATTTTCTAAAAATAGTAATTTTTTAAATTTTCTAAAATATTAATTTTTCAAATTCTAAAGACAGTAATTTTTCAAAACTTTCTAACATATGATTAAAACACGATTAATATATAAATTTTTAACAAATATAAAAATAAAATTTAATATAAAATTATTTAAGAAAATAATCAACAATAATAATATTCAAACAAGTTATTTAAATATATATTTTAATTTTTAATACAAATTAAAAAATTAATAAAACGTTAAAATAAAATAGTAATAATTGACAAATATTCAAAATAAATATTTTATAATGTTTTTAATATTAATTATGACTTTATTATTATTAAAGACTCATATTTTAATTATGTTTAATTACTTTACAAAAAAATAATAATATTCTAACAAAAAATTAATTAAAATAATATAAATTATCATTAATTAGCTCTTTTTATAAAATTGAATGACTAAATAACGCCGTTTATAATTTAAGATACTAAACATTAAAAATAAAGTAATAGGAGAGGCTTCAATAGCATTTTTCTCAAATAGACATTGGGTTATGATATTATATCACAGAGCCTGTAGATTTATGTTGTTTTTGCGCTTCAAAGGGGGAATGAATTTGACTTCAGTAGCAAAATCCTTGTTTCTTTAATTGATTTCATAATCTTTACAGCCACAATTTTTCCATTTGGAAGAGTTCCCTTGAACACGCGATTAAAACCTCCTTTTCCAATTAGATTTTCTATTAATGAAAGCTATAACTAGATACAGAGAAAATACAATTTAACCAAATTTGGATATTTAATCTTAGGAAATTAGTAAAAACCTGAGAAGTGAAAAGTTGAGGCTTTTAGAACTACAAGACAGAACTATTGACAACCATACGAGCTTTCAAGGAAATCTTCAAAGCCTTCTGGTACCTCAGCCAAAGCAGATAAATTATTCTTCACATTCTTAGCAACGTCACTGATCTCTCTATCCAATGTATTTACTCTTGCAGAAGAATCAAGACATTTTCGCGGAGAACGATCTGGTAAACTCATAACCCATTGTACCACAGACATGTCCCTTGCATTTCGAGTTTGTGGGGTTGCTGAAGTTGCTCTACGAAGTAAAGGCCAAGAAGGACTTTTCTCCAGAGTATCTTAATCTTGAGATGGATTTATCTTGCTTATGAACAAAGTTAACCATGCAACTCCTGACGTCTTCTCTGCCAAGACTTAGACTTGAACTATCTTGTGAGAAAAAAGTTACTTGATCAGAAGTTGATTTCATAGTACGAGTCTCAGATTAACTCTGATGGACTTCCTTTTGAAGTAACACTTGGACTAGGATCTCCAACGAGACCTAATGAAAATAATTGAAATCATCATCAATTCTAAAGAACAGTTTATGTAATCTAACAGCAACTTAAGAAAAAAAGTGTCAAAACAAGGTAGTTGATTGCTGTTAGACCTTCTGAAGACGATTTTTGCATTGTTGATAACAAGGACATTAGTGGTTGGAGACAACTTTGCACGATATTTGGCTCTGGAGCCCCATTTTCTGCAAAGTATATCTGTTTTAGACTAATTATAAATGAAAACCCATAAACTAAAATTGATGTAAATTAATTAGAATTTTAGAATTCTGTTCTACCCCAAGAATGCATTGCTTGCTTGAGCCAACAACTAGAGCAACAACACCACTCTCTTACTAAAACCTCACGCAGACTTTTCTTTCAATATCTAACCGGTGAGAACTATCTGAAATATTGACATAATCAAAGTCAGTTTAAAACTGAAAAATACAAAAAGAAGAGAACTGAAATAGACCAAGGTCCTTCTTTACACTACAAAGATCATAGTAAACCTTTAAGTAACCATCAAGCATAGGATTTTTCACTCTAAATGTAATTTGAAAATTTTAAATAAAGTCAACAGATTCAGGAAAATCAGCGTCTGTATAAACGAAAGGAAAGAAATATTAAGAATAAAATAATTTTTGGAAGAAAAACAATTCTTACCGGTGCTTCGACTAACATGAATGGCAATAATAGAATCTCCAGGTTCAGCAACTTTAACAAGAGCCCAGTTTAGGACCTCTCCACTATAGTTATTATCAATTATAATCCCACAAATACGACATTCTTATTCAGCTCATCAGCCTCAACTGTCACTTTGTTAATCCCTTTTCTCAAAATTTGCAAAAATCTACAATACTGAAGCCTATCTCAGTTCGTAAAGCTTCCAATAAACTATTCTGGTGCAGAAAAGTGACATTTCTTGAACAACATGCGTCAATCTGTGAAACAAAATAACCACCATGGTCGATAAAGCTAGAAGAAAAGGAAGAATACTAATAGTAGTATTAGACTGATACCATTAACGAAAATAAATTGTGCCAATTACGAAATAATTAAAAAAGAGACCCAAATTTGTAAAATTCTAAATCATTAATAAAGTTTAAACCCAAAAGATAATGCCCTTAAAATAAAATGAAAAAGGAGGAATGACAAATAGAAATACAGTAGAAGAATATTGAATGTATTAGTAAATGATAAATGGCTTGAGACAAATACCTAAAAAAAATTATGCACGCATTTGCAGTTGAAACTAGGGGTGGACATCGACTAGGTTCCACAAAAGTTTCAACACATCACACCTGCTTGGTTACTTCTCATCAAACAAGTAACACCCGGAAAGAAAACAGCATCTTCATGGAAAGGAAAGGTTCAACTATTAAAGGAGGTTCATGGAAAAAGAAAATAAGTATTTTTTGATAGCGTTAATATCATCTGAGATATGCAGAGCATCTATGCTGTCACCAACCAAGTTTCATTTACCATATTCCAGGACCCTTTATTGGTCCTAGAGACTCTTTTTTTACATAAATGACTACTCATTGGTTTATTTAGGCATCAAAATATTGGGATGTTACAGTTAAGCTTCATTTTCGCTTTTACATCAAATCTTTTGATAAAAAGTTGTTTCTCCCTTTCTCCCTA
This sequence comes from Elaeagnus macrophylla, assembly GCA_029378325.1. Taxonomy (NCBI): domain Eukaryota; kingdom Viridiplantae; phylum Streptophyta; class Magnoliopsida; order Rosales; family Elaeagnaceae; genus Elaeagnus; species Elaeagnus macrophylla. Next base: position 14,150,072 of record CM055653.1, read on the forward strand.
CAGAAGTTGAGTATCGGTCTTCATAAACTATTACTACTGCAGTAAAAAAAAATGCTTGACTGAAGTGAAAACTCACCTTAGCAGTAAGAATCTCCAACTTCCTTGCATCATCAACAACCAGGTTTTCTTTATAGGAAACACACTGTATAGTTCCAAGTGAAGCAGCTTCCTAAATTACATAGTTCCATCGTATAGTTTCCATTTGGAGAGTAAGAGACATATATTAAACAAATTTTCCCTACTCACTTGAAGTAATGAAAAGGCACGAGAGTTGTATACTCCATATCCATCTAACAGTAAACAAAGGCTTGAAGGATTTATCAGCAATTATACCTTGATTCTCAATGAACCTACTTTTCAAAGATCCGTCATAAGGGAGTTGCAGGCATCCCAAAACTTGAGAAAGAATGTCACTTGCCATTACACCAGTTGCAATGGTCTCACGGTAGGCCATTGAGGCTGACAAGTTCTTGTGCATTTAATACAAAAATATAGAAACTGCTAAGGAGCACAGTATTTAAACCTAAAACTATTTGTCAAAATATTATCAAATTCTTTCCATGGAAATGCACATGGTCAGAAGCTGATATCTTATATTTTATTTTTTCATCACCAATATGTGGAGTTGATTACCAACAATTGTGTACTAAATTATATTACATGCAACACGTGAAATATAACATTATCAAGAAAAAGGAAATATTTATTCTCTAAATCCATGTTCAAAATGCTTCCAAACAACTTTGAGGTTACATTCTTAAAGAGTTGGAAAGATGAATTGCATGCAGAGCCTTCTCCAGCTTTTCTCCCTAAGAGCATTCATTTATGTTCTCTTTCTTCCCCTTAATCAAACAAGTCAATTGAGCAAAGTCAGGGAATCAAATACCATTTACTGTCAACTTGTGGCCTGCTGAGTTGAATGATAAAACAGACGTGTGCAAGCCTTCTAATATCCTCATAAGCACTTGCCTTCAAACAAATAAAATACATGCAAATATTAAAAATAAAGTTCATAATAAAATAATTAATTAAAAAATTAAAGGGAAGAGCAATATCGGAGTTACCCTTTAGTTAACCACATGAACTTACCCATGACACATCTACACATAATGAGACTCAAGGAAACACCATCTTTTTTGGCTTCAGAAAGGAACATGAGGCCAACTTCTATATCATCCTTTCTGCAAAAATGTTGCAAAGTCAATAGAACCCAACTCTAAGAATAGAAACAAAGAACTGAAGTGTAATAGAAAACAAACACTATAGATTCCCCAGTCAATAGAACACACCTCTAAGAATGCTGAGTCATACACAATGAAAAATACAGTGAAAGAACAAAAAGAGAGCATTGTTTTCAAGTACAGATACAACTTTGTAGTACTCGTAGACTCAGCTGGACGTGCAGACTGGAAAATTTTACTTGCAGGTAATACACACTTAAATTAATCAAACTCCTCAAGTTACAAACCCCTGGACCCTTTTGTTAAACGAGACCACAAAATAACTTAGTCTGGAATTGAAATAATTATCACTGAGATTCCAGTTAAGTAAACTCCCAAAGGCATCTTATGATACAGTGACCATACACCATACATGATATAAGACAAATCTATCTTGATATCAGTTACCAACTCAACTTCCCATGTGCTGCAAAGTGAATTTAGCTTTTGTATTGTCCTGATTGATCTGTCATTCATAGATAGTTATCAACATTCACATCAACACCAAATCCAAGCAGTATTTCATGCAACTTAAAAGCTGCACGTTCTACGGGATTCTTAATGCCTTCTTTCTCAAATCCAAGGACAAGAGCCCGGTGAGTGATGTCATTTGGAAGAATACCAGATCCAACCATCTTAGTTATCAAGTTGCATGCATCATTCGTGTTACCAACCCTACAAAATCCATGTATTAAGACGTTGTATAATCTGACATCTAGATTCAATCCAATATTAAGCATCTTATGGAACAGAACACTAGCTTCTTCCATCCGTCGTTCTCTACAATATCCAAAGAGAAGAGCACAACAACTTAAAACATTAGGTTGCACATGGTGCTCACTCATATAGAGCCACAATAGAAAAGCTTCATCAAAATTTCCTGCTTTAGAAAGCCCACCTATTAAAATTGTAAATGTCACCACATTTGGTGAGAAACCCCTTTCAATGAGCTCCTCAAAAACATATTTTGCCTCATTCACGAATCCCCTAATTACAAGACTTTGAATTAGAGTACTATAAGTTACAACATCAGGACAGACATTAAAAGATTTCATTCTTACTAAGATCTCAAAAACCTTTTGCAAGTGTCCCTTTTTCCCATAGCCATCCATCAAGGTGCTGAATACAACAATATCAGGATGCAAACCTTCTGTAGTTATCTTTTCAAACAAAGACTCAGCTATTTCCATTTCCCCATATTTGCAATAAGCATCAATGAGCACTGTATATGTGACAACATCTGGTTTAATTCCATTTTTTAACATTATTCCAAGATATTGATAAACTTTATTTAAGTTTCGCGTTTTACAATATCCCCCAATTATTGCAGTGTAAATAAAACAATCTGGCAACAAATCTGACTCGCACATCTCATGGAAGAGCATACAAGCTTCTTTCATCTTGCCATCCAAACATAACTTTGAAATAAAGCTACTGTACATGAAATTATCAAGGGGAAAACTAAAAATCTTCACTATATTAATTGCCTTCTCTATCTGTCCCATTTTGCAGTGACAATCAATAATTGAACTAATTAATACTAAATCTGGGAAAATACTCAACTGAGTCATCTTAAACAAAAGGGAGGTGGCTTCAACTAAGCAATACGTTTTACAAAGTGAGCAAATGATGATTGAATATGAAACAACATTAGGTTGAATCCCACACTGTTTCATTTCCATAAGAAATTTGCAGGCTAGTTCCAATTGATCTGATTGTACTAATTCCCTCAATAGTGAATTACATGTGCTTACAGATGGAAACATGTTAAGATGATCCATTTGACATGTTATATCATTAGCACTAGAATCAGAACCTTCCGATAAAAAGACAGATAGCAATGTAGAATTCACCCGTGAGTAATATCTGATTTTGCTCCTCTCAAATGACAACTTCAATCCAGTAGAGCAGACATTGATAATTGAAGAACACCGCTTCATACTTAACACAGCAAGACTTAGCTGCAGAACTAACAAACAAAGGGTCTTAGATTTAAAACTCCCAATCATCATCCAGGAAACAAAGAAAAAGATTTAAAGCTTGTGAAAGGGTGGAAACAGGTTGAAGCTTGTTTGGCAAACATAGTTTAGAGATAACTTTCATAAGTTTCACAAATCTCCAGCCCTGTGCAACGCCAGCAGAACAGATCTAAAAAATTGGAAAAGTAGCCACAATGTTAACAAAAAAAAAACAGAGAGAGAGAGAAGCAAAATAGCAAGCTTCCAAGAGTAAACAGCTCACTAAAAGTTCTTTTTAAATTAAGATTTTCCACACTTATCATTTACTACAAACACATTCCTTTATACATATTTCCCGTCATCATTTGTTACAAAATGAAATACATCAAAACTTACAAATATGTAGTCTATCGTATGAAGGTGCAATAGAACATGATTATAAAGGAAACTAAGCAAACATCAGACACTAACAGAGCTGTAGAGATGAAGAAAGAAAGTAGATGAAGATTCAAGAAAAGAGTTATGCAACTCTGTGAAAACTCATCTCATTATCATGTGTTGAAAATACATGTACAAAGTAAGAATGGAAATGGGGAGGGGCGAGGATGGATTTTCAATAAATGTCTTTGAACTTTATGGCACTGCTTTCCCAAAAAATGCCCGATAACCAAAGCATTTTGGGATCAGGTATCAAGCGCACATGGGTACAAAAAAGTACCTGTTGGATAATCGTTCTGCTAGTAACTTTCCTAAAATAATAAATATATTTAAATTCATTTAAAAATATATATCAAAGTTCAACTTAATTTAAAAATCCAAAATATAATTGGCCATGATAATTTAATCATATAAAATGCAACTAATAAATCAAAATACAATTATCCATTAGGAATAAACACCAATACTAATTTCATTCATCCATGGATTATCATCTAATAATATTTTTTTTAATTGCAAGTCATATCTAATAACATAATACACAACACAATATGTTTAACTTTAACCCAAACAGATTAAGTTCTTTGCTAAGAATATCAATCCGATCCCAATAATCCAAAAAACTCAAACCAACACATATGAGGAAAGAATTGAGATTGAAAACCTTATAGATTTATAAATAACTCAATATCCAATAAAAATTCACAAGGCATTTCATCAAAAAATAATGAGCACAATAAAAGGTTAAATGAAGAACAAAAGATGAAAAATGAAGAAAGAAACTATTATCATAATCCAAAAAAGAAAAGAGACTACCTTTTTTGGGACAATCAGGAAGAGAGAGAGATGATAGGCGTAAAAATGCAAGGAGAGAAGGACAAACATATGGGAAAACACATTGGCACTTGGTTTTAAATTGAGAGAGAGGGGCTGGTAGAGAAAAAGGCTGACAAGAAAAACTTGAGAACGAAGTGTAATCGTATAGTAGGGTTAGGTTTTCAATTTTTACTGTTTAAAATTCATTTAAGTCATTCCAAATTAAATAGATAAAATGAATTCATATGATTAAACTAATAACAATTGATAGGTAGAGTACATGAACTCATATTTGAGTCCTTTTGTTCACATATAATTATTTATTTATTTAAATTAAATTAAAGTATAAATATATTAAATAAATTTCAAGTATAGATGGATGCAATTTTGTGTGTAATTATTCCCGCCCCATCTTGATAATTTTCCTATTTATTTTCCCCAAAATTGTTCCCATCCTCAAAAGTCATTGGGTACTAACCGAATCTTTGAGTCAAATATTTGTGTTAGAAATCATTGGTCACCAACTCTACTAAAAGTTTGTTACAAGCAAAGCTAATTATACTTTTATACTACTATCACTCCTCATAAGTGTTGGCTCTATGCACCATACAGGCCAACTAGACCTTGAACGCAGGATCTCTGGCTCTGATACCATGTAAATTTTATATAGTGTATAAGCAATATAAGAAATCAACTCCTTAAAAAGTTAACCTCCAAGGTAACTAAGTCTTATGATTACTTATGACAATTCACAGGTATCAAACCGACGAATAGGATAAAATGCTCATTTCAACTTCTAATGTTGATTCAAACCCATTAGATTAATTAGCTTTTTATTTTATTTTTTATTGTTATTTTGTGGAGTGTGTAGTTAGGAATGGGTAGGGGCTGGAAATTTTTTTGTGTAATTGTCTCCGAACCCAAACATATAATTGTTTTCCTGAAATTGTTCGAAAATCAGAGCAGTTTGGGGATTGGTATTAACCATTGGGGCGAGGACAGGTACAAAAAAAACCTATGAAAACTTTTTTATACATTTTTTCCCACTAAAATCATAAATATACTTAACACATTTAGTCATTTATTAGGCGTAATTTGGTGTATATAAAGATGACATTTTTTAACCATATTCAGAATGGTTGCATTTAGATTTAGAGTAAAAGTATAAAGAATACGATTACATCTAATTCTAGTTAATGTGATAATGGGAAAAGAGCTTCGAATCCTCAGTTCCATAAAAAAGGAACGTATTTGTTAAATTCAATTGGGTTCTACGAGAGCAAGCCAGAAATACACTCTATCGTTATCAAAGGATATAAAATTCGTATATATTACAGTTTCTCATCTACTATATTTAATTACTTTTTCGTCACATTTTCCTACTTTAAACAGCAAAAAAAAAATTTGAAAATCAAACAAAGAATCAAAATACAGCTACATCTCCAAATAAGATATACATTCAATGCCTAAACAATCCCATTAGATGTTAGGTATTGTTATGGACTTTTTTTTAAATTGAAACTTCAAATCTAATTGAAGATAGACAACATAGGATACATACCCACTTGAAAGAGACGGCCTTCAGGTGAGAATATTCAGCAAATCCATCAAATACCCCCCAAAAAAAGGAACAAAGAGGAACAGAGAAAGAATGAGAATGATACTGGTTCAAAAGAAGTAAGCACAGATTTGTTGGGTGGTAAGAACAGGACTGCATAGGTACATAATGGTTTTCGCGATAGCGCTAGGAATCAAATGAGAGAAAAAGACCGACGATTTGCGCTAAAAAAGAAGATGCTATAGGGTTGGTTGATTTTTTTTATTTTTTTATCAGTAGGGTTAGTCGAATAGGTTTTCTATTTTTAATTATTTTAAAATAAAATTTATATGCTTAAATAACTAAAAATGAAAGTAGCACAATAATTAGGATTAAATATATTAGGACTGAAATATATGTTGGAATCATTTTAATTATATTTTTTATAAATTTTATCTTCATTTAATTTAATTTTTATTATTATTTATATTTTAATTACATTTACATTCTGTAAGAACACTGTTCGTCAGTTTCCCGCTCCAATCCATTTACCCAAATCGTCTTTACCGATTCATCCAACTCGCAAGTTTCCTCTTTCCACTGGTATTTTCTTTTCAAAATATGTTTTCCCCTATGGTTTTTTTCAGCTTTAGTTTCATTAAAGCTTATAACCATAATACAATGTGTCCTTTGTATATACTTATTTTAGGAGAGGTTTTAAAAAAAGTGGTTTAAAATAAAAAATAAAAAAAAACTTAGTTAAAAATTATTTTTAAAAAATATTTATTTATTTGAAATGAAAATATTAAAAATCATTTTAACCAAAATTTTAATAATAATTTTAAAATATAAATATGTATTTAAAGTTATTTATCCTAAAAATAAGCATGGTTTATTTTTAAAAATAAGTCTTATAAAAATTATTAAATATTATTAAAAATATTTTAATTAATTTAAAAGCACTTTTAATTATAAAAAATAAAAAAAGCACTTCTATATATGACTCAAATAGAGTCATATATAGACAGAAACTACAAAATGATAGAAATAGCATGATTTTATACAAAAATAGATCGTTTTGCAATACAATTAAACTCTGCATTTACAAAACTACCTTCATCTGCGTTTTGCCAAGAAAGGAAGAAGGTTCAAAGTTGTTTTGCTATTTCTCTGGTTTGTGATTTCTTGCATCTGCTATACAGAACCCTTAAATCCACTAAGAACGAAACTCACTCCTGGGAAAAAATAAACTTGTTAGTTAATGTTTATATTTTTGGAAGCTGTACGGAAATTAATTTACATTTTTGGAAGTCGTATGGAACATTACGTAAGTTTCTGGAAAGGTTACATAATTGAGAAAACGATGATGAACAGTTCCGTCAACTGCTGCAAGCCGTTGTCAATCATCTCCTGTCACTGATCTGCGTATGTATTCCAGCATCCTCGTCACATTCGGACGTCCACCACTTGATAGTTAATGTTTATATTTTTGAAAGCAGTACAGAAATTAATTTACATTTTTGGAAGTCGTACGGAACATTATGTAAATTTCTGGAAAAGTTACAGAATTGAGAAAACGATGATGAACAGTTCCGTCAACTACTGATACGCGGGGACAAAAACGTAAACTCACACAGCAAAAACGACGTCGTGAATCGATATGAGGCAAAAATTTCGTCTGAGACATTGGGCCTCTATTTCAAGTCTTTATTTCCCAAAAGTTAGTTGGATGATTTTATGCAAAACTTATCACTTTGCATGTAAAAAAAAAAAATTGGCCCATTAACATGTGTTCTCCGATTCTAAAATTCTATTGGGTGCATCATATTATTAAACTTTACCTATGGTAATTTTTTTTCTTAACTATTCAATGAATCTCCAATTTTAATTAAATTCATATTAGAGTTCCTAAATTTTATAATTTAATCTATAAATTTTTAAAATTTTTAAAATTTTATGCATAGGCATCTAAACTTTTAAATTATATAATTTAATCATCAACTTTTTAAAATTTACTCATAAATTTTATCCTAGGTACTAAAATACATATTTTTTAATCAAAATTTTAGGAATTATGTGTGAATTTTTAAAAATTTGATAACTAAATTATATAATTTAAAATTTTAGAGACCTATTTATGAAATTTTAAAAATTTTGAGACTAAATTATAGAATTTAAAAATTTGAAGACCGTGAATCTAAGTTTAATTACTAATGATATAATTTAAGACATATTAATCTTAAGGGACTACGAACCATTTTTTGCAATTAGAAAAGGACATTGGGTCTTTTGCTAGAGATGAATTTGTAAACTAACAAAGAAAAAAGTGAAGATACATAAAATTTTCAAACTGCCCATAGAGTCCTTTTTATCTGATCTGTTCTGACTGCAATAAGATGGGTTTGATTATATGAATGATTTTCGGATGAATGATGCTTACCATTTTCCTATAAAGTTTTCCATCTTTTGCTCATGATCTTTTATTGTTTTTCTTTATGTTTCTCCCTATATTATTTGCATGTGTATAAACTTTAATCGTTGCTAAGAGTTGGGTCAGGATGGATGAACTATATCATGTAGTTGAACATTTTTTGAAAAGTTTGATGCATGTTAATGATCTTTGTTTATATGCAAGGCTGCACTATTTCAGTTTGATGTCTCTTTTTCTGTCACATTCTTTACATTTTAAGGTGAGTTTCAAGCTTATTGAATAATACTAGAACGCATTGTTCAGGCTCCCAGGCAACGCTAAACTGGATATATATACACACACACACACACACTTTGCATCACCTGTGAAAAGTAAATTCATAAGTATTTCTACACGACGTATTAACTTTGTCCGTGCAGGTTCCAAACAATTATGAGGCCGATTTTAATCTATCCGATTATAGAGAAGGCTGCAGAATTGGCAAAAGTTTCATATGCTCTAGCTGATGACCATCCAAAATGAATCTTAAAGTATGTGTGACCATTTAAGTAATCATAATAGGTGGCAAGTGTTTGTTTAAAAACATCTCTTCAATTTAACAATCGTCTTTGAACTTCTCAGTACCCTTTCCCAGATTTTAGGAGATCATTTGCGGGCGGTTGCATATCTCATATCAAATGGTGTTGTCCCATCTAACATTGGAGGAGACTATAATGGTCGGTGACTCATTAGATGAATTATTCTACACTACTTAAGCATAATATTAAAGTAAGGTTTATAAGTAATTATGAGACTTAATTATTTTAAAAATTAACTTTTTAAGAGTGAATATTTTATATTTTTTGTACACTATATAAATTTTAGAAGCATTTTTACCTATACTTGCTAAGAAAGTAATAGAACTGAGTATCCATGTTGACACAGAGGTAAAAGATAGAGCATCACGCTGAATTGTAAGCAATACATAATTGGTCCTCACACTTCACATGGTATGATTTTATATTTGTAGTACTAAATTTTTTAGAGCTTGTATTTTACAAGTTGTAACTTTATTTGGTATTCAGGTTCATCATACTGCAACTCATTTACTACAAGCTGCATTGAAGAAAGTTATAGGACAGGAAACATTACAAGCTGGTTCTTTGGCAGCCTAACCTTTGATGGTATGAGATTTGATTTCAACTATCATCGACCACTTAGTGATGGTGAGTTCGATCGGGGATGTAACAGTTCTTGAATCTTAAGTCATGCCTCTTGCTGATGCCAAAAGAGCAGGGGCTATTGCAATGTTTGAAGAAAAATATGGAGAACAGGTTTGCGTTTCTTCTACACTAACAACGAAGTGTTGCTTTCTATAGTGAAACACTGCAAACTTTACTTGCTTAATGTGCCATAAGAACAATCCTGGTAATGGGTTCATATTTTTCTTAAGCACACTTAAATAACTCTACCGAAATTATAATTGTTGGCTGCTATATGAGTGTAATGGCTCATTTAATGGCAACAGGATTTTAACTAGGAGAATGGCTTTTGAGCTAACAAAACAGTGAATTTTACGTTCTAATCATACTTGCTAGTTTATTGATTTTGATTTTTATGGAAAGTAAATGGCTATTTTTGGAATTTATTTTTATTTATGTATATAACTTGTCTACAATTTTATAAATATTAGACTTAAAAATTTATTTGTGAAAATGTGAGAGGAGGCACGTGCCTCACCTCCCACACCCATACAGATCCACATGGGGACGATGGAGGAGGTGGCCGGCCCAACCTTGCTCAGGCAGGAGGAAGGAAGCCTGAGAACTTAGCAGTGAATTGGAGAAAGCTCAATCGACCTGTTCATATATTCATATGGGTGGGTTTCATATGTTCATATGGAAGCCTATACAGCTATATAAAATCTTTGTACTGGGTCGGACTCCACTATAATGTTTCCTTAAAACTAGATACAGCAAAAGCAGATCCACTTGAACAATATGCGCCTTTGGTCCCTACCATAGTGTCGGGAAGTGGAAGGGTCGGCTTATAGATTTCAATAAACTTATGCACAAAGTTATTGCTTCATCCTCAAATTTCATTGCTTTGGACGCGTTGTGACTTGTGATTTGGTGAACGAACCACCTTCGCAAAAATTTACAACGCAATGTGATCAATTTGCCTTGTTATTGCTAGTAATTATCATATCTCCACATGGGCCAACAGCCAACTAAGAAAAAAGAGACTTTGGTTGATTTCGTATGCATTGTGATTTGTGATTTTGACAATGTGCCGCATTAGTTTGGTGTGTTGGTAAATTATTGATTAGTTTTATTTTTAATTTTTAATAATATATATATATATATATATATATATATATATAAGTTTAAATGAAACTTGATATTATTTTCATAAAATTATTATTATATTTTAAGCCATTTATATTAGTTGCTTCTTAAATATATATTATCACATTAAATAGAAACTTCAAATATAATAATGAAATAAAAATTACCGACTATAATAATATGATAATTATCATGTTAAATAAAAATTCTAAATATTATTTTACTTTTATAATTAATTTGAAAGTATAAAAAAATAAATATGATGATTAGTACTTTTAATAAGGCTTTTAGATATTATTTAATTTTTATAATTAATTTGAAAGTATAATAAAACTATTTTTGCATTTATTTTAAATATGTTATAGAATTTAACAAAAGAAAATATCTAAAAAAGTAAAATAAATTCCATACAAGACACATGTTTTTAAGTAGTATAGATATGTGTGTTTATTTTCTTATAACATTAAAATACATATGTTCATTTTTCTATGTTCATTTATATTGTAAGAAAAATGAACATATTTGTTTTTCTGAAAAGATTAAAAATGAAACTATATGCATAAAATGATGTTATTTTAAGGTGTTCAAAAAACCGAACCACACTAAATTAAACCAAAAAATAAGGCCAGTTCAAATAATTATGTGTGTCAAATAATTCGATCCGGTTTATATTATTTCAAACTATTTCTCAAATGGTCAATTCCCAAATTATTTTTCAAATGATCAAGTCCAATTTTCTAAATTTTTTAATCATCTAAACTTGACCATTATATATTATATATAAAAAAAATTATATATTATTATATATTATTAAATATTACATTAATTTTTTTTTTTTTTACAATTTCAACTCTTTATCATACAATTTTCAATTTTTAATTACAAGTAATTAAAAATGATTTTACTTTTTATAAATTTTATCAACTTAATTGTTAGTTTATATGAGTTATTATATGATTTATATCTGTAACATATTTAAAGTAATGTACTTAGATTTAATTTTTTTTTCTTATATTAATTTTAAGTTTCAACAATATTATTTGAAGAAAAAAATTAAAAAATTATGAAAAATAGTTAACTAAATTGGATAAAACTTTCTAATTTTAATAATTTTATTAGTCAAATAATCCAATCTATTTTAATTTAAGTCATATAAATGGTTTGATTTGATTAATTTTTTTGCTAAATATCCAACCAGATCATAAACACCCATAAATTATATCATACAATTAAATTAACAATTGTTTTTTATCTTAATGTATTCATATATATTGATATATATAGTATAATTTAATTGAACAATTATTAATAAATAATTTTAAAATTATTTTATAATTTTATATCATTAAATTTATTTTAATAAATAATTAATATATTATTTAATATATATGAAAAAGTTTGACAGTAGCACAATTAAAAAAATAAAATAAAATATTTAACCTTTTTATCAAAGTTTATTATGCTGCCGGGCGGTGAATTTTAGGCGATAATCAATAGAGAGAGAAAAAATGTTACACGTATACGTTTTTTATTATATATAACATATCAAAATATACATGAATTCTAAAAAATTTACGAGTATAAATTAATTTTTTTTTATTGAAAATTTTCTCTCAATTTAAGGAGAATAATGTTATTGTCACGCATCACTATATCATTAAAAATTATTATCATTTTTATTTTAATATCGATCAGAATATGTTAGAGAATGCTGGGAAACTAGAGCCCGAAGACTTCTGTGTCTGAGTGTCTCTCAATAACAACTCCTGTATACTAAATGTTTAAGCCTGCGACCTGCCATATGAGAACAGAGATCCAATACCTTAATCTTAATGTCTAAATTACTAGACTATTATCTGACCGGTAAGTTCAAATTAATTTTATATACACAGATGTAAAGAAAATTATACAAAAAAATCTTAATTTTAAAATTATTTTCTTATCTTTTATAATAATTATGTCCTTAATATTTCTCAATACATAAGAGCTGGAAATAAGATAATGTATATTTTCCCGCCAATTGATATAGAAATAGTATAATTACAAATCCAAAGGGATAAGTTCATTACACAATTAGTAATAAACTTTTGGCAAAACAAACAACATTCATGAGCTTCTTAGCGTAAAAGAAGAAAGTCATTAATGGGTTCTTTCCTTCATTACTTCCAATTCAATACTCGCTGTGAATATGTGATGATTTTGGCAATATTATTACTTGACAAGTGGGACTTCTCGTAGACTTTATTCTTATCTTTTCCACTCATCAACAACAATGAAAAAAAATTTGCAAATTACCTTATGTGCAATAATACTAACTCTAATGAACTTGGAGTTCGAATCTAGTTTAATATAAAAAGGTACGTGAGTTTATGTAATATTTATTCATAATAAATTATATTAAGAAAAATAACAATATTAATGTCCCTTAAATTTATAATAATAAAATTAGCACCCTTGTATTCAAATTTATATTTTTATAATTTAAAAAAATAATTAATATGTCATTTTTCTTTGAACAGTCATTCAATTAGAATTGAATGACGACAATTTAGACCTGTTCAATATTGAACATTCAATATTTTACGTTTAAATTGAACGTTTAATATTATTAAGGGTGCTAATTTTATTATTATAAATTTTAGGAGTATTATTTTTAGTAAATTTTTATGTGTTATAGTGAAATACTATTACTCTTTGTAAACGCTAAGAAGACGATCTGTCACTTTGTGTTGTTATAGGGAAACAAAAGTATTTAATTTGATGTAATAACTTATTTTTATAAATAAAATCACGTATTTTATTTTTTTAAGAAAAAATATTTTTTTTATAATATAAATAAATTTATATTTTTTAATATTATAAAAAAAATTATATTATTTATATTAAGTTAAAAATACAATTAGTTAAATTATTACATATAAAAAAAAATCTATTAACAAATCATTATTAGATTGATAAATCAAAACACATTATCCTTCTTATTTTGGACCCTACGCGTTAATATCCATCTATAGCTGTATCCCACAAAAAGGCCAACAGATCCAAACAGCTTTCAGTTTCACTCGCTGTTTCCATTTGACCCTCCTCCACAGTCCACTTAAAAAACAAAAATGAATAACAATAAGGAGAAGGCATGTTCTATTAACATATCTCTATTTTTTTAAACACGTACTTTTAAATAATATGTGAAGTATTGGAGTATGTGTTTAAGAATATAAAAGTATGTTAGTATAACATGCCTAACAACAAATTAGCAAATCTGATAAGCCAGGCAAATCCCAAATTTTATTTGGAAGTAAATTTTTGGGATCAAAACCAATGTCAAACTCTGATCTAACCTTATTATATAGATTAAAAAAAAAATTGACTGGCTAGTAGCTATTACCTAAGTACGTACTAACCTTCTGTATGCTGTCTTTATATATCTAAGATTCTTAATCCACAAAGATTTAATAACTTACAATTTTATCATTATAAAATTTTAAGCAGTTATTTTTAAATAATAAAAATAAAAATATATGAGTAAGATAAATAAGTTCATTTTTTTTTTTACTTTGCACATAATTTTTTTTAATACTTATATATTAGTAAATTTTATCTAGTTAGATAATATTATTGTTGTATTTTTATATTTAAGTATTAATAAAATAATAATAAAAATTGCAAATTTCAATGTACGAGACCTCAAAATACAAAAGTTTGTCCAAAACAAAATTTACCAACGCATTACACATATCCCATTTATGTATTTAACAGCTGCACAACAAACACATAAAAGCAATATGACCAATATAAAGTCTAATGTTCTCACAGAGCGAAATTAATAGCTGTTGTGCAGAGTGTTGAAATACGTCGGTGAAAGAAAATCTGAGTGTCTACCTTCCAGCTCCAGTGGTATTTGGTATTTTCCCATTTCTTTTACTTTTAATCTTAAGCCTTTCCCATGTAACAAACATAAATATCTAACCTTTCCCACGTTATACTTATATTAATACACATATTATAATTTAATTAATTTTTATTAATAAATAATTTTACAATTATTTATAATTTTATATCTAATAAATAATTAATATATTATTTAATAGAGACAAAATTTAATATATATAATACTATTTAAATATCAATTCCAAATGTTTAAGGACTCAAGATATTTAAAAATATAAAAATACTTTTTATTATAAGTTAATTCATATATAAATTAACTTAACATAATTTAGTTAAACGCTTCTTCAATAATTACTTAATCCCGTATCAATAACAATACATCAATAACTAAGAAATATATATTACATCAAAATATATATATATATATATATATATATATTTCATTACTACTAAAAATATATGCTGATCTGTATTCCACACACCACACCACACCACACCTAACCACACCCTTCTTTTTTTCTTTTCTTTTTGTTCAAAGTCCACACCACACCTTCGTATATACTTCTTTCCATATCTATAAATACCTTATGATTTTCTCTTGCTATTCACATCTTTCATTTTTTTCTTATAAAAAATGGCCTTGTTTTTCTGCTCTCTTGTCTTCTTTGTTCTTATATCCTCTACATCTGCTTGTGATCGCTGTGTTCACCAAACAAAAGCTGCTTACTTCTCCAAAGCTTCAGCACTTTCATGTAAAGATTCAAACTTTGCTTTTCTTTTTTTTCTTTTTTTCCTTTTGGTATTATGCATTTATGGGTATCAAATATTATACAGAGATATTAAATGGGCATGTTTTGATTTTGGATATAATGCAGCTGGGTCTTGTGGGTATGGATCTTTAGGACCAGGCTTCAACAATGGAAATATTGCTGCTGGTGTCCCTTCCCTTTACAAAGATGGAGCTGGATGTGGTGCTTGCTTTCAGGTTAATTGATTTTTTACACATTTACTTTATTGATTTTTTTTATTATTATTTAAAAATCGTCAACTTGAAAACTCTGTTTTAATTTGGAGTAAATTATATTAATTTGTAGGTAAGGTGTAAGCACCCAACAATCTGTACAAAAGAAGGGACTAAAGTAATATTGACAGATCTCAATCACAATAACGAAACAAATTTAGTTCTCAGCAGCAGAGCTTTCTCAGCCATGGCTCAAAAAGGCAAGGGCCAAGAAGCTCTTAAACTTGGGATTCTCAATGTAGAATATAAGAGGTAAAGTAAACTATATAATATCCAGATTGCTAATATCAAAAGGCATCAACTGATAATGTTCCTAAGTGTCTCATTACATTATTACCGTTGTTAGCTAGTCCTCAAGTGTTTTTTTTTTTTTTTTTGGGCGCAGAGTACCTTGTGAATACAAAAACAAGAAGTTGGGAGTGCGTGTGGAAGAATCAAGCAAAAAGCCAAACTATTTAGCAATAAAGATATTATACCAAGGAGGTCAGACAGAAATAGTAGGAATTGATGTAGCTAAGTTTGGATCATCAAATTGGAACTTCATGACTAGAAATTATGGTGCAGTGTGGGACACAAGTAGAGTCCCAGAAGGGGCATTGCAATTCAGATTTGTTGTAACATCTGGTTATGATGGCAAATGGGTTTGGGCTCGAACTTCTGTTCTTCCTGCTGATTGGAAGCCTGGGTTTATATATGACTCTGGAATCCAAATTGATGATATTGCCCAAGAGGGTTGCTCTCCTTGTGATGATGGAAGTTGGTGAAAATTTTAAGTCTTTTTTTTTTTTTAATTTGCTCCATACTTGATTGAAATTTTATCAGTAGTATTAGAACTTCCAACTTTGTTATTTGGGCAATCTCTCTTATGAGAGGTCACATATGTAGATGAGTATAATGTAGCATACCAAGCTTTTATATATAAAAAGGGTTTAAATTTATTTGTCTTTTCCTGTCAAATTAAAGGCAGTGACATTTAATTGTCCAAGGAATCGAAGAATATAAATTTATATTAAAAGAAAAAATCAAGTATTTATCAACCCACTAGAGAGCTTTTAGCAAATTGTCTCCATTGGAATATATAGTCTGTTATCACTACTCGTTGTATTTTACATCATTCGTTTTAAAGCTTATGTAGAGGATTTGAGAAGAATAAGATGTAAAATTTAAATATGTGTATATAGATTTATTTTAGACTAAAATGTCTCTAGTGGCTACTGATCATGATTAATTAGGATACTGCTATTGTGGTTTACAAAACACCCCACCGCACCACCTAATAAGAAATAATTTGACAGTTTGACGTTTTTCATGCTTAGAGGTCCAACTTTTCGGTTGCTTTCCTAATCCAAGTTGGGCTCAAGGCCCATAACAAATCAAAGATTATAATGCTGCTAGCCTGCTAAGAAACTAGTTAGAACAACATTGGTCGGAATGATTTTTAACTCTGGGCCTACTTAAGCAAAACATGATCGTTTAATGCTGGTCTGAAATTCGAACCCAAGTTACGAGTACGTGCCATTAAATTACATGCTGCTATAAGCTTATTGGCAATGACAATTTTTTTTAAGGGCAATCTAGTAAATTATTGTTGGATATGGAGGTTAATTAGCCGAAAGAGTTAGCAATAGAAGTTTATCATTTATGATCAGATAATGATTATGATCATAGATGTTCATCTTAAATATTTATTTTCGGGAAGCTTTTTTAATGTATACTTTAAGATTGAACTTACTACCACCTTATGTATCTTTAAAATATTTTTTTTATTAAAAATATAAAAATAAATAAAATGAAAGACCATCATGCAGATCTCCTATAACTTAAAAAAAAAAACTCTCCCTTCGTAAAAGAAGATGAAAACACAAAAACGTGTTTCACAAAGAGTTATTGTCTACTGTTAAATAACTCGTAATTAGGGGTGGGCATTTTTTTTCAAAAACCGATCAACTAACTCGAATTTAGGTTTAAATCGAGCCTATATTTTTTGTTTTTGAAGATTGATTGGTCCAATAGATTTAAAATATTACAAAACCGACTAATATTACAAAACCGACCTAATCGTTGTAGGTCCAATAAATAATTTTTCAGGTATTTACCTCTCTTTATTCGAAATGAAAAAGAGCAATTGAAGGCATCTGTATTATTACTGTTATACCCACAGCCACTGCTTCTTTAATTAAGACAGCCATGTGCTGGCACATCGAAGATTTGAGAAAGTTCGGGGAAATAACCCAGAAAAAGCTACTTACTTTTCTACGTTGACACATATATTAAATTTTTTTTTTTTTTTTTTTTTTGCGAGAGCGACACATATAATATAATTTATTTAATTTTTTATTAATAAAAAATTATACAATTATTTTTTATTTTTAATTTTATATTTAATAAATAATTTATACAATATTTAATACATATTATAATTCACCTGCTCAATATAAATATATATATATAATTCATGTTATCTTATTCGGGTTTTTGGTATAAAATAATACATATAAAAAAATTATAATAACATGTCAGCATATTAATTTAAGAAAATAAATATAATATATTTTTATTATTTTTTAATAAATTTTTTAAAGATATTATCTCATGCAAATGAGTTAATATATATATTTTTAAGTTTTTAATAAAATGCATTAAATTTTATTAATTCTATTAAAAGAAGAATTTTATTTTCATTTAAAGAAGAAAATTAATTTTTTTTCCTCTAATTAATTATATGATTAAAAAATAAGAATATGATTAATGATTATAAAATATTATATAATTTTATTTAACATATATATATAATTGATACTTATAAAATATTACTTAATTTTTTATATCATTATATTTCAATAATTAAAATTTATGGGATATGAGGAAAAATAAATTATTTATCTAAATTTTAATTCTTAAAATTAGATAGTATAATAAATTGTGTAAAAAAATTATAATAATTAATTATATATATATATATATATATATATAATCAATTGACAATAGTACCTAGAAAAACATCCTTTTTTTCTTGAATTGTCTTGAAATTGAGGTGATTAAAAACAATTACAAATTGCCAAGTCCTGAGATTTTTGTTTCACGAAGTCTTAAAATACATTCGAAGGCTACCCAAAAAGAAAAAAGAAAATCAAATCAAATCACAGGAAAGAAATTGATGTCAAGTCAATATTCAAGCATCTTTATCAATCAAAGATACGAAAAACATTTCACAAGCAAAAAAAAAAAACAAAATGTGCTAAAAACATTTATGAGGCATGTGCATGTATATTTTGATATTTTTAAAATAATATTTTTAATATTTTAATTAAAATAATCATTTATGTGTACATAAATCAAAGATTGAATAAAATGATTCTCCATATTAATTATGCACATATTTTATATAATTTAAAAAAAAAAAAAAAAACATAAATATTACTCCATTTTATTGTTTCTAACTTATAAATTTTTTATATTAAAAAAAGGAGAGTTTAACTAATCATTTTATATTAAACATCATTTAAATTAAATTTAATTATTTAAATTCATTTAATATTAAAATTTAATTAATGAAACTCTTTTTAATATTATTTAAATAAAATTATAAAATTAAAGGGATCTAAAAACTCCACCTGGATTGTTCTATGAATAAAAATGAGGCCATATTGACATTCAAAAGAAAAAACAAAACAAATCATATACTTTTTGACAATTTATATATTATTATTTAAAAAGAGTACTAGATATATATTCCGGTGAATTATTAGATCAGTTTACCTGACTTCCAAGTCTTCATGAAAGACTTGAGAGTCAACAACAATTTTTACCTAAATTCATGTGAAAATGCTATTTTATTGTCCTTTTTCTTTTATATTTATTTTTCACAAGTGCGATATATTGTATTAGAGTAAATCTTCAAAAACAATACCGAGTTTTTGTTTTTGTTCAATTTATATTACTTAACTCATAAAAAATTATATTTATATTATTTTGCTGGTTTCATGATTAAAGTCATAATATAAATTATTGTTCTAAATACATTACTTAACTGTTATAAATTTATGCAAAGAGTTAAGTGATATAAATGAAATAAAAAAGTTTAATAGTAAAAAAAAAAAAAATTAAAATAATTAGATAAGTATTTTTATAAATATTGATGAAGAATTAAAGACTGAGAAGTATTGCAGACAACGCGGAATTGCTTTGAACTGACAACTAGGGAACTTAATTTTTCAAAACATTAAAATAAAAATAAATCTGAGATTTTTTATATCCTCTCTTCTTGGTGATCCCTTGGACCCTTATGCAACTTTTTCCCAGAAGATCGTAATCAAAGCACTAATTGACAGTTTGACACAAAGATCATTGAAAACAAGTTTTTAATGAAACCGCTTACTCGGTCATATTAGAAATTAAATGCTTATTTTTCTCAACTTTTGTTGTACATGTGACTTGACTTAATTTTTTTGCGTTCTGATTATTTGCCACACTATTTCAGTATTTCACTTCATTGAATCCTGCGTGAAATTGCCCTGTTTTAAAATAATGAATGACAGTTGGCAGATACTTGCTCAAACTAGTATATAAATTTTAGGGTAATAATCACTTTTATTTAGGTAAAAATATCCAATTTAATCTTTTAATTTTAAAAATGTATTTTTAATTTATTTTATTCATAAAAAATGTATCGAAAAAAAAAAAAAACTTTAATTCAATTTTTTTTTTTTTTTTAAATCTAGCTGAACAAAATATGTATTGAATATATGTTTATATATATATATATATATAAGAAATTAATATTTAATTAAAAAATTTATTATAATTTTTTTTTTTTAAATATTTCAAATTTAAATAAAATTTTTATTTACTAATATTTCAAGTCACAAATTAGTCAATCAATTTTTTTTTTTAAATTTGAAAGAAATTTTTTTTTAAAAATTTGAATAATTTTTTACGTATATATCTATCAACAAATATAAACAAAAATGTGACACAAAAATTATTCTATTAAATTTAACAAAAAATTGTATAAAAAGTTAACTTTATTTTTTTTATACCTTTTTCACAAATAAAAAATAAATAAACTTAAAAATACATTTCCTAAACTTGAAAATTAAACAACATATTTGAATAAATCAAAATGACATGCACATACTTTTTACTAAATTTTACATAAATTAATTGATATTAAAATAATATATATTTTTTTATGCAGATATTTAAAAAAAAAAACGCAATATAATTCAAAAACCATAATTAGAACCAGAAATTACCCTATTCACTCGGAATTTCCAATTCTAAATTAGTTCAAAATCCAAAGAGCAAAGTAAAGATAATGAGGTCAAGCAAAGACCAATTGGAGAAGAGGAAAAATACGACACAAGCGCGTCCATGTCCACGTCGCCCTTTTGTTGTTTCATGACTTTACTTCAAACCGTGTGGGCGCTACCGTTTGTTTAGTAGGTTCCCCTATCCCTAACACTTAAAAAATTACTGTAAAATTATATACCTTAAATTTATAAAAACAATAATGATGTTAAAAATATAAGTGAATTTAAATTATCAAAATTTAATTAAATGATATTTAATTAAAAGATATTTGATATAAAATATTTTTCAATATAAAAAAAATACAATTCAACTCCCTCTTCCGTAAGTTTGCTTATTTTGTATTTTAATTAAATAAAATTAACTACAATTAGTGGTGTTTTTCATCAAAATTTAGGATGACAATTCTTTACAGAAATTTTGTCTAACACAATTATTATTATTATTATTATTATTTTGCATACTATCGTTATTGTTTAGGTACCTGTACCCTTTATCATCAACGAAATTGTTTAAAAAATATTAATGTACTTCTTACAGCAAATCAAACAAATAGGTAAATGAAGTGAATATTATAAATACTATATTAAAGTATAAAAAAAAATTAAAAATTTATCAAAAATAATACCCTTAAAATTTATAGTAACAAAATTAGCACCCTCAATAATATTGAACGTTCAATTTAAACGTAAAATATTGAACATTCAATATTGAACGGGTCTAAAATGTCGTCGTTTAATTCTAATTGAATGGGTGTTCAAAGAAAAATGACATATTAATCATTTTTTTTAATTGTGAAAATATAAGTTTGAACACAAAGAGTGCTAGTTTTGTTATTTTAAGTTTAAGATATGCTAGTTTTGTTATTTTCCCAAAAATATTTTATATTATTAAATGATGATATTAATATAATATTTATAAATAGTATATAATTTAATATTTTTTGCAGTTAGCCTTTTAGGAATCAATGATTCATGTTATTTATATACTATATAATATTTACATGCTATCAAAACTTCAAAAAATTAATAGCTCAAAGACCTTAGGTCTCACCTAACAAAAAAAAATGAATAAATATTGCCAAAAAAAAAAAAACCAAGTAATCAAAATAAAATATATTAAAAATACAAAATCATGAGATTTGTAATAAATAAACACCAATACTTTAAGAGAATGTTAAATGTATTATCTCATATTACTTAAGTATAATACTAATATAAGATTTATAAATAAAAATGAGTATCACTATTTTTGGAGGTTAACTTTTTAAAAGTGAATGACTCATGTTACTTATACACTATATAAAATTTACATGCTAATACCTTAACAATCTAAAAAGGTGCTCATGATGTAATATGTTTATTCATTTTAATTGAAATGTGATTGGATTATAAATCATTATGCCCATACATGTCCTATATAACGTAAAAAGTTAAGTAATGATGTGTTTGTAAGACGTGAGTACTATCTAGATGATATAACGCATTTGGAGTTTACTTCAAAAACCAAGCCATAAGATCCAGCTAAACTATCGAATCATAGTCGTAAACTCGTTTAACTTGCATTTATGAATCAAAGTAGACAATCTCGTGTCATACAGAATAGGTCACCCCCACTGTAAGCAAAGTGATTGCCTGCATCAGTTTGTATTTGACCCATAGCCTAACTAAGCCTTGTAGGCTTGCATTTTTATGAGAATGTAAGACTTCGTAAGTGGAAGTATATGATGCACTGTACTTGCATGTGTCCTATATCGCTTAAGAAGTTAAGTAATAATGTGTTAAGCTCGCATTTATGAACCAAAATAGACAATTTTGTACTACATAAGATGGGTTTTGCCCTCTTGTACCGGGAGCATTGAACCTCTTAGATTCTTTTTAAATAGCTAATATGTATTTAAAAAAAAATTGAAAAATTATCAAAGATAACTCTAAAAAAAAATTATAATAATAAAAATAACATCTAAATAATATTAAACGACGTTTAAAATTAAACGAGTCTAAATTGCTATAATTTATTTTGAATAACATCTAATTAAATGAGCATTACAAGAAAAATAATATAATAATTATTTTTTAATTATAAAAATATATAATTTAAACATAATAAATAATATTTTTGCTATTAAAAACTTTGAAATTGCTATTTTTATTGATTTTTCTAATGAGTGTCATTAATATTGTTAAAAAAACAAAGACTCAGTCCAAGATTTGAAGCGAACAATTGTAAGAATTTTTTGTAGTCATCTTTCAGTGTAATTAGATAAGAATCTAAGAGCCCTTCCATTATAAATATGAGTCCTTCAGAGACTTAAAAGAATGTGGATACGTAGCAACAGAAAGTTACATGCTTATTAATTTCTTCAATCTTCGCACTTGACAAAATAGCCAAAAACACACACTTATCAATAAAGTTAAATATCAAATGTCAGCAAATTACTTATATATGGAAGAAATGAGTTCACCAGAATTACTTCTTCCAGGGTTTAGATTTCATCCCACAGAAGAAGAGCTTCTTGATTTCTACCTCAAAAACATTGTGCTTGGAAAAGGTTTAAGCTTTGATATTATTGGCTTTCTCAATATCTACCATCATGATCCTTGGGACTTGCCTGGTATATATAAAATAAAAATATATATATATATATTATTTTGGCTTATGAGTCTTGTTAATTAATATAGTGACGATGTTTATAATAATATATATATATATATATGTAATTGGTTATTGACTTATTGTGTAGGATTGGCAAAGAATGATGGAGAAAGGGAGTGGTATTTTTTTGTGCCGATAGATAGGAAACATGGTAGTGGAGGAAGGCCAAATAGGACAACTGAAAAAGGGTACTGGAAAGCCACTGGCTCAGATCGTAAAGTAGTAAGCTTATCAAATCCTAAAAGGGTCATCGGTTTCAGAAAAACACTTGTTTTCTATCAAGGCAGAGCTCCAAAAGGTACCAAAACTGATTGGGTCATGAACGAATATCGTTTGCCAGATAACTGCCAATTACGTAAGGTACTTAATTTCTTATTCTTATATTTAGTTGATGTGATTGTGTTTTTATTTTGTTAATTAACAAAATTTATATAAAGAGCTCTGTTTTTAATATTACAGGAAATAGTATTATGCAAGGTTTATAGAAAGGCAACTTCCTTGAAAGTGTTAGAGCAGAGGGCTGCAATGGAGGAAGATATGAAAATAATCAAATCTTGTTGCTCTTCATCAACAATAGACACCCTCTCATTTTACAGTCCTCAGGAAGATCAATTAATGACAAACGTGCCCACGACAATATTGAAGAAAGAAAACGGAATAGAAGAATTGGGTGTGACTGAAAACAAAACTGATGAAATAGGAATAGAGAACATTAAAGGGTCTTCTAAACCTCGGCAATATTTACAAATTGGGATGGACTGCAATTTGCCTGAAATTCAAGTCCCCAAATTCAGCATGGATTTTTGCAATCAAGATCAATTTTGGGCACAGCTAAATAGTCCCTGGCTTCAAAATCTGACACCCATATCTAATCTTCTCAATTTCTAATACTGCCTTAAATTTACAAATGTTATGCCCCCCCAAGAGCTAAGTCAATCTTAGTCTTTGTAGATTATTTTGCCTGTGTTAAGAACAGGATTTTTTTGTTGTTGTTGTTGTTGTTGTTGATGTTGTTAAACCAAGATTGTTGGGTTTCAAGAAAGTCAAATGAATCTAGGTTTAGTTGACTATAAAAAGTATGGTTTGTGGTAAATTTAGTACTTCGTAGAACTCTAATGTATTAAAATGTGGTCTAACTTCAATGAAAGGTGGGATTATTTACGAGAACTCACTAGAAAACAGTAGTGGAGTCTTTCAAACTTGGAGTTACAAGTTAGCAACAGGGAATCTTTTGGTGACCTGCTATTCGTAAGACTCGCCCATTGTAGGAAACCTTAAGTATTCGTCGAGAGTTGTAGTGTATGACGTGCTTATAAAATGAGTAGTTTGTTCGGAACGGACTCAACCGACCCCCAATGAATAAATGACTTAAAATAACAGCAGAATACAAAATTTGAACAATTTGACAAAAATTGCCGAATGGCTTCGATTTGGGCATCCCATTTTACTTTTCTGTCTCCATTTTGTTCAAATCATACCTCTCATTCTTTTTTTCTCTTCGTTTCGTTCAAAAGCCTTCATCTCCAATCTGACCTTACAAGGTCTCCAATCTATGACTTCACTATTTTGATGTCTAGCTAAAACTATTTTTTTTTACTTACGAAAATGAAATGTTTTCTCATCAATTCCTTGGCTGCTGTGGGTGGTTGTGATATCTTTTATATCATACAATCTAATAATTTAGATAAAGTATTAATTTTATCTTTAAAATATATATTTATTATTATTATTTTTGTCTATTTTATTCTTTCTTATAAATATTCACTGTATCAATCTCGAACTCCAATCCTATACCACCAACTCAGTGATATCTAGCTAAAACTATTTTTTTTTACTTACGAAAATGAAATGTTTTCTCATCAATTCCTTGGCTGCTGTGGGTGGTTGTGATATCTTTTATATCATACAATCTAATAATTTAGATAAAGTATTAATTTTATCTTTAAAATATATATTTATTATTATTATTTTTGTCTATACCACCAATCCTATACCACCAACTCAGTGCCCGTAATGCCGGTGGCTTAGTAGTCTAATGGCACAACATCTTTTCCAATAACAGAAAGATCACAAATTCAACACTTGTTGTGAACAAAATTCATTTAGCAAAAAAAAAAAAAAAAAAACTCAGTGCCCGTAATAAAATGTGGTAATGAAAAAGCCCAAGCTCAAACATGAAGACATTTGCCAATTACAGTGAGAAAGGCTTGAAATATCGCAAGTTTAGAATTGACTAGCGTTTTAACAAAACTCGCTTTTGCTGAGCAAAAAGACATTTGTGACATTTGTCAATTACAGTTAAAAAGGCTTGAAATATCGTAAGTTTAGAATTGACTAGCGTTTTAACAAAACTCGCTTTTGCTAACGTGATAGTGCAATACATGTTTGGTCTACTACAATTATAATTATAATAAAAATTATTTAAAATATTATTATCTTTAATATAACTATATTTTATAATAAAATATAAAAAAATTACAATAGTATTATTAATAATTTTCATTAACTTTAAAAAATATTATAATACTCTATATTTTTACAATTTATATAATTATTTATAATTTTTTTCATTCTATCTTTTTTAGTAATAAAAAAAATTATTTTTTAATTTTATTTTATTTATAATTTTATAATCTTTATTTAATATTATTATTTATTTTAATTACAATATTTACTATTTTTTTTACATTTAATTATATTTCAATTATTATTTTTATTACTTCTACGTCCAACTCACCGTATCCATACCCCACCTAAGTCTTTCAGCCTCACCGTCTCTATCTCTCCGCCAGACATCAAAAACCCACTCGCATCATCCATAGATCGAAACCACGGCGAGTTCTTCCGCAGCCCATTCGCGACATCCCCATGCTCGAGCTCCACCAGCGGTTCGAAGTTCATCTTGAACGTCCCCAACACCCTCGCGACCTCCATCGCAAAACACCCAAACATCAGTCGCTTAATGGCCACAGCTTCTATTTCTGCCAATCGTATCCTTATTAACTTTCCTCGCTTGGGTTTTACTTATTTTTTCCCCTTATACGTGACTTTGCTTTTGATATGGTGATGAGCGATTCGTCTTTGATCTTTTATGGGTTTTAGAATAACAACTCTAAACTTCTGGAAATTCCTTACATTTATGAACAAAAAATTATGTTTTCTTACTTTACCAAAACGAGATGCTGCTTGTTTTTATTTTTCTTGAAATGAGGTTAATTTCTTTTCACAATAGTATCAATTCAAATAGTGCACACCTTGCACTCTTTTAAAGCGTAAAAGTTGTTGTGTACCTATTCAACAAAAAAAAAAAAAAAACTATTTCGGCAAACTCTATGTAAATACCTCATGAAGTGTGCTGGTTTTGTTCATTGAGTTTATAGAGAGATAAGCAAAAAAGAGTTATAGTGCAAATTGGATTGAGATGTTGAATAGTGCAAAGCCCTTTTTAGCTGTAATTTTACTTCAGTTTGGTTATGCAGGAATGTCAATAATCTCCAAATTTGCTCTAAATGAAGGAATGAGCCAACATGTATTAATAGTATACCGGCATGTCGTTGCAACTCTTGTTATTGCTCCTTTTGCCATTATTTTTTATAGGTCTCTTTCTTTCTGTGTGTTTAAGTTCAATTTCTACAACCTTGACAACTATAAAAGAATATGAAGCCAGCCTCCTACAACCGCTCTTTCAACCAAACACACGGGATTTTAGTGGTATTTGTGGCTTAATTTTTCCGTAGTTCTTTACGCCTATCTTTATTTTGTACGTAATATTAATTCTTTATTTTATATATAACATGTTACATTTATCTCCTGTTAGAGCTTCAAAAAAAAATGTAATATATTACATCTAAAAATATCATATTTTATATTTACTTCAATATTTTAATATAACATATTATATTTCTACCGGTCGTTGAATCATTGAAGTTCTAATTTACTAATAGTAAAATATTTTCTTCTTATATGGATATAATTGTGAGTTTTTTAAAAAATGGTAATATTTATGTAAAAATATGCTATTTAAGTCATTTATGACTATATTTTAAGTTGGGTTTAGAGTCACCATATGGCATTGCGAGACTTTGAGGGAGCTTGTAAGTCTACTTCAATAATTTTAAATAAAAAAACACAAATTTATATTTGTCAATATTAATATCTATATTATATATAGAATTTTAATTTATACTTTATAATTTTTTAGATAAATTTGTCTAATAATTTAAAGTTGGGTAAAGAGCCAAATTTATTCTTTAGCTTAAGTCGTTGGAGCTATTTAATATCCTTATTTATTTTTTGGTTCATTTTTTTTATAAAAAAAAGTCATTGAAAGAAAATTGACTTTATGGCACAATATTTTACTATATTTATATAGTAAGATATATTTCAAAAATTGAGAAAAATGAAAGTTTCAAAATTCATAATAATAAATAGCACCTCAATAACATTGAATGATGTTCTATTTGACGATATTTAACATTAAATGAGTTTAAATTACTGTAGTTTAATTTAAACGATGTTTAATTAGATAGAATTATAAAAATGATGTAAAACAATCATTTTTTTAATTGTAAAAATATATGATTTAAACACAATGAATCTTATTTTTGTTATTATCAATTTTAAGAGGTATTATTTTTGTTATTTTTTCAATATATTTTACGAATACATTGATCATTTAAAGAAGTTTTCTCTATCTTCCAAAATTTTTAACAATATCTCCAATATTTTTCTTATCTTTACTAATATTATCAATTTTTAAAAAATGGGTACTAATGCTTACAACATTTTAATGAATATTTATAACTGTTAAACAAAAGTTAGTCAAAATAGTTAAAAATTATGAGTAGATGTAAAATATTTAAATTATTCCAATTAAAGATGAAATATTCAAATTATCTACAGTTTTGTGAAATACAATTAAAATTAAAATTGTTATAATTTTTAACACATATTTTACACAATTTTTTAATGTATTACTTTCTTATATGAAGTCCAATGAACAAAAAGAAATTAAATGTAAACTGTCAGTTGCCACAAAAGATAAATTTGAGCAATCTTAGTTGACAAGACCTTAACATTCATGCACAAACTTAGTTCCCTTTGGTTCTTTGACAAATCAATGTGCTTTGGATGTTGGGATACATAGTAGCTTAAGAACTTTTGAAGTTTACAGAAAAGTACTTCAAAAAGTTAAAGGGAGCAAAGGAACACTAACTTATCACTTTCAATTTTATATCAATTTCAAAAGTCATTTGATCTTCTTACTATTTGTATGCTCCTTTGTATATTCTATTTCATTTGCAAAGCGAAACTTACAGAAAACTTGAGAAAAAGAATCCCAATTGATAATTCCCATACCAAAATATTATTTCTTCATTAGAGAAGGAGTTTTTGGGTTGTGTGTTTTACAGATTTTAGCAACTTTTTTTGTGTTTATGGGTTGAAAATTTAGATAGGTTTGGCTAGAAAAGAGAAGAAGAAGATGAAGTTGTTGGGTAAGGAAATTAATATTATATTATTGTATTTAACACTTTCTTTACTCTATTAAAATTTAAGGATATTATTGACATAATTCGAACGCATCCAAAAATTTAAGAATATTGCTAAAGTTTCCCCCTCTATCTCCAACCACTTTTTCTTTACACCTTCTAATTTTACATACAAACAAGTTCATTGAATTGGATTAGTTTTTTTTTTTTTTCTTTGACTATTTCTTTTCCCAACTTATCCCTAATTAGTAAAATTATCTAAATTGTATAACATCAATTTGGCTCTTATTTATTTATAAACATGTTTTCGTTATGCTAAATTAATAAAGAAATATGACTTAGTTTTATTATTCGGTCATATTTAATATCAATAATAATATTTATTATCAAAATATTTAAAATGTATATTATATTTGACATTATTCCTCCAATAAAAACACTTCTATTTTCAATAAAAATTACTAGTAAGTGATTGAAATATATATATATATATATATTATCTAGCCAATTGGGTGAATTAGAGAAGGAAAACTTTTGCAAAGAGTGGGTTTTTAGTTTTAGGTTGGGAAATTTAATCAATGGGATATACGAAAAGGTGAGTTAGTTTAATTTATTTTATTCTATTCTTTTGTTGTTGTTGTTGCCATTCTTTCTATCTATTTAAAAAATAAAATATTTTTATTGTAACGTTTTTATTATCTTCAATTAATTTCCTAGTTTTATCATGTGATATGCATTATAAAATTTAATAATAAAATATTTTTATAGAAGTCAAATTTTCCTTTAATAACACTTTTTTTTTATAAACAAATAAATATAAAAGTATCTTTTGTAAACAAAAGTAATAAATAACACCATTAGTCTAAACAAAGATCTAAGTAAACTTTTTTCTTTAAAATAATGATTATGATTATTTTTAACTATTGAGATAATTTATTTATGATTTTTTTTTTCAATTAAATAAAAATTCTTATTACATAAAATACTGATAATTAAATAATTTTTTTAAAAATATTATATAACCTTATACTCAACTTTTTCATATGGTAATAATAATACTATATTTTTAACTAAACTAACACTACTACAATTTGGGCAATATAGGACGGCTTATAATTTAGAGTGAGAAACAAATAGGACGGTCTCAAGTATATGGCCGTCCTATAAGAAATATAGGACGGCTATTACGGAAAAAATTAGGCGGAACTTTATAGGACGGCTATTAGCCGTCTTAAAAAAAATTCTTTTAAGACGGCTATTAGCCGTCCTATATGTTACTATATAAGACGGCTATTAGCCGTCCTATATAGTTTCAATACTGGATAAAAAAAAATAAAAAAAAAATTAAAAAAAAAAAAAAAATTCTTTTAGGGCGGCCAGTAGCCGTCCTATAAAATTCACTGACCGTCCTAAAAGAATTTTATAGGACGGCTACTGGCCGCCCTAAAAGAATTTTTTTTTTTTTTTTTCTTTTCTGTGTTCGTCCTAAAAGAATTTATAAGAACGAGTGTAATTTTTTTTACTTATATATCTTTCTCCTCGCAAGTGAACCTAACTCATTTTAAATTAAAAAATTTCAATCCCTCATCCTCCTCTTTCTCACAACTCCTTCCTCTCCTCCTCTTTCTCACCAGGATACTCATCCTTATCCCCATCCCCTTCAATATCACAACTAACAATAATTTATTTTTGCTAGCAGATCTGGTAGCATGTGAAGACTTTGATTATTTATTCTGCACTTATTATTTATTTTATTCTCCACTTTGGGTTGATATTTGTATTTTGCTCGACTTTAATAATTATTTTTTTCTTTAAATAGTTAGACATTTGATTTCTTTGTTTCCTTTTGCTCACTCTGATCATTCTCTTTTCTTGATTTTCGTTTGCCATTTTTTCCCCCATCTTTGGCCATTTTCTTTGCATTTCTGTTATGAGAGTATTAATGATATTTGGCTTGTTAGTTTCTTATTGTGAATCTATGGGTTAAATTTTGATTATCAGGTTGAGTCCTAAAAAGAAAGAGGGAATTGAAAAACTAAAGCGGAAAAAGAAAAATTGAAAGCCGCGCCAATTTTTTTTGAACCATATATATGTATATGTGATGTAAATTATGGATATTTTTGGAATGAAATTTATTCTGAAATCGTGTTTCTAGAATAAAATTAATTTATACATGTTATATATAAATTTCAGTACTGAACGAACACAGAAAAAAAAAAAAAAAAAAAAAAAAAAAAAAAAAACCAATTTCTTTTAGGGCGGTCAGTAGCCGTCCTAAAAGAATTTTATAGGACAGCTACTGACCGCCCTAAAAGAAATTGATTTTTTTTTTTTTTTATTTTTTTTTTTATTTTTATGGCCGTCCTAAAAGAATTTTATAAGACGGTCAGTGGCCGTCTTAAAAGAATTTTATAGGACGGCCAGTGGCCGTCCTATAAAAATTTTTTATAAGACGCTCCGTGAACGTCCTATTTTTTTTATTCTTTTAGGACGGGACTTATAGGACGACCACTGGCCGTCCTATAAGACTTATATGACGGCCAGTGACCGTCTTATAAAGGTAAATTTGTAGTAGTGTAAGGTTTGACATTAATTATTCTAATATATAATAAATTGCGTGCATTTTTTACAAGTTATATTAAAAAGTAAAAATCAATCGATATAAAAAGAAAACATCCATCTTCCATGAAACATGAAGGAAAAAAAAAAAAACTAATCTAATAGATAATAAATTATTCATTATTGCTCTTTTTTTTTTTTTTTTATTGTTGCTAAGCGCTTATTTTATTCACAAGGAGGATTTGTACATGCTACCTTTACCATATAATAAGGTTTTTTTAATGCTATTTTGGCTACTAGGCCATTGACTACTCTCACATTACATTATTCAAAAAAAAGAAAAAAAAAAAAAACATGGACATGTTTCGAAGCTAAGAAACAAAGCTCCATGAGGCACAAGCACAAACAAAACGCATAGCTGAAAGCAAATTCAAATCCCATGACAGCATTTGATCATTATATGGAATTCACCTTAGATAATATATTACCAAAAGGCCTCTGGTTGTAGCAATCAAGATTATCGCCATAGACAATCCCGAAAATGTCACAATATCTCTTATAGAATCCAATTCGATTCTCAACCCTTGCATCCGAACCCAGGCCACATTCCAACCCACCATTAATGATATTTGTGGTGACACCATATCCTGGAATTCGACCAGCAGCCAAGTCAACCGAGGAAGGTTCCCAATTATCAGTGATAACATCGTGACATGACGGCTTTGGTGATTGGGGAGTCATCCAAAACCAAAGTGCTGTCTTGAAAGAAATGAGAGAGTCCGTAGCAACAAGGTCTGGATTGTTCAATAAATCCAAACCAAGAGCTGTTCCAGCTTGCCCATAGTTGTAGTTCCTAATAAATTGTCATTTTTAGTGTTAATTACAAGTAGTCACATATTTACCTAACCTTCAATAATAACAATAATAATAATAATGGTAAATTAACAAATATATCACCAAACTATCACAAAAAGTGCAAGCATACCATATAACTTTATCAAATGATAAATATAATATTCAAGTATAATTAACAGAATAAATATATCACTAAATTCTTTATTATTGATACAAATTTATTACCAAACTTCTTATTAGTGGTAAAAATCTACCACAAAACTACTTATTAATTATACAAATCAAAATATAAGCAGTAATATATTTATACCAATAATTATACTTTATTTTTTTTTTTATCATTAGATAAAATTACATGTTATATTTTTTGAGTTTCGAGATAACTCTTATTTTACCATGAAATTTGAATGGGACCACGACCATAGTATTGTTTTCCAGTTGCACATGGATAAGTAGGGTTGGGTGAGCAGTAATCAGATCCTGCACCAACTTCCTTTATAAAACAGTAGCCCCAAGCATATGGTCCATCTGGTGCAGTTTCCCATCCACCTACATTTTCATCATAACTTTTAGTTATTAGAAATGTCCAGTTTGTATTCGGTTCATGCATATATTCAGATTTAAGTCACATGAAATTGGAGAGAAACATAGCAAATGTTAGTACCTAAGTCAATATTGAAGTTATATAAATATTTAAATTACCAGTAGTCTCATGGGAAGTTTGAGCTAAGAAAGCAGCAATTTCCCTTTTACGGGTGGTATTATCACCAGTGTTACCGAACTCAGGAAAGTCATTAGTTGCAGATATGAAAGCATCATAAGTATAAAACCCATTGGCAGGACAAGCAGCATCATTACGATGCTTCAGTATCTCCTCAAAGGTGGCTTCAGAGATCAAATCGGCAATTGGTCCACTACTACCTCCGCCACCTCCACCTCCACCACCACCACCACCACCACATTGACTTTGGCAACCAGTAGAACAATATGCATCAGTGCTGCCACAGTATCCATATTGACTGCAACACAACCCTCCTGGACACAGAGCACCCCCTGCTTGTTGCCCACATTGTTCTGCTGAGCCCCCTTGGTACAGGGTCACTAAAAATAGACACACATTTACAACTGCCCAAAACTTCATCTTTAAAAGTTTAATTTTTCTTTGGTTTTCTTGATGAGGTGTTGTGGATTAGTGAAATGGTACTTATAGAAGAGAATAATGTTATTCGCACATTTTTGTAAAGTTGTATATTGAGCTGATATATTAATAAGATTTATTATTATGAAAGTTTATATCATTTTATCTCACTTAATATTTAATGAAAATATAATACTAATAAAATAATATTAATTAAAATATCTTATTTTACCTTAGTATGTTTAAACGAGATAAATAAAAATAAAAAAAATATTATATATGATTTATTAAAGATGTGAATTTAATAAAAAAAAATTATACAATATATATTTAAAATGAAGCTCTTTAATTAATACTACAATCTAAAATAATACCAGTAACATTACTCAAATAAATCATGGTTTTTATCTTGATTTACATATAAAATAATATTTGATTAAAAGATAAATAAAATAATAAATATGATATAAAATTTAATAAGATATATTTAATTAAATTTATAATTTATGATATAATTAAGACTTAATTTAACAAGTGATAGTTACTAGCCTGCTAGTCCCTTGTGGTGTATGCTATCGATTATTCCTACGCTATCTTATCATGATTTATTGAGGCTTTGTAATGATGTCATTTCATACATTAGAACCAAATAAATTAATACGAAAGTTGTCTCACATGAAAATTTGACCAGTACGATTACTATTTTTCTCACTAACTTAAGTTTATAAGAATCGTTCTTTTTAATAATTTAAATTATCATGACTTATCGAAGCTTTTTAATGATATACGTCCTGGTCGTGAATTTCATTAATACATATAGAACCAAATAAATTATTAATCACTGATTGTTTGAAATAATAGGAAAGTTGTCTCACATGAAAAGTTTTATCAGTACAATTACTATTTTTCTCACTAACTTAAGATTATAATAATCATTTTTTTTAATAATTTAAATTTCTGTTCATGTAAAAAAGTATTTTTTTTTTTATAAAAAAAATTATAAAATTATTTAAAAAATATCTTTTAAAACTTACAACAATAAAATTAAAACTATATTTCGAACTAAAAGAGATATAAATTAATGTTAAAAAATATTATTTTTATTATTAAAAAATATTATTATAAATTTTAAAAGTGTTCATTTAAAAAAAAAAAAAAAACATGATATTAAAATTGGAATACAAGAAAGCAACTTTGTTGAGAAATTTATAAAACTCAGTGTTACAAGTGGGAAATATTGAGTACAACACTAAATAATATTAATATTAAATTCATGTAAATTTTTATATTTAAAACATGTTTAGTTGACAACAATCGTAATCGTAATCGTAATAAAATATATTCAGAGTATTACTGTGTTTAATTTGACTATAATCTGTAATAAAACCTAAAATGATTACAACAGAAGCAGTAATCTTCATTACGCATTCAATACTCTCTATTTTTCTCATAATTAGTATAATTATTTATGATTTTTTTTGCTCATTTTATCTCTTTTAATAATAAAAAAAGTTTATTTTTTAATTTTACTTCATTTATAATTTTATAATCTTCAATTTAATATTATTATTTATTTTAATTACACTACTTAAACAAACATCGTAATAATGATACTATTTTCTTTACATTTAATTTTATTACAATTATTATTCTCATTATTTTTACATTTAGTAAATTAAACGTTACCTTAAAGTTTAATTATCTGTCTCTACTGTGCATTGCAACGTTAAAATTTGTATTGAAATAAGATCATGTATATAATATTAATTTTTAATTACAATAACTCATTATACATGGTGATAATTATATGTAAGATTTTCTTCTTTGAAGTAATATATAAGTCTACTTTAATAGTTTTGAATAATAAAACAAAAAAACACAAATTTACATCTATTTATATCAACTTCAATAAATTCTTGGACAAATTGCTAACATAATTTTAAGTAGGATGAAGAGCTATATTAATCCATTAATTTAAGTAATTAAAACTATTTATTACCGTTGTTTATAAAATATTTTTTAGGTCCTTTTATTTATATATATATATATATATATATAAAAGAGTAATTAAAGGACAATTGACTTTAAAACAAAATATTTTAGTTAGTAAAATATATTTTACGTATACATCAATCATTTAAAGAAGTTCTCTTTGTCTCGAACTATTTTTTTTATACCCTCTAATTTTACGTTACAGCTAATTTCATTGAATTATCTTTTGGAAAATTCTGGAAAAATCCCAAAATTTGCTGTGGTACATCCCAGTAAATATAAAAATTTTATAAAAAAATTATTAATACTTAAAATACCAAAAATATCCTTAAAAATTACTCTTATACATCCCACTCAAATGTACAGTGGTTCGGTAGGGAGGTGTCGAACCTAACTGTTTTGTTCGGTAACCCCTACCGAACATATCATGTAGGTTCGGTAGGGGCTACCGAACCTATATGATATGTTCGGTAGGGACTACCGAACCTATATGATAGGTTCGGTAGCCCCTACCGAACCACTGCGCGATTTGCAGAAAAAAAAAATTTACATACCAATTTTAATTGCTTTTTATCTCCATTTTTTTCAAAAAATTTCAACTCTTTTGTATATTACATATATCTATCCTCTATTTTTAATATTTTGGGTTATGGTTGATGATAAATATGGAGAGAAGGGTAGAGGTGAGTGAGAGAGAAAAGGTGGGATGTATGAAATTTTTAAGAGAGTGGGATGTGGGATGTGGGATGTGGGGTGGGAAGTGGGATGTATTTTTTAATTTTAAGTAAAGGGTTAAATTTGTCATTTTATTATATTTAAAATATTTAATTATTTAAAAAGATGTCTCAAAATAAAATTCGAAATTTCTCGAGAATTTTCCTTATCTTTTTCCTTTCTGTATCTATTTTTCTCTCGTAAAATTATCTAAATAGTGTACCAGAAGGAACAATTATTGTGGTTCCTTTTTGCTACCGTTGGAATCAAAGCTAAAAGTGCAACATCAATTTGGCTCTTGTATTGGTTTTCTTATTAAAACAATTTTATAAAACATATTTTTCTTATACCAAATTAATTAAAAATACTGACTTATTTTTTTATTGTTATTGTTTGATCATATTCAATACAAATAATAATATTAATATGTATTACCAAAATAACTAAAAATGTGATTTATATTTGACATTATTCCTCTTTCAATGCACTTTTCTTTTCAATAAAAATCACTAATTAGAGAAGGATAAATTTTGAAGAAGTGGGATTTTAGTAGTTTTAGGTTGGGAAATTTAATCAATGGGATACAGGAAAAAGGTGAATTGGTTTAATGTTTTTTCTTTTTTTTTTTTTTTTTTCAAATTTTTTATAACTTTTTTTAAAAATAAATATTCTTCTTGTAATATTTTTATTACTTTTAATTAATCTCATATTTTTATCATGTGACAATATTTAATAATAAAATATTCTTATAAATAACTTATTTATGTATCATTTAATATTTTGTAAAAAAAGAAAATCAATTAAAAATAATTTATATTATTTTAATAATTTTTTATTAAAATATTTGCATTTACTATCCAGTAATTAAAATGTGAGTTTATAATAAGGAAATTTAATATAAAAAGTAAAAATAAATTAATAAGCATAATCAAAAGAAAACATCCATCGTAAAAAAGAAAACTAGTCTAATAGATAATAGAATATTTTTTTTATTTTTTTCCTAGGTGGAAGGTGGACTTTTTATTAAACATGCTACTTTCACGGCATCACAAGGTTTTTAAGCCATTTGGACTACTAAGCCCCTCGTTATTCATATTGCATTACATTTATTATAAAAAAACATGGATATGTTCCACAACTAAGGAACAAAGCTCTCCATGAGACACAAGCAAATTCGAATCCCATGACAGCATTTGATCCTTTATATGGAATTCACCTTAGATAATATATTATTAAAAGGCCTCTGGTTGTTGCAATCAAGAATATAGCCATAGTCAATCCCTAAAATGTCACAATATCTCTTATAGAATCCAATTCGACTCTCAACCCTTGCATCCGTACCATGGCCACATTCCAACCCACCATTAATGATATTTGTGGTGACACCATATCCTGGAATTCGTCCAGCAGCCAAGTCAATCCGGGAAGGAAACCAATTACCGGTGATGACATCGTGGCATGATGGCTTTGGTGATTGAGGAGTCATCCAAAACCAAAATGCTGTCTCAAAAGAAAGGATAGGGTCTGAAGTAACAAGGTCTGGATTGGTCAATAAATCCAAGCCAAGATCTATTCCAGCTTGCCCATAGTTGTAGTTCCTAATAAATTGTCATATATAGTGTTAATTACAAGTAGTCATATATTTAACAAACCTTAAATAATAATAATAATAATGGTAAAACAATTACTAACCATGAAAGTTGAATGGGACCACGACACAGTGGCGGATTTAGGATTTATATCCAGGAGGGGCACACATATGTAATAAAAAATAATATTTAATATTTTTTAATAAATAATTATTTTTAATTAAAAATACATATTATATGTATCTTATTTTAGTAAAAATATGTGCAAATTATTAAGTTTGTATTGAGTTATTAAATATTAAATCTAAAATTTGAAATTCAGGTGGGGCACGGTAATATTGTATATATATAATTATCTATAATTTTATAAATATTACACCTAAAATTTTATTTGTCAAAAAATGAGGTGGGGCACGTGTCCCTCCTGGTATGTACACAGATCCGCCCCTGACGACCATAGTATTTTTTTCCAGTTACACATGGATATAAAGGGTGAGGTTCGCAGTAATCAGATGCTGGATTAACTTCACTTTTAAAACAGTAGCCCCAAGAATATGGTCCATCTGGTGCAGTATCCCATCCACCTACATTTTCATCACATAACTTTTAATAAGTGGAAATGGCCAATTTATATTACATCATATTATACTTTTGTATTCAGTTCATGCATATATTTAGGGTTAAAAAAAAAAAAACATAAATATAATCGCATATTTTAAAATGAGTTTATAAGTGATTAAATTACTTATTTTATAAGCTTTACTTTGTTTTTTTTTTAAGTTGAAATCTCGTAACACTCATTACAGACCTATAACCCTATTGGGCTTCTAACATTCACATTAAGTCACATGTTACCACCACATTTTTATCTGTGAGCTTGTAATTAGAGAAAAATATATAACATATGCTAGTACCAAAATTTATAAGTCAATATTGAAGTTATATAAATTACCAGTAGTCTCATGGGAAGTTTGAGCTAAGAAAGCAGCAATTTCCCTTTTACGGGTTTCATCATCACCAGTGTTACCGAACTCAGGAAATTTATTACTAGCATTTATGAAAGCATCATATGTGTAAAACCCTCGGCCAGGACAAGCAGCATCATTACGATATGATATGATATGTTATTTGCACCTGTTTTGTAATGTTGTAAATTGATATGATATGTTATGAGTGGAAGGTTGTAGAATTCATTTTATTTATATTAAGTAAACACTTCAAATTTATTATACAACTTATTAGTTGTCAAATCTATCTCATTGTGTCGCTGAATTGACAATATTAATTGATTTTAGATAAATAAAAAAAATAATAATAAATATTATACATAATTATTTATAATATAAATTTAATAAAAAAATAATATAATATAATAATAAATAATTAAAAATAAACCGACTATAATTTAAGAATAATATTAGTAAAATTACTCAAAATAAATTATAATTTAAATAAAATATATTAATAAATTAAAATATAAATAAAATAATAAATATTGTACATTTTTTTATATTAAAATATTATATTTATTTTAATCACATAAATTTATTATATAAATAGTGATAAAATTATCACTTAATTTATCATTTACTTAGTTTAATAATAATAAGTAATATTTTATTTTAAATTGTGCTAGCTAGTTAATTGAATAAAGCAAGGGTGTAAGCTATAGGCTGTTCCCTACACTATCTTATCGTACTTTTTGTTACTTTTTCAATTCCAAATCATGAATTCTATTAATACATATAGAACCAACTAAATTAATAATTACTCGTTGTTTGGAATAGAAGGAAAGTAGTCTTACAAACAAAAATTAAAAAAATATAGTTATTATTTCTCACAATAAATTAAGCTTATTATTATCTTCTTCTTTTTTCAATAATTTAAATAAAAGAGTTCGTTTCTTAAACATTTTAACATGACATTACAAATGAATAATAATATGTACATTAAAAAAATAATATATTTAATAAATTATAGTATATATTAAATAATATATTATTTATTTATTAAATTTAAATATAAAAATAATGATGTAAAATAAATAATTAATTATAAGATTTTTTTATTAATCTTAGGTTAATTAAATTATATAATTCAATAAAGCAACTTTGGTGAGGAATGTATAACATTTGTGTTACACGTGGGAAATATTGAGTTCATCGCTAAATAATATCAATAATAAACTCATGCATTTAGATATTAATTATCTACCTCTACTGTGCATTGTTTAGAGTTAACCAGTAAAACGAGAACGTGACGATAGAGAATTAAAAGTCTCAAATTCACTTAAGGTGTCGAGGCAATATTCTAACGTATATATTAAGGGATAAAGGTCTTGATAAATTTTGTAATTTTTTGGTGGATTATATATTTATATAGATTATTTTTTAAAAAAATTAATATTAAAATTTTATTTAAATTTTGATCGAAAATTTTGTTTAAATTTTATAAGAAATTAGTCATATAATTAAAATTTTAAAATTATTTCTAATAATTTACCATCACTTTAATAAACTCAATAAAATTATTATTTTATATATGCCCCTTATAAATTTGAAAATATGATCATTATAAAATTTAGTCCAATTTTTTAATCAATTATAAAAAAAAAATAATAGTGTTAATTTAATAAAAAAAACATAACTTATATAATTTGCTAAAAAAATAATAATAAATTTGTATGCTACATTTGTACAAACTATAAGATCCTCAGCGCATTTCCCCATATATTAAAACCATTACAAAGTAAGTCCAAATTATTTTAGAAAAAAATAATAATAATAAAGCCTAGATGAAAAATATATATATTCATAATCGTGGGGTGTGTATATATATATATATATTTATAGGGATTATAAAAGTCTTCTATATTTAAAAATTTGTATTACTTAATTTTTTAAGTTATAAAATATATATTTTAACTTTTCACACACATATATATATATTAAAGTAGTGTTTAATTTACTAAATATAAAAATAATGAAATAATAATTATAATAAAATTAAATATAAAAATAATAATATTACTATTACAATATTTATTTAAGCAATGTAATCAAAATAAATAATAATATTTAAATAAAGATTATAAAATTATAAATGAAGTAAAATTAAACAATAAATTTTTTTATTAATAAAAGAGATAAAATAAGCAAAAAAACATAAATAATTATACAATTTGTGAGAAAAATAAAGTATTACAGCATATTTCTAAAGACTGCATGTATAATGATGATTATTGTTACTGTTATAATCTATTTATATTACATTAAAGAATACAGTCAAATCAAAAATAATAATATCTTGAATAATTATTATTATAATTATAATTACTAACCAAGTATGCCAAAAAGTAAAAACATAATGCATATTTTAATAAATAACTTAATATTTTTTTATTAATTTAGGATAAACATTTTATCTTTGAGAGAAAGGTCTCTTTATATTTAAAAATTTGTGTTTTTTTATTTATTTAAATTATAAATTATATTTTTTAGTCTCTTATGTAAATGTTTGGTCTCTTCATATTTAAAAATATATTTATTTAAATTATAAAATAACTTAATAATGACCATTTTCTTATATATATAATTTATATATATGTAATTATAAATTATTAAAAATTTAATAATTTTTATAAGAACAATAAAATTTTACTTTTATAAATTTACTAAAAAAATACAACATATAAATCAAATAAATATTAAATAATTTTAAATTTTGAAAGAAACAACTTAATAGAAAGTAAAAGAAAAACGTGCCTTATATGTCTATTTTAATTATTTTTAATTATTTTTTATAATATATTTAAATAAATATAAAATTATTTTTATTAAAAATAATTAATATTAATAATTTATAATATAATAATAATTTTATTTAAAGGTATCAAGCATAGTTTAAATTTTTATAAATAATGTAAATATATTCTATTATAAGCACTATTTTCAATACACTCAGTCAACAAGGCGGAGGATAATGGGGTTGAATGCGAGTGTAATTTTGATTATTGTTTTTAAATTAATTATATATATATTTTTAGTATTAAATAAATATTTTATTTATAATAATATATTGTGTATAATTTTTATGTACATATTTTAGAATATATTAACAATATTTAACAAACACATTGATAAAAATGATATGAATTGTAAATAAAATAGTTAAATATATAAATTTTTTTCTTGTATTTGGTAACTATTAGTAACAAAAATAAAGTTGTAATAATATATTATGTAAAAATTCTTCTTAAACATGATAATCTAAAAAAAGTTTAAATATTTAACTTTAAACTCAACATCATTAAAATAAAATTTAAAAAAATAAGTATATAATAAACTTTATATTAAAATTTTTAAGTTTATGTTTATTATATTTTATTTCAACCCAAATTTTAAATTTATTTAATATTATATTATTTAACATTTTATTTTAATAATCTTTTAGAAATTATTTAAAAAATTTTATATAAAAAATTTATTATTTTTATTGTTATTGGTCAGTCTTATATTGTTTATAAACATATATTTTTAAATATAGTTTCAAGCTTAAAATTTTAAATTATATTTTACTTTTTATATTTTTATATGTTTATTTTAATTTAACAATCGTAAATTTTAATATGTTTAATTGAGCTTTCTATTTCCTTAATTTTTTTAGTTAATATATTTATTTTATTTATGAATAATACTAATACTTATTAACTTATTATATTTTTGTTTAATTTTCATTATAAATTAATTATAGTGTGTTAACTCTATATTTTTTAGTCTCTAACTCTAATATGAAATAAAAAAATTAATATTAAATTGAGTACAATTTATTATAATTCTTACTAATTTTTTATTTTATATAAAAAATTAAATTATAACCCTAATTTTTTGCTTTGTATAAAAAAATTAAATTTTAATTCCTAATTTTTTTTTCTAGCTCTCCCTGCTTGTCAAGACAATGTCTGAAAACTTATTTGTGAAATTATTGCACGCACCAAGCACCAAACACCAAACATAATAAATAATGGTACGCACCTGAAGAGTTATGATTTTAGGGAAAGGTAAATTTTTGGTAATATTATTTATTTAAATAGTGATATATATGATTATTCAAGTATAAAATTATGATTAATTAAAATATATAATAAATAATAAATATGATATAAATTTTAATGATAATTATTAAATTATTTTTAATATATAAACTTTAATAAAATTATATTTTAAATAAATAATGATACAAAATAATATTTGTGTTTCATGAATGATTTCAAATTATTAATGAGAAACGAAAGTTTAACACGTGAATAAAATTCAAGATCTTCTCGACTAGCCAGCCCATTTGATAATGAAAACAGGTGATCTCTGTGACACCTAGTTCCTTTAACTTCTTCCGATCCGTGGGACCGTGTCATGTATTTGAAAGAACTTAGGCGAAACTTGTTATAACGCCATTTTATATATATTATAATATTAAATAAAATTAAAAATACAATTATAATAATAATTAATATTTTATACATATTATTAATTATATAAAAAAATATTATATTAAATTAATTAATTATGATTGATAAAATTTATAATACCGTTAGGCCATGAAATATTTTTTTTTCTTAATTTACATGGCTGTAAATATTAAAATTTAAATTTTTAAAAATAATTTTAAGAATTTAAACTCATTTGCTTTGGATAAATGATTATTCCTCAATATCCCAATTAATTATATTTTTTTAAAAGTAATTAATTTTTTTATATTTAATAAATTTAAGTTAATAAAATATATTAAAAATAATAAAATATTTATTAATAGTGTGTCTATATTTATGTACAAAATAATTATTCGATATAATTTAATAAATTTATCATATTTTTAACTAGTAATAATTATTAAAATTATATGGAACAGAAAATCAATGTTAATACATGATAATATTCACACCGTAGGTATATAATAACAACAATTATGATTAAATTATTGTGGAAATATTTTATATAATAATAATTGTAGATTCGAGTTAAAGAAGAGAAAAAATATATATATATTTATTAAGTTATATTTTATATAAGATGGTATAACATAATTTAGATTAAATTTTATTTAAAATTATAAAGAACTTCAACCAGCAATGATTTATTCCATTCTG
This sequence comes from Elaeagnus macrophylla, assembly GCA_029378325.1. Taxonomy (NCBI): domain Eukaryota; kingdom Viridiplantae; phylum Streptophyta; class Magnoliopsida; order Rosales; family Elaeagnaceae; genus Elaeagnus; species Elaeagnus macrophylla. The sequence continues at coordinate 14,194,154 of CM055653.1, forward strand.
AGTCTTTGAATGCAGGAAAGTTACTTTAAATTAAAATATCAAGAAAAATAATCAAAATGACAGGCAACATATACAGTAGAGGAGTCCTTACATATGACATTCTTGCACTTATGGTCTTTTTGTAGTAATTTTTTAAAAAAGATTATATATATATATTTTTATATATTTTCTATTAATTTCTCTAGAATATAGTTCATAAACATTTTATATTCTTTTATAAAGATTTCTTCTATTTTTATTTCTTCTAAATATTTTAATTTATCTTTTAGAATCTCTGTTTGTTTATGTGATAAGATTATTTTATTCATTTTTATTTCCATACATGCTAAAAACATTCCTATAAAATCTTTATTAAATTTTTTATTATTTTCTGTCCTTAGGATTAGATTAATTAATTCTTTTAAATTATTAATTTGTATTTTTGTAAGCATATTTGTTATATTAATTGGCTCTGATACCAAATTGGGGCTGAATTCAATAAGTTTCAGTTACTTAATTATCTTCCTATTTGTTCTCTGAATAAATAGAATCCAAAGATTAAATTATCAAATTCTTCTTTATTTACTTGTACAAAGTAATGTTTAAAATAATCTTTTAATATTCTTCCTACTGGATGGTTTATTAAATGTAGTATGCTGGCAACATAATCAGTGTAATCACTTAATAAGGTATCAAACCTTGTAAAATTTTCTAAACATGTTTCATAATCTTCATTGTCCATGTATTCATCTAATAATTCTAAATATTTTCTTTCAAAATATTCTATACTAATCATTATTTTCTGGTTGAGTTTCAGAGTTGATTTCTCCTAATTCTTGTTCTATCCAACGGCTTAGTTCTATAATTTCCTTATTTTCTTCTCTATCCATTTGTACTAGTTCTAAGCTTGCTTCTAATTCTAAGTGTTCTTTATCTTGTTCTTTTATTAAATTATTTCTTTGTTCCTGTTTAGTGAAATAATCAATTAATCCTTGCAGATTTTCTATTACTTTTGATCTTCCTGTACTTTTTTCAAAGTTTTCTTTTATAGATGTTTTAAAACAAATAAGTAATTGTTTTAGATATATTGCATCTTTTAATTTTTCTTGATTTTCAGAATATTTCTTACTTTTACTTCTGTAGAGTATAGTTTCAGATTTCCTTTTCATGCTGTTTTGTTCACCATTCATTATATTATGTAATTTAAACAAGTTTAAACAATATTAATGGAGCTTCAAGGAATACTAGTCTCTACCTGTTGTTTTACCTGTTTGTAAATATGGGTCCACCGCGTTCTTCCGCTTCCTTGCTATCTTCTTGTTTCAAAAATTTAAGCCTCACTCCTGGATCCAAGCTTTTAGTCCTCCTGACCCTGCTGATCCTCTGAGATCCGTACTTAATTTAATGAAAAATAGGAGAGAGAGTTTTGGGATTGAAATGGACTTTTTATTTATTGAACAGGTAATTTACAAACTAGAGAACTAGTAACCTTGAAGAGGTTCTTAGTTCTTCATAGCTTAAAGCTTGAAAGATAAAAGATAGTTCTTTGTGTTTTTTGCTCGTGTATTGGTTGTGTAGTTGTCGTGTTATTTTCTGTGTGTTTTTCCCAAAGCTAAGAGTTCCCTTTTATAGAATAAGGGTTCCCTATTTACAATGGAGGGAATACACTATTCTTACTTTTTCTATTTGGCGTTAAGACGCCTTACATTATTGCTGTCTTGTATTATCGCCTTTAGCTGTTAAGGAGGGCCCTACATGGTTGGTTGAGTATGTTCTGCCGACATTGAGCTGTTACTGGATGAGCTTGTCTCTAGTGGTAGTGGAATTTTTCCTCTGATGCAATGATTGCACTTGTGATCAGCTGATTGCTGTGTTGCATAGTAACAAAAAACCTTTTTTGTTTCCTCGCTTACTTCAAAATTACTACAATTGAAGTTTGCTTCATAGGAAATTACTTTTTCACTGTCTTCATTACTGATAACCGAATTACTTTGGGAAGTAATTATGGTTTTACTTGTACAGTAATTTACTTTTATTTCTGAAGAATTGTTAATCCTTCTTACTTCATAATAGATCTGGCTTAGCATTTGTCCTCTGTCGAGGTCCAATTCACCAGTATTAAATTCCTTTTCTGGTAAGCCCTTTGGGCGAGTTACTTCTCTTTTGCTGCTTGATACACTAAGCTTAATAAAATGATATGGACTTACTGGTTCTTCTTGGTTCCAATCCATTAAAGAACTGAAACATCTTAAGTAAATAGGCTTTTCTGCAGCCCTGGTTTTTCTTTTAAAATTTCTAATAGCTTTTTTAAAATTATCAGGAAAATATATTAATTCTCTTAATTCATTTCCTGGATATATATTTTCAATAAGTCCTGCATAAAATGTTTTATAAGTAAATATTGGATCAGCTCCTTCTAAAATATTGAATTTACTACCTGAGGGGAAGTCTTTTTCTGTGGTGTAAAATTTCATGTCTTCAATATGTTCCTGAGTTGTTTTCCTGGCAAGGTTATATAATCCTAGCCATTCCTGTTTAGTCAAATTTCTGTACCTTTCTTTTTCTTCTTCGAAAGAATTGTTAGTTGGTTCCTTAAAAATTACTGGTCTGTGGATAGTTCCAAGGTTCCTCATTCTGCTGGTTTCTATTGCTGGTTGTTGAACTATTTGGGAATAGTTTTTTGCTATTTCTGCTGGTGTTATGAGTTTAGGGACTCTGAAATTATTATAGCTTCCTTCTGCTTTTATCCTATTTGTGAAGGATCTGTGGATGACTCCACTGATTCCATTTACTGCTTTACTTGCTTCTGGCCAACTAGTATAAATTCCTGGATTAGGTCCATTATAAACTACATAAATCTTTTTTGATTCTTCCTTTTCGGCTTCATCAGCCCAATTCATTTTTTGTTTCTTCTTTTCTGAATCTTTTATTGGTTCTGGGTTGTTACTGGCAGTTTCTTCAATTTCTGCTCTTCTCATTTTTGTTCCTATTGAGGGTTCAGCTCCCTCTTCTTCAGTTTTTTCCATATGAAGTTTTGGATTCGTTATGGTTTCCTATTCTGTAGTTTCTTCTTAAGTTTTAGTACTTCTAATTGTTCTTTGATGCACTTGATTTGTGTTTCATGGATTGAAATTTCTTTTTCTTTGATCAGAATCTCCATGTCGAGAGAATCCATTCCTGTAGATTTTGTTCATGTCATGAAAAACATAGTTATTGGTGCTAATTTTCTAGTTAAAGCATCAGCTAAACAATTTTTCTTTCCTGGCAAATGCTCTACATCAAATTTGTAGTAGTTAAACCATTGCTGCCATCTTATTAGCCTTCCTTGTTTATAGTGTCCTGTAATATTAGTTCTTAAAAAGTGTCCAAAATTTTTACTATCTGTTCTAATAATAAATTTTGAACTTATTACATATATTGCAAATTTTTTAATGGCCTTTTTGACAGCCAAATATTCCTTTTCATTACTATGATAATTTAGTTCAGGGCCTTGAAAAGATCCTGAAGTAAATCTGCAAAGATATTCACCTTCGTTTTCAACTTTTTCTTTTAATACTGCTCCCCAATATTCATGTGAAGCATCTGTTTCTATTATCATTTTATCATCAGGTCCTGGATGATATAGAGTTGGTAAATCTTTTACCTGTGCTTTTACTTTGTCCATGTATTTAGTGTTTTCTTCAGTCCATTGCCAGACATAGTTTTTTTTAAGCTTTGCCTGTAATGGTTTTCTCATTTCTGCTAGTTTCTTTATATATGCTTCAGCATATGTAAGACATCCTAAAAATCTCTGTAATTGATTTTTATCTTTAATTATACTGGGAAAGTTTTATATGTGATTTAATATATGGGGTTGTAGGTGATGTTTTCCATCTTCTATTTCTAACCCTAAATATTTTATTTTCTGTTGAGCGATTACTGCTTTCTTTTCTGATAACACTATTCCTGATTTTCTACATTCTTGTAAAACGTTAATGATATCTAAATAGTGTTTTGGTAATTCGTTACTGAATATTAGAATATCATCTATGTAAACACAACAAAAATTGTGATATTTTTTAAAGATATTATCCATGTGTCTTTGGAAAATACCTGGTGCTTGTTTAAGTCCAAATGGAACAACTGTCCACTGGAATTGTCCTTGAGGGCAACTAAATGCCGTTAATTTTTGTGATTCATTGTCAAGTCTTATTTGCCAAAATCCGCTTTTGCAATCAAAACTTGAAAAGTATTTCTTTCCTTTAATTAATGATAATAATTCTTCTTTCTTTGGTATGAAATATCCATCATCAATTGTTTCTTTATTTAAAGCTTTAAAATTTATTACCATTCTCTTTTTTCCTCTTCTTTTCTCAGCTTCTTTTTCTACTAAAAATGCTGGACTGGAGTGTGGTGAATTACTGGGAATAATTACTTTTAATTCCAAAAGTTCTTGAATTTGTTTTTCAAATTCCTCTCTGTCTTCTGGAGTATAAATCATTGGTTTTACTCTTATGACTTTTAAAGGGTCTTTTAATTCTATTCTTGCTATTTCATTAGATCTGTTAATATTTGGATCTAAAGGGTTTTCTGAGCATACTATTTTTAATAATTTTCTTATTTCTGTTAGGGCTTTATCTTCTTGAATTTCATTTAGAAAGGGGTTTTGGTTAACCTCTATGTCTAAAGAAATGTTTTCTAGGTATGGTTTTTGTTTTTCTATATCCTCACCACGTTTTCGCTTTTTATGTTGGGACATAAAAGTTGGTGATGAAACTGTTAATGCTTTTCTAGTTTTTGATACATAAATTGTTTCTCCCTCTAGGGTTGTTATACTTATTCTATCTAAATATTGTGTGAATGGTTGATATAGGTTTAGAAAGTTATTTCCTAATAGAATATCAACTCCTTTTTTCCTGTTGGTATATGAAAGATTTCTCCTCCTATTGATATATCTGTATCTTTTAATACTTTATTTAAGTTTATTGTAGTATTGTTTGCTATTCTTACTATTAAATCTTTTGGAGATTGTTTCCAGAGTTCTTCTGGAAATACATATTTGCTAGCTACACACATACTTGCACCTGTGTCAATATATGCATTGTAAATGGTAATTTTTATATCCTTTGAATTTTAATCCTATTTTTATATAGGTACTGTTTGGGTTTGTTATACTTAATATTTCATTCATTATTTTGAATCATATTCAGAGTCAGAATTATAATCAGACGTTTCTGAGTCTGTTATTTCTTCTTCTGTTTCTTCTAATAGATAAATACTACATGTATCATCTATATCGGATTCCTCTATTGGTTCTAGTTCCATTTTAAAAGCTTCTTCCAATATTTTTGCTTTTTTGTGGAAATTCCTTTTTAAATTCTTTTTTATGTTGGAGCCTATTTGGGCATTCATTAGCATAATGTCCTTCTTCATTACATATCCAACATCTACATTTCTTTTTTCCTGATGGGCAATAATTTTTCTTTTCTGGTGTATAATATTTTTTTCTTCTAAAGAATCTTTTCTTATAAGGTTCTTTATTGTATCTTCTTTTATATTTTTGGAAGTCTTGTTTTCTAAATTTGAATCTTTTGATTTTTCTATATTTTTTATATCTCTTATATTTTCTGTATTTATTATATGGTTTTATATTACAACCATATTTTCCTGGTATTCTAAACTCTCTTGTATCACAACAGATTTTATCATTTCCTTTTATTTGTTTTAGTTCTTTTCTTTCTTGACACTTTATTATTATCCAATTTTTTAGTCCTTTTATTCTTCCTCCTAAGGTATCAGGTATAATCTGTGTATTTCTATTATTCCATTCTTCTGTCATGGTTTTGTATAATGTTCCGGGTAATTTTTTGTAAAACATTTCCTTATAGACTTCTTGGATGGATGGTGGTAGTTTGTGATAATGCATTTCGTATTCACAAATGAAAGAATCTATGTAACACATGTTACATATTTCCATATTTGTTAAATGCCATTTGGCTTCTTCTATTTCATGTTCACTAGATTCTGTTATATTTCTTCCTTTATCTTCTCCTATAAATTCTTTATATATTTCGTTTATTACTGTGTCTAAATAATCTCTTCCTGTTGTAGCATTTCCTTGCATTAATAAATGTTGTTGATCAGTTAGGTTTGAAAACTAAATTTTTACATTTCCTGTTATTTTGTGAGCTACTAATACTTTACAAACTGAAGGGTTTGTGTTTGTATTATTACACTCATTCCACTGGCCCATTCATCTAAGGCTTTTTTCCTGTCTCTTATTCAATCTAAGTCTAAAATGTCTGTTTTAAAATTTTCATGTGGTTTGAATTCTAATGGAATATTTCCTCTAGTACCCCAATGTAATCCTTCTTCCATTTTTGGTGGTTGTCTTCTTCTATAAGGTGGGTTAGGCTCTTCTGGCCTATGTCTATGTTCTCTATGTGGATCAGATGTTTCTCCTATTTCTGGAGTTGATCTTTCTTGGTTAGGTATTAATACCGGTTCCATATTAATTCTTTGAGTTGTATTTTCTTCTTCAGATTCATTTTCACTTATTACTGTCATATCATCTTCTTCTTTATTTATGTAAGATTTTTCTTCATAATGTTTTTCTAATTCTTTATCTGTTAAGGTTAATAGACTGATTAATTTTCCTATATCCTTATTTTTAAGATTCATAAACTGTTCTTCTAAACTTCTTCTATATTTTGTTAAATCCATCAAGTTGTTGTTATTTGCCTAGATTCTTCTGCTTTTCTTTTTTTATTTTTAGGTATTAATGCATCAGACCTTCTAGGGGGTTCATCTTTTAATCCTTTTAATGGATCGAATTTTAATCCATTTCCTTTTGGTATGTTATTAATATCTTTTTTTATTTCTTTATATATTTCTAGCTGTATTCCTCTTGATTCTTGTATGTCTTTATCTATAGTGTCTATTTTTTCTGCTATAAGGATTAAAGCTTTCATTATAGATATTTGATTGTTATTTATACTTGTTAAACTATTATTTCCTTCTAATCGTATTTCTAATAGTTTTTCTTTTGTCATTATTATTTCATTGTATAGACTAAGTCTTTTACTTCTTCAATTTCTTCCTTTAATTCTTCTATTTCTCTATTTCTTCTACTGACTTCTGCTTGAGTGTCTACAAATGTTATTGTTTGTACATTACTTCTTCTTGATGGTATTAAAGATTTTTCTTTAATGTCTAAGTTCCATTCATCAGGTACTTCATATTCTAATAGTTTTTCTGGATTTTTTATTACTTGTCCTATATCTTTAAAAGTTTTATCTATTTCTATAAATTCATTTTGTCCATATATTGAACTGTTATGGCTATTTGTTAATGAATATCCTACAAGGTAGTGGACTGAAAATGGATGGTTTCCTTCTTTCATTAGATTTCCTCGTTCAAAGTCATAAGCTAGACTTAATACTTGGTTCAGGTTTTTGTCATGAATATTAACAGCAAATCTTGGGTATGCTGTGAACTTTAATTTCTGATATCCTAGGTTTCCATTAATCATTCATAGCAAGGCATCTTTTCTGTTTGTTATTCTATTATCTAATAATGCTAACTTAATTGGTGTATCTATTCCTTCTCTAAAGTGTATTTTTATTAAAATTTGTATTCCTCCTAAGTGAATATATCCGATTTTTTCTCTATCTTTTTCAGGAATTTTTGATAATTTTTCTATAATAGTTTCTTTATTAATTAATGGTATGTTAAACCTTCCTTTTGCGTCTGCTATAGTTATGCTCATTTCTTTATTGCTTATGCCATAATATATTATATCTTTTCTTGGGAATAATTTTCTTATTTTTGAGAATGATTCTTCTCTGAATCCATCTTTTTCTTTTAAGTTTAGTTTTGATTTTTGAATTTCTTCAAATTTCTTTTTACTGAATATCATTTCTTGTGAAAAACATCCAGAGATGTCTTGTGTTTCTACATCCATTGTTTCTTGTATTACTTCTTGATTTTCTATTATTTCTGTTATTTCTGACATTGTAATTTTTTGAACTTTTTGTATTGTGTTGTAAGGCTTTACAAGCCTTTTATTTCCTTTGTAATGGCTGATGGTCCCTAAGTGAACTTTTCACTTAGAAACAAGCTTTTAAGGTTTTTGCCCATTTTTCAAATACTCCGGTGGCGTGTAGGCAAGATTGGTACTGTAACTTTTTCCATCTCTACTATTTTTCATTAACCCAAAACACAAAAGTCGAGGATCACCATCCTACAAGCCCATTTAAATACTTTTTTAAAAACAACACTAATAGTGAAATTTGAGAAGAACTACCTCATCAAAAGAACCCTATAAGCATTCAAATCATGGTATAATGGATGACCCTCGTTACTACAATAATCCAAAGCTTCAGCAATGTACAAAGCTACTCTTAAACGCATGGCCCATTCAATAGTTTGATTTTTCCCCTGCCAAGAAGAAATAGAAACCACAGAAATTTAAGAAAAGGCCATAAAGTATACAGCAAAAGCTATAAATAGAAATTTATTTGACTCTTATTGAAAAACAAAACAGCACCTATAGCTGAAAGACAAGTGTGAAGCCATTTTCAACTTCTTAAATAATGTCAAGAGAGATGACTTAATTGATGGAATATTATTGCAATTTTAGAGGATGAGCTAAGTGCTTGCATCAACAAAGAGATGGCTTAATTGATAGAATATTATTGCAATTTTAAAGGATGAGCTAAGCGCTTGCATCATCAAAGTAATGAGCTAAGCGCTTGCATCATCAAAATGATGAGCTAAGCGCATGTGTCATCTCTCCAAATAGTAACATTTTTCTCTCTATAAATAGAAAGCTCATTTGCTCATTTCCATCATCCCAAAATCTCAAACATCCTAAGCATTCCAAGCTTCTTCACTTAGAAAAGTTATTTCCTCATTGTGAGAGAGAGGTTAATTGTATTCTCCTAGTATAAGAGAGAGAGGTATCTTGTTCTCTCATTGTATTTAGAGAGAGGTTGTAAATCTTTCAGTATAGTGAATTCCTTCTGGTCTTTGCCGTGGAGTAGCCCGTAATCATTTTGGGTGAACCACGTAAATACTTGTGTTCGTATTATCTTCATTCTCTCAACTTTACTTTGATTGTGTGTTAGCTTCAATCCCTAAATTTTCCTAACAGTGGTATCAGAGCTTTGGTTGTGGGTACTGTTCACGGTTCACGTATATAATTACTATTCAAGTATACGATTACTGTTCACGTATATGGTTACTGTTCACAAATACAATTATTGTTCACGTGTAATAGTGGGAGCCGGTTCAAGTAAGAAGCATATCAAAATGACGACAACAAAGTTTGATGTTGAGAAGTTCAACGAAAACAATTTCTCGTTGTGAAAAATGAAGATTAAGGCAATTTTGAGAAAGGATAATTGTTTGGAAGCGATTGGAGATAGGCCCGCTGGAATAATAGATGATAGCAAGTGGAATGAAAAGGATGGCAATGCAATTGCTGATCTACACTTAGCACTAGCCGATGGAGTTTTATCAAGTGTGGCAAAAAGAAGACAACAAAGGAGATTTGGGATACTCTAACAAGACTGTACGGGGCCAAATCACTTCACAACAAGATCTTCTTAAAAAGGAGACTTTACACTCTTCGAATGGCGGAATCCACATCGGTGACCGACCACATCAACACCTTGAATACTCTATTTTCACAACTTACATCAATGGGTTACAAAATAGAGACAGTTGAACGTGCGGAGCTTCTACTTCAAAGTCTACCTGACTCGTATGACAACTCATCATCAACCTGACGAACAACATCCTTTCGGATTATCTAGTCTTTGACGAAATTACAGTTGCTGTTTTGGAAGAAGAAACTCGGCGTAAAAACAAAGAAGATAGACAAGTAAGTTCGCAGCAAGCGGAAGCTTTGACGGTGATGAGAGGAAGATCAACAGAACGTCGCTTTAGTGGGAGTCAAAATCATGGTAGATCAAAATCAAGAAGTAAGAAGAATTTCAAGTGCTACAATTGTGGCAAGAAAGGGCATGTCAAAAAGGATTGTCGGAGTAGAAGGAAGAATGGAGACCCTGAGCCACCAAATGCTCAAGGGAATGTAGCAAGTATCCCTGATAATGGTGAAGTCTTATACAGCGAGGCTACAGCAGTAGTTGAAGGTAGAAAGCAGTTTTCTGACGTCTGGTTGATAGACTCAGGAGCAACATGGCACATGACATCTAGAAAAGAATGGTTCCACAAATATGAACCAATCTTAGGAGGTTATGTACACATGGGGGATGATCATGCCTTGGAAATCGCTGGTATTGGTACTATCAAAATAAAAATGTTTGATGGTATAGTTCGCACTATTCAGGAGGTACGTCATGTAAAGAGCTTGAGGAAGAATCTACTATCTTTGGGGCAAATAGACAGTCTTGGATGCAGGACCCATGTCGAAAATGGGATCATGAAAATTGTCAGAGGTGCGCTTGTGGTTTTGAAAGTAGAAAAGATTGCAGCGAATCTATTCATGCGCGTCAACCAGTAAGGGAGAAGAATCAACGATGATGTGGCATCTCAAATTAGGCCATATGTCAGAACGAGGTTTGAAAATTCTCTCCGACAGAAACCTGCTTCCAGGGCTCAAATCGATAAATCTACCTTTTTGTGAGCATTGTGTTACAAGTAAGCAGCATAGATTGAAGTTTAGCAGATCTGATGCAATGAGTAAATACATTCTTGACTTGATTCATTCTGATGTATGGGAATCACCAGAGATGTCCCTAGGAGGTGCAAAGTACTTAGTGTCTTTCATTGATGGCTACTCTAGGAGACGTTGGGTATATCTAATCAAGAAGAAGTCAGATGTGTTTCAAGTGTTCAAAGACTTCAAAGCGCAGGTGGAACTTGAATATGGGAAGAATATCAAGTGCTTGAGGACAGATAATGGAGGAGAGTATATAGATGGCGAGTTTCTTACATTTTGTAAGCAAGAAGGTATCAAAAGACAGTTCACAGTCGCATACACGCCTCAACAAAATGGAGTGGCAGAGCGGATGAACAGAACTCTTGCAGAAAAGATAAGAGCTATGTTGAGGTTCTGCAGGTCAATCCAACTCTTTTTGGGCAGAAGCAGCCAAAACTGCCTGCTATGTGATAAATCGATCGCCATCAACGGCAATTGAGTTCAAGACACCGATGGAGATGTGGATTGGTAAGCCAGCAGATTACTCTACTTTACATTCATTTGGATGTCCAGTGTACGTAATGTACAACGCCCAAGAAAGATCAAAGTTGGATCCAAAATCTAGAAGATGTATCTTCTTGGGATATGCTGATGGTGTCAAGGGGTATCGTTTGTGGGATCCCACTACCTGCAAGCTCATAATCAGCAGGGATGTGATCTTTGCAGAAGATCAATTACAAAGAAAAGATGGAGTCGATAGCACATCCAATGAGAATTCAGAGACTACAATAGTTCAGGTGAAAAATAATTCAATACAAGAAATTCAAGATTCTACTGAAGCAGCACTACAACACGATGTACAAGAACCAATTGAGTCCGAGGCTCCAGAAGTTCGTCGGTCAACTCGTGAAAGAAAGCCGCCAACTTGGCACTCGGAGTATGTTACTGAAAGTAATGTTGCATACTGTCTTTTAACGGAGGATGGAGAGCCATCAACTTTCCATGAAGCTACAAGTAGTTCAGATGCATCTCTGTGGATGACAGCAATGCAAGAAGAAATTGAAGCTTTACATAAGAACACGACTTGAAAACTAGTACCATTACCACATGGAAGAAAAGCCATTGGTAACAAATGGGTCTACAAGATCAAGCGAGATAGCAACGATCAAGTGGAACGGTATCGTGCAAGATTGGTGGTAAAAGGATATGCTCAAAAAGAAGGTATTGACTTCAATGAAATATTTTCCCCAATAGTATGACTTACAACAGTCAGAGTAGTCTTGGCAATGTGTGCAACGTTTGACTTACATCTAGAGCAGTTGGATGTAAAAACTGCATTTCTTCATGGAGAACTTGAAGAATAAATTTATATGCTTCAACCAGAAGGTTTTACTGAAACAGGCAAGGAGGACTTGGTTTGCAGGTTGAACAAATCTTTGTACGGTCTCAAACAGGCGCCGAGGTGTTGGTATAAGAGATTTGATTCCTTCATTATTAGCCTTGGATACAACAGACTTAGTTCAGACCATTGTACATACTACAAAAGGTTTGATGGTGATAATGACTTTATTATGTTGTTGTTGTATATGGACAACATGTTGGTAGCAAGACCCAACAAAGATCAAATCCAAGAATTAAAGGCTCAATTGGCTAGGGAGATTGATATGAAGGACTTGGGACCAGCAAACAAGATTCTAGGGATGCAGATTCACCGAGACAGAAATAACAGGAAGATTTGGCTTTCTCAGAAGAACTACTTCAACAAGATCTTGCGACACTTCAACATGCAAGATTGTAAGCCAATATCTACCCCACTTCCTGTTAATTTCAAGTTATCCTCAAGTATGTCTCCTAGCAATGAAGTAGAGAGGAGGGAGATGTCTCGAGTACCGTATGCATCAGCAGTGGGAAGTTTGATGTTTGCTATGATATGTACAAGACCAGACATTGCACAAGCAGTGGGAGCGGTCAGTCGATTTATGGCAAATCCTGGTAGAGAGCATTGGAACATTGTGAAGAGGATCCTTAGATACATCAAAGGAACCTCAAGTGCTGCATTATGTTATGGAGGATCAAATTTTACTGTCAAAGGATATGTTGATTCAGATTTTGCAGGAGATCTCGACAAAATAAAGTCCACTACTGGCTATGTGTTCACACTTGCAGGTGGAGCTGTAAGCTGGGTTTCAAAACTACAAAAAGTTGTAGCATTATCTACAACAGAAGCAGAATACATGGCAGCTACACAAGCTTCCAAGGAAGCAATCTGGATAATAAGATTAATGGAGGAGCTCGGGCACAAACAATAGAAGATTCTTGTGTATTGTGACAGTCAGAGCGCCTTGCACATTGCAAGGAATCCAGCATTTCATTCCAGAACTAAGCACATAGGAGTACAATATCATTTTGTTCGAGAAGTAGTGGATGAAGGAAGTGTGGATATGTTAAAAATTCACACAAAAGAGAACCTAGAAGATGTAATGACAAAACCTATCAACACTGACAAGTTTGTATGGTGTCGATCCTCGTACGGCTTAACAGAGACGGAAGCAGCAGGGTTTGAGCAAAGGTTAGTTGGAAGAGATAATCGTGAAAGATGACTTCAAGTGGGAGATTGAAAGACAAGTGTGAAGCCATTTTCAACTTCTTAAACAATGTCAAGAAGGATGGCTTAATTGATGGAATATTATTGCAATTTCAAAGGATGAGCTAAGCGCTTGCATCATCAAAGTGATGAGCTAAGCGCTTGCATCATCAAAATGATGAGCTAAGCATGTGTCATCTCTCCAAATAGTAACATTTTTCTCTCTATAAATAGAGAGCTCATTTGCTCATTTCCATCATCCCAAAATCTCAAACATCCTAAGCATTTCAAGCTTCTCCACTTAGAAAAGTTCTTTCCTCATTGTGAGAGAGATGTTAATTGTATTCTCCTAATATAAGAGAGAGAAGTATCTTGTTCTCTCCTTGTATTTAGAGAGAGGTTGTAAATCTTTCAGTATAGTGAATTCCTTCTTATTGATGCACAAAAACTTGATAGTCAAATTTTGTATTTTATAAAAAGCTCGCAAGTGCACGAATCACTTATAATAAGTGATAAGTATACTCCCAAGATCGTCTCTCAAGGAATTGCAGTGGTTTTAAAACGTTATTTATTTTCTTATTCAGTCGAACAAACAATCCTAAACATTCTAACAATTGTCGGTTGAAGAACAAATTGTAAATTCGAAATTAAATCAAAAACTAAAATAAAATGAAAATAAAAGTAATCGAACAAGTAAATTAAAAAAAATAAATTAAAAAATTTAATTAAAAAGATAAAAGAAATAATGAAAATTTTTAGTATGCTAACCAATCATATTTTGGATTAAATTTAATATGTATTTATAAGTTGATATTATTGATTTTTCCACTAAAGCTAGAAAATTCCAATGATCATGGTAACCTTCACTTACAATTATATAATTAACTTCTTTAATCCGGACCGTTAATTAAATAATTGGAATGAGTATAAGGAAATTTTATAATCATTTAAACTAACACAAATCAATGCAATCAATTTAAATTCATGTTCAAGATGGCACAATTAGATGCAGATGATGTTTCTAACAACATAATTCAAAGATATTTACTTCAACTATAAATAGTGATTTGGTCCATCTCCTATTAATAATTAAAGCTATTAAGAAAAATGAACATGAAATAATATCAAACTTTTCTATAATAATTAATCCAAAATAATCATGGTAACATAACTAAAAATCCCATATAAAAATTTAGCCACACATAATTAAATTTACTATCGTAAATTTAATTATTAAAGGCATAACAAATACAATAAAGATATTTTAATTTTAGAGATGAAAATATTATACAAGAAAATAATATTTCATTCTCTAAAATTTCATAAAATTAAACTGTAAAAATTAATGAAAATTTAGCCACAAATAATTAAATTTACTATCGTAAATTTAATTATAAAAGGCGTAATAAATACAGTAATAATATTCTAATTTTAGAGATGAAAATATTATACAAGAAAATAATATTTCATTCTCTAAAATTTCATAAAATTAAACTGCAAAAATAAATGAAAACAGATACAGAAAATAGAAGAGAAGAACTGTTGCAATTGGATCGCAAAACTGATCTGAATAAAATTATTTCTTCAAATAATTGGCTAGAAAAATATTACAACAATTCTCTAAAAATTACACTGAAAAATTCTATCTAAAACTATACAAAATATATCTGTGAATGAAAAAATTGTGTTTTTAAACTCTCCCGGACGCCCCTATTTATAGCTGTGAATGAAGAATAGTGCGTGACACGTGTCACGCATTGATTGGCCGATCAATGGAATGGGAGACAGCTTTCTACGTGGCGCTCTCTGATTGGTCCGAGTGGTGCCCAGTGTCTACGCTGACATCACTGCTGACATCACTGTGACGTCGCTGTGCACGTCTGTGCACGTCAATGTTGACGTCACTATTCAATTTCTACAAACTTGACAACTATAAAAGAATATGAAGCCAGCCTCCTACAACCACCCTTTCAACCAAACACACAGGATTTTAGTGGTGTTTGTGGCCTAATTTTTTCGTTGTTATTTACGTATATCTCTATTTTTTATGTAACATTAATTCTTTATTTTATATGTAACGTGTTACATTCATTTTTGACTATAGGGTCGTTAGGGTTCCAATAAAAATGTAATATATTACATTTAACTTTATTTAAGAATGTAATATCTTATATTCACTTCTATATTTTATATTTTTACCTGACTAGATCATTGAATCATCGGAGTTCTAATGAGATCACTAACAAAGTTGCCCAAGTTTCAGTAAGATCATTGGTGAAGTCGTCAGGGCTTCGATGAATAGGGTGTTGAGAAATGAAGAGTAAGAGATATATATATATATATGTTGTGAGTTTTTTAAAAAATGATAATATTTACGTAAAAATATGCTATTTAAGTTGACTATGACTATATTTTAAGTTGGGTTTTAGAGTCACCATACGACTTTGCGAGACTTTGAGGGAGCTTATAAGTCTACATCAATAATTTTAAATAAAAAAACACAAATTTACATCTATTATATTTATATATATTAATATCTATATTATAATAAAATTTTAATTCATACTTTATAATTTTTTAGATAAATTTATCCACGTAATTTATTTTAAAGTTAAATAAATAGCTCAACTTTTCTTTTAATTTAAGTCAGGTTATTTAATATTCTTATTTATATATAAAAAAAAAATCTTTTGGTTCATTTTTTTATAAAAGAAGTCTTGAAAGACAATTGACTTTGTGGCACACTATTTTACTATATTTATATAGTAAGATATATTTTAAAAATTAAGAAAAATAAAAGTTTTAAAATTTATAATAATAAAATAACTCGTCAATAATATTGAATGATGTCTTATTTGACGATATTTAATATTGAATGAGTTTAAATTATTGTAATTTAATTTAAACGGTGTACAATTGGATATAATTATAAAAATGATGTAAAACAATCATTTTTTTTAATTGTAAAAATATATGATTTAAACACAATGAATCTTATTTTTGTTATTACAAGTTTTGAAAGTATTATTTTTGGTTTTTTTTTTTTCAATATGTTTTACGGACACATTGATAATTTAAAGAAGTTTTCTCTATCTCGAAAAAATTTCAACAATATCTCCAATATTTTGCTTATCTTCAATAATACTATCAATTTTTTAAAAATGGGTACTAATGCTTACAACATTTAATAAATCTTCATAAATACTTATAATTCTTAACGAAAGTTAATAAAAATAGTTAAAAATTATGAGTTAGAATATAAGATATCTAAATTATTCCAAGTAAAAATGAAATATTCAAATTAACCATAGTTTTGTAAAACACAATTAAAATTGATGTAATTTTTGACACATATTTTACACAATTTTTTAATGTATTACTTTCTTATATGAAGTCCTACACACAAAAAGAAATTAAATGTCAATTGTCAGTTGCCACAAAAGATAAATTTGAGCAATCTTAGTTGACAAGACCTTAACATTCATGCACAAACTTAGTTCCCTTTGGTTCTTTGACAAATCAATGTGCTTTGGATGTTGGGATACGTAGTAGCTTGAGAACTTTTGAAGTTTACAGAAAAGTTAAAGGGAACAAAGGAACACCAACTTATCAATTTCAAAAGTCATTTGATCTCCTTTCTATTTGTATGCTCCTTTGAATATTCTATTTCATTTGCAAAGCGAAACTTACAGAAAACTTGAGAAAAAGAAATCCCAATTGATAATTCCCATACCCAAAATATTATTTCTTCATTAGTGAAGGAGTTTTTGGGTTGTGTGTTTTACAGATTTTAGCAACTTTTTTTTTTTGTGTGTTTATGGGTTGAAAATTTAGATAGGTTTGGCTAGAGAAGAGAAGAAGAAGATGAGGTGGTTGGGTAAGGAAATTAATATTATATTATTGTATTTAACACTTTTTTTATTCTATTAAAATTTAAAGATATTATTGATATAATTCAAACGCACCCAAAAATTCAACAGTATTGCTAAAATTTTCCCCTCTATCTCCAACCAATTTCTATTTATACCTTCCAATTTTACGTATAGTTAAGTTCATTGAATTAGATTAGCTTTTTTCTTTCTCTAACTTTTTCTTTTGCTTAAATTATCTTTAATTAATAAAATTATCTAAATTGTGTATCTCTTTATTAATGAAATGAACGATCATAGTTCCTTTATGCTATTGTGGGAATCAAACTAAAAATGCAACATCAATTTGGCTCTTATTTATTTATAAACATGTTTTCGTTATGCTAAATTAATAAAAAAAATATGACTTAGTTTTATTATTCGATCATATTTAATACTAATAATAATATTTATTATTAAAATATTTAAAATTTATATTATATTTTACATTATTCCTCTTATAAAAACACTTCTCTTTTCAATAAAAATTACTAGTAAGTGATATATATATATATATATATAGAGAGAGAGAGAGAGAGAGAGAGAGAGAGAGAGAGAGAGAGGAAACCTTTTGCAAAGAGTGGGTTTTTAGTTTTAGGTTGGGAAATTTAATCAATGGGATATACGAAAAGGTGAGTTAGTTTATTTTATTTTATTTTATTCTTTTGTTGTGGTTCTTGCCATTCTTTCTATCTATTTAAAAAGTAAATATTTTTATTGTAACGTTTTTATTATCTTCAATTAATTTTCTAGTTTTATCATGTGATATGCATTATAAAATTTAATATTAAAATATTTTTATAGCCATCAAATTTTTCTTCAGTAACCCTCTTTTTTATAAACAAAGAAATATAAAAGTATCTTTTGTAAACAAAAATAATAAATAACACCATTAATCTAAACAAAAAGATCTAAGTAAACTTTTTCCTTTAAAATAATGATTATGATTATTTTTAAGTATTGAGATAATTTATTTATGATTTTTTTATCAATTAAATAAAAAAATTTATTGCTTAATATACTGATAATTAAATAATTTTTTAAAAAATATTATATAAATTTTTACTCAACTTTTTCAGATGATAATAATAATACTATATTTTTAACTAAAATAAGGTTTGACAGTAATTATTCTAATATATAATAAATTGCGTGCATTTTTTATAAGTTATATTAAAAAGTAAAAATCATTCGATATAAAAAGAAAACATCCATCTTCCATGAAACATGAAAAAAAAAAAACTAGTCTAATAGATAATAAATTATTTATTATTACTTTTTTTTTTTTTTTACTAAGTACTTATTTTATTCACAAGCAAGATTTGGACATACTACCTTATGATAAGGTTTTTATGCTATTTTGACTACTAGGACATTGATTACTCTTACATTACATTATTAAAAAAAAAAAAAAACACGGGCATGTTTCAAAACTAAGAAACAAAGCTCCATGAGACACAGACACAAACACAAACTAAACGCATAACTGAAAGCAAATTCAAATCCCATGACATCATTTAATCATTATATGGAATTCACCTTAGATAATACATTACCAAAAGGGCTCTGGTTGTAGCATCAAGATTATCGCCATAGTCAATCCCAAAAATGTCACAATATCTCTTATAGAATCCAATACGACTCTCTGCCTTTGCATTCCAACCTTGGCCACATTCCAACCCACTATTAATGATATTTGTGGTGACACCATATCTTTGAATACGACTACCAGCCAAGTCAACCGAGGAAGGTTTCCAATTATCAGTGATAACATTGTGATATGACAGCTTTGGTGATTGAGAAGTCATCCAAAACCAAAGTGCTGTCTTGAAAGAAATGAGAGAGTCCGTAGCAACAAGGTCTAGATTCTTCAATAAACCCAAGCCAAGAGCTGTTCCAGCTTGCCCATAGTTATAGTTCCTAATAAATTGTCATTTTTAGTGTTAATTACAAGTGGTCACATATTTACCATACCTTCCATAATAATAATAATAATAATAATAATTGTAAATTAACAAATATGTCACCAAACTATTGCAAAAAATGCAATCATATCATATAACTTTATCAAATGATAAATATATATAGTATTCAAGTATAATTAACGAAAAATATCTACAACTATTGTAATAAATATATCACTAAATTTTTCATTATTGATACAAATTTATTACCAAATTTTTTATTAGTAGTACAAATATATTACAAAACTTCTTATTAGTTATACAAATCAAAATATAAGCATGTTGGAAGATGAATGCTTTAGAAGGCTTTAAGATGTTTGGAAAATGTAAGGAAACAAAGTTGGTTTGGAGGAATAAGATACTTGTTATTGATTCTCAAATTTTAGCTTGATACAAAATGAGCAAGACCACCCCTATTTATACTAAAAGCTCATCCTAACCAATGGCTAGGATTTTGCCAACATTCTCTTAATCCAATAGTTATAATTCACCTTCTAGATTTTTCTATTAAATTATTCAATTCTCTAGAATTCTCTACTACTCTCTACTACTTTCTCTTCTTAAAATATCTAGATATTTTCTAAGACAATTCTAGAGCATGTTTCTAGAATTTGGGCTCTTTGGACTTAACATTTTATTGGACACTTGAATTATACAACACCTAATATAATTTGGGCCAAATCAAGTTTATTTCCAACACCCCCCTTAAACTTGATTTGTCATTCCAAGCAAGCTTCTCAACTTAATAAATTCTTCATGCTTAAGTGGCTTGGTGAAGATATCAGCAATTTGATCTTGAGACTTCACATATTCCACTTGTATTATCTCTTATTGAAAGACTACCATCTTTCATGTGAATATCATAGCCTTTCTCTAAGAGTTGACCTAAACTCAAAATATTATTTTTCATATTGGGCACATAGTAGACATTTGAAATAAATTGTTGTCTACCATTCTTCAACCGAATAAGAATTTTACCTTTTCCTTTCCCTAGAATTTTAGACTCATCACCAAAGGAAATATTACCGCTTATTGATTTATTGAGCTCCACGAACATGCTTCTTTTCCCACACATATGGTTGCTTACACCAGTGTCAAGATACCAAGTGTTATCTTGTTTTTAATCATTGCCTTTATATGCTAGTAATAGAGTCTCATTTTCTTCTCTTTTATCTTCCACATAGTTGACCTTTTCTTCAAATTTGGTTCTGAGAGCTCTACATTCTGAAGCATAATGTCCAAATTTCTGATAATTATAACACTGAACTTGAGATTTTCCATACCTTGGGTTTGAATTTCCTCTTCCACATTCTCTTGTTGAGCTTTCTCCTTTTTCATAGTTGTTGTTGGAAGTGTTGGTGTTGTAATGCCAACCTTGTCCACGACCATGACTTCTTCCTCTTTCTCGTCCTTGGCCTCTGCCTCTTCTATGACCACGGTTGTTTCTATCATAACCTTTAACTTCTTCTTTCTCCTTGAGTTGCATTTTGAAGAGTTGTTCAGTGATCTCTTGCTTCTTCTTATGCTTTTCTTCATAAGCTTGTAAGGACCCCATTAGTTGGTCGATAGTCATCTCCTCCAAATCTTTTGTTTTCTCTATTGTCACCACAATGTGCTCAAAGTTTTGATCTAATGAACGGAGTATCTTTTCCATGATCCTTACGTCTTCTAGTTTCTCACCGTTTCTTTTTCATTTGATTAGAAACGACCAAAACTCTAGAAAAATAGTCGGACACAGATTCTGACTTTTTCATATGTAAAGCTTCGAATTCACCTCTTAGTGTTTGAAGACGTACCTTCTTGACTTGTTCAGCTCCCTTGCAAGACGTTTGCAGCTTTTCCCATGCTTCCTTAGCAAATGTTGCACTTGAGATCTTCTCAAAACCATCATCATCTAAAGCTTGATATATGAGATAGAGAGCTTTCTTGTCTCTCTTTCTTGAGTCTTTTAAACTTTCCTTTTGAGCTTGAGATAATATAGCCTCATCTTGTGGCTAATTGTATCCTTTCTCTACAACATCCCAAACATCATGTGCACCTAACAGAGCCTTCATCTTAATACTCAATTATCATAGTTGCTTTTGTTGAGCATAGGAACTTGAAATGATGCCATATTACTAGCCATATCTTTATATACAGTTAGAATTTTAAATTTCTGACTGCACAGATGAATTTAGAACACCGAAATACCTTAAGAGGGTCTTGAACTCGCCTCAAAATAGGTCCAACTCGGCCAAACTAGGATTGACTCGGTAATTTCGCGCAGCAAACTTCCAACGGAGCGTGAGGGAGCGCCCCAACTCCGATCAAGATGATTTTTTCACCGTCGTGCTCCTCTCGTCGAGGGCTTCGATTTGATATGCTATAGTGATATATTTGACACCAATTTACTAGCTCTGATACCACTTTGTTGGAAGATGAATGCTTTATAAGGCTTTTAAGATGTTTGGAAAGTATAAGAAAACAAAATTATTTTGGAGGAAGAGAATACTTGTTATTGATTCTCAAATTTTGGCTTGATACAAAATGAGCAAGACCACCCCTATTTATACTAAAAGCTCATCCTAACCAATGGCTAGTATTTTGCCAACATTCTCTTAATCCAATGGTTGTAATTCACTTTCTAGATTTTTCTATTAAATTATTCAATTCTCTAGAATTCTCTACTACTCTCTACTACTTTCTCTTCTTAAAATATCTAGATATTGTCTAAGACAATTCTAGAGCATGTTTCTAGAATTTGGGTTCTTTGGACTTAACATTTTATTGGACACTTGAATTATACAACACCTAATATAATTTGGGCCAAATCAAGTTTATTTCCAACAAAACAGTAATATATTTGTATTACTAATTATACTTCATTTTTTTTACCATTCGATAAAATTAGATGTTATATTTTTTGAGTTTCAAGATAACTCTTATTTTATCATGAAATTTGAATGGTTCCACGACCATAGTATTTTCCAGGTGCACATGGATAGGTAGGGTTGGGCGAGCAGTAATCAGATCCTGCATTAACTTCCTTTAAAAAACAGCAGCCCCAAGCATATGGTCCATCTGGTGCAGTTGCCCATCCACCTGCAGTGTTACATCATATTATACTTTTGTATTCGGTTCATGCATATATTCATAATTAAGTCACATGTTGCCACCACGTTTTAAGTCACATGCATATATATTCATATTTAAGTCCCATCCACCTTATTATGTTTAAATAAGATAAATAAAAATAATATAAAATATTATATAAAATTATTAATGATATGAATTTAATAAAAAAAATTATACAATATATATTTAAAATTAAGCTCTTTAATACTACAATCTAAAATGATGCTAGTAACATTACTTAAATAATTCATGATTTTTATCTTGATTTACATATAAAATAATATTTGGTTAAAAGAAAAATAAAATAATAAATATGATGTAAAATTTAATAAGATATATTTAATTAAATTTATAATTAATGATATAATTAAGACTTAATTTAACATGTGATAGTTACTAGCTAGTCCCTTGTGGTGTCTGCTATCGATTATTCCTACGCTATCTTATCATATGATTTATTGAGGCTTTGTAATGATACGTCATTTCATACATTAGAACCAAATAAATTAATAAGAAAGTTGGTCTCACATGAAAAATTTGACCAGTACGTTACTATCATGACCAGTACTATTTATAAGAATCGTTCTTTTTAATAATTTAAATTATCATGACTTATTGAAGCTTTTTAATACATATAGAACCAAATAAATTAATAATCACTGATTGTTTGAAATAATAGGAAAGTTGTCTCACATGAAAATTTTTACCAATACAATTACTATTTTTCTCAGTAACTTAAGTTTATAATAATTAATCTTTTTAATAATTTAAATTTCTGTTCATGTAAAAGAGTATTTTTTTATAATAAAAAATTTATAAAATTATTTAAAATAATATCTTCTAAAACTTACAACAATAAAATGAATACTATATTTCGAACTAAAAGGGATTTAAATTAATGCAAAAAAATATTATTATAAATTTTGAAAATATTAATTTAAAAAAAAAATTAACATGATATTAAACTTGGAAGACAAGAAAGCAACTTTGGTGAAGAATTTGTAAAACTCGTGTTACACCTGGGAAATATTGAGTACATCACAAAATAATATTAATATTAAATTCACGCAAATTCATGCATTTAGAGTTTAATTATCAATCTCTACTGTGCATTGCTGAGAGTTAACTAGTGAAACGACAACGTGACAACCAAGAATTAATAATCTCAAATGGACTTAAAAAGGGACCGAGGTAATATTCAAATGTATATATTAAGGGGGAAGGATTCATGTTTTTTTTAATACTAAAATCTCATTCTTTTTATTAACAAAAAAAAAATATATTCATACATTTATATAAAATTTGAACTTTAATTCTTGATAGAAGATGTGAGAATCTTACCATCTAAAATTTATGAACCACAAGAGATTTTTAAAAAATGATTTAACACATTCTTTGGGTAAAGTTACTTTCTTGTATTCCAATTTTAATATTATGTTAATTTTTTTTAAATTAATATTTTTAAAATTTATAATAATATTTTTTAATAATAAAAATAATATTTTTTAAGATTAATTTATATTCAAAATGATAAAAAGATACAGGCTTTTTCCAGAAATAGAGTAGATAAATTTTGCAATTTTTCGGTGGTTTGATTGTGGATCCAGAAATTTGGACAAATTTTGTTGGATATTAGTTACGTAATTAATTTATAGGATTATATTTAATAATTTATCATCATTTTAATAAATTTAATAAAATTGTTATTTTAGACATATTTTTCACAAATTTGAAAATTTCACTCTCAAATATTAAAATTTGGTTCAATTTTTTTTAAAAAAAATTTAAAATAAGATTTAGTATTAATTTAATAAAAAATAAAAAAAATCTATATAGTTCAATAAAAAAATAGAGAGAATAACAAAACTAACATCCCTCAAAACTTCTAATAACAAAACTAGAACCCCTTTATATTTTCACAATTAAAAAAATGACTAATATATCATTTTCTTTGAACTAAACGACGATAATTTAGACTCGTTTAATATTGAACGTTCAAATTGAATATTGAACGTTCAATATTATTGGAGTGTTAGTTTTATTACTATAAGTTTTAGGGGTGTTATTTTTGGTAATTTTCCTTTAACATAAGACTTATATATTTCATTTGTACAAGTTTATATAATTCTTATTGCATTTCACCATATGTTAAAACAATTACAAAGTAAGTTTAAATTACTTTAATAAAAGAAAAGTAAGCTTAAATCAAAATATATTCATAATCGTAACCCTATATATATATATATATATATTATAAAATTTCAAGTAAAAATTTGTATTAAAATAAGATCAGGTATGTAATATTAATTTTTAATTACAATAACTCATTATAACTTATTATAGGGTGAAAAGTTAAATTAATCTATTAATTTAAGCAATTGGAATTATTTGGTGACATTGTTTATAAAATATTTTTTAGGTCCTTCTATTTATATATAAAAAAAACAGTAATTAAAGGACAATTAACTTTAAAAGAAAATATTTTACTTAGTAAAATATATTTTAATTTGTACATCAATCATTTAAAGAAGTTTTTTTTTTTTTTTTTATCTTCAACTACTTTTTTTTTCTTCTTATACCCTCTAATTTTACGTTAGAGCTAATTTCATTGAATTAAATTATCTTTTTTCTTTCTCTATCTATTTTTCTCTCGTAAAATTATCTAAATATACCCGAAGGAACAATTATTGTGGTTCCTTTTTGCTACCGTTGGAATCAAGCTAAAAGTGCAACATCAATTTGGCTCCTGTACTGGTTTTCTTATTAAAACAATTTTATAAATTATATTTTTTTATACTAAATTAATTAAGAATACTGACTTATTTTATTGTTATTGTTTGTTCATATTCAATACAAATAATAATATTAATATGTATTACCAAAATAACTAAAAATGTGATTTATATTTGACATTATTCCTCTTTCAATGCACTTTTCTTTTCAATAAAAATCACTAATTAGAGAAGGATAAATTTTGAAGTGGTGGGATTTTAGTTTTAGGTTGGGAAATTTAATCAATGGGATACAGGAAAAAGGTGAATAGGTTTAATGTTTTTTTTTTTTTTGCAATTTCTTTTATATCTTTTTTAAAAATAAATATTCTTATTGTAACATTTTTATTATTTTTAATTGATCTCATATTTTTATCATGCGATATGTATCACGATATTTAATAATAAAATATTCTTATAAAAGTTATTTATGTCGTTTAATGTTTTAGATTATAAACGATGTCATTTAGTATTTTGTAAAAAAGATCGATAAAAAATAATTTATATTATTTTAATAATTTTTATTAAAATATTTGCATTTTCTATCCAGTAAATAAAATGTGAGTTTATAATAATGATAAAAATAAAATTTAATATAACAACTAAAAATAAATTGATAAGCATAATAAAAAGAAAACATCCATCGTCCATGAAACAGTTGTTGAGGAAAAAAGAAAACTAGTCTAATAGATAATAGAATATTTTTAATTTTTTAATAGGTGGAATTTTTATTAAACATGCTACTTTTACTGCATTACATGGTTTTTAAGCCATTTGGACTACTAAGCCCATCGTTATTCATATTGCATTACATTATTATAAAAAACATGGATATGTCCCACAACTAAGGAACAAAGCTCCATGAGACACAAGCACAAACTAAACACATATAACCGAAAGCAAATTCGAATCCCATGACAGCATTTGATCGTTTATATGGAATTCACAATAAAAGGCCTTTGGTAGCTGCAATCAACATTATCGCCATGGTCAATCCCTAAAATGTTACAATATCTCTTATAGAATCCAATTCGATTCACAGCCCTTTCATCAGGACCACGGCCACATTCCAACGCACCATTAATGACATTTATGGTGACACCAAATCCTGGAATTCGTAGAGAAGCCAAGTCAGCTGAGGTAGGTAACCAACTATCAGTGATGACATCGTGGCATGACGGCCTTCGAAATTGAGGAGTCGTCCAAAACTTAAGTGCTGACGTGAAAAAATTGAGAGAGTCCGTAGCAACAAGGTTTGCATTGTTCAATGAACCCAAGCCAAGATCTCTTCCAGCTTGCCTATAGTTGTAGTTCCTAATAATTTATCATATATAGTGTTAATTAGAAGTAGCCATATATTTAACTAACCTTAAATAATAATAATAATGGTAAATTAACAAATATATCACCCTCTAATTTTATCAAGTGATAAATATAACACTTAAATATAATTAATGGTATGAATATATCACCAAATTTCTCATTATTAGTACAAATTTATTACCAAATTTTTTATATCAAAATATAAATAATGATTTATTTATACCATTAATTATTCTTTTTTTGGTTACTCGATAAAACTAGAATATGTTTTTAGTTTGGCGATAGTTATTATTTTACCCTTAAAAAATAATGGTAAAACAATTACTAACCATGAAAGTTGACTGGGACTACGACTATAGGAATTAGATCCTGGAAATACATCAAGTTTAAAACAGTAGCCCCAAGCATATGGTCCGTCAGGTGCACTTGGCCATCCACCTACATATTCATCATATAATTTTTAATTAGTGGAAATGGCCAATTTGTATTACATCATATTATACTTTTTTATTCCCTTCATGCGTATATTTAGTGTTAAAATGAATACAAATATAATCACATATTTCAAAATGAGTTCATAAGTGATTAAATTACTCATTTTATAAGCTTTACTTTTTTTTTTAGTTGAAATCTGGTAACACTCGTTACAGACTTATAACCCTATTGGGCTTCTAACATTTCAATTAAGTCACATGTTACCACCACATTTTTATTTGTGAGCTTGAGATTAGAGAAAAATATATAACATATGCTAGTACCTAAATTTATAAGTCAATATTGAAGTTATATAAATATGAAAATTACCAGTAGTCACATGGGAAGTATGAGCTAAGAAAGCAGCAACTTCCCTTTTACGGGTTTCATTATCACCAGTGTTACCGAACTCAGGAAATTTATTAGTAGCATTTATGAAAGCATCATATGTGTAAAACCCTCGGGCAGGACAAGCAGGATTATTACGATGCTTTAGCATCTCGTCAAAGATTTCTTCAGGGATCAATTCGGCAATTGGTCCAGTACTGCTGCTGCCGCCGCCGCCGCCGCCTCCACCGCCACTACCACCATCACATTGACTTTGGCAACCATCTCCACAATGTGCATCAGTAGTGCCACAGAAACCCCATTTACTGCAACACAACCCTCCTGAACACAGAGTACCCCCTACATCTATCCCACATTGTTGTGCTGAGCCCCCTTGGTACAAAGTTACTAACAATAGACACACAGTTATAACTGCCGAAAACTTCATCCTTAAAAGTTTAATGCTTTTTGGTTTTCTCGATGAGGTATTGTGGATTAGAGAAAGGGTATTTATAGAATATCTTATTTGCATGTGTTTTGTAACGTTGTAAATTAATGTATTTTGTATGGTTGTAAATTAATTTGATATGCTATGAGTGTATGGTTTTACAAGTCATTTTCTTTATATTAAGTAAATACTTTAAATTTATTATACAATTTAAACTGAAGAGTCATATTAGTTCTTTTATTTACATAAAAAATATTATTTAATCTCATAATTTAAAAAATATATCTTTTAATTTTTTTATTTATAAAAAATATTATAGAAAAATATTTGGTATCTTTTTAATATTATTTTATTATTCTAGTACCTAAATTTTATAATTCAATAAAGCAACTTTGCTGAGGTAATGTATAACATTTGTGTTACACGTGGGAAATATGGAGTCCATCACTGAATAATATCAATAATAAACTCATGCATTTAGATTTTAATTATCCGCCTCTACTGTACATTGTTAGAGTTAACCAGTAAAACGAGAACGTGACGACTGAGAATTAATAATCTCAAATTCACTTAAAAAGGTGTCGAGGCAATATTCTAATGTATATATATTAAGGCATAAAGGTGTTGATAAATTTTGTAATTTTTCAGTGGATTATATATTTATATAGTTATTTTTTAAAAAAATTAATATTAAAATTTTATTTTAATTTTGATAGAAAAATTTGGTTAAATTTTATAATTTATCATCGCTTTAATAAATCCAATAAAATTATTATTTTAGATACGTCCCTTATAAATTTAAAAATATGATCATTATAAAAAAAACTATATTAAAATTAAAATAATTTTTTATTTCTTTCGGTACTTATATTTTATAATATATTAGTTATTTTTCTTCCAAAAAAAAGTTATTAATGAATAAATAGTTATAATTTATTCATTTTGTCACAATATTATGCTACATTCTTTTATGTTAATGCATTTAACATTTAATTCTACCTAACTCTTTAAACAAAAAATAATGTTTATATTTAATTTAAATTAATATTATAAAGTTTCTATTTTTAAATTGATACTTGTGTTATACTATTCTCTTTTTCACTTATTCATTGTCTTGAAACTTATATATTATGTAATAGTCCAAGTTTTATTCTTATCTACATAAAAAAAATCTCGTGTAACATTTTAATTTACTTTAACTTTTCAATTTTTAGTAAGTATATTTATTTAATCTATTTATTTTGTTTAATAGCTATAAGAAATTTTATTTGGACTTTAGAACTATTTATTCTAAATGTGAGTTTTCATGAGGGCATGACGACTTCTAACTTTTGCATGAGTGAATTTTAATACATTTATTCATTGCCTAATTAATTTAGTAATTGATTTTTTTTGTTTTAATAATTAATTTTTTCTTATATATATATATATATATATATATATATATATATATATATATATATTATTGTTTTATGTAATGTTGTTTGAGCTTTAATTATTAAACATATTTTTTTAATAAAAAAAGTCATATTAACTAAAAAATATATATAATTAATAATTCGGACTAATTTGGGGCAGTTTGAGCCAGCTCATTTGTGTTTGGTTTAAGTTTGGGCTCACATTTACTAGCTCGAATTAAATTTAAATTAAGTTAAAATTAAACTAATTTAAACTCTAGTCTAACTTGCACGAATTGACACCTCTACACACCAAGCACTAAACTTAATAAATAATGGTACGCACCTGAAGAGTTATGATTTTGTGGAAAGGAAAATTTTTGGTAATATTATTTATTTAAATAGTAATATATATTATAACTTAAGCATAAAATTATAATTAATTAAAATATATAATAATTAATAAATATGATATAAATTTTAATGATAATTATTAAATTATTTTTTAATAAATAATGATACATAATATTTGTGTTTGATGAATGATTTCAAATTATCAATGAGAAACGCAAGTTTAACACGTGAATAAAATTCAAGATCTTATCTAGCCAAATTTCAAAAATCTGAAGAAAACACTTCTTATGCGTGGAAACAAGATAAGGTCCCTTACTAGGAAAAATATCTTTTAACATTTTTACACAAATAACCTTAACTTTTTCAAAATGTCAGAAATGCTCTTATCGTATATCACAATTACTTGATCGTATAATTTAGGGGTATTAAAATAAAATTAAAATTGTAAGATGATGCCTTCCAGCTAACCTACAAGACATTTGACTTAATAATTAATAATGTAACTAACCCTTTTAAATATTTTTCTTGAAGAGTGTGCTTCCAAATAACAACAATATACTCTTTATAATTTCAAAGAATCTATATATCATTAATAAAAGAGTAGTTTTTTTTATCCATTGTACACAACTTTTTATTTTGTACTATAATCAGTTTTATTAAAAGTTGAAAATATATTAAAAGATAAAATTTATTTAAATACGTATATAAGAATAATATATACGATTTAAAAACTTTCTTAAAAACATAAATAAATTTTTTGATAATAATGATAATTGTCAAATCTCTAATATACTTTAAAATGTACATACAAAATATAATTTTCATTATATATTTAGAAAGTAGTGAAAAATTAAAAGTAAAATATTTCTTAAATTTTGAAAATAACGATCTCAAACAAAATTTTCTTAATGAAAATCCAGTCTATTCAAGTCACATTTAATGCATTTTTTTTTTTAATTTGTGTCACTAATGATCGTAACTTTTTAACTCATTTTTCTTACTTAAGTAATTTTATTCAGAAAAAAATAACAATAATTCTAATTGTAGACCTTAAAGAAAATATTTATGTTATGTATTTTATTAAATTTGTATATTTAAATAGAAAGCGTTGTTGGAGGACGAAGAGATAAAATTAAAATAGGTTATGAGATAAGTTTTTTTTTTTTTTTTTTAAATTACATTTTTTAGATTTTTTTTTTTTTTTGCATTAACATGAAATCGCAGTATATTACATAATCCAATTACAAGATACAATTGTAGAGGCATACTTGGTGCTATATGATATTTAAACTGAAAGGCATCATCTTGTATATAATAATAGTATCGGTTTTACAACTTAAAAAAATGTGGATATTTAATCTATTAAAAAAAATTATTAATTATTAAAAATATGTTTTATGAATTGTGTCATGAATTTTTGAATTGTGTCAGGAACAAACAGAAATTTCTAACGATGTTAGATCCAAGGAATATTTTTGAATATACTCTTAAACCTCAAAATTATTTAAAAAAATTTTGTAAGAGTTAGAGTTATTTAACCTCAGGTATAATTGAATTTTTTCCCCCTCACTACTAGCCAGCCCATTTGATAATGAAAACAAGATAAGGTGATCTCTGTGACACCTAATTCCTTTAACCTCTTCCGATCCGCGTCGTCACAAGTATTTGAAAGAACTTGGGCGAAACTTGTTATATAACGCCATTTTATATATTATATTTAATAATTTAAATTATAAATATTATAATATTAAATAAAAATACAATTATAACAATAATTAATATTTTATACATATTATTAATTATATAAAAAAAATATTATATTAAATTAATTAATTATAATGAGATCATGGTTTTGACCTTTGAAAATAGCATTGACGTATTTATTTTAATTTTTTAATTAAAATAGATTTAATTATTCGATCGAGTTCTATAAATATTATATAATATTAAATTAAATCAAATTATTTAAATAAAAATCAAATAATTTGGTCAAATTCATTCTAACTTTTCGATTTAGTTCGATTTACCATATATTTTTTTGACACTATATTTAACCTATTTTAATTAAAAAAAAATTTGATGTTGATACTATTTTTTCTAAACAGTAAAATATAGGCACATTTTTTTTGTGCGGTCCTAAAAACAGATAAATATGTGTTAAGACCTTAAACTACCACACTTTGATTCATTGACGCTTAAATTAGTTAATATAATGGTGATAAAAGAAGAGACTGCAACCTCACTCAGATATTATTTTAAATGTGAGTTTTTATGAGGGCATGACGACTTTTAATTTTTGCATGAATGAATTTTAATGTATTTATTTATTATTTAATTAATTTAATAATTGACTTTTTTATTATATATATATTATTGTTTTATGTAATGTTGTTTGAGCTTTAATTATTAAATATATATTTTTTTAATAAAAAAAGTCATATTAACAAAAAAATATATGTAATTAACAATTCGAACTAATTTGGGGTAGTTTCATTCAGTTCGTTTGTGTTTGATTTGGGTTCGAATTCACACTTACTAGCTCAAATTAAATTTAAATTAAACTAAAATTAAACTAATTTATACTCTAACCTAACTCGCACGAATTGACATCTCCACGTACAAAGCACCAAGCACCAAACTTAATAAATAATGGTACGCACATGACGAGTTATGATTTTGTGAAAAGGAAAATTTTTGGTAATATTATTTATTTAAATAGTGATATATATTATAACTTAAGCATAAAATTATAATTAATTAAAATATATAATAATTAATAAATATGATATAAATTTTAATGATAATTATTAAATTATTTTTTAATAAATAATGATACATAATATTTGTGTTTGATGAATGATTTCAAATTATCAATGAGAAACGCAAGTTTAACACGTGAATAAAATTCAAGATCTTATCTAGCCAAATTTCAAAAATCTGAAGAAAACACTTCTTATGCGTGGAAACAAGATAAGGTCCCTTACTAGGAAAAATATCTTTTAACATTTTTACACAAATAACCTTAACTTTTTCAAAATGTCATAAATACTCTTATCGTATATCACAATTACTTGATCGTAAGATTTATTACTTGATCGTATGATTTAGGGGTATTAAAATAAAATTAAAATTGTAAGATGATGCCTTCCAGCTAAGCTACAAGACATTTGACTTAATAATTAATATTGTAACTAACCCTTTTAAATATTTTTTTTGGAGAGTGTGCTTCCAAATAACAACAATATACTCTTTATAATTTCAAAGAATCTATATATCATTAATAAAAGAGTAGTTTTTTTTATCCACTGTAGACAACTTTTTATTTTGTACTATAATCAGTTTTATTAAAAGTTGAAAATATATTAAAAGATAAAATTTATTTAAATACATATATAAGAATAATATATACGATTTAAAAACTTTCTTAAAAACATAAATAAATTTTTTGATAATAATGATAATTATCAAATCTCTAATATACTTTAAAATGTACATACAAAATATAATTTTCATTATATATTTAGAAAGTAGTGAAAAATTAAAAGTAAAATATTCCTTAAATTTTGAAAATAACGATCTCAGACAAAATTTTCTTAATGAAAATCCAGTCTATTCAAGTCACATTTAATGCATTTTTTTTTTAATTTGTGTCACTAATGATCGTAACTTTTTAACTCATTTTTCTTACTTAAGTAATTTTATTCAGAAAAAAATAACAATAATTCTAATTGTAGACCTTAAAGAAAATATTTATGTTATGTATTTTATTCAATTTGTATATTTAAAAAGAAAGCGTTGTTGGAGGATGAAGAGATAAAATTAAAATAGGTTATGAGATAAGTTTTTTTTTTTTTTTTTTTTAAATTACATTTTTTAGATTTTTTTTTTTTTTTTGCATTAACATGAAATCGCAATATATTACATAATCCAATTACAAGATACAATTGTAGAGGCATACTTGGTGCTATATGATATTTAAACTGAAAGGCATCATCTTGTATATAATAATAGTATCGGTTTTACAACTTAAAAAAATGTGGATATTTAATCTATTAAAAAAAATTATTAATTATTAAAAATATGTTTTATGAATTGTGTCATAAATTTTTGAATTGTGTCAGGAACAAACAGAAATTTCTAACGATGTTAGATCAGAAGAATATTTTTGAATATACTCTTAAACCTCAAAATTATTTAAAATTTTTTTTGTAAGAATTAGAGTTATTTAACATCAGGGGTATAATTGAATTTTTTCCCCCTCACTACTAGCCAGCCCACTTGATAATGAAAACAAGATAAGGTGATCTCTGTGACACCTAATTCCTTTAATCTCTTCCGATCCGCGTCGTCACAAGTATTTGAAAGAACTTGGGCGAAACTTGTTATATAACGCCATTTTATATATTATATTTAATAATTTAAATTATAAATATTATAATATTAAATAAAAATACAATTATAACAATAATTAATATTTTATACATATTATTAATTATATAAAAAAATATTATATTAAATTAATTAATTATAATGAGATCATGGTTTTGACCTTTAAAAATAGCATTGACGTATTTATTTTAATTTTTTAATTAAAATAGATTTAATTATTCGATCGAGTTCTATAAATATTATATAATATTAAATTAAATTAAATTATTTAAATAAAAATCAAATAATTTGGTCAAATTCATTCTAACTTTTCAATTTAGTTCGATTTATCATATATTTTTTTGACACTATACTTAACCTATTTTAATTAAAAAAAAAATTGATGTTGATACTATTTTTTTCTAAACAGTAAAATATAGGCACCTCTTTTTTGTGCGGTCCTAAAAACAGATAAACACGTGTTAAGACCTTAAACTACCACACTTTGATTCATTAACGCTTAAATTAGTTAATATAATGGTGATAAAAGAAGTGACTACAACCTCACTCAGATATTATTTTAAATGTGAGTTTTTATGAGGGCATGACGACTTTTAATTTTTGCATGAATGAATTTTAATGTATTTATTTATTATTTAATTAATTTAATAATTGACTTTTTTATTATATATATATATATATATATATATATATATATTATTGTTTTATGTAATGTTGTTTGAGCTTTAAGTATTAAATATATATTTTTTTAATAAAAAAAGTCATATTAACAAAAAAATATATGTAATTAACAATTCGGACTAATTTGGGGTAGTTTCAGTCAGCTCGTTTGTGTTTGGTTTGGGTTCGAACTCACACTTACTAGCTCGAATTAAATTTAAATTGAACTAAAATTAAACTAATTTATACTCTAACCTAACTCACACGAATTGACATCTCCACGTACAAAGCACCAAGCACCAAACTTAATAAATAATGGTACGCACATGAAGAGTTATGATTTTGTGGAAAGGAAAATTTTTGGTAATATTATTTATTTAAATAGTGATATATATTATAACGTAAGCATAAAATTATAATTAATTAAAATATATAATAATTAATAAATATGATATAAATTTTAATGATAATTATTAAATTATTTTTTAATAAATAATGATACATAATATTTGTGTTTGATGAATGATTTCAAATTATCAATGAGAAACGCAAGTTTAACACGTGAATAAAATTCAAGATCTTCTTATCTAGCCAAATTTCAAAAATCTGATGAAAACACTTCTTATTGGTGGAAACAAGATAAGGTCCCTCACTACTAGCCAGCCCATTTGATAAAGAAAACAAGATAAGGTGATCTCTGTGACACCTAATTCCTTTAACCTCTTCCGATCCGCGTCGGCACAAGTATTTGAAAGAACTTGGGCGAAACTTGTTATAACGCCATTTTATATATTATATTAAATAATTTAAATTATAAATATTATAATATTAAATAAAAATACAATTATTATAATAATTAATATTTTATAAATATTATTAATTATATGAAAAAATATTATATTAAATTAATTAATTATGATGAGATCATGGTTTTGACCTTTGAAAATAGCATTGACGTATTTATTTTAATTTTTTTTAATTAAAATAGATTTAATTGTTCGATCGAGTTCTATAAATATTATATAATATTAAATTAAATTAAATCAAATTATTTAAATAAAAATCAAATAATTTGGTCAAATTCATTCTAACTTTTTGATTTGGTTAGATTTATCATATTTTTTTGGACACTATACTTAACCTATTTTAATTAAAAAATATATTTGATGTTGATAATATTTTTTCTAAGCAGCAAAATATAGGCACATGTTTTTTTGTGTGATCCTAAAAACAGATAAACACATGTTAAGACCTTAAACTACCACACTTTGATTCATTGACGCTTAAATCAGTTAATATAATGGTGATAAAAGAAGAAACTGCAACCTCACTCATTTATTATAGGGAGAAAAATGGATACAGAGAAAATATATATGTTGTATTTATGACAATATTATTATACTTATTTGTGAATTTGTACAATGTGCATGTATAAAGGAAAAAAATATATAATTGATGGTAATCATTTATCCATTGAGATAGATTTAATATAATATAAAAGTTATCTCTCAGTAATTATCTCATTAAATAATTAGAAGATATTTGATAGTTATTTATCTAGTAGAATACTTATATAATAATTGGGCTTATTTGATGACTCAATGCTCATTGGATTGAATCATGGACCACACTGCTCAATAAGACAAGTAATATTGTGTCACGTAAAATGAGTTATTTTATACCAATATTAATAAAAATATTAAAAAGAATCTAAACATGATAATAAAATATATATCACATATAATAAGAACTTTAATCATATAGTCATCATATTTAATAATTACTCTTTATATTATTTTATTTTCACAATTAATTTTTTTTTTTGGAATTAACTTTCACAATTAATTTCCTTAATTTAAAAGCCTCACAAAATTAATTTTTTATTTATTTTATTTATTTTAAATATATTGTAGAAATTAATTAAAAAAATTAAAATAGATAAAATACATAATTTTAAATATATTGTACAAATTATGTATATATATATATATATATATATATATAAGTAAATAAACTTTTCTACAACCAAAATTTTTGAATTGTTAAAAAAGTATGTTCGAATTTTAAATTGATTTAATTCTATTAAATTTTATAAATATTACAAAATCACTTATTAGCTTTTTTTTTTTTTTTTTTTTTCTAGTTTTAAGAATGAAATTCAACACCTCCAGCATATTCAAGATAATATCATGTGCTACAAGACTTCAGACATATTAACTTAATTTTGCAAATATTATATAAAGCATCAAAAACTTCATAATTATTATATTAGAAGACTTGGAAGAAGATTTCTTTCAGATCCGTCAAAAAAAAAAAAAAAAGAGAGACTTGGAAGAAGGAAGTCAGACAACAAAAATTTCGTATTAGCTTACCATAAGTCGGTTAGCCCAGTGGTTGGGTACTATACGTAATGTCGTGATCCGCTGGACAGCTGAGACGCGGGTTTGAAACTTGGAACCGGCGTCTCAATATCGAGCCTGAACATGGCCTTAGGCACTCCGATGATTAGTAAAAAATCCTTATAGGAGGTCCACTCAGGCCTCCGGTAATGATCCTTAGTAATGTGGGGGTGTGTGGCTACAAACATATCTTCCCTGCACCCTTAGTAAGCCTTTTTTTTTTTTATCAAAAAAAAATTATATTAGCTTAATTTTGTAATTATATAAAGTATCAAAAATTCATAGTTATTATATCAGAGGACTTGGAAGAAGGAGGTTAGAAAAAGGTAGTCAGACACCAAAAATTTCATATTAGCTTAATTTTATAATTATTATATTAGATATTAAAAAATTTATAATTATTATATTAAATATTAAAATTTATAACAATATTATTATTATATATAAATAAATATTAAAGTTTTATAATTTTAAATTAAACATTTATATTTCTTAAAGTTTTATAATTTTTAAATTAAATATTTATATTTCCTAAAGTTATGCATTATAAATTCAAAATTTTAATATTTTTATTAAATTAAAAATGTAAATTTTAAGAAAGTGTGAGAAACCTACCGGTCCTCTTATTATTTAAAATAGAGCACTTTAAACCTCTTTATATGGTTTATATCAACTTAATCCCTTTTTTCTTTAAAAATGACACTACAAGTCCCAAAGTTAATATTTCATCCTTCACACAGTTAAGGGGCATTCTTTGTCATTTTGAAAAAAGTTTTCCCATAACTTTATAGCAGAACTCTGAAACAAAATCTATCATTAACATTTCTTCTTATTGTCTGCTCTCCTCTTTCTACTCTCAGTAGATTTGGAAAATTCTTTTATGTACCAATTTTGTTATCATTTTTGTTCGTAATAGTCGATGATACTAGAGGTGGGTTTGTTTTTTTTTTTTTTTAAGGGCTCTAAAGGTCCTTTTTTTTATTAATAAAGAGAAAACAACTCACACACCCATGGTGGGATTCGAACTTGGGTTCCTAGTGGGGGGAAGGGGAGTCTTACCACTGAACCACAAGAGATTCCCATTGAAACGAAAAACCTAGAGGTGGGTTTAATTTGAAAAGTTCTACCGCTGTTAATGAATACTTTTTTTTTTATAAGAAAGAAAACTTCATTCAAATTAAAATAGACCTTACATTGTTATAACGAGATACATCATAAAAAATAGCTTCCAAAATACTAGGGGGGGCATCCCATGTCCAAAA
This sequence comes from Elaeagnus macrophylla, assembly GCA_029378325.1. Lineage (NCBI taxonomy): Eukaryota > Viridiplantae > Streptophyta > Magnoliopsida > Rosales > Elaeagnaceae > Elaeagnus > Elaeagnus macrophylla. The sequence continues at coordinate 14,232,152 of CM055653.1, forward strand.
ACGCAAATCAAATAAACCTAAAGCCAAACTCGCCATCCTATGTGCCGCAAGATTAGCTTCTCTCTTCCTAAATTGAATACTAGAACAAACATCTCGTAATCCTCTTTTAATGTCCTCCACCAGTATACCATCAGCAGCAAAACAAACACCCAGCTTATTAATCATTGAAACAGCCTGTAAATAGTTAGATTCAAAGATAACATTTCCAAGATTCCTCTCTCTAGCAATATTAATGGCTAGACATAAAGCATGAAGTTCTACAGTCAAAACAGATAAAATTGGATTTTTGGGAGCAGCACAAGCAAGTATTAGTTGTCCATAATCATCTCTAAAAATGACCCCTAGCCCACCCTTACTATCCTTAATAGAAGCGTCAACATTAGCATTAAGTCTCCCAGAATGAGGTGTCTCCCAAGAAATAGATTTACAAGGGTGATCATTAGAAGTCAAATTTGCATACCTGTTATTAAAAGCGTGGAACTCAGTCAATAGCATATTCGCCCATTCTAGCAACCCTGAAGGCGATCTGCCTGATTTTTCATGTAAAAGCTCATTGTGATTGTGCCAAATTGCCCAACACACATAAGCAAAAAGATCGACATCTAGAGCAGAGCAAAATGAAGAAATATAGTCAAAAATATCCACAAAAGGGAGGTGAGTTTTGTCCCTCAACAAAGAGACAAAATTAGAGTCATTCCATACCATACCATAGCTGCCACTTGACACTTCCATAAGCAATGATTTAAATCCTCATAGACACCATTACAAAGTTGGCACCAAACATTACTAACAATCTTCTTTTTTGAAAGATTACAAAGCGTAGGAAGGATGTTATGATAAGTTCTCCACACAAACACTTTTACCTTATTCGGTACTTGTAAGGCCCAAATTCGTGCCCACCATTTAGATGCCTCCACACTACTTGGTCCTGAACCCGAGTTGTTCTTACTACTCGACAAACGAATCTCCTCAGCCACCCAATAAGCACTTTTAACAGTGAAACATCCATCGCTAGTCTTCCCCCAAATTTCTTTATCTGCGTAACATCCACCACTCAAAGGGATAGCCTTAATGGTACTAGCCTCATACTCTTGAAAGTGCTCATCAATAAAAGAATCTCGCCATTGACCAGCTTGATTAATTAAAGAATAAACCTTAGTATCATTTGGGAGGGATTTAGAGGATAAAATAGTGGGGACAGTTCCAGATAGCCATTTATGTTTATAAATTAAAATATTTGCACCATTACCAACTCTCCACTTCATGCCATTCTTAAACACCTTCTACCCCATAACAAGCTCTTCCAAAGGTAGGAGGCATGCATATGCTCTTTTGCATCCAAGATACTGCAATTCTTAAAATACTTACCCTTCAAGACACGAGATACCAATGAATTTGGTTGTTGCAATAATCTCCATGTGTGTTTACCTAGTAAAGCTTGGTTAAAAGATATGGGATTCCTGAAACCAAAACCTCCTAAAGTTTTTGGCTTACACAATTTATCCCAAGATAACCAATGAGTAGTCCTTTTTTCCATATCAAAACCCCACCAAAATCTTCTTATCATTCTATGTAAATCATTACATAAACTAAAGAGAAGTTTAAAATAATTCATAATATAAGAGGGAAAGGATTGGATCACAGCCTTTATCATGACTTCCTTACCTACTCGAGATAGACATTTTTCTTTCCAAGCCTTCATTTTCGAGTTGACCTTCTCCTTGATCTTTCCAAACATTCTTCTTTTGTTTCTCCTTGCAATTGTTGGCAACCCCATAAACTTTTCATGACAGTTCACCATTGGGATGCTTAAAATATCCTGAGTTGCCTTTCTAACACCATCATTCGTGTTTGGGCTGAAAACTATGGCAGATTTTGATAGGTTTACCTTCTGACCTGAGGCACTTTCATAGCACAGTAATATTTTCTTCAACTTGGCAATAGAGATATCATTAACCTCCATGAAAATAAAACTGTCATCTGCAAAGAAGAGGTGGGAGACCCTAGGACTATTTCTAGCCACAGAGAGTCCTTTTATACATCTATCAGCCTTAGCCTTTCTTAAAAGTGCAGATAGTCCCTCAGCAGATAGAATGAAAAGGTATGGGGACAAAGGGTCACCCTGTCTTAAACCCCTTCTAGGCTTGAAAGTAGGGGTTGTGGAACCATTGACCAAGAGCGAGTAGGACACAAAAGTAACACAGTTAATTAACAGAGCCACCCAATGATCATTGAAACCTAGCTTCTTTAGTAAAGCATGCAGGAAATCCCATTCAATTCTGTCGTAAGCCTTGCACATATCCAGTTTAACAGCAGCTTTATACTTCTTCCATTTCAAACATGATGAACACTATTTTGATCTACTATTTGTTATGTTTTTGAGTGTTTATTTTGTAATTAATCTCGTTATAATCTTGTTTTGGAGGGTATTATATTATTTTGCAGGTCAAAGTGGGTTTGGAAAGAAATGTAGAAAAGAGAGCAAAAATGAAGTTAAAATGTCTAAATATGTAAGCCTTACATTAGGTGCCATTTATTCTGTAAGCCTTACATCGATAACCAACTAAGTATGTACAACGCATGTACATAAATGTACATGGTATGTACACTGTTACATGCAAGGCGCGCCGCGGCGAAGGAATTGTGTGCCGCGGCGAGAGGCTCTCGGGTTGCAATTTGGAAATCATGAAAACATCTCGCGCCGCGGCATGAAAAATGTGCGCCGCGGCGAGGAAGTTTCTGTTTCAGCTCATAAATTGTAAAAACATTGTGCGCCGCGACATGGAAAATGTGCGCCGCGGCGCGCGCGCGCAGATCACAACCTCCTCAGCCACACACGCACGAATTCTTTTATGGAAACCCTTACATATAAAAGAGACCAAAAGCAACCTAGCAAGGATACAACTCTCTTCCTAGCCTCCATTAACCAGATTTTATTATCAGCCTCCAAGAACGAGTGAACAGTGTCGCGTGAACAGTGCCGAATTCAGAGTTCTTCATACAATTTTGGGAGAGAAATCTCTTCATCAAGGGTATTCCATTGGAGCTTCATCAAGAGACTTGAGATAGGTGATCATCCAACATCAAGGTTCTTTTTGCTAGAGTGAAAGTGGTAGATTCTTGTTTGCAATCTTTCTTTTCCTCATTAAAATTCTTTTGATGATAATTGTAATGAAGAATCTGGATTTGAATCTGATCATGTGTAACTAAACCCTTTTGTGTGGGATTTTAGGGATGTGACTTTGAATGGATAATGTTTATGTGGTTTGATTTTTATTTGAGTGATTTGTTTCATGTTCATTGCTCTTCACATCTTTATTCATTAATTATTTTTGGCCAATTTAGTTTATGAATGTTTGAGACTATTTTAGGGTTGAACTTTAGAAACGCAATCTGAGTTTAATTGGGCATTCTTGAGCATGAACTTAAATTGAGTGCATTGACTTGTCTTAATTTAAGTGATTGAATTACCTTTTCTAAAATTAATGCTAATTAATTAATTAACGGTCCGGATCAAAGAAGTTAATTAATTAATTAAGGGAAAATCACCATTGATTTGAGATTTTCTAGGATTAGTGAAAAGAATCAACAAAGTTCACTTTATATGCTTAATTGAAGAGACCACGTAAACCAATTTATCCATACTTAGTTCACTAACTAATTTCCCACACTAGTTCATCATAAAGTTTTCGACATCGTTCTTTACTCGTCTTTTACTTAATTTAATTATTTACACTTTTAGCAACTGTTTTCCAAACCAATCTTTGATTAGCGTGTTTAGGATTTCTCTTACCGTTACGTTTTAGATCACACTTAACTCTTTTAAAAACCAACGCAATTCCTTTGAGAGACGATCTTGGGAGTATACTTGTCGCTTACTATAAGTGACTCGTGCACTTGCGAGCTTTATATAAATACAAAATTTGACTATCAAGTTTTTGTGCATCAAGTTTTTGGCGCCGTTGCCGGGGAATTGGCGTTTTTGAAATTGTTACTTGTTTTCTTTTTATTTTACTTAATTATTAGTCTTTGTTGTTTTATTTATTTGTTTTTCTTGTTTTTGTGTTTTTTGTTACTTGTTAGAGTCAAATAGTTTCTGGTGCTCTGATTTGTTGTTGTTTTTGATTGTGCATGCACGGTAGGAGATCTCTTGGAAATCCACTGGTGCCTTTCATAGATAACGTCAACAGGAGACGAGCACATTTGAGACCATCCGGCGCTGACATTTTGGAGGACGAGCAGCCACCAACAATGGGAGAAAATCTACCTCCACACAGAGAGATGACGATGAAGGAGTATGCAAGGCCAATCATTGGCACTGCAACTTCTTGCATCCAACTAGGGGAAGCAGCTAGAAACTACGAAATTAAGAACATCCATTTTAATATGTTACCGTCTTTTTATGGGATTCCTAACGAAGATCCTCTAACTTTTATTCGTGATTTCTATGCCACTGTTCAGACTTTTCCGCTACAGGGGCTAAATGAGGATCAGCTGAGGATGAGATGCTTCCCATACACGCTAAAAGACAAAGCTAAGTCATGGCTTATGACTCTTCCACCTGGATCTCTTTCAACTTGGGACGCAATTTTCAACAAGTTCATGGGAAAATTCTATTCCCACCAAAAGACTGCGGACCTAAGAACCAAAATTGCAACGTTCTCCCAAATGGACGGAGAACCATTTCATGAGGCGTGGGATCGCTTCAAATTGCTTCTGATTCAGTGCCCACACCATCACTTTCCGTTGCAACTCCAGAATCAATTCTTCTATGACGGGTTGACACAACAGTGTCAATTTACTGTGGATAATGCCGCGGGAGGAGCAATGGGAGAAAAGACCGCTGATGAGACATATGACTTATATGAGATGTTGGGTGCTAATTCCCAACAAAAGAGCTCTTGAGGGCGGCGAATGGGAGTTAACGAGGTAGTTCCGGGAAATGATATGGCAATGCAAATTGCGGAGCTGACAAAACAAATCGCACTCCTCACCTCCAAGAACACATCAACTCAAGAGGTATGCGGTATTTGTAGTACGTACGGACATGGTGCTAACATTTGTCCTTTTGTTTGTGATCAAAATGCAGGTACAAGTTATGAGCAAGCGAATGCTATGGAGGGATACCAACCGAGGCCAAGGAATGATCCTTACTCGAACACGTATAATCCTGGTTGGAGAAATCATCCCAACTTCTCATGGAAAGGAAATAATAATCAAGGCTATGCTCAGAATAACTTCCCACATCATCCAAACAACAACAATTCACAGCCTACTCTACCAAACAAGCCAAGTTTAGAGGACAATTTGAACTCCTTCATTCAAGTGAGTCAAGAAATTAATCAGAAGAATGATCAAAGGATAGGTTCTTTAGAGGCTTCCATGAAAAGGATAGAGACTCAGGTGGGACAATTGACTGAATACGTACACAAGCAAGATAAAGGGAAGATGCCTGAACAATTGAATGCTATCATAGTCATTGAAAGTGGTGAGGTCCTAAACTATAATTTTACTGAACATTCTGACGATTTGTTTATAGATGCAGGAGATACAGGAAGGACACATGCAATTCCCAAGGAAAGTCAAGCTGAGGACATTGAAGTCGTAAGGCCTTCTATAAAGTGTACGGAGAGCCTTAAAGAGTTAACCGAACGTCCATCCCTTCACAAGTCACCTAATCCATACAGACCTCCGATTCCACTCCCACATCCCGTAAAGGCGACTGATCAGGATAAGCTATTTCATGAAACTTTTACTTCACTTTCTAAAGTTAATATTAACTTACCTTTGTTGAGTATCATTAGGGACATTCCATCTTATCCAAAATTTCTCAAGACCCTACTCTCCAACAAGAGGAAGTATAAGAATGAGGAGAAAGTAATAGTTTCAGAATTAGCTAGTGTAGTGTTACAAAAGAAATTACCTTCCAAACTAAAGGATCCAGGTAGTTTTAATATCAAAATCACTTTGGGAGATAAGATGGTGTCGAATGCTATGTTAGACTTAGGGGCAAGTATTAATGTCATGCCATATTCTGTGTACTTGCAACTAGGTTTGAGGGATCTTAAGCCCACAAATATGTCACTTCACCTTGCTGATAGATCCATTAGATATCCCAAGGGAATAGTTGATGGTTTGTTGGTACAAGTGAAGAGCATAATTGTACCGGTCGACTTTGTAGTCATGGAAATGGAGGACACCATACCTAAGGACAATGAACACACTATTATTCTTGGTAGACCATTCATGGCTACCACCAATACAATCATTGATGTCCAAAGAGGAAAATTGACAATGAGAGTCTTAGGAGAGACTATAAACTTCAAAGTGTTTAACCCTTCACTTACTGCTCCTATTTCTTCTGCTGATAATTGTTTTGTTCCAGATTCTAATGATTTATCTATTTTTGACAATAATTTGCAGAAGGGTTCACACAATAAAACTACTGTTTCATCTACAGATAGGAGGGTGAAGGAAACACTTATAAACTCAATTCAGGATAATGCCTACAAAGACCATGTCAAGTGTTCACAAATTAAAAACCTGGATTGTGAGTTTTTCTATCCTGGAAAAGATTGTTATGCATGTAATACTCGTTTTAAGTCTTTTTCAGGTGACATGAAGCCTCGTTTTGGGATTGGCAAAGAGAAAGGAGGAAGCAAGCACTTCAAGGATGCATTGAGGCCTCCATGATAAGAATGAGCATCGTCTTGCTAAGACGTTAAACTAGGCGCTTGGTGGGAGGCAACCCACCGTTTTAGGTATTCTCTATTGTTTCTTTTAATTTACTTCAGTTTAGTTTCGTTTTTGTTTGCCCTCTCTAAAATCTTTTCTGAACATGTGTGTAGTTGAAAAACCTTGAGGACAATGTTTAGTTTAGGTTTGGGGGTGCATTTTGCATTTTTGATTGGTAACAACACTTTCATGCTTTGGTCAATTTTTGATGAATAACTAGTCTTTATGCATTGTTTATCTGATTTTTAAAATATTTGAGGTTTGTTGTAAGGATCGGTTTTAATTTGCAATCTGTTTTTCATGCTTTTGATGTTGAAACTGAGATGAACCCAAATCTTGTGTATAGGAATTGAATTGTGGAGACTACCTTGTGAGAATATTGTTGAGCCCTTAACGTTTTATTCGGAGAGATAAATATTCTTCTACTCTTTTAAACACCTTTCATATCATTCCAAATTGTTAGATGATCTCTATAGGTTTTTGCATTGAGTGTTAGGATTTTAAACATGTAATGAGGGATCATGTGCTTAATTGAATTGCTTAGATTAAATGACTTAAGTAAAGTTTGAAGTGTTTGCCTATTTCATTCGTGCTTGACTTTAAAAATAAATAAAAGGGAATTCCTATATCAAACACAAAAAGAGCTAAGAAGTAGCCATTCACAAATTACATATGTATGTGGGTCTAAAAAAAAAAAGAAGAAGAAGAGATAATAAGTTTATTATGACCCTAAGTTCTTCAAGTATGAATGGTTAATACAAAAAAAAAAAAAAAAAAGAGAGAGAAAAATAGGAAATAAGTTCCCCTAAAGTCAAAACATTTTCATTCTATGGCACACTTGAAGTTTTTGCTTGAGGATTTTAATTGAAGCATGAGATTAGTAATGTGATTCCTTCATAAATTCTATCATTTGATTCCTTTCATGAGATCAATGTTATGCACTTTTGAGCCTTTCTTGTTTAATCATATGCGAACCTATTAGCTCATTTCTTTACATAACTTCTATTCGCATATACATTGTTGAGTGCTTGAACCCATAGGATCGGTGTGATTTAGAGAGTAATTATTGTGAGGATTAGAGTTGAAACGAATTCATATTCTTAACACTAGGTTTGGGGGAGTCAATGTTGATACGCTTTTAGTATTGGGATTTAGATTCGTGAAGCGAAATTGATCTAAATGGTGAACCTTGATGAGTTAGATTGTCGGATAACTTGGTGCATAAATATTTTGCTATGAATTGGAAAGAAACTAAAGCATGACAAGTTTTGTTAACTTCAATTTTAGTTTTGTTATTTTGTCTTTTCAATTTTAGTTTTGCTTGAGGACTAGCAAAATGTAGGTTTGGGGGTATTTGATGAACACTATTTTGATCTACTATTTGTTATGTTTTTGAGTGTTTATTTTGCAATTAATCTCGTTATAATCTTGTTTTGGAGGGTATTATATTGTTTTGCAGGTCAAAGTGGGTTTGGAAAGAAATGTAGAAAAGAGAGCAAAAATGAAGTTAAAATGTCTAAATATGTAAGCCTTACATTAGGTGCCATTTATTCTGTAAGCCTTACATCGATAACCAACTAAGTATGTACAACGCATGTACATAAATGTACATGGTATGTACACTGTTACATGCAAGGCGCGCCGCGGCGAAGGAATTGTGTGCCGCGGCGAGAGGCTCTCGGGTTGCAATTTGGAAATCATGAAAACATCGCGCGCCGCGGCGAGGAAGTTTCTATTTCAGCTCATAAATTGTAAAAACATTGTGCGCCGCGGCGCGCGCGCGCAGATCACAACCTCCTCAGCCACACACGCATGAATTCTTTTATGGAAACCCTTACATGTAAAAGAGACCAAAAGCAACCTAGCAAGGATACAACTCTCTTCCTAGCCTCCATTAACCAGATTTTATTATCAGCCTCCAAGAACGAGTGAACAGTGTCACGTGAACAGTGCCGAATTCAGAGTTCTTCATACAATTTTGGGAGAGAAATCTCTTCATCAAGGGTATTTCATTGGAGCTTCATCAAGAGACTTGAGATAGGTGATCATCCAACATCAAGGTTCTTTTTGCTAGAGTGAAAGTGGTAGATTCTTGTTTGCAATCTTTCTTTTCCTCATTAAAATTCTTTTGATGATAATTGTAATGAAGAATCTGGATTTGAATCTGATCATGTGTAACTAAACCCTTTTGTGTGGGATTTTAGGGATGTGACTTTGAATGGATAATGTTTATGTGGTTTGATTTTTATTTGAGTGATTTGTTTCATGTTCATTGCTCTTCACATCTTTATTCATTAATTATTTTTGGCCAATTTAGTTTATGAATGTTTGAGACTATTTTAGGGTTGAACTTTAGAAACGCAATCTGAGTTTAATTGGGCATTCTTGAGCATGAACTTAAATTGAGTGCATTGACTTGTCTTAATTTAAGTGATTGAATTACCTTTTCTAAAATTAATGCTAATTAATTAATTAACGGTCCGGATCAAAGAAGTTAATTAATTAATTAAGGGAAAATCACCATTGATTTGAGATTTTCTAGGATTAGTGAAAAGAATCAACAAAGTTCACTTTATATGCTTAATTGAAGAGACCACGTAAACCAATTTATCCATACTTAGTTCACTAACTAATTTCCCACACTAGTTCATCATAAAGTTTTCGACATCGTTCTTTACTCGTCTTTTACTTAATTTAATTATTTACACTTTTAGCAACTGTTTTCCAAACCAATCTTTGATTAGCGTGTTTAGGATTTCTCTTACCGTTACGTTTTAGATCACACTTAACTCTTTTAAAAACCAACGCAATTCCTTTGAGAGACGATCTTGGGAGTATACTTGTCGCTTACTATAAGTGACTCGTGCACTTGCGAGCTTTATATAAATACAAAATTTGACTATCAAGTTTTTGTGCATCAAAACACCTCTTCATAGAATGAATGGTTTCAAAAGCTATAACATAATTATCCGTAATCAAGCGTCCAGGAACAAAAGCGCTTTGGGAATCAGATATAACATCAAATAACAGACACTTCATTCTATTAGTGATACATTTGGCCACCAATTTATACAACACATTACAAAGACTTATGGGTTTAAATTCATTCACAAAACTTGGCGAATACACCTTAGGAAGAAGGGAGATGAGAGTATGATTTTTTTCCTGAAGAGAAAAATTGTTATTCAAAACTTGTAAAACAGCTTCACATACCTTATCACCGACAGTATTCCAGTATCTTTGATAGAAAAGTGCTGGCATTCCATTAGGACCAGGAGCTTTCATGGGGTGCATTTGACTGAGGGCTATTTCAACATCTTCTCTAATGAAAGGTTGCATCAGTATATTGTTCATATCAGCAGTAATCTTTGGGGACAAGTGATGAACACAATTTTGACCTATATTTTGTTATATTTTTAAGCATTCATTTTATGCTTTATTTTATTATTTTCGTATTTTTGAAGGTATTTATGTGTTTTGTAGGTTTTTAGACTCTTGAAGAATATTGGATTGAAATGACACAATAAGAGAGAAAATGGAGTAATAAAAGCCAGAAAATGTAAGGCTTACATTGGGAGTCAAAAACTATGTAAGGGTTACATACAAGGCAACATCAACGCGTGCCTAGGCATGAAAAACCTGAGCCTAGGCGGAAAGGTTTCTGTCTTGATTTGAATTCCAAGAAAATATAGCACGCTGCGGCTGAAAAAACCTGCGCCTAGGCGGGGAGGTTTCTGTTTTCTACCATGGAGCCAAAATTCAACGCGCGCCGCGGCGGGAAAAAACCTACGCCAAGGCGAGTGTGCTAAAACTACCCAGAAACCCTAAAACGCGTGTTTCACTTCATTCCTCCTATAAATGCCACATTATACCTCTCCCAAACACAAGTCTTCACACCAAATTTCTTCCTTCCTTTTGCTGCTACTGCAACAAGGGTTTTCCACCCAAAATCAATAGGAGACCCTCATTGTTGAAGCTACTCCAAGGATTTGAGAAAGAGGATCAATCAAGTTCAAGGATGTGGAGCTAGAGGATTCATTGGGGTATCTTTAGTTGCATATATTTTTCTTCTCTGATTTTGTGGTTTGCCTCCATGACTAAATTGATTGACACCAATTTAGTTATAGTTGGCTAATTTATGTAATTGGGATGTTAGTCTTGCTTCCAATTATTGGAAGAACAATTTTGTAATTTAATTATATATGATTTGGATTTATTTCTTGTTCATGTTCATGTTCTTATTATTTTCTGATTGTGAATTAATGGTGGACCAAACCTTAGTTTGTAGTTAGAAAGAATATTTTAGAATTAGGCATTAGAAACGTCATCTTTGCTTAATTGTGCATTATGAACAAGAGCCTAAATTAATTGCATTAATTTGTGTTAATTTAGGTGGTTAGAATTATTTCCTTGAGCTAATTTCGATTGATTAGTTAATGATTCGGATCAAAGACGTTAATTAGTTGATTGTAGTGAAAATTGTCATTGATTTGAAATTTCTAGGTTTAGCGAAAAAATCATTAAATCTAACTTTTAATTGAATGATTAATTTGTTTTTGCCATAAATGGATAGCGAACTAAAATTTCCATTTACATCCATCATCTCCACTTTGGTTGTGATTACTTTTATTTGCATTTTTTTAATTATATAATTAATTTAGGAATTTACAGTCTGTTCTACAACCCGACAATTGTTAAAATGTTTAGAATTATTTGTTCGACTGAATAAGAAAATAAATAATGTTTTAAAACCACCGCAATTCCTTAAGAGACGATCTTGGAAATATACTTATCACTTATTACAAGTGATTCGTGCACTTGCGAGCTTTTTATAAAATACAAAATTTGATTATCAAGTTTTTGTGCATCAACAAGCAATCAATAACTATATCCACATTAGAAGGGCCCTCACTATTAAAAAGTTCAGAGTAGTAGTTAAGGAACATCTGTTCAATTAAATCTGGAGATGAAACCCAATTCTGTTGACTATCCATCAATCTGGCCACATGTCACCATGTTTAAGCCACACCTGTCGAGATCGTTGTCTCCACATAATCTCATCCCATTCTAAAAGAGAATTTATCTCCCTTTCCGTCCTTAGTACCTCATCCATGTGTAAAGCATAAGGAGCTCTACTTTTCACCACTTTTAGTTTAGAATATAGCCTTTCCAACCTTCTTTGAACGTGGCCCACAGAAGACTAGTTCCATTTATCGAGTGCTCTGGCACAACATGTAATCTTGGATGAGACATCATCATAGGGAGAGTTCTCACTAGAAGATAACCATGCATCCTCAATGGTTTTGGCACATCCATCAATTCCCACCCAAAACTCCTCAAAACGAAAAGTTTTCTTTTTGGTTCTCTTGGGGGCACAACTAGGGTTACCACCACTAATCAATATAGCTGCATGATCAGACCTTGACATCTCCTCGTGTAGAACACATAAATCTGGCAATTGTTGCCTCCATAAGTCATTGACATATGCCTTATCTAGCCTGACTTGAGTGTTAAAACCAGGCCTTCTTCTATTATTCCAAGCGAAACGGTACCCATTAAATTTTAGTTTATGTAAGCCACATTGTAGAAGTACCTCCCTGAAATCATCCATTTGCCTTTGTGTACGATTACCCCCTAACTGGTCGTCCCAACTCACAATTTCATTAAAATCACCAAATAAAAGCCAAGGAAAATTACAATTATTTGCCAATCTCCTTATCATATTCCAAGAATGGAATCTCTCATTAACCTTAGGATGACCATAAAAACCAGTTGCTTTGAAATAGCCAATTTCTAGAGATTGTATAAACATATCGATATGACCAGTGGAAAAGGACTGGATACCAACATTAAGAACATTTTTCCAAAGCACCATCAATCCACCATCTCTACCCCTTCTTGGAACTTCAAAACACCCATCATAACCCAAATTCACACGAATCTTTTCACCTTTGTTTGGTAACAGTCTAGTTTCCATCAGAAAAACTAAACTGGGGGACTTTGCATTAATTACACTTTTCAATGCTCTGAACGTTAGGGGGTTCCCAAGCCACCTACCCTAACGTTCCAACTTAAACAAATCATGACTCGTGACGGGGCTGGCTGTGTCACAGACCCCGTCACGTGTTGGGAAGAGGAACAGAACTCTTCACCATCATAATCAATCACTTCCAATGAATTATTTATAGTATAAGGGATGCTACTAGCGACAGATTTTCCAACAGTAGAAGGTCTCGCTCTTTTCTTTTATGGTTGTCCCCTCACCCCTAAACACCTCCCAATTGATGGTCTTCTATCAATAATACTTGCATTGATCATGTCTTTATTGGGGTCATTGGTTACAAAATCGCTTTAAAACAGAGGGTTGACTAGTCCTAAGTTTACATCAACATCTATGCCACTTGTTAAGATATCAGAAGCCTCCGAAGGGATCAAAACCATCCCAGAACCTGATTCTTTAGATTTATTCATCGCCTCAGTCACTTGTACCACTTTTTCAAAATTGTCTCTTCCAATATTACCAATAGAAATCGGTAGGGGTGGGCATTTTTTTTCAAAAACCGACCAACCAACCTTAGTCTAGGTCCAAACCGAGCCTATTTTTTTTATTTTTGGAGGTTGGTTAGTCCGGTAGGTCCAAAATATTACAAAACCGATCATATCGATTCGGTTGTAGGTCCAAAATATTACAAAACCGATCATATCGATTCGGTTGTAGGTCCATCAAAAATAAAAACCGACAAAACCGAACCGACCTACACTTTTATATATTAATATATTTTTTAAATATTATATAATAAATGTTATAAAAAATAAATAAAATGAAGTATTAATTAATATTATACAAATATACAATGTAAAAGTCCTAAACAAATATTTAGCGTGTGAAATTATGATTTTAAATTTAGGAGGGTGAGTAGTGGAGCATCAAACATAAAGCGTCAATAATGAGATATTATTTTCATATGACATATATTTATAGTTTTAAATTTATCAAGCATTATATATGTGCAAGGATAGTAGTTCTTATAACGGATAGTAACACATTTGTATGCTCTAGTTTTAAAAAAAGGTTTTTATATGGGTAAAATATTGTTTGTATTTTTTATTATGATAATAATTTTTAAGTAAAATTATAGGTCCAAAACCGCCAAACCAACCTCCCTCAAATCGACATTATAGGTCGGCTTGAAGGTTGGTTTTTTAGGAGTTATAGGTCGGCTAAGGTTTTGAATTTTTTAAAACCGCCAAGATAAAGTCGGCTTATAAAATGACTTAATAGCAAACCTATCGGACCTACGCCCACCCTTAGAAATCGGCACAGTTCCACTTAGATTGGCCCCTGGAGTATCACCAGGAAACCCATTAGAATCAGAAGGAGTTCCCTCACCAGAATTGCACCGCTGCTCAAAACTTTCCAAAAGATATTTTTTAACACCTTCTGGGCTAGCTTTCCTTTCCTCAAGTTTCAACCAAATACCAAAGATAGTAACCACACTACTATTCTCCTCATTCCTTTTTCTGCAAGATCTTGTGTCATGATCAAGCATACCACACTTAAAACACATCATTGAAAGTTTTTCATACCATAAATCAATCCAAATTGGGCATAATCCCGACCTACTCTTCCAGAAGCCAGGCAAAATAGGTTTAGTAATATCCAAATTCACACGAATACTACCAATTCTTAACAGTTTAGACTCTGTAACCAATCTTGGGGGAAGACCCTTAACATGAATCCAAAACGGACATGAAGAGAAAGAAATCTCCTTGGGTATCATAATAGGTAAAAATGGCATGAGTACAAGTAGAGCCCTATCGAAATCCCATGGGCATCGATCAAGTACTAGTTGACGATCTTCTTCATCCACGAAATCAAAAATGAAGATATTTCTTCCTGCAATACGCACCACAGGGCATGCCTTGCATTTTCATATCTTATTAAAAACCAATTTCATTGCATCCACATTTATTGACCGAGTCGCAAAGCTTTTTCCAATAAGACTGAATCGAAAACAAACAACCTCTTCTTTATCAGTCTCATCCAAATCCAACATCTCTAAACTCCTAAACCGATCTTGAAGATTCTCCATGTTCATCAAAATACCAGAAAAACACCACAACAGAGAAATAACCATAAACCAGGGGGAAAATAACCAGCTGATAATCACAAAACAGACAGATTGGGAATGTAGCAAACCCTAATACTGGCACTACTCAATAAACAAAGATAAGAGTAGCCAGACCTTTCTTGAAAGAAAGTCTCAAAATAATACCATGAAACAGAGTAGACAGATCTTTACCGTCGTGGCTGGGGCCAGCAGAACAAGGATGAAAAACGTTGTGGTAAACTTCGGTGACAGTGGTTGTTACGGCAGAGCAGAGTTGTGATGGCGGACAAGGCTGGAAACTGTTAGCAACACAGGCGAAAACAGGACTAGGATGGTCGGCGAGATATGGCACTATCTTGTGTGAGAGGCGCGACGGTTTTATGTGGGATCGGGGAGAGGCAGAGCTATGTTGTGTGAGAGGCGCGACGGGACATGTTGGGTGGTCGGCAAAATGCGACGCTAGGGTTTTCGTTTACCACAAGACATCTTCAGAGCGCACTTCTGAATACTTGTTTATATCTTTTCATAACAACCAAACAATTAAAAGAAGAAAATTTTAAATGGCTACCTCATTCACTTGCCATCAGAACCCGTATTAAGAGTTACGTGATCCCACTTACCTAAAACGATGAAAATCTATACCCACCCGAAAATAAAGAGGTGCTCTTCAATTGCTCCAAGTCACTTTAAAATGATAAATAAATCTTGCGCAAACCATCTTTAAATTCAATAGACTTTGAATCTCACAAGATCAAATTCAAGTCTTAAACTTTTAAACTCTTTAATTTGTAAACAAACAAACAAAAAAAACCATTTAGCTCCAATCTCTCCAATTTCAAAAACCCGCCTTCAATTTTCAATTTAGATGAAGTTATTTTCAAATATTGTTTAGATTTTAATGAGAGAGTGAGATTACACAAAATGAATTCAAATGATAAAGACATGAAGAGTGTGAAAAGGAAGAAAAGGCAAATTTCATTATGGGAATTTATTCTTTAGCTACTTTGGCTGCTGCCTATGGGTCTTCCATGGTGATTAAGGCGTGAAAGTTTGGAGATATCATAATTATTCATTAATTATCATGTGTTATTTTAGATTAATAAATTTTAAAATTAGTTTAAATATTTTAAAAATATATATAAATATTGAATATTTAGTAATAAAAAATAATAATATAAGTGATAAAAAAATATAATTTCATATCAATGAATAACACTTCAATATCATAATAGATGAGAGGAGATAGAAAAGGACCTCATGTTTTAATATTTTGATAATAAAGAAAAATACATAGTCTAATTTTTATATAAAATGACTAAAATATTCATCAGATGCACATGATGATCTAATGGATCATTTAATGGAATAGTAATTTTCGTACTTCTAGTATTACTTTTTCATAAGTAAAGAGCTAAATTGTTGTAAAAAAAAAAATTAATCAGTCTCTAAAAGGGGTATTTTTTCTTTAAAAACTATATAATTAATATTACTTATTTTTTATAGTAATAAAATTTATAATTCTTAATTCATAAAATGTAAAATTAAAATATTTATTTTAAAAAATTATAAGACCTTTAATACATAGTTTAATAATTACGAGATTTTTGCTTAATCTAATAATTACATAACTAATATTTTTATTTAATAGAAATTATGTGACCTCCAAAACATTTTATTAGTTAAAAAATATAAACAAGTGAATATATTATTATTTTTATTTTACTTTTAGAAAGTTTTCACAAATTTTTAAAAAACTTGTTATTCTATTTATAAAATGTTGGGTTATATGCTGTCCTAACCCCCTATTTATTAAAAATCTGATATGACCCCCTCCACTTAATTTTTTTACATATTATGACAAAAATGCCCTTAATAACCCCTCAGTTGGACGACTGTCCAACTCACCTCAACAGAGTTGGACGACTGTCCAACTGATGAAATTTTGACCGGCTGGCGACCCCACTCGCCGGAGCCGGCGACCCCACTTGCCGGAGTCCAGTTGGACACATGTCCAACTAGACTGCTCAGAATTGGACGACTATCCAACTAGCAGAATTTTGATTGGCCGACGACCCCATTCGCCGGAGCTTAGTTGGACACATGTCCAACTGACGTCCAACTGATCGAATTTTGATTGGCCGATGACCCAACTCGTCGGAGCTCAGTTGGACGCATGTCCAACTAAAAACTGAAAAGTCACGGAGCTCAGTTGGACACATGTCCAACTGATCGAATTTTAATTGGCCGACGATTCCACTCGCCGGAGCTCAGTTGGACAAATATGAGTGTTACAAGACAAAGAATATACGAGAGTATAGTAGAATTGGACGACTGTCCAACTAGCAGAATTTTGATTAGCCGACGACCCCACTCGCCGGAGCCAAGTTGGACACATGTCCAACTAGACTGCCCAGAATAATCCCTCAGTTGAACGTATGTCCAACTCACCTCAACAGAGTTGGACATGTGTCCAACTGAAAACCAAAGGAGTGTCCACTCGCCGGAGCTCAGTTGGACACATGTCCAACTGATCGAATTTTGATTGGCCGGCAATTTCACTCGCCGGAGCTCAGTTAGACATATGTCCAACTACGTCCAACTTAAAATTAGAGAGCTTATTTCAATAGAGTTTGACTCACGTCCATCTATTTTTGAGCTCAAAAATGGCAAACCTGGATGTAGTGTCAACTCTTCAACTAATTAAGCAGCACTTACTTGGTGAATTCTCTCCTGTGATGAGCTCTGCCAGTGATTTAACCACTTTAGCACTGGATTTTACTCAAAATGAATGGAAAACTGAAGCCAATTTAGATTTCTCATGCTCCCAATCAAATTCTATTTCCTCCAATAAAACAAGTTCTGAATCTACAATTGAAATCTCTGACCATTTGGATGCTAATGAATTCTTCGAATTTAGCTCCAGCTATATTCCTTTGGAGCAGAACCAGAACGATTTCATGGAATTCGAATTGAAACCTCAACTAATTGATCTCACAATTCCTAAATCCCTATGTTCCAGTTCATTAACTTCTAGTTCCTCGAACTCTCCATCGAGCTGCAATTCGTTCGAATTCGAATCAAAACCACAACAGTTCAACCAGATATCATCAAAACAGCCTAAATCGACCCAATGGTGGACTCCTCTTCCACCTACTCCCATCATCGGAACACTAGCCCTTATCCACGGTTTCACCGGCGAGTGCAGCTGGTTCCTGCAACTCACAGCCATCCACTTCGCCAAAGCTGGCTTTGCCGTCTGCGCTATCGATCACCAAGGCCACGGCCACATAAGCGATTGTATCACCTTCTTTGACGAATTTCGTTCTCGATACTCTCCTTCTTTGCCTTCCTTTATCTACTCTGAGTCTCTCGGCGGTGCAATCACGCTTCTCATAACACTCCAGAGAGGTCAAGATCAAGAAAAAACTCTCCGCCGGCCATGGAACTGCCTCATTCATCGCAAAGTTCAAGCTGCCATGGCCGCTAGAGCGTGGCCTCGGTGCTTCCAACTTGGCGTGTAGTTCCAACACTGGGATCGATACCGGAAGTGTCGTTCAAGGAGGAGAGGAATAGGACGTTGGCGAGGCTGAGAGCAGCGACGACATTGGAAGAAATGGGTTATTTTGCAGGTTGTTTCTTTTTCTTTAATCTAACTAAAGGGATCTTGACAAAACAGGGGTAAATTGGAAATATGTAAATTAGTGTCCATTTTAGATTAAAAACAACAAAAGGGGGTTATATGAGCCTATTTCCCTAAAATGTTTGATTGAATTCGATTTTAGTAAGTGAAAAAAATTATTTTTAGAAAGTTTAAATAACAATTCTTCTTCTTTTTTCTTTTTTTAATTTTGAAAATTTGGACAAAGTTGGTCAAATTTTCATATTTAGAAAGTGTGCACAACTTTTTATTAAGAATCTTTTTATTTAAAATGATTGAACTTTGTATTTTAGAACGTTGGGGCAACCTTTTCTTTTTAGAAAAATTTGAAAATAAATTAATTTGATTTTTTTTTTTTGAAAAACCTTTCATTTTTTAAAATTTACATTTTTTGAAATTCTTAAAAAAAATGACTTCTTAGAACGTTTGAAAATCTGTCAATTTTAGAAAGTTTGTACATCGTTCTATTTTCTAAAATTTTGAAATTTTTTCAATTTTTGAAAAGTTTTAGAATTTTATATTTTTAAAAAGTTTGATTTTTTTTTTTTAATTTTAAAAAGTATGAATTTTTATTTTTTGAAATGGGCAGAAGATTCTAAATGTCATTTTCTTTTATGAAAATAAGCACTTTAGTTCACCATTTATATTTTGCATCACTTTAGTTTTTTTTTTTTTTTTTTTTTAAATGTAATTATTAATTCTTTTTTTACTATGTAAGGCTTTATAAATTTTTGTTAAGTTTTTTGAAAGTTTTATTAAAAAATAATTATTTATAACAATTTATTAGTTCAATTATAATGTTTTTTAATTATTGGATTTATTTTATTTATTTCATATTAATTCTTTTAATTTTTTTTCTTTAATTAGAGTATTAATTTTATTTAATCTTCTTGACAATATTTTAGATAATTTATTTTTCTTGTTGTATTAAGTTAGATAAATTTAATTTTAATATTTATTTAATTTTCTTACTTGCTCTGATACCAAAATTTTATTAATTATTTTGATTTTAATAATTTAGAATATTTAAACAGATAAATTTTTCAGAACAATTTTTTCTTTTTAAACATTTTATTGACATAAAAATTTTAATATGCTTATTTATAATTAATAGATGAAATCTAGAGGTATTTTTATCAAAAGTATTTTTAATGTTTTCTTAAAAAAAAAAAAAAAGGACTTATGCTATCATTTTTTTATAAGAGGATAATTTGTGTTATTATTTTTTATAAAAAGAGGATTTAAGTATTGTCAAAAATAGGTACAATATTAAATTGCTATTTTTCAAAGAAATAGTAGACATTTTAGGGTATTTTTCCTTTTCAAAAATTTGGACAACTTATCATTTTTTGAAAATTTGAAAAACTTTCAATTTTCAGAAAGTTTGTTCTACTTTTCATTTTTAAAAGTTTTAAAATTCAACTTTTAGAAAGGAAAAAAAACCTTTAAAAAGTTAGGATTTTTTTTTTATATATAGAAAATTTGGGCAAGTTTTCGTTTTTAGAAAGTTTGATAAACTTTTCATTTTTGAAAGTTTAGACAACTTTGTATGTTTAAAAATTTGAACAATTTTATGCTTTAGAAAGCTTGTACTGCTTTGAATTGATAGAAAATTTGTACTACTTTGAATTTTTAGGAAGTTTGGACTATTTTTCATTTTAAGAAAGTTTGCACAACTTTCGGATTTAAAAAAGTTCATTTTTAAAAAAACTTAAGGAATTTTTTTAAAAAGTTTGGAAAACTTTTCAATTTTATAAAGTTTAGACAACTTTTTATTTTTAATAAGTTAAATTCTTTTTCTTTTAGAAAATTAGAAAAACTTTCTGTAACCCCCCAATATTTTACATACAAATAAAGGCATTATCTAAGCATTCTATTAATTGAAAACCTTGAAATAATTGATTATGACTTTAATAAAAAAAAGTTTTATAGGTAAAAACCTTACAAATAAAAACTTACAAAAAGTTTAGCACTTATTAAAGTTTACAATTTATTAGTTAAAAAAAAAGGGAATTTAAATCCTAGGGAACCAACAACAATCCTCAAACATTGCCAAATCCTCATCATGGTGTTCCTGAGAAAGTGAAGGGAAACTTGGGGTGAGTGAAAATCACTCAGTAAGCAAACTTATCTTACTTAAAACATTAAGCACACACAACACATGTTTATACTTAAAAACAACAAGTAGACATCACATGCTTAATTACAACATACTTATGCTTATGCTTTTGAAATAGTGCTTGCAATGCACATGTCTTAGAAAGAAAATACAAAATCTCATCATAATAATATAACCTGAACCATCCACTTAAAAACTTATCATAGCGGAGCCTTACATAAGTCACCCGTCGGCGACTGGCACGTGTGAAAGGCATATGCAAGTGAGACTTAACTTATAACTTATCAAAATTGGAATTCCATACATAATTCTCACATGCACACATACGTCCAAACCAACGGTGAGGACTCTTTAGTCCCCGGGTACCCTAACTTACACGAGAGACACTTCCCGCACACGGCCCTTAACTTATTATAGTGCACTTAACTTATCATATTGCTCCAAAACATAGAATTTCATAATGATGGTTCAAGTATCAATAAAAATACCATATAAAACTTATTGTTTTAAACCTTGCATAAAACTTATCATCTCTCAAAAGCTTAGCATAAAAGAAATACTTTCAAAACTTGTATTTGAAATATCATGATTCAATGATGCATATGTCATGCCATTAATGACCATGTAATTGTAAGCATACTTAATCCATTCAAATAAACATAATATCATAAATCACATAATCATATAACCATGACACAAGAATATTCACTTAGCATATCTCATATATACATACAAAAGGGAGATCACACAAACTATTTAGTCATACGACTATCAAATAAGACACATATGTAAAAACAACCATGCAAATATTCATACACCAAACAAAACAAACAAAGCAAATAATACTTAATATTACAAGTAAGGTTAGTCTACTTACCTGATACGAATAACTAGCACAACTAAAATCACCCACTAGTTCGCTTGAAATTTAACCTAAATACATTATAATTAAATAAATATTAGACTCTCGTATTATTTCAAATTACCTTCCTTTTCTTAATACTTAAGTCTAACTCTCATTTTAAGCATAATATCATTTTCTAAAAATTTCGTATTTTTATCACAAAATTATTAGTTATTTTCACTGTCAACGAAAACTAAATAATTTATTTCAGGCTTAAATTGTGTCATAAAATAATAACATTATACAGAATTTTCATAGAGGTATAGTAAAATGTCCAATAAATTTTATGGGTAAAACCGAATGCTTAACTATTATAAAAATGATTTTTGTTCGCTAACTTTTAAAGCTGTCCGTTTAAGAAAATCAGGTACCCTATTAAAGTTAAACATTTTTAGAAAAATATTAGTAAGCTATCTTGAATTGAAATTTTTAAAGTATCTCTATAACTTAGATATGAACATATATCTAAATTTTCAAATATTTTAGAATCCTTTTTCATGGCTAAAACGGGTTTTGAATCTAGTTTATAAAATCTGTTATAAACGTTTTTAGCAGCGAACATATATAAATAAACAAATTATTAAATTATTCATATCTAATCTAAAAATCATAAAATTTTAACACATAATAAATAAGACACCTATAACATTCTATAAAAAATTTCATATATTTTTAACATATATAACACCATAAATTAATTCCGAACTTTTTGTTTTAATCCTTCAAGTTTCCTGTTTTCAGCAGAAAATTTTGACTTCGAAAAATTATATAAAATTAAATACATGGATTTTTATAATGATTCTAAAACCAAAAGTTTTATTTTTATGTCTAGTTTCAAAGATAAAATTTTCACGTTCAGATCAAAATCGAAACTCATATAAAATAACCCTAAAATACGAGTTGTTCAGAAATTGACAAATTAAAAATACAAACTTCGAAAATTCATAATAAATTAAATATAAATTATATTTTGACAAATAAATATTCGTTGAATTCTTCAAGAAGTCTAGTTTAATATAAAAATAGTTTAAGATTTTATTGAATAGTATAAGGTTTCGAAACTAATTTATTTTCAAGATTCTGCAGAAAATTTGCAAACAATTACTTTATAAAATTTCTTAGAAAAATCATTAAACATTAACCATAAACCCTTAAATCATAACTGATAAAGTGATGGAGGAAAATTAACAAACGTACCTAATTTACTTCATGAACTTCTATTCTCTTATGACTGTTGTTGTGAAAGACATATGTGAGAAGAATAGACGTAGGTTTTTTTGTTTCTCCTTTGGTCTAGTAAATGATTTATATATTTTGTTCTAATAAAGAGTTTATATGTGAATAGAAATCTATTCCTATTAGGATATTCTAATTATTATTGTCATATTCTTTGAATTAAATAAGAGTCCAATATACCTTAGATAACAAATTCAAACCTACTTTCTGCTTTATCTTTAAAGAGTTTATTTATACTTATAATTCTATTTTAAAATTATAACTTACTCTCAAATAACTCTTTATTTTTTAATAATTAACGTTATTTGAAAATTTGGGATATTACAATTCCTCCCCCTTAAAAGAATTTCGTCCTCAAAATTCATCAATCTTATTTCATAAAACACAATTTGAAAACATAACACATATAACAAATTATACATACATTTACGTGCATACATGCATATAAATACTTATATAGATATTTTTCATTATCAACAAATTTACCTATATATTTAAACTATTAAACATTTAGTAAGGGTATAAAAAAAATCATTTGTTTTGTACATTGGGTACTTAAAATTTGAAAAGTAAAATTTGCAAATATTGGTCATACTTAACTCTCATCTTATAATAAAATATATCACTTAATGTCACGATTAGTTATGCTGCCTATGCATCTTTAGCTTTTATATCATCAAAATGAAATACTTTATTTACTTTATAGGTCTGTAAGATTGTAAAGCCTAACAAATAATATTTGATAATAATATTTGCTAAATTGTACTAGACTTACTATGTTCTATCCATATCTTGTTCTACCTATATCAAAGATATAATTATAAATTGGCTTCCACTTATGAATATCTTACTATCAAGACTTGAGTTTTAAAATTTTCATTTGATAAACCAAGTAGTTCATATTAGGATCGATAGATTTTGATTTATTGCTACTTAGTCCATTTATACAGATAATGATGAAATTAATTGTGATTACTTATCACACTTATAATCAAGGATCCACCTATAGTAATTAAGACCACTTTTCTTTAACTGTAATTGTCATCTCTCTAAAAAATGAACAGTTAAGATATTAGTACCAAAGTAACAATAATTTTCCATTAAATCAATTAGGTTCACTGCCTCCACATGTATTCTCCTTATCACTTGACATTATCACATTTGTTAAAGCATATATATATATATATATTTTCCACACAGGTGAAAGTGTCTCAATTCTCTACCACAAAATCCTTCATTAACTTGAAGAGATTGTAAGCTTAAATACACATTGCAATCAATGCTCTTAAGAGATCCATCATAGTTGTACTATTTAGATAGCTAGTAATCCAAATATGATAAAAATCTCTTTGTTCACCACAAAAAAATAATCACCTAGGCTCCAATCATTAAACAATACTTCAAAATTCATCATCCAACAATAATTTTCAATATTGCACAAACTTAAAGTCTTCTTTACTCTATTTTCTAAGCATAATCCAAATTGACATCCATGTACAACTTGTTCCATAAAGTCAACCCCATTTTTTTTTTTGAAAAGATGACAAATATATCAGATAACTCTTGGTAATAACATTTGCTATTGATACCCTTAAAATATCCATCATATCAAGTAATTTTCTTATCGTCTATCAAGCAAAATAAATATACACTATTTAGAGAAACTATTACTCAAATAAGATAAGGCCCCTTAGTTCATGACAACACATTCAAATTTAATCATTTATGTCTCCAATCACCAAAAATAATAATATTTTAAAATTTATACTTCATAAGGCATTGTTCAATTCTTGTTCAAACCTGAAACCTATTTTATTTCATTCTCTAAATTTAAGACCTTAAACAATTAACATTAACCTTCACTGTTAATTGGTCACAAAGAAATAAGGGTTATGGTCATATATCAAAGTCTTTAATTTTGATGTCTGTAACCTGATAACTCAATACCATCAATTATAAAATTTGAGTTAATCTTTTATTCTAATTTGTCTCACTAAGTTTCAATAAATTCTACTTAACCAACTTAAATTATTTTTCCACTTCTCCTTTCCTAATAAATGTTTATAATCACTTTTGACCATTATCCCAAATATATAGCCACAATACCTTGACTACCACAATACTTTGATTACCACTATTAGAACTTCAATCCAAGTTGAAAGTATGCTTATTTGTGCTTGGATGTCATTACTTAATTTCTAAAGTAATTAATCAAATAATATATATAACCAACAACATTAGATATGACATACTTAATAATGGCAGAGTGCAAGCTAAGTATGATACTATCTTATTTTATCTTAAGAACTTACTATAGTGACTATAACATTTCTCATTTTTTCTCCATATTAAGTTAATATCTCTAATACTTAATATTCTACCAAGAATCCCAAAATTCAATAACGTTTCTATATCCATATTTAATGGTTGGATACTAACTAAATATCATTCATACTTGTATCATCACAAATAAATTTTTTTTTATGTCCATCTACAGTTAGACCTAAACTCATGCTCCTTATAAGTCATATCTTATTATTCCATTTGTTTATAGTGTTTCCTCTAAAAATAATTTCCAATAAACATTTATCTTGTAACATCAATCTAATTTGTATATTACTACATGATACATTCATGTCATGATATTTCCTTCTCAAAATCAAAATTGACCAGAAACACACACACAAATGGTCTAATTCATTTGTCACTTAAGGGTCAAGCCTACTAACCACATGGGTAACCTCAAACAATTACTAAGCCTTTTTCTTAATATTATGGTTCTAAAAAAAAACTATAAAATCAAATGATAAGTAATTCCTTAAGTATACGCAAAACTTATGACCATCACTTGCAAAGTAACTCATTACCACATAGTGTCGACTTGAGCAAAACTACGAGCCTTGTATATTAAATTATTTGATACTTTCTTTTTGTATCAATTATCCACAATTACTTTGATGTTATTGTTATGATTGATCAACTTATAATCCTTCACATCTCTATCTATCACCTCACACCATAAAATAATATCACTCTGTCTTGAGGTATTTGTGAATGCCACTAAAACTATTCAAGTGACTAAGAACATATACTAACAACAAGAGAGTTAATTTACTTGTGTAATACTGATAAAGAACAAGAAGTTATCATTAATGCTAACTTGTTCTATCTAGAGGTCTTGCTATCCTTAATGGTAGGGTGCCCTATATACCAATACTCCTCTAAAAATTTATATCTTTCCCATCATAAATAAGTGAATGTATTTAACCATTGATTATACACAGATCTATTTTCTCATAAATCACGATTGATTGTTTCATCTGCCTACAGAAAGACACTTCGGATAAGACACCTGCAGCTACAGTACAAAACTAAACAAACTCTTATTACAAGTTATTTTTGTACCTCAATCTTTTCTTCTTAAAATCAAAGTCATAAATTTTACGAAAACTACAAATGAATAAAAAAAGTATCTAATACACCAGTAGCTCCATTTTAACAAAATTTACTACCCATGTGTCACCTCAACAAAATTAGACATTTCCTTAACATCATATATCCATTAGGAAATTAGAAGATAATTCAATCCTTTAGGCACACTAAAATCAACCTTACTATACAATTTGAAATAACACTTTAAAACCCAACTATTTAATTAGGTGTTTTAAATATCTTTGTTACATGCATCAATGCTAGTAACCAATGGGATTTATAATATATGATACTTTAGGATAATGTACGTACCTTTATGCTCCGATCACAAAGATTGTAAACTTAGATTTAATTATAGGGAGGTAATTAAAAACAAATTGCATCATTTATTTAATTTTGATTCAAAACAAAACAAATCTACAATTCTCGTCTTTTGAGATAAAAAAATCATGAAAGTAACATAAATGTAAAACACTTACAGATTATTCAATCAATAAAAAGAAAAATTTTGAACATGAAATTTTTCTTTAACAAACTATCAAATAACATATAACTTCAAACAATACCATGAGTATTTGAGATTTGGCAATGATTGTGGTTCCCATCTATCCAAATTTAAGTCTACAGAATTATAAAACCTGGCTCTGATACCAACTGTAACCCCCCGATATTTTACATACAAATAAAGGCATTATCTAAGCATTCTATTGATTGAAAACCTTGAAATAATTGATTATGACTTTAATAAAAAAAAAGTTTTATAGGTAAAAACCTTACAAACAAAAACTTACAAAAAGTTTAGCACTTATTAAAGTTTACAATTTATTAGTTAAAAAAAAGGGAATTTAAATCCTAGGGAACCAACAACAATCCTCAAACGTTGCCAAATCTTCATCATGGTGTTCCTGAGAAAGTGAAGGGAAACTTGGGGTGAGTGAAAATCACTCAGTAAGCAAACTTATCTTACTTGAAACATTAAGCACACACAACACATGTTTATACTTAAAAACAACAAGTAGACATCACATGCTTAATTACAACATACTTATGCTTATGCTTTTGAAATAGTGCTTGCAATGCACATGTCTTAGAAAGAAAATACAAAATCTCATCATAATAATATAACCTGAACCATCCACTTAAAAACTTATCATAGCGGAGCCTTACATAAGTCACCCGTCGGCGACTGGCACGTGTGAAAGGCATATGCAAGTGAGACTTAACTTATAACTTATCAAAATTGGAATTTCATACATAATTCTCACATGCACACATACGTCCAAACCAACGGTGAGGACTCTTTAGTCCCCGGGTACCCTAACTTACACGAGAGACACTTCCCGCACACGGCCCTTAACTTATTATAGTGCACTTAACTTATCATATTGCTCCAAAACATAGAATTTCATAATGATGGTTCAAGTATCAATAAAAATACCATATAAAACTTATTGTTTTAAACCTTGCATAAAACTTATCATCTCTCAAAAGCTTAGCATAAAAGAAATACTTTCAAAACTTGTATTTGAAATATCATGATTCAATGATGCATATGTCATGCCATTAATGACCATGTAATTGTAAGCATACTTAATACATTCAAATAAACATAATATCATAAATTACATAATCATATAACCATGACACAAGAATATTCACTTAGCATATCTCATATATACATACAAAAGGGAGATCACACAAACTATTTAGTCATACGACTATCAAATAAGACACATATGTAAAAACAACCATGCAAATATTCATACACCAAACAAAACAAACAAAGCAAATAATACTTAATATTACAAGTAAGGTTAGTCTACTTACCTGATACAAATAACTAGCACAACTAAAATCACCCACTAGTTCGCTTGAAATTTAACCTAAATACATTATAATTAAATAAATATTAGACTCTCGTATTATTTCAAATTACCTTCCTTTTCTTAATACTTAAGTCTAACTCTCATTTTAAGCATAATATCCTTTTCTAAAAATTTCGTATTTTTATCACAAAATTATTAGTTATTTTCACTGTCAACGAAAACTAAATAATTTATTTCAGGCTTAAATTGTGTCATAAAATAATAACATTATACAGAATTTTCATAGAGGTATAGTAAAATGTCCAATAAATTTTATGGGTAAAACCGAATGCTTAACTATTATAAAAATGATTTTTGTTCGCTAACTTTTAAAGCTGTCCGTTTAAGAAAATCAGGTACCCTATTAAAGTTAAACATTTTTAGAAAAATATTAGTAAGCTATCTTGAATTGAAATTTTTACAGTACCTCTATAACTTAGATATGAACATATATCTAAATTTTCAAATATTTTAGAATCCTTTTTCATGGCTAAAACGGGTTTTGAATCTAGTTTATAAAATCTGTTATAAACGTTTTTAGCAGTGAACATATATAAATAAACAAATTATTAAATTATTCATATCTAATCTAAAAATCATAAAATTTTAACACATAATAAATAAGACACCTATAACATTCTATAAAAAATTTCATATATTTTTAACATATATAACACCATAAATTAATTCCGAACTTTTTGTTTTAATCCTTCAAGTTTCCTGTTTTCAGCAGAAAATTTTGATTTCGAAAAATTATATAAAATTAAATACATGGATTTTTATAATGATTCTAAAACCAAAAGTTTTATTTTTATGTCTAGTTTCAAAGATAAAAATTTCACGTTCAGATCAAAATCGAAACTCATATAAAATAACCCTAAAATACGAGTTGTTCAGAAATTGACAAATTAAAAATACAAACTTCGAAAATTCATAATAAATTAAATATAAATTATATTTTGACAAATAAATATTCGTTGAATTCTTCAAGAAGTCTAGTTTAATATAAAAATAGTTTAATATTTTATTGAATAGTATAAGGTTTCGAAACTAATTTATTTTCAAGATTCTGCAGAAAATTTGCAAACAATTACTTTATAAAATTTCTTAGAAAAATCATTAAACATTAACCATAAACCCTTAAATCATAACTGATAAAGTGATGGAGGAAAATTAACAAACGTACCTAATTTACTTCATGAACTTCTATTCTCTTATGACTGTTGTTGTGAAAGACATATGTGAGAAGAATAGACGTAGGTTTTTTTGTTTCTCCTTTGGTCTAGTAAAGGATTTATATATTTTGTTCTAATAAAGAGTTTATATGTGAATAGAAATCTATTCCTATTAGGATATTCTAATTATTATTGTCATATTCTTTGAATTAAATAAGAGTCAAATATACCTTAGACAACAAATTCAAACCTACTTTCTGCTTTATCTTTAAAGAGTTTATTTATACTTATAATTCTATTTTAAAATTATAACTTACTCTCAAATAACTCTTTATTTTTTAATAATTAACGTTATTTG
The DNA here is from genome assembly GCA_029378325.1 of Elaeagnus macrophylla. NCBI lineage: Eukaryota > Viridiplantae > Streptophyta > Magnoliopsida > Rosales > Elaeagnaceae > Elaeagnus > Elaeagnus macrophylla. The sequence continues at coordinate 14,261,745 of CM055653.1, forward strand.
AAAATTTGGGATATTACACTTTCAATTTTTAAAAAGTTTGAAAAATTTTATATTTATTGAATTCTTTTTTTTTTTTTTTTTTGAAATTTTAGTTAAAGTAACACTCTTTAAAATTATAATAACAAAACTAACACCATTTTCTTGAATTAGGATGAATATGAATTATTGTTGAGTTAATACTAAATATGCTATTTTTGTTATTATAAATTTGGATTGTTATATTTGTTATTTCCCCTTAAAAAAATCATTTTAGAAACCTTTTACAAATTTTCATTTTGAAAGTTTGAAAAACTTCCAATTTTTAAAAAGTTTGAATAATTTTTTATGTTTAAAAAGTATGTATAACTTTTCATTTTTAAAATTTTTGAACAATTTTCTATTTTTAAAAGTTTGTACAACTTTTTCAATTTTAGAAAGTTTGTATAACTTTTAGATATTTATAACACTTTACATTTTTAAAATTTTCAAAATTTGAAATGTTTGAAAACTTTATATTTTTAGAAAGTTTAAAAAAATATATTTTTAAAAAGTTTGTACAATTTTTTCTTTTAGAAATTTTTATGCTACTTTAGTTTTTATAAAGTTTGGACAACTTTGTATTTTTAAAAGTTTGAAAAAAAAATTATTTTAAAAAAATTTGGACAATTTTAAATTTTTAGAAGTAAATAAGCCTCAATTTTTAGAAAGTTAAGAAAAAATTTCTAGAAAGTTTGCTCAAATTTCAATTTTTCGAAGATTGAAAAAGTTTTAATTTTTAAAAAGATTAAAAAACTTTCCAAACTCTCCGTCTTTAAAAACTCAAATTTTTACAAAAGTTGTACGGTTTTCATCTTTAATGTTACAAAACTCTTTCATTTTTTTTTAGTTTGAAAATTTGGTCAAATTTTAAAATTTTGAAATTAGTTATAAAAATATCTAATTTCATAATTTATAAAAATTTAAAAATAAAATTAAAAGTTAAGAATTAAAATGATTATCAAACAAATCTTAAACTTTTCATTAATTTTTCATATTAGTTTTTATTCCAAGTACATATAAAACATTCAAAATGTTTTAGCTTCATATGGTTATGGCCTTAGGGTTTCTGTTAGATTTGTTCTGTCTCTTTCAATTTGAGTCGTGCTGAAAATTAATTTTTTTTTGAATTCTTGAATGAATAGAGTACCTTTTATCTGTAAAAAAATGAAACATAAAAGAAAAAAACAAACAGAGAATGATAAATTCTAGGCTCAAAATAATAGTCATTGGATTTGGAATCAATGAAAAGTGGTTGTCCTCCCCCATAGTGAGACATTAAAAAATAGTCATGTTAATGGGGCATAATTATTATTAGGACAAAATGTTTGCTATAAATATCTCAATCTTAATTATTATTATTATTACAATTATTTTATTAATGAAAATTTTATTTAACAATATTAAAATTAAAGTGTAATTAATTTTAGCATAAAAATTTATTTAATATATTTTTATTATAATATAAATAAAATAGATGTGATAGTATTATAAATGTAGAGCCTAGGTTGTAATCCCATGTATATTCTGTATATTAAACATGCTAATTTCACCGCTTTACAAGATTTTTAAGCCATTTGGACTACTAAGCCCCTCGTTATTCATATTGCATTACATTATTATAAAAAACATGGATATGTTCCACAACTAAGGAACAAAGCACTCCATGAGACACAAGCACAAACTAAACACATATAACTGAAAATAAATTCGAATTTCATGACAGTATTTGATCGTTTATATAAAATTTACCTTAGATAATATATTATTAAAAGGCCTTGTTGTTGCAATCAATAGATTATCACCATAGTCAATCGTTAAAATGTCACAATATTTTTTATAGAATCCAAGGCCACATTCCAACCCACCATTAATGATAATGGTGATATTTGTAGTGACACCAAATCCTGGTTTTCTATTAGAAGCCAAGTCAATTAGGGTAGGTAACCAATTATCAGTGATGACATTGTGGCATGATGGCTTTGATATATGATTGAGAAGTCATCCAAAACCAAAATGCTGGCTCAAAAGAAAGGGTAGGGTCTGAAGTAACAAGGTTTGGATTGTTCAATAAATTCAAGTCAAGAGCTGTTCCAGCTTGCCCATAGTTATAGTTCCTAATAAATTGTCATATACAGTGTTAATTACAAGTAGTCATGTATTTAACTAACCTTAAATAATAATAAAAATGATAAATTAATAAATACATCACAGTCTAATTTTATCAAGTGATAAATATAACAATTAAATATAATTAATGGTATAAATATATCATTATTACGATAAATATATCACCAAATTCTTTATTATTAGTACAAATTTATTATATCAAAATATAAATAATGATTTATTTATACCATTAATTATTCTTTTTTTTTTTTGGTTACTCGATAAAACTAGAATATGTTTTTAGTTTGGCGATAGTTATTATTTTACCCTTTAAAAATAATGGTAAAACAATTACTAACCATGAAAGTTGAATGGGACCACGAGATCCTGGTGATATTTCACTTTTAAAACAGTAGCCCCAAGAATATGGTCCGTCAGGTGCAGTTGGCCATCCACCTACATTTTCATCGTATAATTTTTAATTAGTGGAAATGACCAATTTGTATTACATTATATTATACTTTTTTATTCCCTTCATGCGTATATTTAGTGTTAAAATAAATATAAATATAATCACATTTACTATTATAAATAAGTGGAAGTAATTCACAAATAATATGTTAATTGAATTTTGAGATTTTTATTTAAGCCTAGGGGACGAATGAATTAATGAGTATTAAAGATGTTAGATTATTGAGTATTATAATTTTTTATTTTTATTATTTTTTTAATATTCACAAAATAATAATTTTGTCTTCTTTAATATTTTAATTTAAAATATTTTAATAATAAAATATTAATTATAAATAAAAAAAATTTATATAGTTTTTTTTATAAGTAAAATAACTAATAAATATATTTTTTATTGTAATTAGCTTTAAAGTATTATAAATGTAGACCCTAGGTTGTAAATTTTTTGAAGTTCAGTACTAGGCTGGACCAAAAACGTCTTAATGGGCCTTGTGTATCGAAGCCCATGAACAACAGTGTATAGTCGTCGTGGTACGGTTTTTTTTTTTTTTTCTCTCTCCTTGTCTTTGTTTGGCCGTTTGCCTCTCGTTTTCTTCGATGCATTGGCTCTGCCTCTACGGCTCTACGTTCTTCGATCATTGAGCTACAATATCGTGTCTGTGAGATTAATAATCGAGAGAGTTTGATTAACGTTTAAATCCCAACAATGGACTTATGGACATCACCGTATTCCGTATTGATCTCCCTCTGCCTCCACCTGAGATCATGAACAAGAGAGAAACACATGTTTGACTTGTTTATGGCAAATGCCTTGATTAATTGTACGTTAATAGTAATTAGTTTTTGTTTTGTATGACTTTGGCGAGCGACTTACCTGTCTTGCTTTTTTGTTGACCTGAAATCATAATTCTTTGAATACGCTTGCAGCTTATTGATTTTTGGTGATGTAGAAGCTTGATACCAGCAATAAAAGAGCACAAGATAAACCATCTGTGTAATAGCAACCCAAGAGAACTCTCAAAACTTTAAGTTCATCCCAAGATGATAAAGCGTAGATACTTTAGAAAGAAAGCAAAGTAGTTCAAGAAAACAGTTATATATATATTGGCAGTTTATGCATATGATATATAAAATGCTATTTTTATATTCTAGTATAAAAACAAAGGAGAGTAACAGAGAATATAATTTAGACTTCACTTCTAGTTAACTTTCAAGCATAACCATAGCACATCATCAGTAGCCCCATCAACAAAGGGAGACACATCAAGTAGCAGATAAGATAAGCATCCTTTTCAGTAAAGTAGCAGATGAATTTACTTTCATGACTAGGAGGTATGTGCTTCCCACTTAGCAGATCCAGAATAACGGTGCCGACAATGTATATAACACTCTCTGGGGTGACCCTTCCTAAAATTACAGAAATGGTATAATGAAAACAAGAGGAAGTCTAAAATAAAACAAAGAGAGAATCTTGAAATCAGCATTAAAAAACAAAAACAGAACATAACTGTTCACACCTTTATTTAGTAGTCACAATTTGTTGGAATTGATAACTAATCTATGCTAACATTAAGGAAGAAAACACAAGAGAAGAAGAAGGAAGAGAAAGAAGAAGAAGAAGGGAGGCTAGGGTTTGTATTATATGAATTATGTGTGCTTAAGTTACAAGAGCTAGCCTTTTATAGGCAAAAGAAAGAAACAAAGGAAAAGACCAAAATACCCTTACAATTATATTAATTTACTCTAATACCCCCCCTCAAACTCACGATGCAGCTGCAAGAAGCATCGAGAGTTTGCCAACTAGAAAACGAAAACGTGAAGTAGGATGTGACTTAGTAAAGAAGTCTGCAATCTGTAAAGAAGAAGGAACAAAAGGCAAGATGATGGTGCCTTGTTTGAGGTGTTGACGAGTAAAATGACAATCGATCTCGATATGCTTGGTGCGTTCATGAAAAACGGAGTTGTGAGTAATCTGGATAGCACTCTGGTTGTCACAATACATAGGTGTGGGATGAGAGAGAGAAACACCCATATCTGCTAGTAGCCAACGTAACCAAACAATCTCTTTGGTAGTAGATGCCATTGCACGATACTCTGCTTCAGTAGAAGATTGAGAAACAACAGTTTGCTTCTTGCTTTTCCAAGAGATAAGAGAATCACCCAAAAAGATGCAGAAACCAATGATAGACTTGCGATCTGTGAGATCACGGCCATAATTAGCATCAGAATATGCACGCAGCTCTAAGGAAGATGTGGATGGAAATAAGAGACTTTGAAAAATTGTGCCACGAAGATACCGCAAAATACGGAGAACGGCTGCACAATGAATGATAGTAGGAGAAGCAACAAACTGACTAACAATATGAACAGCATAAGCAATGTCTGGACGAGTAATAGTGAGGTAGACCAAGCTTCCAACAATAGTTCGATATAAGGTAGGATCTTGCAAAGGAGTGCCATCCGAAGGAGAATATTGAACATTGTGCTCACAAGGGGTATCAACAATTTTACTATCAGTAAGACGAGCACGCTCAAGAATGTCAGCAGTATACTTAGATTGAGAGAGAAGATAACCTTTTGGAGAGAATGCAACTTCAATACCCAAAAAATACCGTAGAGAACCCAAATCTTTCATTTTAAACTGACGGGCTAATTCTGACTTTAGCACTGCAATTCCATCAACATCATCACCAGTAATAATCATATCATCAACATATAAAGAGAGCAAAATACGACCTGTAGTGGCATGCTTAACAAAGAGAGCAGAATCATGATTGCTGGAAGAAAACCCAAAAGAAGTAATAACAGTAGAGAATTTCTCAAACCATGCTCGAGGTGCTTGTTTTAGACCATATAAGGCTTTTTGAAGCTTACAAACTTCTCCATGATTATGTGGTACACCAGGCGTGGGAACCATGTAAACTTCCTCATGCAAATCACCATTCAAGAAAGCATTTTTAACATCCATCTGAGATATACACCATCCATGAGTAGAAGCAACTGCAATAAGTGTGCGAACTGTAGTCATTTTTGCAACAGGAGCAAAAGTCTCTTCATAATCAATACCACTCATTTGAGAGTATCCCTTTGCAACTACCCGGGATTTATACCTTTCAATAGATCCATCAGAATGAAGCTTAATTTTATATATCCAACGGGAACCAATAGCTCTTTTACCTGGTGGTAAAGGTACTAAGACCCATGTATTTGTTTGATGCAAAGCAGTAAGTTCCTCAGTCATAGATTGCTGCCATAGGGGATCAAGAACTGCCTCTTTATAGGATAAGGGCTCAGAAAGACAATGAATAGATGCTAAAAATGAAGTGAAAGAAGTGGAATAAGACGAGTAAACAAAATCAGGTAGTTGAGTAGACTTACGAGTGCGCTGAGGATAACGAGGAGGATCCACAATTCCAGGAGGAGCTTGGGCAACTGTAGGGAGAGAGGAAATATCAGAAGTATCAAGCTGTGTTGTACCAGTATCTTCAGGTGTAACAGTACGAATCCTGCGAGAATATTGAAGAGGAAAAGGTACTATAGGATCAGTAGATGAGTCAGGATTAGTAGTTGGAGGAACCTGTGGAGAAAAACTATCAGTAAAATCAGAGAAAGGATCAATATGACTAAGATCTGACTTGGTGAAGTCGTGAACTGAACTAGGAATAGAAAAGAAAGGTATATGCTCAAGAAAGATAACATGACGAGAGACATATAGTTTTTGTGAAGTTGGATCAAAACAACGATATCCCTTTTGTCCTTCACCATAACCAAGAAAAACACAAATGGCAGAACGGGACGATAATTTTGTACGTTCTACATGAGGACGAAGAACAAAACAAGTAGAACCAAAAACTCTCAATGAAGAATAGTCAGGAGGATGTCCATATGGTTTTTCAAAAGGAGACAAACCTGAAGTGATGGATGATGGAATCTTATTGATTAAGTTCACCGCAGTAAGAACTGCTTCTCCCCAAAACTCACTAGGAACAAAGGATGACAACAAAAGAGAACGAGCAGTTTCAACAATGTGCCTATGTTTCCTTTCAACAACACCATTTTGCTCAGGAGTGTCAGTACAAGAAGTTTGGTGAGTAGTTCCATCTAAAGCAAGCAAATCACAAAATTTATTGGAAGTATATTCACCACCTAGATCACATCTAAAACACTTAATTACAGCAGAATGTTGAGTTCTTACTAGGGCTCTAAAGTTATTATAAATACCAAAGAAATCATAACGACGTTTCATAAGATATACCCAACAAAAACGAGTGTGATCATCAATAAAAGAGACATAATAGCGAGACCCTCCTTTGGAAATAACAGGAGAAGGTCCCCACACATCAGAATGAACTAAATCAAAAGGTGCAACAGAATAAGAAGTACTTCTATTAAAAGGTAATGCAGAAAATTTTGCAAGTTTACAACCACTACAATCAGAGATATCATGAGCTTGCAAATTTCCTAAGGTTCCATTAGAAGCTAAAAATCGTAAACGGGAAGCTGAAACATGACCAAGACGTGAATGCCATAAATAAAAACTAGAAGACGAAGGACACAATCGAAAAGATGAAAGATCAACACTAGGAGCTGCAAATACTGGTAATCTCAGCTCGTCCAAAACATACAATCCCCCTTGCCTACGGCCTGTCCCAATCAGCTTCTGGGATTGTAGATCCTGCACATGACAAGAAGTAGAAGAAAAAGACACTGAGCAACCAGAATCACACAATTGACTAACAGATGCAAGGTTTAGTGAAAGCTTAGGAATATAGTAAACATTATGAAGAGACAAATGAGAATTGACAACAGACCCAACACCTTCTAATGGCATAGGAGTACCATCAGCAGTCATGACAGGCACAGATGATGTAGGACATAAAGAAACAAAAGATTTTGACTCAGGAGACATATGGTGGGAAGCTCCAGAATCTAAAACCCAAGTTGAAGATGACATACCTGAGGAGCTAGAAAGGGACTGACCTATTGTAGAAGAGGCAGACATGGCATGTGGTTGTGATTCAAGAAACTTTTGAAACTGTTCGGTGAGGGCAGCCAAGGTAGAATTGGAGGATGAGGTGCCCAAGTCAGATGATGTCGATGGAGGAACAATTGCTGCAGTGTTATATTGTGATGGGCGAAATGGACGTGGTTGTGACTGGTTGCTGAACTGTGGAGGCCTGAATTGTTGCTTTGGTTGGAACTGATGTGATGTCCGAGTCAATTTTGGACACTGAGTTTTCCAATGACCCTTTTCTTTACAAAAACTGCAAGTATCAATCCCAACCCTTACATAAGGTCTATTTCCATATTGAGCAGGAGGTCGAAAAGAAGTTGCAAAGACAGATGGATTAGGTGTTTGAAGAATTCCTTTTCCTGCTTGAGACTTAAGGCGTATTTCATCAGCCAAAAGCTCACTTACCACCGAATCAACTGAAGGAAGTGGACTACGATGCAGTATGGAGCCACAAAGGCCCTCAAAATCATCACGTAGTGCCATTAAAAATTGAACCAGGCGTTGTTCCTCTCTACGAGCAATATAAGGTGCACAAGCTCGTAGTTCTGCTGATTCTGTTAGAGCCAATTGATCCCAAAGATCTGTCATTACTGCATAGAACTCTTGAATACTCATATTTTTCTGCTCAACAGCTCGAATATCTGATTCTAACTGATATTGTTTTGCAAAATTTGACTGTGTATACAATCTTGCAAGATGTTCCCAAACTTCCTTTGCTGTTTCATACTTTGCTAATTGAGTGCCTATTGAGTGTTCAACAGAATTATTTATCCAAGTGATAATTTTTGAATTATCTACTTCCCAAGTATCTAGCAAAGTTGCATAATCAGTCTTCTCCGTTGTAGGTTTAATGACAATTCCAGATATATAACCCCACATCTTTTTGCCTTTCAGAAAATTTTTCATTACATAACTCCAATACGAATAATTCTTTCCATCTAACCTCACACTAACTGATTGTAATGAATCATCCTTATTACTAGCAGCCATTGCAAAAGACAAAACAAAACTTCCAGATTTTCAAACCAGAAGAAGAAGAAGGGAGGCTAGGGTTTGTATTATATGAATTATGTGTGCTTAAGTTACAAGAGCTAGCCTTTTATAGGCAAAAGAAAGAAACAAAGGAAAAGACCAAAATACCCTTACAATTATATTAATTTACTCTAATAGGAACAACCCGAAACAACAGCATAATATGAACATTATAAATATGAAAATAGAAAAGGAAATGGTTTGCATCCATAACTTTATTTTTTAAACTATTTTAAAAGGTAGTAAGTGCAATAGTCTCCTTCATCTGTTTGTAGGTTTTAATTTTTATCTTGAAATCGATACCACTTCATCAGCCACAGCGAAAATGATTTTAACCAAAGACTAAAGCTATCTTGACTTATTTACTTCAAACGATCTCAATTTTGTCATTAATGATGGACTATACATAAAAAATGCATCATTTCAAAGAGGAATTAGCATCCTTCAGCAAAATGTTCCCTTGAACAACCAAGAGCTAGTAACATTTCTGATGTACCCTGTTTCTTTTACAACATAAAAAATGATAAGTACGGTTCTTGTTCTCAATAAATCGAATCTACAAATCACCAGTGGGTATGTATGTATGTATGTACGTAAAGAACTTCAACCAGCAATGATTTATCCATTCTGAGTCTTTCAATGCAGGAAAGTTACTTTGAATTAAAATATCAAGAAAAATAGTCAAAATGACAGGCAATGTATATAGTAGAGGAGTCCTTACCATTTTTCAAATACTCCGGTGGCGTGTAGGCAAGATTGGTACTGTAACTTTTTCCATCTCTACTATTTTTCATTAACCCAAAACACGAAAGTCGAGGATCACCATCCTACAAGCCCATTTAAATAAACACCACTAATAGTGAAATTTGAGAATAACAAGAACTACAAAATAAATTTGGGAAGAAATACCTCATCAAAGAGAACCCTGTAAGCATTCAAATCATGGTATAATGGATGACCCTCGGTACTACAATAATCCAAAGCTTCAGCAATGTACAAAGCTACTCTTAAACGCATGGCCCATTCAATAGTTTGATTTTCCCCTGCCAAGAAGAAATAGAGACCACAGAAATTTAAGAAAAGGCCATAAAGTATACAGCAAAAGCTATAAATAGAAATTTATTTGACTATTACTGAAAAACAAAGCAGCACCTATAGCATAATTACCAAAGCTATTAAATAGAATCAAGTAAAGCCATCAATTACATATCAGGTATACACAAGCTCCACATGCTACAATTATGAGATCCACCTTATCACTAATTCACTACCGCCTTAAATAGAAACCAACCTAGAACAACATATGGTAACATTGTTAAGGTAAAACCCTCAAATGCATAAATGTAGCATATAAGATCATGCATGTAATATTAATTTTTAATTACAATAACTCATTATACATGGTGATAATTATATGTAAGATTTTCTTCTTTGAAGTAATATATAAGGCTACTTTAATAGTTTTGAATAAAAAAAAAACACAAATTTACATCTATTTATATCAATATCTATCTTAAATTCTTGGACAAATTGCTAACATAATTTTAAGTAGGATGAAGATCTATATTAATCCATTTAATTTAAGTAATTAAAACTATTTATTACATTGTTCATAAAATATTTTTTAGATCCTTTTATTTATATATATATGAGTAATTAAAGGACAATTGACTTTAAAACAAAATATTTTAGTTAGTAAAATATATTTTACGTGTACATCAATCGTTTAAAGAAGTTCATTTTATTTCTAACCATTTTTTTATACCCTCTAATTTTACCTTACAGCTAATTTCATTGAATTGGATTTTTTTTTTTTCTTTCTCTATCTATTTTTCTCTCGTAAAATTATTTAAATTATTGTGGTTCCTTTTTGCTACCGTTGGAATCAAGCTAAAAGTTCAACATCAATTTGGCTCTTGTATTGGTTTTCTAATTAAAACATATTTTTGTTATACTAAATTAATTAAGAATACTGACTTATTTTGTTATAAATTGGCGCTAGCGGAAGCGAAGTTTTGGGTCCAATTTAGTTGCACAAATAATTTAATTTTGGATAACAGCAAAATAGTAAGCAATAAGAAAAAATAAATGGCACAATGATTTAAGTGGTTCAACTTTTCAATGTGAAAAGTCTACTCCACTGACAACGGCACACCGAGGCAAATCCACTATCAAATCCAAAAGGAGAGTACAGACACCAATATCCAAGTAAATAACCACTTGCAAAATGAAATCTAAATTACACAGTATCTCTAACCTTGTACAGTGACAGAAGCACAAGTAATGTACTGTGATGGTTCTCCACCAAGAAACTGCTTGCTTCAAAGAACCCAAATTGACTTCAACCAAATAGTAGCTTTACTATCTTTAACAGGATAAATCTAATTGTCTTCCTCTCACACAAATATAGTGGCACTCTTCTAAGTTGGTGTGGTGGCTTGTATGTTGTTGTTGTGCATAAATGATATTGTAGCAAGCAATATATATAGGCAAAAAAATCCTTGGAGAGAAAGTAAATCCCAAAACTTGGCCATCAAGTATACTTAGCTCTCAAGTATACTTCTCCTCCAAGTAAATCTCTTTTCCAAGATTTTCTTCTTCAAGTATTCTTCTCTAAGTAAATTTCTTTTCCAAGTAAACTTTTCCTCCAAGAAAAAGTTTAGACAATATATATATTACTCAATTCCAAAATATCATCTAATGATTTGTTTTGTGACATAAATAACAAATCTCCACCTTGGCACAAAACGAAGAAACCAAAATTCTTCAAAATACAAAATTCCTCGAAATACCAAATGGCCGTCGTCCAAACGCCCCAAAGGGCAATCACTTACTGCAAACACCAATCAAGTTCAAACAATGCTTGAACTTGTTAACTGAAACTGGTTTGGTCAACATATCAGCTGGATTCTCAGTAGTAGCTATCTTATTAACGACTATAGCACCCTGAGACACAATGTCACGAACGAAGTGATATCTGACATCAATGTGTTTGGTCCTCTCATGATACATAGTATTCTTGGTCAAATGTATCGCACTCTGACTATCGCAAAATACAACAGAAGTATCCTGCTGTAAACCCAAGTCACAAACCAAACCTCTAAGCCAGATGGCTTCTTTCACTGCTTCTGCTGCTGCCATATACTCTGCCTCTGTAGTTGACAAAGCAACTGTAGACTGTAAAGTAGCCTTCCAACTAATGGCACAATGAGAAAGAGTGAAAACATAACCTGTCAGAGATCTTCTCTTATCCAAATCTCCAGCATAATCGGAGTCCACATAACCAATAACACTGCAACCAGTATTAGAACTCCCATCATATACCAAACCAAAACTAGAAGTGCCTTTCAAATACCGAAGTATCCATTTCACTGCATGCCAATGACCCTTTCCAGGGTTACCCATGTATCTACTAACAACACTAACTGCTTGTGAAATGTCTGGACGAGTACAAACCATAGCGTACATCAAACTACCAACGGCACTTGCATATGGAACTTGAGACATGTACTTCTCTTCTTCTTCTGACTGTGGTGACAAATCCAAAGAAAGCCTAAAATGCGCAGCTAGTGGCGTACTCACAGGTTTAGACTCTTTCATACCAAAGCGTTCAAGAACTTTTTCGATATAACTTTTCTGAGACAAATAAAGCTTGCCCGCTTGTCTATTCCTGTAAATTTCCATTCCCAAAATTTTCTTTGCTGCACCCAAATCTTTCATCTCAAACTCACCACTAAGCTGAGACTTTAATTTCTGAATCTCAAGCTTATTCTTAGAAGCAATAAGCATGTCATCAACATATAGCAACAAATAAACAAATGAATCATCAGAGAATCTTTTATGATAAACACAACTATCATAATCACTCCTAGAGTAACCATGATCAATCATAAAAGAATCAAACCGCTTATACCACTGCCTAGGAGATTGCTTCAAACCATATAATGATTTTTTCAATAAACAAACATGATCTTCCTTACCTGGAACAACAAACCCCTCTGGTTGATGCACATAAATTTGTTCCTCAAGCTCACCATGTAAGAAAGCTGTCTTGACATCAAGTTGTTCTAATTCCAAGTCAAACAGCGCAACCATAGCAAGCAACACACGTATGGAGCTATGTTTCACAACGGGTGAAAATACTTCATTGAAGTCGATACCCTTCTTCTGAGAATAGCCCTTTGCAACAAAACGTGCCTTGAACCTAGCTGCTTCAACCTCAGGTATACCTTCCTTTTTCTTGAAGACCCATTTATTTCCAACAATCTTCTGGCCCTTAGGCGGTTTTACCAATTCCCAAGTATGATTCTTATGAAGAGACTCAATCTCTTCATTCATAACAACCAACCACTGAGCAGACTCATCACAAGTGACAGCTTCACGATAACTAGTAGGTTCATTCACCCCAATAGTCTCTGCCACAGACAATGCATAAGAAACTAAATCTGCATCTGCATACCTCTGAGGGCGTCGAATCTCTCTAATTCCTTTACCCTTAGCGATACTGTATGGTTGCTCTTGTTGCTGTTCTGCTATATCAGGAGCAGAATCATCTACCTCATCCACAAATGGCTGATCTGAAGTGCTCTCTTGCACTTGACTAGGAGCTCCACTCTCAAGCTCCACCTGCTCACTAACACCGTGGTCTTTATCTGCAACAACTGACTCCTTTTTCTTTTCCAACATGGAAAACTCATCAAATTTGACATCTCTGCTAATTAAAAATTTCGGTGACTTGGGTTCAACACACCACAATCTATAACCCTTCACCCCACAAGGATATCCCAAAAATATACATTTCAATGCCCTTGGCTCAAGCTTACCATTATTAACATGAGCATAAGAAGGACAACCAAAAACTTTTAAATCAGAATAATTAGCAGCAGTACCAGAAAATATCTCAAACGGAGTCTTCAACTCAATTGCAGTTGATGGAGACCGATTCACCAAATAGCAAGCATGGTTACAAGCTTCAGCCCAAAAGGATTTATCCAAACCAGCTTGAAAGAGCATACAACGAGCTCTTTCCAAAAGAGTCATATTCATACGTTCTGCAACTCCATTCTGTTGTGGTGTACTACGCACAGTGCGGTGTCTCACTATGCCATTCCTTTCACAGAACTCATTAAACTGACTCTCACAAAATTCCAAGCCATTGTCGGTTCTCAAACGCTTGATCTTCTTGCCAGTTTGATTTTCAATACAAGCCTTAAACTTGACAAATCTCGAAAACACTTCATTCTTATTTTTCAGAAAATATACCCAAACATGACGAGAGAAGTCATCAATAAAAGTCAACATATACCGGGCACCACCCTTAGACGCAACACGAGAGGGACCCCAAAGATCTGAATGAATATAATCAACGGTACCTTTCGTTTTATGGATGGCTGTACTGAACTTAACTCTGCGATGCTTTCCATAGACACAATGCTCACAGAAATCAAGCTTCCCAGTTTTCTGATCACCAAGCAAACCCCGCTTGCTCAAAATAGACATTCCTGCCTCACTCATATGCCCCAACCGCATATGCCACAAGCGAGTCGTATCTGAATCTTGATCTGACGAGGATGAAACTGAAACACTGCCAATGACAGTGCTACCCTGAAGCACATAGAGACCATGAGACAATTGCCCTTTAATAACCACTAGAGCACCCTTAATAACTTTCAAAACTCCACCTTCAGCTATATACCTATAGCCTTGTGAGTCAAAAGTACCCAAAGATATTAGGTTCTTTTTCAAATCTGGAACATGGCGAACATCTTTCAAAGTTCTGACAATACCGTCATGCATCTTAATTCGGATAGTACCAATACCAACAACCTTACAGGACACATTATTTCCCATCAAGACAACACCCCCATCAATGGACTGATAAGAAACAAACCAATCCCTATTGGGGCACATATGGTAAGTACAACCTGAATCAAGAATCCAAACATCTCTAGGAGAACTAATAGATACTGACAGAACATTATCACCATCGGTACCAGAACTATCTGCAATACCTGCAACATCATTAGTACCAGAAGATGTTGTGGTAGATTTCCCTTTACCTTTGAGTTTCGGACAGTTAACTTTCCAGTGCCCTTCTTGACGGCAATAATTGCATTTATCTATTCTCTTTCTAGATTTAGATCTAGACTTGCCTCTAATTTTGCTCGAGCCTTTTTCTTGCGTTCTTCCTCTAACAAATAAACCACTGCTACTATCGTTTTTACTTGTAGACACCTTTTTCTTCAACTCTCTGGAATTCAAAGCCGCTTTGACATCTTCCAAAGAAATAGTGTCTCTCCCATATAGCATGGTATCAACAAAATGTTCAAACGAATGAGGTAAAGAACATAACAAAACTAAGGCCTGATCCTCATCATCAATCTTAACACCAACATTTTTCAGATCACGAATAATTTTAGTAAATTCATTAAGGTGATCGTGCAAAAGCATACCTTCTGACATTCTGAAAGTGTACAAGCGTTGCTTCAAATATAACCGACTAGTCAAAGACTTGGTCATATACACACTCTCCAATTTAAGCCATAATCCGGCAGGAGATCTTTCATCACCAACCTCGCGTAATACCTCATCAGACAAGGATAACTGAATTGAACTGAGAGCATTTTCCATCAATGCATCTTTTTCTTCCTCAGTCAATTTTTCTGATAATTTATCCTTGCCTTCAAGTGTCTTAACGAGCCCTTCTTTAACCAATATGGCTCGCATCTTCATTTGCCAAAGACCAAAATCATTCCTACCATTAAATTTTTCAATTTCGTATTTTGCCGCCATGACAGAATACCCAAAATTAAATTAACAGAAGCACAACCCAGAAAATATGAAACCAATCAAATAATCAAAAGCTCAAAATAAATCCAAATGAGCAAACTTGATTAGTTCCAATAAATAACCCAAAGCTCTGATACCAATTTGTTATAAATTGGCGCTAGCGGAAGCGAAGTTTTGGGTCCAATTTAGTTGCACAAATAATTTAATTTTGGATAACAGCAAAATAGTAAGCAATAAGAAAAAATAAATGGCACAATGATTTAAGTGGTTCAACTTTTCAATGTGAAAAGTCTACTCCACTGACAACGGCACACCGAGGCAAATCCACTATCAAATCCAAAAGGAGAGTACAGACACCAATATCCAAGTAAATAACCACTTGCAAAATGAAATCTAAATTACACAGTATCTCTAACCTTGTACAGTGACAGAAGCACAAGTAATGTACTGTGATGGTTCTCCACCAAGAAACTGCTTGCTTCAAAGAACCCAAATTGACTTCAACCAAATAGTAGCTTTACTATCTTTAACAGGATAAATCTAATTGTCTTCCTCTCACACAAATATAGTGGCACTCTTCTAAGTTGGTGTGGTGGCTTGTATGTTGTTGTTGTGCATAAATGATATTGTAGCAAGCAATATATATAGGCAAAAAAATCCTTGGAGAGAAAGTAAATCCCAAAACTTGGCCATCAAGTATACTTAGCTCTCAAGTATACTTCTCCTCCAAGTAAATCTCTTTTCCAAGATTTTCTTCTCCAAGTATTCTTCTCTAAGTAAATTTCTTTTCCAAGTAAACTTTTCCTCCAAGAAAAAGTTTAGACAATATATATATTACTCAATTCCAAAATATCATCTAATGATTTGTTTTGTGACATAAATAACATATTTTATTCTTATTGTTTGTTCATATTCAATACAAATAATAATACTAATATTTATTACCAAAATAACTAAAAATGTGAATTATATTTGACATTATTTCTCTTTCAATGCATTTTTTTTTCCAATAAAAATCACTAAATAGAAAAGGATAAATTTTGAAGGGGTGGGTTTTTAGTTTTAGGTTGGAAAATTTAATCAATGGGATACAGGAAAAAGGTCAGTCGGTTTAATGTTTTTTTTTTATTGCAATATTTTGATGATGTGATATGTATCATGATATTTAATAATAAAATATTTTTATAAAAATTATTTATATTTTTTAACCGTTTAAATTATATATGATATTATTTAGTCTTTTAATTTTGTAAAAAATATGGACTAAAAATAATTTATATTATTTTAATAATTTTTTATTAAAATATTTACATTTTTTATCAAATAATTAAAATATGAGTCTATAATAAAGATAAAATATAATATAATATTAAAAATAAAAATAAATTAATAAGCATAATAAAAAGAAAACATCCATCGTCCATGAAACAGTTTTTGAAAAAAAAAAAAAACTAGTCTAATAGATAATAGAATAGTGATAAAATTATCACTTAATTTAATAATGATAAGCAATATTTTCTAGTAAATTAAATAAAGCAAGGGTGTAAGCTATATAGGCTGTTCCCTAGGCTATCTTATCGTACTTTTTGTTACTTTCTCAATGATGAGTCCAAATCATGAAATTCTATTAATACGTATAGAACCAAATATATTAATAATTACTCATTGTTTGGAATAGTCGGAAAGTAGTCTTACAAAAAAAATACAAACAAAAATTAAAAAATATAATTATTATTTCTCACAATAAATTAAGCTTATTATTATCATTTTGTTTGCAATAATTTAAATAAAAGAGTTCGTTTCTTAAAACATTTTAACATGACATTAAAAATGAATAATAATATGTGTATTAAATTATAATATATATAAATAATATATTATTTATTTATTGAATTTAAATATAAAAATAATGATGTAAAATAACTAATTGGTTGTAAGATTTTTTATGAATTAAAGCTTAATTAAATTATATAATTCAATAAGGCAACTTTGGTGCGGAATGTATAACATTTGTGTTACACGTGGGAAATATCGAGTCCATTACTAAATAATATCAACGATAAACTCATGCATTTAGATTTTAATTATCTGCCTCTACTGTGCATTGTTTAGAGTTAACCAGTAAAACGAGAACGTGACGACTGACAATTAATAATCTCAAATTCACTTAAAAAGGTGTCGAGGCAATATTCTAATGTATATATTAAGGGATAAAGGTCCAGATAAATTTTGTAATTTTTCGGTGAATTATATATTTACATAGATTATTTTAAAAAACAAAATTAATATTGAAATTTTATTGAAAAAATAATAAAATTATCATCCAATTTAAACTTTTATTTTTATAATTAAAAAAATGATTAATATATTATTTTTTTTTAACACCTATTCAATTAGAATTGAACGACGATAATTTAAACTCGTTCAATATTTCACGTTCAATATTATTAAATGTGCTAATTTTGTTACTATAAATTTTAGATATATTATTTTTGATAAATTTTCAATTTTATTTTAATTTTGATCAACAAATTTGGTTAAATTTTATAAAATATTAGTCATATAAATTTATTAAAAATTTGTATTATTTAATTTTTTAAGTTATAAAATGTTTTTTTAATCTTTCACACACACACACACATATATATATATAAAGGTAATGTTTAGTTTGCTGAATGTAAAAATAATAGGAATAGTAATTGTAATAAAATTGAATGTAAAAAAACAATATTACTATTATAACGTTTGTTTAAGCAATGTAATCAAAATAATTAATAATATTTAAATAAATAATATAAAATTATAAATGAATTAAAATAAAAAAAAATTATTTTATTACTAAAAGAGATAAAATGAGCAAAACAATCATAAATGATTGTACAATTTATGAGAAAAATAAAATATTACAGTGTCTTCTTAAAGACTGTAAGTATAATGATAATTACTACTACTGCTGTAATCCCTTTTCATTTTATTATAGAGTACAGTCAAACTAAATATAATAATATATTGAATGATTTTTATTACAATTATAATTACTAATAATCAAACATTTCAACAAGTGAAAACATAATGCATATTTTAATAAATAACTTAATATTTTTATTAATTTAGGAATGATAATAACCATTTTATCTTTGAAAGAAAGGTCATACAAGTTTTTCATATTTAAAAATTTGTGTTTTTTTGTTTTTTTAAATTATAAAATATATTTTTAAATCTTTATATATATATATATATATATATATATATATATATATATATATATATATATATATATATATATATATATATATATATATATATATATATATACACACACGCACGCACGCACGCAAATGTGTTAATTTAAAACATAGTGCATAGTTTAATATTTTTTACAAGAATAATAGAATTTCATTTTTATAAATTCATTAAAAAAATACAACATATAAATTAAATAATTTTAAATTTTGAAAGAAACAACTTAAGAGAAAGTAAAAGAAAAACGTGCCTTATATGTCTATTTTAATTATTTTTAATTATTTTTTTATAATATATTTACATAAATATAAATTAATTTTATTAAAAAATAATTAATATCAATAATTTATAATATAACAATAATTTTATTTAAAGGTAAACTTTTTATAAATAATGTAAATATATTGTATTATAAGCACTATTCGTAATACACTTGTCAAAGGACGGAGGATAGAATATTAATTATATATATATTTTTAACATTAAATAAATATTTTATTTGAATAATATATTGTGTATAATTTTTATATATATATTTTAGAAATAAATTGATAAAAATAATATGAATTGTAAATAAAATTATTAAATATATATATATATTTTTTATATATTTGGTAACTGTTAGTAACAAAAATAAAATTATAGTCATATATTATGTAGAAATTATTGTTAAATGTGATAATATAAAAAAAATTAAATATTTAACTTTAAATTAACATTATAAAAATAAAATTAAAAAAATAAGTATATAATAAACTTTATATTAAAACTTTTAAATTTATGTTTATCATATTATATTTCAATCCAAATTTTAATTTTATTTAATATTATATTTTTTAATATTTTATTTTAACAATCTTTTAGAATTTATTTTTTTTATAAAAAAATTATTATTTTTATTATTATTAGTTAGTCTTATATTATTTATAAACATATATTGTAAGGTTTATTTTGTATTGGCAATTTTCGTGGACAAAACGTTTGATTGTAATCTAGAATAGGAATTCAACAATTATTCAGACCACACGTGATGATGGAGTCACCAAGCTTGCAACGCCCATATGACAGGTATAATATTCCATCATGCATACATCTGCACACAATTGAGCACGACACTTAGTATGGATTGTAACGAAAAATGTATTGTGCATATGTTGGTCGATCGATCGAGAGTATTGTTCGATCGATCGAGTGATCGATCGATCGAGACTGAGACAACTTCGATCTAGGTGCTCTCTGTTTGGACTGGATCGATCGAGCAATTGGACCGATCGATCGAACCATGTTCGATCGATCGAGTATAGAACAACCTCGATCCAGGTTCTCTCTGTTTGAGTTAGATCGATCGAGTTTTGTGTATCGATCGATCGAGACCTTCTCGATCGATCGAGACGGCCTGTCGATCGATCGAGCCAGTATTATATTCCTACTCAAACTCTATTTCTTAATTCGACCCTTATGTTTCTTTTACCTAATTGACCACATTTAATGTTCAGAACAGAATTTTTATTTGAGGATAATTGTGGTAATTGGTAAATCCTGATAAGAAAAGAGTTATAGTGAATTGCAAATCCTATTTGAACTAGGATTGGACTCTATATAAGAGAAGAGATGTTTGTGCATAAATAATCAACTTGAGCATTTAGAATTACATAGCACTAATACTTTCTAGCATCTGAATTGTGCTTATTCTCTTCATCTATTGTTCTTAGGCTTTCTCATGTTATATTCATATGCCTAATTGATTTGCATGATATTGAGCTTAATTGAATGTTCTAGGGTTTGCTAGCTGATATTGTTTTTACATCGCATGTTAGTATATTTGCTAGTTAGGATTATTCATTGTTTGAATCCGCTCTAGGACACGCATTGCACTTGTGTTATTGTGCTAACGTTACAGGTGACGGCTTCAGTATTTCGTGTGACTCGAAATTACTGAAGGTGACGGGTTCGGTTGATCTTGTGTGACTCAAGTAGATTGGAACGTTGGTCCGGATCCAGACATCTAACTATTGGAGGCTGTGAAAGGAGCAAGCGGCTCGTAAGTAAATTACAGAAAGGGGGATCTATCTGCGACGGGTAGTTCTGGACTCTATGGTTGTAATTGAACATTATTTTCATAGTGGATAGTTAGGTGGTCCGGTGGACCGGTGGTTTTCCTCTTAGGTCATTGTTGTGGCCTAGGTTGTTTCCACCTAAAAATATCGTGTGTTGTTTTATTATTCCGCATTTATCTTTACACGCGATTGCATGTCTGGCCGTTGTGATTAGATTATATAATATTTGTTGAAAATTGAAAATAACCTATTCACCCCCCTCTAGGCTTATTAGATCCGTAATTAAAAACTTTTTTCAATTGGTATCAGAGCGGGTCACTAGATATACTTAGTGTTGCCTAGGACCTTATTATGGATCATTTTAGAGAGGGTTCTTCTACAATCCGTCCACCTTATTTTAATGGGTCTAACTACCCATATTGGAAGGCTCGTATGAGAGCCTTTTTACGTTCCTTAGATGAAAGTGTATGGAATTCTGTGCTTTATGGTTGGGAACCACCTACGGTTACCAAGGATGGTGTAGTCACACTTAAACCTAGAATTGATTGGACTTCTCAAGATAAAATTGGTAGTGGCTGGAACCAAAAGGGCATCAATGCTATTTTTAGTGCTGTGTCTCCGGATGAATTCTGACGTATTTCTGATATTGAAACTGCTAAGGCTGCTTGGGACACTCTAGAGGTTGCCCATGAGGGCACGTCCCAAGTTAAACGAACAAAACTTCGCATGCTAGCTACTAAGTTTGAAAATCTTAGAATGAAGGAGGATGAAACGTTTTCTGATTTTTATGCTAATTTATGTGATATTGCTAACTCTTCTTCAAATCTTGGAGATAAAATTGATGAACTCAGGTTGGTTCGAAAAGTCTTATGCTCATTACCAGAACGCTTTGAAGCAAAGGTTACAGCGATAGAGGAAAGCAAAGACATTGACACCATGAAGATTGAAGAACTAGTTGGGTCAATTCAAACATTTGAGATGAACTTTCCAGCACCCAAAAAGAACATTAGAATTGCTCTCAAAACCACCGAAGCTGACGATAGTGATGATGATGTAGAAGATGAAGATCTACTCACTCTAGCTAGAAAACTCAAGAAAATGTTCAACAAAAAGGATCTACAGATTAAAGAAAAATCAAGATATCGTAAGGGAAGAGAATTCACGCCAATGAGTTCAGAAGGTAAGAAATCTAAACCCACTGGTCCTAAATGTTTTGAATGCAATGGTTTTGGACACTATGCAGCAGATTGTGCCAACAAGAAGAAGAAAACAAGAAACGCTTTCAATGCTACCCTTAGTGACACAGAAAGTGATGAAGACCAAGCTAGTGGTTCAGAAAATGTCAACTCTAACTACGTAGCTTTTACATCAACTGTTGGTGGATACTCCAGTGAGTCAGACTTTGACTCAGATGAAGAGGGAAGTAAACGAATCCTTGATAAATTTAATGCAAACAGTTTTGAGGAGTTATTTATTGATTTAATTAAATGCAAGAAAGAAAAAGATAAACTACTCATAACTGTAACAAAGCTGAATGAACAGATCAATTTGCAAGACCTTAATTTATCAGTTTTAGAAAAAGAAAAAGTTGAACTGTCTGAGCATTTTGACAAGTTAAGTTTAAGTCTTGCAGGTATTGAACAGGAAAATTCAAAGCTTGTGCAGGAGTTGGAGCAATCAAAGGAAACTGTCAAGAGATTAACAATTGGAGCTGAACGACTTGATAAGATGTTGAGCATTGGTAAGCCTTTCGGTGATACTCGTGGACTTGGTTTCCAAGATGAAAACTGTACACCTTCCACTTCAAAAACTACATTTGTAAGGTCATCTAACTTTACCTCTACTGCTACAAATTCTGCACAAACACCCACTAAAATTGCAGTAGCTAAAACTGTTAAGTTTGTGCCTGTTTGTCATCATTGTGGTAGAAAAGGCCATATTCGACCTAACTGTAGATTTTTGATGAATGCTTTTCGATTTAATGATCATCTTCATGCTTATAGGTATAGAACTCATAATTATCATCATACCATGCCTATGTTGAATTTGAATAGGAAATATGAGCCTAAGAGTATGCCTTTAAAATCTAATGCAATTAAGTCTCAACCCAAAAACATAAAGAAATCAAAATTCATGAAAATTTGGGTTAGGAAAGATTGCATGTTTCCTATCAATTGATCACTATTGCTAGACCACCTAGATACTTTTGTTTGAGTGCTTAAATGACCCTAGGTGAGTATTTTTTTTGATTTATTTCGTTTTTTTGTTGTTATTTTTTTTGGATTAAAAAAAAAAAAAAAAAAAAGGTCTACAAGGTTTTGGATTCAAATGATGCTTATACTTTTACAACCTTATCTTTTGTGGCTTATTTTGATTCTCATTGTATATTCTATGCTAAAATTGAAAATTCTGCACATATTTACTTTGTTACCATATGATGACACTATTGACTGAACTTATGCACACACCCACTGAACACTCATGTATGTCATCGATGAAATTTATGATTAATTTTGAAAGACTCTAAGACTTGAGCTAATCTTGACTGCGAAATTATATTGTGTTCTATTTCTTATTTTTTAAAATATTTCATCTTAGGGAGATAACTAGTATTGAGAGAGATACCTACTATGATGTGTGAAGCTACCGTAGTGAGCGGAGAGGGCTACCTCATAACTAGTGTGAAAGTCATCATATTAGATTTATGGCTCGTACATGTTTAAAAAAAAAAATGGTAAAAATTTAGTTGAGAAATTTTATTTGGCATGTACAAAAAGAAAGCAAAAAAAAAAAATTTAAAAAAAATTATAAGAAATTTCTTTTGATAGACATATTTTATTATGTAAGAATGAAGACTCAATTATAATTTAGCATGATAGATGAATTTATATTCTTTTGAGTCTCTTAAAATTGGTCATAAATGAAATTATTGAAATACAAGTGGAGTTCACAATGTATACTACTTTTAGTGAATGTCAATATGCCATTATATGTGTTAGTGTGCTTGTGTGACCTACTTATATTGCTAATACAATGAATGATCAAAATCTAAGCAAAAATATTTTTTCAATTGGTTGTATGCTTATTCGTATTAAATGAGTTTATTGCTTTGTGTGATCAAAAATTAAAAAAAAAAAAAAAAAAAAATGTTTTCTTTTAAATTTGTTTTTCGTCTAGAGAGTCATAGAACTTAGGGGGAGTCATTGCATACATATTTCATTATTCTTCTTTTGACTTAATGCAATTCCTCCTACATGCTTTGGACATATACATGTGTGCTCTTATCCATTTTTAGCCCACCTTTTTTAGAGTGACCCTTATCATCTTTAGTGTTTCATGATTTGTCAATTTCGTATGCCAAAAAGGGGGAGAAAGATTCATGTTATTCATGTTGCTATGGAGATTGAATTTAGGGGGAGATGTTGCATTTATTAGTTGTGGGGGAGAAAGATTCATGTCCACATACACTACATATCTTTCGCACTTTTATGTACACTGAACTAATAAGCAATGAGGCTTTCAAGCCACATTTGTGTGCTATTTGTTTGTCTAATTTCAGTGGACCGAGCGTATCAAGTATCAAGCGAAGATGGTCCACCAGATCATAGACAGTCCACTATGTAATTGATGTAATGATATTTTAACCTTGAGCGTTATGTAGTGAGAGAGTGATTTTGTCACACGAAAATGCCAAAGGGGGAGATTGTAAGGTTTATTTTGTATTGGCAATTTTCGTGGACAAAACGTTTGATTGTAATCTAGAATAGGAATTCAACAATTATTCAGACCACACGTGATGATGGAGTCACCAAGCTTGCAACGCCCATATGACAGGTATAATATTCCATCATGCATACATCTGCACACAATTGAGCACGACACTTAGTATGGATTGTAACGAAAAATGTATTGTGCACATGTTGGTCGATCGATCGAGAGTATTGTTCGATCGATCGAGTGATCGATCGATCGAGACTGAGACAACTTCGATCTAGGTGCTCTCTGTTTGGACTGGATCGATCGAGCAATTGGACCGATCGATCGAACCATGTTCGATCGATCGAGTATAGAATAACCTCGATCCAGGTTCTCTCTGTTTGAGTTAGATCGATCGAGTTTTGTGTATCGATCGATCGAGACCTTCTCGATCGATCGAGACGGCCTGTCGATCGATCGAGCCAGTATTATATTCCTACTCAAACTCTATTTCTTAATTCGACCCTTATGTTTCTTTTACCTAATTGACCACATTTAATGTTCAGAACAGAATTCTTATTTGAGGATAATTGTGGTAATTGGTAAATCCTGATAAGAAAAGAGTTATAGTGAATTGCAAATCCTATTTGAACTAGGATTGGACTCTATATAAGAGAAGAGATGTTTGTGCATAAATAATCAACTTGAGCATTTAGAATTACATAGCACTAATACTTTCTAGCATCTGAATTGTGCTTATTCTCTTCATCTATTGTTCTTAGGCTTTCTCATGTTATATTCATATGCCTAATTGATTTGCATGATATTGAGCTTAATTGAATGTTCTAGGGTTTGCTAGCTGATATTGTTTTTACATCGCATGTTAGTATATTTGCTAGTTAGGATTATTCATTGTTTGAATCTGCTCTAGGACACGCATTGCACTTGTGTTATTGTGCTAACGTTACAGGTGACGGCTTCAGTATTTCGTGTGACTCGAAATTACTGAAGGTGACGGGTTCGGTTGATCTTGTGTGACTCAAGTAGATCGGAACGTTGGTCCGGATCCAGACATCTAACTATTGGAGGCTGTGAAAGGAGCAAGCGGCTCGTAAGTAAATTACAGAAAGGTGGATCTATCTGCGACGGGTAGTTCTGGACTCTATGGTTGTAATTGAACATTATTTTCATAGTGGATAGTTAGGTGGTCCGGTGGACCGGTGGTTTTCCTCTTAGGTCATTGTTGTGGCCTAGGTTGTTTCCACCTAAAAATATCGTGTGTTGTTTTATTATTCCGCATTTATCTTTACACGCGATTGCATGTCTGGCCGTTGTGATTAGATTATATAATATTTGTTGAAAATTGAAAATAACCTATTCACCCCCCTCTAGGCTTATTAGATCCGTAATTAAAAACTTTTTTCATATATTATTAAATATAGTCTAAAGTTTAAAATTTACTTTTAACAACTATAAATTTTGGTGTGTTTAATTAAACTTTCTATTTCTTTAAATTTTTTAGTTAATACATTTATTTTATTCATGAATAATACTAATATTTATTAACTTATTATATTTTTGTTTAATTTTCATTACAAATTAATTATAATGTGTTAATTCTATATTTTTTAAGTTTTAATTCTATGTCTCTATTAATATGACATAAAAAATTTAGTATTAAATTAAATATAATATATTATAAATCTTACTAAATTTTTGCTTTATATAAAAAAAAAAATTAAATTTTCACTCCCATAATTTTTTTTTTCTCCCTTCACCCCCTTGTCAAGACAATGTTATTGCACGCACCAAACAGCCAGCATAATCAATAATGGTACGCACCCGAAGAGTTATGATTAATTAAAATATATAATAAATAAGAAATATGATATAAATTTTAATGATATTTTTTATATATAAATTTTAATTAATTTATATTTTAAATAAATAATGATACATAATATTTGTGTTTGATGAATGATTTCAAATTATTAACGAGAAACGCAAGTTTAACACGTGAATAAAATTCAATATCTTCTTAGCTGAAGCCAAAATGCCAAAAATCTGATGAAAACACTTCTTAGACGTGGAAACAAGATAAGGTCCCTCACTACTAGCCAGCCCATTTGAAAATGAAAACAAGATAAGGTGATCTCTGTGACACCTACTTCCTTTAACCTCTTCCGATCCGCGTCAGCACAAGTATTTGAAAGAACTTAGGCGAAACTTGTTATAACGCCATTTTATATATTATATTTAATAATTTGAATTATAAATATTATAATATTAAATAAAAATACAATTATAATAATAATTAATATTTTATACATACTATATAATATTATATGAAAAAAAACAAATTATTTATCAAGTTACATTTTATTACTTTTAATTAATCTCATATTTATATCATTTGATATATATCACGATATTTAATAATAAAATATTCTTATAAAAGTTATTTATGTTATTTTTTTTTAAATTATAAACAATACTAAATATTCTTATAAAAGTTATCTATGTCATTTATTTTTTAAATTATAAACAATATCATTTAGTATTTTGTAAAAAAGATCGATTAAAAGTAATTTATATTATTTTAATAATTTTTTATTAAAATATTTGCATTTTTTATCCGGTAATTAAAATGTGAGTTTATAATAAAGATAAAAACAAAATTTAATATAAAAAGTAAAAATAAATTAATAAGCATAATTAAAAGTAAACATCCATCGCCCATGAAACAGTTTTTGAGGAAAAAAGAAAACTAGTCTAATAGATAATATAATATATTTTTTTTAATTTTTTTTCTAGGTAGACTTTTTATTAAACATGCTACTTTCACCGCTTTACAAGATTTCTAAGCCATTTGGACTACTAAGCCCCTCGTTATTCATACTGCATTACATTATTATAAAAAACATGGATATGTTCCACAACTAAGGAACAAAGCTCTCCATGAGACACAAGCACAAACTAAACACATATAACTGAAAGTACATTCGAATCCCATGACAGTATTTGATCGTTTATATGGAATTCACCTCAGATAATATATTATTAAAAGGCCTCTGATTGTTGCAATCAAGATTATCACCATAGTCAATCCCAAAAATGTCACAATATCTCTTATAGAATCCAATTCGACTCTCAACCCTTGCATCCGGACCAAATCCACATTCCAACCCACCATTAATGATATTTGTGGTGACACCAAATCCCGGTTTTCTATTAGAAGCCAAGTCAATCGGGGTAGGTGACCAATTACCAGTGATGACATCGTGGCATGATGGCTTTGGTGATTGAGGAGTCATCCAAAACCAAAATGCTGTCTCGAAAGAAAGGGTAGGGTCTGAAGTAACAAGGTCTGGATTGTTCAATAAATCCAAGCCAAGAGCTCTTCCAGCTTGCCCATAGTTGTAGTTCCTAATAAATTGTCATATATAGTGTTAATTACAAGTAGTCATATATTTAACTAACCTTAAATAATAATAATAATGGTAAAACAATTACTAACCATGAAAGTTGAATGGGACCACGACCATAGTATTTTTTTCCAGGTACACATGGATATAAAGGGTGAGGTGCGCAGTAATCAGATCCTGCATTAACTTCACTTTTAAAACAGTAGCCCCAAGAATATGGTCCGTCAGGTGCAGTTGCCCATCCACCTACATTTTCATCATATAATTTTTAATTAGTGGAAATGGCCAATTTGTATTACATCATATTATACTTTTTTATTCCCTTCATGCGTGTATTTAGTGTTTAAAATAAAGACAAATATAATCACATATTTCAAAATGAGTTTGTAAGTGATTAAATTACTCATTTTATAAGCCTTACTTTTTTTTTTTTAGTTCAAATCTGGTAACACTCATTACGGACCTATAACCCTATTGGGCTTCTAACATTCCAATTAAGTCACATGTTACCACCACATTTTTATTTGTGAGCGAGCTCGAAATTAGAGAAAAATATATAACATATGCTAGAACCTAAATTTATAAGTCAATATTGAAGTTATACATATATATATATGTAAATTACCAGTAGTCTCATGGGAAGTTTGAGCTAAGAAAGCAGCAATTTCCCTTTTACGGGTTTCAACATCACCAGTGTTACCGAACTCAGGAAATTTATTACTAGCACTTATGAAAGCATCATATGTGTAAAACCCTCGGCCAGGACAAGCAGCATCATTACGATGCAGTAGCATCTCCTCAAAGGTTTCTTCAGAGATCAATTCGGCAATTGGTCCAGTACTGCCGCCGCCTCCTCCGCCGCCTCCGCCTCCGCCGCCACCTCCACCACCTCCACCGCCACTACCACCATCACATTGACTTTGGCAACCATCTCCACAATATGGATCAGTATTGCCACAGTAACCCCATTGACTGCAACACAACCCTCCTGAACACAGAGCACCCCCTAATTGTTGCCCACATTGTTGGGCTGAGCCCCCTTGGTACAAAGTCACTAACAATAGACACACAGTTATAACTGCCCAAAACTTCATCTTTAAAAGTTTAATGCTTTTTGGTTTTCTTGATGAGGTACTGTGGATTAGAGAGGGTATTTATAGAAGATCTTAATCTTATTTGCACCTGTTTTGTAATGTTGTAAATTGATATGATATGTTATGAGTGGAAGGTTGTAGAATTCATTTTATTTATATTAAGTAAACACTTCAAATTTATTATACAACTTCGTCAGAAGTCATATTAGTCCTTTTTGTTTGCAAAAAAAAATATTATTTAATTTTATAATTTAAAAAATATATTATTTAATCCTTTTATTTGTAATTATTTGTAAAAAAATATTAAAGAAGAATATTTGGTATTTTTTTAATATTATTTTATTATTAAAGTCTACATATAATTAAGTAAAAGAGAGCAAAATGGTCGTTTTACTTAAATTAAAATCCCTACTTATTCGGAAGTACCAAAAATATATTAAAATATTTTTTTAATATCCTAATTTTTACTATCGTTCTCTTTCATGCTCTTCTTTTTCTGTAAAAATTTGTTGATCTTTATTTTCATATTCATCTCTAACTTATACGAAAACTCCACATTTGTCATCTCCTTTCTTTCCATCTCTGTTTAGTTTTTTTTTTGTTGCAACAATGGAATAAAACATGAAAATGATCTTGTATTAATTTTGTGAGATTAAAGCTGAAATGTCAACTTCGTCAATTCTAAAAGATTTTGGAAGGTAATTTTTTTTGTTACTGAATGGTATGTAATATTTTTTTACAAATTATTTTTGGTTGTTGGTTAGGGACTAATAAATATGAATTTCTTATTATTTTTGTATTTTTTTTTAAGAAAAATTAATGATGATGATGTTTCAAATGTAATTGAACTATTTATTTTGTTAGGTTTCATCGAAAAATAATTCATTGAATGACATTAATTTTTTTCTCATATTCAGATAGTTAAACAAGCAATTTATTTTTTGTTTAATTACTCTATTGTAATATATTAACTTTTTTTCTTTAATATCCTCTTTGTGAATTTTTGTCATATTTTAAGAATTTAATTCTCCTTACAAATACTAAACAAGTATTGTTTCTTTTATCTTCCTTCGATTATCTATTTTACTATTAGAAATAAGTTGAGATAATTTACGAATAATAGGTTAATTAAATTTTGAAATTTTTGTTTAAGTCTAGGAGATGAATGGATTAGTGAGTATTAAGGATGTTAGATTATTGGATATTGTAATTTTTTATTTTTATTATTTTTTTAATACTCATAAAATAATAATTTTGTATTTTTCATTATTTTAATTTAAAATATTTTAATAATAAAATATTAATTATAAAAAAAAATTATATAGTCTTTTTTTAATAAACAAAATAACTAATAAATATATTTTTTAAAATAAAAAATTAAATATAATTTTTTATTAAAATAAAATAACCTACATTACATTTTTCTCTACAAAACTTATTAGTTGTCAAATTCATGATAAAACTTATCGATGTCAAATCTATCTCATTGTCTCGCAGAATTGACAATATTAACTTAGAGACAAATAAAAATAATAAAATAATAATAATAAATATTTTACATAATTATTTATAATATAAATTTAATAAAAAATAATAATATAATATAATAATAAATAATTAAAATTAAACTTATTATAACTATAACTTAAGAGTAATATTAGTAAAATTACTCAAAATAAATTATAATTTAAATATAAAATATTAATTAATTAAAATATAAATAAACTAATAAATATTATAAATTCTTTTATATTAAAATATTATACGTATTATAATCATATAAATTTATTATATAAATAGTGATAAAATTATCACTTAATTTAATAATAAAAAGTAATATTTTATTTCAACTTGTGCTAGCTAGTTAATTAAATAAAGCATGGGTGTAAGCTATAGGCTGTTCCCTACGCTATCTTATCGTACTTTTCAATGATGAGTCCAAATCATGCATTTTATTAATATATATAGAACCAAATAAATTAATAATTATTCCTTGTTTGGAATAGTCGGAGAGTAGTCTTTAAAAAAAACATATACAAACAAAAATTAAAAACTATAGTTATGATTTCTCACAATAAATTAAGCTTATTATTATCATTTTTTTTTTTCAATAATTTAAATAAAAGAGTTCGTTTCTTAAAACATTTTAACATGATATTAAACATGAATAATAATATGTGTATTAAATTATAATATATATAAGTAATATACCATTTATTTATTGAATTTAAATATAAAAATAATGGTGTAAAATAAATAATTGGTTGTAACATTTTTTTATGAATTAAAGCTTAATTAAATTATATAATTCAATAAAGCAACTTTGGCGAGGAATGTATAACATTTGTGTTACACGTGGGAAATATCGAGTCCATCACAAAATAATATCAATAATAAACTCATGAATTTAGATTTTAATTATCTGTCTCTACTGTGCATTGTTTAGAGTTAACCAGTAAAACGAGAACGTGACGACTGACAATCTGAAATTCACTTAAAAAGGTGTGGAGGCAATATTCTAATGTATATATTAAGGGATAAAGGTGTAGATAAATTTTGTAATTTTTAGGTAGATTATATATTTATATTGATTATTTAAAAAAAATTAATATTAAAATTTTATTTTAATTTTGATCCAAAAATTTGGTTAAATTTTATAAGATATTAGTCATATAAATTTATTAAAAATTTGTATTATTTAATTTTTTAAGTTATAAAATATAATTTTTAATCTTTCACACACAAATATATATATATATATATATATATATAAAGATGGTGTTTGGTTCACTGAATATAAAAATAATAAGAATAATAATTATAATAGAATTAAATGTAAAAGAAACAATATTGCTATTATAATATTTGTTTAAATAATATATCAAAATAAATAATAATATTCAAATAAAAATTATAAATTAAGTACAATTAAAAAAGTTTTTTATTAGTAAAAGAGATAAAATAAGCAAAAAAAATTATAAATAATTATATAATTTGTGAGAAAAATAAATCATTACTGCGTATTCTTAAAGACTACAAGTATAATAATGATTACTGCTACTATTATAATACCTTTACATATCATTACAGAGTATAATTAAATCAAATAAAGTAATATTTTAAATAATTTTTATTACAATGACGATAACAATTAACCAAATACGCCAAAAGGTGAAAACATATTGCATATTTTAATAAATAACTTAATATTTTTTATTAATTTAGGAACAATAATGACCTTTTTATCTTTGAGAGAAAGGTCATATATGTTCTTTATATTTAAAAATTTGTGCTTTTTTATTTCTTTAAATTATAAAATATATTTTTTAATTTTTCGTATGTATATAAATGTCTCAATTAAAAATATAATACATAATTTAATATTTTTTCACAAGAATAATAAAATTTTACCTTTATAAATTCTTTAAAAAAATACAACATATAAATCAAATAAATGTTAAATAATTTTAAATTTTGAAAGAAATAACTTAAGAGAAAGTAGAAGAAAAAACGTGCCTTATATGTCTATTTTAATTTTTTTAATTATTTTTTATAATATATTTAAATAAATATAAAATTAATTTTATTAAAAATAATTAATATCAATAATTTATAATATAACAATAATTTTATTTAAAGGTATCAAGCATAGTTTTTTATAAATAATGTAAATATATTCTATTATAAGCACTATTCGTAATACGCTTGTCAACAGAGGTGGAGGATAATGGGTTGGATGGGGCTGTAATTTTATTTAATTTTTTTTTTAAATTAATTATATATATTTTTTTAATATTAAATAAATATTTTATTTGTAATAATATTTAATAAATATGTTGATAAAAAAATATGAATTATAAATAAAATGGTTAAATATATATATTTTTTCATGTATTTGGTAAGTAACAAAAATAAAATTGTAGTCATATATTATGTAAAAGTTCTTCTTAAATGTGATAATTTAAAAAAGTTTAAATATTTAACTTTAAACTTAACATTATAAAAATAAAATTTTAAAAAATAAGTATATAATAAACTTCATATTAAAACTTTTAAGTTTATGTTTATCATATTTTATTTCAACCTAAATTTTAATTTTATCTAATATTATATTATTTGAAATTTTATTTTAATAATCTTTTAGAAATTTATTTGAAATTTTTTTATATAAAAAAATTTAGTATTATTATTATTATTGATTAGTTTTATATTATTTATAAACATATATTTTTAAATATAGTCTCAAACTTAAAATTTTAAATCATATTTTACTTTTACATATATTTATTTTAGTTTTAACAACTATAAATTTTGCTCTATTTAATTTAGCTTTTTATTTACTTAAATTTTTTAGTTAATATATTTATTTTATTTATGAATAATACTAATACTTATTAATTTATTATATTTTTATTTAATTTTTATTATAAGTTAATTATAATGTATTAATTTTATATTTTTATTATAATATAACATAAAAAATTTAGTATTAAATTAAGTATAATTTATTAAAATTTTTATTAATTTTTTATTTATATAAAAAAAATTAAATTTTAACTCTCGAATTTTATTTTTTTCTGAGTCCACCCTGCTTGTCAAGACAATGTCTGAAAATTTATTTGTGAAATTATTGCACGCACCAAACACCAAACGTAATAAATAATGGTACGCAAGTTGAACACGTGAATAAAATTCAAGATTTTCTTGCCAAAAATCTGATGAAAACACTTCTTATACGTGGAAACAAGATAAGGTCGCTCACTACTGGCCAGCCCATTTAATAATGAAAACAAGATAAGGTGATCTCTGTGACAACCTACTTCCTTTAACCTCTTCCGATCCGCGTCAGCACAAGTATTTGAAAGAACTTCGGCGAAACTTCTTATAACGCCATTTTATATATTATATTTAATAATTTGAATTATAAATATTATAATATTAAATAAAAATACAATTATAATAATAATTAATATTTTATACATATTATTAATTATATGAAAAAAATATTATATTAAATTAATTAATTATGATTAATAAAGCTTATAATATGATCTCTAGAGGTCAGAAAAGATTTTTTTTCTTAATTTACATTGCTGTAAATATCAAAATTTAAATTTTTAAAAATAATTTTAAGAATTTGAACTCATTCATTTCAAATAAATAATTGTCCTTAATATCTTAATTAATTATATATATTTTAAAAGTAATTATATATTTTTTATATTTATTAATATTTAATAAATTTAAGTTAATAAAATATATTAGAAATAATAAAATATTTATTAATAATGTGTATTTTTTTATGTATAAAATAATTATTCAATATAATTTAATAAATTTATCATATTTTTAGCTAGTAATAATTATTAAAATTATATGGAACATAAAATCAATTTTAATACATGATAATATTCACACCGTAGGTATATAATAATAATATGATTAAATTATTGTGAAAAATAATTGAATATTTAACATTTAAAAAGGTAGGGAAAATAAAAGATAATAATGATATGATTATATAATACATATAAAAATTACTTAAGATAAAGAGAATATTTTATATTAAAATAATTGTAGATTTGAGTCAAAAGGAGAGATAAAATAATGGTATAAATATTATTTAGATTAAATTTTATTTAAAATTGTATCATGTCAAGTTTGTATTATTTTTTAATCAATGTGTTTAGTTTGTGTCATATTGTATCCATGTTTTTGAGTTAGTTTATATAATAAACATTCTAAAATATTCTTTTAAGTAAATTATTTATAACAGTAAAAAAAAAAAAGATTTATAAATTTATAAAATATTTGGTAATAATTATAATATAATAATATTTTAGTTATATCATAATCATGTTCATATTGTATACTATCATGTTAAAAATTTTACCACAATTACAATGACTTAATTTTTTCTGGTTATAAATGTTATCTACTTCTATGGTCCAGTTTTTAAAAATTTTGCAAAATCGAACTAGAACGTTTGTATAACAGTCGACGAACCAATTTAAATTGTACAACTCGGTCCAGTTTTGAGACCGTTTATGAATAACTTTTCTCATATATATATATATATATATATATATATATATATATATATATATTTAAAGAACAATAATAATTAACAAATTAAGCAGCAGTGCAAGTAGTAAGAGGTTCAATATTATAACTTCCACATTCAAGTTTTAAGTGCTTGGCACGGTGGATATTGGGATTTCCTTTAACGAATATATCATGGTTTTGACCTTTGAAAATAGCATTGACGTATTTATTTTAATTTTTTTTTTAATTAAAATAGGTTAAGTTGTTACAAATATTATATAATATTAAATTGAATTGTATTATTTAAATAAAAAATCAAATAATTTAGTCTAATTCATTATAACTTTTTGATTTGATTCAATTTATCATATTTTTTTTGGGCACTATACTTATAACTTAGCTAACCTATTTGATGATGATACTATTTTTTCTCAACATTGAAATATACACACTTTTTTTGTGTGGTCCTACGAATAGATAAACACATTTAAGACCTTAAACAACCACGCTTTGATTCATTGATACTTGAATCAGTTAATATAACGGTGATAAAAGAGGAAACTTCAAACTCACTCAGTTATTATAGGGGAAAAAAATGGATACAGAGGAAACATATGTACGTTGTATTTATAAGTATATTATTTTATTTGTTTGTAAATTTGTACAAATGCATATGTATAAAAAAAAAAAAAATCATATAATTGATGGTAATCATTTATCCATTGAGATAGATTTAATATAATATCAAAATTATCTCTCAGTAATTATCTCATCAAATAATTAAATGATATTTAATAGTTATTTATCTAATAGAATACTTATCTAACAATTGGTCTTATGGGCTGAATCGTGGACCACACTGCCTCAATAAGATAAGTAATATTGTGTTACATTGAGTGAGTTATTTTATACCAACATCTAAAAAAAAAACATTAAAAAAGAATTTAAATATGATAATAAAATATATATTACATATAATAATAACTTTAACGTACAATAATTACTATATCTAATAAGTATTCTTTATATTATTTTACTTTTATAATTAAATTTTTTTTGAATTAATTTTCACAATTAATTTCCTTAATTTAAAACCCTCACAAAATTAGTTTCTTATTTATTTTATTTATTTTAAATATATTGTAAAAATTAATAAAAAAATATTAAAATAAGTAAAATACATAATTTTAAATATATTGTACAAATTATGTATTTTTAACTATATATATATATAAAAGTAAATAAATTTTTTTAGACCAAATTTTTTGAGTTGTTAAAAAAGTATATTCAAATTTTAATTTATTAATTTAATTTCATTAAATTTTATAAATGTTATAAAATATCTTTAAACTTTTATATCATTAAACTTTATAAAATATTACAATAATATCATCTACGTCAATTAGTTAATAGAAGTTAATGACAAAGTATACGTCTGTTGAATATATTTTTATAATATTTGCAAAGTTTAATAATATGAAACTAACAAAAAAAATTAATGATATTTTTATAACATTTATAAAGTTCAATAATATGAAAGTAATAAATTTAAATTTAATGGTACTTTTTTAACAACTTAAAATTAATTTTATATTTATTAATATATTATAAAAATTCAAATAAATAAAACGATTTACATATTTTGCATATTTTCTATATATATATTCCTTGGATTTGGAAACTCTTGTGAATGAATAGAAACGCACGAGAAAAGTTATGCTTATTTGTTTATTACGACCTTTATTGAAGTCGGAAGAAACCGATTAATCCTAGCTTCGAGAACTGATCTGGTGCCCCTGCTGCTAATGGCACCAGATGGGAGCAGGACTTGAAACATGGAAATTAGAAAAAGTAAGTCAGACACCAAAAATCACATATTAGCTTCTTTTTTTTCTTTCTAGTTACAAATCTTGAATTCAAGACCGACATATACAGATAATATCATGCTACAAAACCTCGGATATATTAACTTAATTTCGTAATAATTATATAAAGCATCAAAAACTTCATAATTATTATATTAGAAGACTTGGAAGAAGATTTCTTTAGGATCAGTCGAAAAAAAAAGAAGAAGAACAAGAAGAAGACTTGGAAGAAGGAAGTCAGACACCAAAAATTTCGTATTAGCTTAATTTTGTAATTATATAAAGTATCAAAAATTCATAATTATTATATTAAATATTAAAAATTATAACAATAACATTATTATATATAAATAAATATTAAAATTTTATAATTTTTTAAATTAAACATTTATATTTTTTTAAATTATGCATTATAAATTTAAAATTTTAATATTTTTATTAGATTAAAAATATAAATTTTAAGAAAGTGTGAGAAACCTACCGGTCGTCTTATTATTTAAAATAGAGCACTTTAAACCTCTTTATATCGTTGATATCAATTTAATCATTTTTTTTTTCCTTTAAAAATGAAACTACAAGTCCCAAAGTTAATATTTCATCCTTCACAGTTCACACAGTTATTTCAGTAAACTAAACACTAAAGTAAGGGGCATTCTTTGTCATTTTGAAAAAAGTTTTCCTTTTAACTTTATAGCAGAACTCTGAAACAAAATCTATCATTAACAACTTACAAAAATTTATTCTTATTGTCTGCTCTCCTCTTTATACTCTCATTAGATTTTGAAAATTATTTTATGTACCAATTTTGTTCGTAATAGTCGATGATACTAGTGGTGGGTTTAATTTGAATAGTTATACTGCGGTTAATGAAAACTTGTTTATATATTTTCCTAGCAACCAAACAATAAAAAGAAGAAAAATTTTAATGGCTACCTCATTCCCTTGCCATCAGAACCCATATTAAGAGTTATGTGATCCCACTTACCTAAAACGATGAAAATCTATACCCACCCGAAAATAAAGAGTTGCTCTTCAATTGCACCAAGTCACTATAAAATGATAAATAAATCTTGCGCAAACCATCTTTAAATTCAATAGACTTTGAATCTCACAAGATTAAATTCAAGCCTTAAACTTTTAAACTCTTTAATTTGTAAAAAAAAAAAAAAAAAACCATTAAGCTCCAATTTCTCCAATTTCAAAAACCCGCCTTCAATTTTCAATTTAGATGAAGTTATTTTCAAATATTGTTTAGATTTTAATGAGGGAGTGAGGGTACACAAAATGAATTCTAATGATAAAGAAATGAAGGGTGTGAAAGGGAAGAAAAGGCAAATTTCATTATGGGAATTTATTCTTTGGCTACTTTGGCTGCTGCCTATGGGTCTAAGGTCTTCCATGGTGATTAAGGAGAGTATATAGATATCATAATTATTCATTAATTATCGTGTGTTATTTTAGATTAATAAAATTTAAAATTAATTTAAATATTTTTAAAAAATATATATATATATATATTGAATATTTAGTAATGAAAAAAAATATATAATTGATAAAAAAAATATAATTTCATATCAATGAACAACACTTCAATATCATAGATGAGATAAATAGAAAAGGACCTCCTGTTTTAATATTTTGATAATAAAGAAAAATATATAGTCTAATTTTTATATAAAATGACTAAAATATTCATCAGTTTAAAAAGCATGTGCAGTGCACATGATGATCTAATGGGATGGGATAGTAATTTTTGTACATTTAGTATTATTTTTTCATAAGTAAATAGCTAAATTGTTGTAAAAAATTAAAAGAAGATTAATCAGTCTCTTCTTACAAAAATAAAAGATTTAAAAGGGGTATTTTTTTAAAAAAATTATATGATTAATATTATTTATTTTTTATAATAATAAAATTTATAATTCTTAATTCATAAAATACAAAATTAAAGTATTTATTTTAAAAAATTATGAAAATTTTAATACCTAATATAATAAGTACGAGACTTTTGTTTAGTCCAATAACTATGGAACTAACATTCTCATTTAATAATAATTATGTGACCTCTAAAATATTTTATTTGTTAGAAAAATGTAAACAAGTGAATATGTTATTATTTTTATTTTACTTTCAGAAAATTTTCACAAATTTTTAAAAGCTTGATATTCTATTTATAAAATGTTTGATTGAATTCGATTTTAATAAGTGAAAAAAATATATATATTTTTAGAAAGTTTAAATAACACTTTTTTTTTTTTTTTTTTAATTTGGACAAAGTTGGTCAAAATTTCATATTTAGAAAGTGCGGACAACTTTTCATTTGAAGAATCTTTTTATTTAAAATGTTCGAAAATTTTGTATTTTAAAGATGTTTGGGGCTTTGGGCAGCTTTTTCTTTTTAGAAAAATTTGAAAAAAAATTAATTTGAATTTTTTTTTTAAAAAACATTTCATTTTTTAAAATTTACATTCTTTGAAATTCTTAAAAAATTGACTTCTTAGAACATTTGAAAAACTGTCAATTTTTAGAAAGTTTGTGCATCTTTCTATTTTCAAAAATTTTGAAAAATTTTCAATTTTGAAAAAGTTTTAGAATTTTAAATTTTTAAAAAGTTTAAATTTTTTTTTTCTAATTTTAAAAAGTTTGAATTTTTATTTTTATTTTAAAAAAAGAGCAGGAAATTCTAATAGTTATTTTCTTTTATGAAAATAAGTACTTTAGTCTATCATTTATATTTTGCATCATTTTAGTTCTTTTTTTTTTTTTTATAAAAATAATCATTAATTCTTTTTTTTACTATATAAGATTTTATAAATCTTTTGTTAAATATTTGTAAAGTTTTATAAAAAAAATTATTATTTATAATATTTTATTAATTTAATTATAATTTTTTTAATTGTTGTATTTATTTTACTTATTTTATATTAATTTTTTATTTTTTTTCTTAATTAGAGTATTAATTTTATTGATTTTTCTTGATAATGTTTTTGATAATTTATTGTATTATGATAGATAAATTTAATTTTAAAATTTATTTAATTTTCTTGTTTGTTCTGATACTAAAATCTTATTAATTATTTTGATTCTAATAATTTAGAATATTTAAACAAAGAAATTTTTTAGAACAATTTTTTCTTTTTAAACTTGTATTGACATAAAAATTTCAATAGGCACATTTAAACTTATAATTAACAGGCGAAATCTAAAGGTATTTTTATCAGAAGTATTTTTGATGTTTTCTTTAAAAAAAGGACTTATGCTATCATTTTTTTATAAGAAGATAATTTGTATTATCCTGTTTTTATAAAAAGATGATTTAAGTGTTGTAAAAAATAGGTACAATATTAAATTGCTATTTTTCAAAGAAATAGAAGACTTTTAGGGTATTTTTCCTTTTCAAAATTTGGACAAATTATCATTTTTTGAAAATTTGAAAAACTTTCAACTTTTAGAAAGTTTGTTCTACTTTTCATTTTTAAAAAGTTTTAAAAATTCAACTTTTAGAAAGAAAAAAAAAAAAAAACTTTAGAAAGTTAGGAATTTTTTTTTTATATAGAAAATTTGGGCAAGTTTTCTTTTTAGAAAGTTTGAAAAACTTTTCATTTTTGAAAGTTTAGACAACTTTGTATATTAAAAGTTTGAAAAAAAATTATTTTTAAAAAAATTTGAACAATTTTATGTTTTAGAAAGCTTGTACTACTTTGAATTTTTAGGAAATTTGGACTATTTTTCATTTTAATAAAGTTTGCACAACTTTCAGATTTAAAAAACTTAAGAAATTTTTTATAAAGTTTGGAAAACTTTTCAATTTTATAATGTTTAGACAAATTTTTTATTTTTAATAAGTTAAATTTTTTTTGTTTTAGAAAATTTCAAAAACTTTATATTGATAGAATTTTTTTTTTTTTTTTTTTGGAAAATTTAGCTAAAGTAACACTCCTTAAAATTATAAGGAAAAAAACAAAACTAGCACCTTTTAAAACTTGTAATAACAAAATTAGTACCCGTTGTGTTCAAACTTATATTTTCACAATTAAAAAAAATAACTAATATGTCATTTTTCTTTTTAACCCATTAAATTAGAATTAAATAATGACAATTTAGACCCGTTTAATATTTCACATTTAATATTATTAGGGGTGCTAGTTTTGTTATAATAAGTTTTACGGGTGTTATTTTTAGTAATTTTTCAAATTATAATAATAAAGCTAACACTCTTTTTTGAATTAGGATGAATATGAATTATTGTTAGGTTAATGCTAAATATGTTATTTTTGTTATTATAAATTTTGGGATGTTATATTTGTTATTTCCAATTTTTAAAAAGTTTGAACCATTTTTTGTGTCTAGAAAGTATATATAACTTTTCATTTTTAAAAATTTTGAACAATATTTTATTTTTAAAAGTTTGTTCAACTTTTTCAATTTTAGAAAGTTGTGTAACTTTTAGATATTTGTACAACTTTACATTTTTAAAATGTTGAAATTTGAAATGTTTGAAAACTTTATATTTTTAAAACGTTTAAAAAAGTTTTATTTTTTTAAAGTTTTACAATTTTTAGAAAGTTTGTACAAATTTTCTTTTTTTAAAAGTTTATACTACTTTAAATTTTATAAAGTTTGGACAACTTTGTATTTTTAAAAATTTGAACAATTTTAAATTTTTAGAAAGTAAATAAGCTTCAATTTTTAGAAAGTTTAGAAAAAATTTCTAGAAAGTTTGCTCAAATTTCAATTTTTTGAAGATTGAAAAGGTTTTTTTGTTTATAAAGTTTGCACAAGTTTTAATTTTTAAAAAGATTAAAAAACTTTCCAAACTTGTAAAAACTCAAATTTTTAATGTTTAGAAAGTTTGAAAAACTTTTAATTTTTACAAAATTTGGACGGTTTTCGTTTTTAATGTTACAAAACTCTTTCATTTTATTTTATTTTTAGTTTGAAAATTTTGTCAAATTTTGAAATTAAAAATTGAAAATTAGTTATCAAAAATATCTGATTTCATAATTTATAAAATTTTGAAAATAAAATTAAAAGTTAGGAATTAAAATGATTATCAAACAAGCATTAAATTTGTCAAACTTTTCATTAATTTTTCGTATTAGTTTTTATTCCAAGTAAATATAAAAGCATTCAAAACAATTTAGCTTCATATGGTTATGGCCTTAGGGTTTCTGTTAGATTTGTTCTGTCTCTTTCAATTTGAGTCTTGCTGATAATTAAATTTCTTTGGAATTCTTGAATGAATAGAGTACCTTTTATCTGTTAAAAATGAAACATAAAAGAAAAAGAAACAAACAAACAGAGAATGATAAATTCTAGGCTCAAAATAATAAAATCTTTGGATTTGGAATCAATGAAAAGTGGTTGTCCTCTCCATAGTAAGACATTAAAAAATAGTCATGCCAATGGGGGCATAATTATTATTAGGACAAAATATTTGTTATAAATATCTCAATCTTAATTGTTATTATTAATAAAAATTTTATTTATCAATATTAAAATTAAAGTGTAATTAATTTTAGCATAAAAAATTATTTAATATATTTTTATTGTAATATAAATAAAATAGATGTGATAATATCATTAGCTTTAAAGTATTATAAATGTAGACCCTTTGGTCGTAAATTTTTTGAAGTTCAGTACCAGGCTGGACCCAAAACGTCTTAATGGGCCTTGTGTATCGAAGCCCATGAACAAAGTGTATAGTCGTCGTGCTACGGTTTTTTTTTTTTCTCTCCTTGTCTTTGTTTGGCCGTTTGCCTCTCGTTTTCTTCGATGCATTGGCTCTGCCTCTACGTTCTTCGATCATTGAGCTACAATATCGTGTCTGTGAGATTAATAATCGAGAGAGTTTGATTAACGTTTAAATCCCAACAATGGACATCACCGTATTGATCTCCCTCTGCCTCCACCTGAGATCATGAAAAAGAGAGAAACATATGTTTGACTT
Source organism: Elaeagnus macrophylla (assembly GCA_029378325.1). Classification (NCBI taxonomy): domain Eukaryota; kingdom Viridiplantae; phylum Streptophyta; class Magnoliopsida; order Rosales; family Elaeagnaceae; genus Elaeagnus; species Elaeagnus macrophylla. The sequence goes on from CM055653.1 coordinate 14,304,550, forward strand.
TTTTATGGCAAATGCCTTGATTAATTGTACGTTAATAGTAATTAGTTTTTGTTTTGTATGACTTTGGCGAGCGAATTTACCTGTCTTGCTTTTTTGTTGACCTGAAATAATAATTCTTTGAATACGCTTGCAGCTTATTGATTTTTGGTGATGTAGAAGCTTCTTCGGAAGCCCTTAATCTGCTCAAGTAAGTTACCAATCTCATTATTAATAATATTAAATTCAGATTCCAAATTGTATTATTTACTACAAGATCTCTTGTTACTATCGTATATATAATGCTTTAATTCTATAATTTTTAAATTAAACACCTATAATATAATAAGACACTATAAATACTTAATTTTTTAAAAATTTATACGACTAAAATTATTTATTTTTATAATAACAAGACTTGTGAGTATTGTGCTTATTTTGAAACTTTTAATACCTAATCTAATAATTACGAAACTAATATATTCATTCAATAATTTTTAACATGTTTTTTCCATATATTTACAGTTTCCTATGACTATTGTGCTTATGTATCATTTTAGTAATCAAATATATATATTGGCAGTTTATGCATATGATATATAAAATGCTATTTTTATATTCTAGTATAAAAACAAAGGAGAGTAGAAATTGCTAGCTACTATTATTATATTTACTCTGCAACTTAAATTTGAAGCCTTACATTGGTTTCAGCTCTATTTTTAACCAAACGGTGGAGGAGACCAGAATGATTCTTACGTGTCAAAATGTTATTATTGCTCAATCAAACTACATCCACAACAAAGCCTCCTTTTCTATTGACTTAACCCTTTTTTTTTTATTTTCAAGATGTGGAGGATGTTTATAACAGCAACTCTTGCTTTGATTAAACGCCTAAAAAAGAACTCAAGTCTTTCTTCCTTATCTTGAACACTCACCTCCAAATGACTTTGCAAATTCTCGATGTGCTTGTTTCATGACCCACAGTATAATTCAAAGCAGCATCTACCTTTTCAAATTCATTAACTTCAACTTCTTGATAAACACAACCGTCTTAATCATTAGCTTGGAAACCAAAGACCACCCACTCAGCTTACTTTTGTTGTCCCTTTGGTCCAGAAATAAAGGTCAACAAAGAACCAAAGACACTAATAGTAATTGCCTCTATTTCTTTTATGACTGCAACAAAAGCTTCAGAGTCTATGTTGAAATTAGAATTGAGGCTTTTTACTTCAACACTCTTCAAATTCCCTTATGCCTTTTGAATTGCCTACTCGACCACCTTCCTTGAGGCCAAATATTTCCTAACCCCATTGACAAGCTCAACTTGATGACCTCTTCATCTTCGCATAATCGATTGAATTTTATATGTGCATTATTTGGTTACCTAACTATTACAAATGTGAACGTTTTAATCATTTCTTATCAATTTTGATTTTTTTGGATCATTTTTTGATGAAAAAACTTAAATTGAATTTAACTAAACCTTACTCACAGGGAGACTAGTAGATGTTTGAATAAGAAAATGTCTCAAAAAATTAAAGAAAAAAAAAGTGATTAAAATGACAAAAAATATGATCTAAAATGTTAACATTTGTAATAGTTAGGTAACGAATGTACAATAATTTAAAAAAAATGACTAATATATTTAATTTATAAAAGCTAAATGGCTATATGGACACTTTTTTTCTCAATGTAATTGTATGTATAAATAATATAAATGTGAGTGAGAAACATGGAATGAATGCTAATGGGGAAATCAAGCAAGGGTTTTGTCAGTTTCTTTAGTTAATAGGGGACAGCAAAGTAGTCGTGTGCTAAGATGTAGAAATATAACTATTACTTTATGTACAAATCAAGCAAGCAATGAAGTTACACCGTGTACTAGCTCTTGTAGTATTGTTTACAATCATGCAAGGAAGGCTCTGTTCTTAAAAATTCGATCTTAATTCTGTTGAACGTGAGGTCCAAAAATCCATAAACCGTGGACTAATAGGGATGGAGATACCTGAAAGCTGAGTTAATTTATGTATTTGATTGACATATAAATAAATTGATACTAAACATACATAAAGAGAATCAGTTGCAAAAACACATCATAAAAACTTAGTATTATTACATTTCACAATCTTGTTATTAAGGTTGTGGTGAGTTTGATTCCAAGCCCAAACTTAAGTACCAAAACTTTCCGAAATGAACTATCAATTTGGAAATAATTAGTGCATTCACAACATGCATGTCCAAACAAAGTCACCAATTAAGGATTTTAAACTACACCATAAACAAGAACCCTTTTCAAGTTTTTGTTATGAACACTGTCAAACAAACTAGTTAACTCTTATGTGACTCAGGTTGATAGTGATTTGAGTTCTTTGTGCATCGAAGTCCCACTATTTTTGTAAATATCCTTCGATTGGCCTTTTGTCTACCCAACTTCAGGAATTACTAGTTTTCTTCAAGACTTAGCACGTTTATTTCCCAAAAAGACATGAATGGATACAGCAATTATTATTTAGAAGAAAATGAAAGGGATGATCATCAACACGAGATCTTCCCTCTCTACTGTGCAAATATATAGACATTTTAGTTAAATAGAAAATTTCAATCTGAGCTCAGACTTTATACAGATTTTGGCTACCCTCAACAAACAATTGATGCAATACAGGAAGGGCATATTTGTAGTTTCATTATCCTCTACCACCACCTTTTTGCTTCTTTTCTTCTAGTGCAGCTGCTTCATTCAACATGTCAACAGCATCCTTTTGCATGTCTAATTTAGCCAGAGCTACCGACTGCATGTAGAAGGCTGTAGGCCAATCTGGATAAACACATTGAGCTTGCATTGCATCTCGAAGTGCTGCATCTGGTTGGTCACACAACAGGTAACACAGACTACGCCTAGCTAACACGGTAGGAGAGGACATTGTTCCTGCATCTATGAACTGCACAAGATATAATAACTAAGCTACTTTAGTTTCATTCCATATTCTAAACTTGTTCAACAGGACATTACCAGTTTAACTTGGAAGATTTTTTAGGGAAAAGTCCCCATCATACCTGCGAGTAACATTCAATGGCAGCTTTAAAATCTTTATCACGGAATGCATAATCCCCACGCTTCCTAGCCTCCAGTGTGTCTCGAATCTGTTGCGTCCACTCTTGGAATGATAGCTGAATACATAGAAAATAATATTAGTCTTCCAGAAAAGATGTTGCAATAAGCTATGCAGACATCCTGCTTCAACTTACCTCATTGGTTCCTTCATCATCTCGGTAGTGTGTTGCAACCAAGATCTGATGGATTGCTGTGAGGTCCATTCGTGAACAGGCCTCCCCCATTGCTGAAAGGGGGCGTTGTGGCGTTGCTGGGGCCTCAACATCTCTTGGAATTCCGAGCATTGTATATGATGGAACCTGGGAATGAGAGATGTTAATCAAATACCATTGAGAAACTTATAGTATCCATCTTAAGACACCGTGAAAGAACATTATTGATTCACATCAAACACATTCATAAAGGACTCATACGATTAGTATTTAGTACCATCAACACAGCCCAATCTGTCTTTTCACTTTTTAGTCGAATGAAACCTTCTTCTAGGAATATCAGAAGTGATGAAAAGTAAGAATGGTTTCTAACATAGTTTTCTGTCAGCATGATTCATCTTTCAAGAACAAATGACCTCAAAGAGAATTAAGAAAAATCAAGGTTGAAAGCCCGAAAAATTTCAATTACTCTGTCTCTAACAGGGCTAACTATTACAAGCAAAAGTAGAGACGGGTTCTTATTGCAGTAAACTGCTTAAGACAAAAAGTGCGGTGTACTACATTTATTGGGTCATACAATAGGGAAGAAACCTCTTACATCAAGTTTGGTCTGCAGTGGAGCAAGTGTTGCAACCAGATCCTTCGTATTAGGCCTCTCTCTCGGTTCGTATTGCAAACATTGAGAGGCAAGATTAACAACCACAGTTGCTTCTTCTGTAGAAAATTTTCCCTCTAAATGTGAGTCCATTAAGAGAATGATATTCTTGCCCCGTATCATATCAAGAGCCTACAAACATAAATTAAGATTGATTAGTAAAAAAGGCATGTAGGTATACAAAATCACAGTTTTGCATCATCAATGTCAATCGTAAGGCAACAAATTAAATCAAGATTAAAAGAAATGCATAATCAAAAGATTGAAATTCCAAGTGTGTAAACTTGGATGTGAAATTTGATAGGTAGGTGGTCATTCTGATCAATATATTTCAATGCTTTTAGATAGATAAGTAAACTTCCATTGTAATTAATTTGAAGTGCAGTTTTAAGTTTTTAAAACTTCTACACATCCCGATCTGATAATTTACATTTCATTGTCTATTTAATGTACCATCAATCTAACAGATTGCATAGTGTAACAATCAGAAGAAGGGATGCCAGAGTGTTTTTCATAGTAAGTGAAAATATGTGACTACTATCATGACAAAAGATGTACTGTGACAATCCCAAGTAGGATGTGTTTAAACATCTGCATATACCCAATCCAATACACTCTTCAAATAACAGGAACTAAATGAAAAAAAAAAAGAACAATCTAATTTGAACTTTAGCTTCTAGTTAACTCTCAAGCCTGACCATGGCACACCATCAGCCCTATCAACAAAGGAGGACAAAGGGAGACATATCCACATAAAATACGAATTTACTTACATGACTTGGAGGTATGTGCTTCCCACTTAGCAGATCAAGAAGGACAGTGCCGACGCTGTATATGACACTCTCTGGGGTGACCCTTCCTGACATTGCAAAAATGGGATAATGAAACTAGAAGAAATTGAAAATATTTTATTGAAACAAACCATGCATAGGAACTAGGAAGCCCCACCATAAAGGATAAATTAAATAAACAAAATAAAATGGGAAATAGTTTACAACTAAAGATGCCATCAAAAGTTTTTACTACACATAAGTGATTGATGATAGACTATTTATGGATAACCACATGCACTTCCGACTACATAAAGCAAATACAAAGTGATGAGTGAATTGATTGTTCATTCTAATTTCAAATTTTTGTTTTTCCACATTTTCTAAAGGTTACCATCCTTTCAACAAAATTTTCCCTTTGAATGACCAAGAGTAGTCAAGTTCTAAATGTGACCTGTTTCTTTTATTACATGAAAATACCACAAATACAGTGCTTGCTCTTAATAATTATAATCTAAAAATCACCAGTGCATATGATATGTATGTAAGGAACTTCAACCTGCATGATTTATCCATTCCGAATCTTTACAAGAAGGTAAATTTCTTGGGAAATAAAAATACAAAAAAAAAAATCAAAATGACATGTAATATATAGAGTAAAGGAATCCTCACCATTTTTCAAATACTCTGGAGGCGTGTAGGCAAGATTTGTACTGTAACTTTTCCCATCTCTACTATTTTTCATTAAGCCAAAACAAGAGAGACGAGGATCACCATCCTACAAGCCCATTTAAATACTTTTTTAAAAACACCACTAATAGTGAAATTTGAGAATAACAAGAACTACAAAATAAATTTGGGAAGAAATACCTCATCAAAGAGAACCCTGTAAGCATTCAAATCATGGTACAATGGATGACCCTCGGTACTACAATAATCCAAAGCTTCAGCAATGTACAAAGCTACTCTTAAACGCATGGCCCATTCAATAGTTTGATTTTCCCCTGCCAAGAAGAAATAGAGACCACAGAAATTTAAGAAAAGGCCATAAAGTATACAGGAAAAGCTATAAATAGAAATTTATTTGACTATTACTGAAAAACAAAGCAGCACCTATAGCATAATTACCAAAGCTATTAAATAGAATCAAGTAAAGCCATCAATTACATATCAGGTATACACAAGCTCCACATGCTACAATTATGAGATCCACCTTATCACTAATTCACTACCGCCTTAAATAGAAACCAACCTAGAACAACATATGGTAACATTGTTAAGGTAAAACCCTCAAATGCATAAATGAATAGAGATATATAGCCCTCTTCATTTTTTTATTTTTTATTTTAGTTTTTGCAGCTTTCCACAAAAAGTTCATCTTAGGAATTTAATAAAATAAGCTGAAAGGAGATTTTATATGATAGGCAGCTACAATTTCAAGAATAATAAAAAGCCTAAGTACTTTACCCTGGAAATAATGAAGCACTAAAACGAAAAAGGAAGGAAAACACATACAGTGGAAAAGATGCTTAGCAAGAGTATCATTAGGCATGTATTCAGCAACAAGCAACCTCTCATCACCATCGCAGCAATAACCAACCAAATTGGCAAGCCTCCGATACCTCAACTTCCCCACACCCCTTGCCTCCTCCTAACAATCAAAACCCACACAAGTTTTCAAAAGCCCACCCACAGTAAGAAAATAACAAATTAACGAAAACAACTATCAGCATACCACAAACTGCTTTGGGTCGGGCCAAGCCAACTTAGTAAATTTCTTGACAGCAATCCAACGGCGGTTCTGAAGGCGACCTTTATAGACCAAATTGGGAGCTTTTTCACCGCTCTCAGAGACAATAGAGTCGGAACTGAAGCTGTTGGTGGCGGCTTTGAGCTCAGCAAAAGAGAATTCGGTGAAAGGTGAGACTCCGCCAGTAACCGGACCGGGTTCGACAGAAGGAGATGGGTGGTGGGTCAGAGCATTTTGATGGGTATCTTTAGCTTTGGTTTTGGCTTGTTGGTCCTTTTCTGGGTGAGTTTCTGTAAGAAACGATGACGGACAACAACCCATCACTCTGTTTTCTCAGTGTTTCAAAAGGGTTGGAGTTGGAAAAATAGGAGAGGAACCATGAATGATTAGTGGGTGGATGAATTAGAGAGAAGAAGAAGACGAAGAAGAGAAAGAGAGAGACAAATGAGCAGAATTTGGCCTTCGATGAAGGTTCCTCTTCCTTTCTGAGAATGTTAAACTGCGAAATGTAAAAGTTTGTTTTTGTTGAGATAATAAAGCATTTCTTAATTGCTACACTTTATTTTTGTTTTATTTTTTATGAGTGCTACAGTTTATTTAGTTACCTCTTTCTTTTCCTTCTTAAAATGAATAATTTATATATATTTCTTAAAAATAAGATAACAATCCAACATTGCTTTTTTTACTGAACTTAGTTTAATATAAACATTTTATTTATATTTTTTTATTCATAATAGTGAATAAAAATATTTAAATTAATTTATTTTTTTTAAATAATATAATAATATTATTATTATTTTAAACTAATAATTAATTAAGACTTGACATCCATATAAACATGTCTTTACCCTAGAAAATAAAGTGTATTAAATTATATTTATTATAAAATAAATGTTTGCTTTCTTGCTGCCTATTGCATTTAGCCACCTCTACTTCAAAGTTTTTTTTTTTTTTTTTGAGAATAATCTACTTAAAAGTTCAACATCTATTAATTGGTCTTATAGTTTCGTAAATTGTAGTATAATGTACTTTTAACTGAATCTCAATAGTTATTTTTACATTCAGAATCATAATTATAAAAATGATTAGATTAGTTTAATTTTTTAATTTTATAAAAATGATTAATTATAGACAAATTATATTATTTTAATAATTTTTTTTATTATAATATTATTATTTTTATATCAAGTGATTAAACGCGATTAAAATACGAAATTGATAAAGTCACAATTAATATAAAAAAACATTCATTTTAAATATTTGTTAATTGCAATTGTTTTATTTTAATCGAGTTTTAATTACTTGATATAAATAATAATATTTTAATAGAAAAATTATTAAAATAATATATTTTGTACTTAATTGACTTTTTTTACAAAGTTAATAAACTAAATGACATCGTTTATAATATAATGACTAAACAATACAAATAACTTAATTTAAAAAAATTCTTTTAACACCTCACCCAATTATTTAATTGAAAATATAGCTGTCAAATTTGAATAAACACAAGAAAAATATATATCACTAATAATTATTAAAATGAAGAATGTTTTGAGTAGACATCCTAGTTTTAATATATTAATAAATAAATGAAGCTGATAACTGATAACGACTTGACAGATAGAAAGCAATGTGAACGGCTTAACTGAAACTAATCAACTATGGAGCTTCAACAAGTTCTTCTTATTGAAAGATCAAATTTGATAAACGTGTAAATTTGTAATATCTTATTTTATATTATTGAGGTAAGTATAAGCTGCAATCGCAGCCTCAAGTTTTTTTTTTTTTTTTTGATATAATAAAATAAAAATAATTAACAACATGATCGAAGGGTCTTTGTTTTCTATTTTATGTTCTAGTTTAAAAAATCACAACTTGTTAAGGGTTATGGAATTGTTTTTTGAGGATGTTATGTGCAAACGTGACAGAATTAAAAGGGATATATTCTAATTTTAAATCGTCTATTTTTTCAACAGAAAAATTCAATAAATTTTCCTAAGCAAAGGAATGAAAGAACAAATAGTTGAGGTGAACCCAACTACGATATTCAATCACTCTGTAGTCTGTAACCATCTAAATAGTTGAGGTACACTTCTTTGATATCATGGAGGGTGCAACCTCCATTTTCGTTTTCAAACAATCCACATGGACTGGACCATATTTGAACCAACCTAAGGAAAAAAAAAAATACATATATATTATGTATATACATCTCTCAAAGAATGAGAAAAAAAAAAAAAGTAACCAAGACATAAAAAGAAGTTACTCACTCTGTCTGCTGACTGAACTGAATATATATGCCTCCAACTAAAAAGTATATAGAAAAGCTTGAAGCCCAAATAGGTGTTTTCAAGTCATCAACAGAACCGAATCTTCCCTTTTAGTTCAAGAATTATAAATTATAATTACTACATCTATTTAGCCCTTTCATAATTAAGAATATGAACAAATATTTATTTCCCACCAATGAGCTCGCCTCTATCTTGTGAACGAAAAAGCCATGTTTTTCCATCATTGTCCTTGCATCGGAATCAGTTTTTCATTCCTGTTGTTAGAACAAAAGGAATGGTCATTCTTTAACCAGCACAACATCACATGTACCATTAACCTAGGCAGTGGATGTGCAACTTATCCATCAAGTGCACTCATTATCACTAAAATTGCAAGGTGAACACTAGAGTAGTATCTCCTCTATAGAACACTACATGTTTGCTCCTCCAGGGTCAACAATCATCCTGCAAGTTATAATAAAGTCCATCTCTTGGTAAATATCTTCCGCCGGAAGCAGTCCTTCACTAGTAAGAAGTTGGAAGGTTTTTGTGACTGGAGATGAACCCTTTTGATTCCCAAGTAAAACCTCACACGTTGAGCTTCCACTTCCAAAAATCACCAGCACTAGAATATGTCCACTTACTAGGAAGTCTATGGAGCTCTTTCCGGCTCTCTAGCAAGCCTTTCTTCTTCACTACGCTGCAAAAGCTCCTCATATGCCTTCGTGGTGTCAGCACTGAACCTTTTCATGGCCTCAAAAATGCGTTGCAGACATACCTGTAGACTAGCATTGCTAGTGTCACTCTGATACACAACATGCTTTCTTAGTAAAAGATTGTTATCCTCTCTTGAGACCAATATCACTTTCTTGTCTAATGCCTGGATCCGCTTCTGTATCTTTTGGTCCTCCCTATTCAAGTTCCTAAAGTTTCTCTCCAAATCTTTGTTTACCATCATTCTTTGGCGCATTTCATTCTTATACTCCTCCCAAATCTGAAGAACACTTGCGGTGAAGAATCGCATGGAATCAACCACTTCCTTCTCAGATGTCCTTTTCATAGCTTCTGACCATTGATGACAGATAACAAAAACAGGGGGTGCACCCATCCTACCAGGCGAATAAGGAATTGGCCCATCTGGAGTTTCTTCAGGTTCATAATATACACATTTAAAAAGGTACTCATTTAAGGCTCTCACATAACCCTTCTGAGCACTTATCCAAGTAGAAAAACTAAAAGTCCAGTTGACAAGCTCACGTTCAAGCTGCAAAGTGGCTTGAAGATGGGCATCACCCAGCTTTTTCCCAGAACCAATAGAACCTAAGCCTCTGCCCTCTTTGATTGCTTGGCACTGGCTATGATGACATTCAAACATATATTTCCACATCCTGGTTAACCTGAAAATTTACAAGATTAACCACTAAAGAGAAATCAAACAAGTAACTTTTGTAGACGCCCGGATTTATTACATCAATCATCATTAACATTAAGAGACAACACCTAAACAAATAAGAGTTGGAGCAAATATACAAATATGATGTTAAGACTGACAATCACAGTTACCGAATAAAAACTAGAATCAGCAAAGATCTGGCACATAACAAGTAAATATACATACCCCTGAATAAAGTCACTCAGTTGAGGCCATAACTCTTCATCTCTAATCTTATTTATTGTCACTGATATCTTATCAACCACTTGAATTGCAATTCTTATCTTTGTGGAGAGACTCCTTATTAATTTTCGGTTAGAATCAATTTTGTGCACCTCAGCACCCCTATCATCTAAACTCTTCAGCTTACGGCATTTCCTTTCATGGAGTATACGCATCTTTTCCTCGGCCTGCAAAGAACACACATACACACCTCTGATTAACACCATAAAACAGAACAGCTACCACCTAAAAATTCACAACCAAGATAAAGACAAAATATGGGAATAACCCAAAAGGCCTATTCCTTCCTGTCATCTCATAAATGTTTAAATGATAAAAGAACTTTGCAACAAATAACACCTTAAAAGGGCTTATCTCATCTCACCTCCACCATAGCACATAACTCAGAAATCAGAATTTGACAATTGCTTCTGCCTTATCAAAAAGATTACCACGAAACACCAGCAAGAACTGTTCCATACAGTCCTGTAAAAACCTTTCGCAAAACAGGATCCTCTCCATACACACTATCCTCATAAGCGCGGTTACTCAACATCTTCCTATTCCACCCCTCCACTTCCGGATTAAGAAAGAAGGGTTGGAACTAGTTCTATGGCACAGCTAACTAGTGTGTGTCAATTTGTACAGAAAAAATCAAAGGTTGGGAGCACCAGAACAGTTACAAATGTAAATGTCACATTCAAACTCCTAGCACAACGTACCTTAACTTCATTGGAGAGTTTCTTCTCCCAAATATACAGCTTATGCAGGGTAGAAGAAAGAGTTCTGGACCGCATCCTCAACTCCTCGTCAAAGTCCAACATAGCAGGACCACCATTATCACCAGAGGTATCCGCACCTTTAGACATAGAAGGCTGTGATGACACTACTGATAAAGATGGAGTAACCACATGTAGCATCTTAGAAGTAACTGCTTCATGAAACACACAATCTAGAGTCAAACCACAGTTAAATGCAACACTGACCTTTGCAAACAATCAACCCCCTAAAAAAAAAAAAAAAAAACTCGTTGAATTAGTCTAAAGATCTTCTTTACGTGATCCACATTTCATTAGGCAACAATCGTCAGAGACCAAATTAGTAACCACCTCACCAAAACAAATAAAATAAAAAATTCGGAGAGCACTCAAGATCAAGCAACCTGAAAATAGAAGAAAAAGGCATACCATGTTTGCGGCTATGCGGATGCTTTCCCACCTCGAGGATCCCCGCAACGTCATTTCCGGACTCGGACGCTCGCTCAAACTGAACCTCAATTTCTCTAGCCACTTCAAAAACATTCCTTGAGCCAACTTGAACTTTAGACCCACTGCCACGCTCCTCAGAACTCCCTTCTTCATCAACAACTTTTTTATCCACTACATGAACCTCATATTCCACCCCATCTTCGTTTTCCATTGAAACTTTTGGCTTAGTCTGATAAAGCGAAGCCTCAGAGTCATCAACCTCGTGACCACCGGTCTCAACATTTGAGTGAGCCTTACCACCATCGCCAGAAAATTTATGATTTCCTTGATCTTCCTTCACATCCTCATGCTGATAATCTTCGTCTTCCAATTCAGGAATGCCCTCTTCTTCTCTCACCTCCTCTGAGTCTCTACTCGGCGTATAAGCTGACTGGAACTTGTCATAAGTCTCAAACGGGTTCAAGAAATCCCAAGCAGAAGCTCTAGGAGGAGATGGAGGAGGCGGAGGTGGCTTAGACGACGAGGCCAGCGGCGGTGGCAATGACATAGCATAAGGAGGAGTCGAAGAACCACCATAATACCCACCACCGGAATACGAATAGTCATAATAGGGATAAGGATTAGGATTAGTGTTTGAATATCCATTAGGGAAATATGATACAGAAGAAGATTTACCCATTTGATGTAAAGTTTCAGGACTGAGAGGTCTCTGCTCATACACCACAGAAGGCGTGGCTTTATTCTTCATGTAATTCAAATGCATAAACCCACCTCCAGGGAATGAGCCCAAGGCTTCTTGATTCGAACCCATGTAATCAATATGACCAATAGGTGCGTGTAAAGGCGAAGAATGACCCGAACGATGAAGAGAGCCCGAACCAGAACCATCGTCGTCTGAATCAGAGTGAAAATGTAGATGAGAACCAGAATTAGAGTGAGAGTGATGTATCGGAGACTCCGTAGGTTGCATACTTGTGCTAACAGGATCGCCTTTGCGTTGAGGAGGAAGATTAAGTGTCGGAAATGGTGGAGACCCAGAAGAATTAGCCAAGTCCTGTTCGAAAAAATTATGCAATGAGCGACCAATCCCTTTAAGTGAATGAATGTAAGCTATATGAGCTTCAGCCAAAGCATAACGCTGGTGGATTGCCTCATCGAGCAAAGAACATCGCTCTCGGCAAAGCGCGACGGCCTGAGAGTCGTCAAGCTTGGAGCTTGCACAACCCATTACAAAAAGAGTTTTGCTTAAGTTCACCGTATAAGTTAGCCGCTTGAAGTAAAAGGTTAAAGGACAGTAAAGATCAAGGAAGACATGGCAGTAAGAAACAGCAGATGTTTGCTTCTCGGGAAAATTGTTAGGATTCGGAGGAGGAAGATAAGGTAAAGGGAGGGAATCTTTTGCCAGCTCCAAGTGTCTCTTCCATTTGTAGCAGACACACACAGAAAGTGAAGATAGAGAGAAACGAAGCAAATTACAGACTACAGAGTGCGTATTGGACTATCAAAATTATACATTGGTGATGAAAAACCATCCCAAACCCAAAAAAAAAATTTAATATAATTTTTAATTATATTATTATTTTTATTTATAATTTATTATACTAAATATTATATTTTAAATATATTTTTTTAAATATTATTCTTAATATTCTTTTTATGAAATTTTAAATTAAAATAATATAAAAAAATTTAATCTATACACTAAATATTATACTAAAAATATATTTAAAAAAATTAAAAAATAACACTTAAATAATATTATAATAAATATTAGGACACAAATTATCGTGCTATATATATTACTCATTCCAAAAAATATAGAGATTATTTGGAGTACTATTTGATACAAAATTACACTAAAATAAAATTATAGAACTTCTTTGAAGATGTTATGATAATATGTTGGTAAATAAATAAAAAATAAGTTAATTTAATTTTTTTTATTTTTATTTTAAGATAATCTTATATGTATAAAAAAATACAAATAAAATATTTATATTAAATTAAAGTAGTAAAAAAAAAATTATGTTAAATTGTTTTTCGTGATAATTTAGTATACTATTTTTTTAATGATAAAATAATGAAAAAATTGGAGATTTTTAACGAACTACATTTATTGATCTAACACATTATCAATACTAATAAATAATCATGATTATTTATTAGTGTGGGTCTTTTGTGTATATATGGAAAAACTTTTTAAGATTACTTTTATATAAAATTTACTTATTTGAAAGCTATTATTTTTAAATATTTCAAAAGATATAAGTTCAATATTTTTATATATTCGATATTTTCAATTTTTTTTTTTATGATATAGGTATTTTTTATAAAAAATTAAATTAAAATTAATTTTTTTTCATATTATATATAAATATTATAAATATGTAATTCATTTGTTTTTTTATTATTATATTTTTAATCTATTATTGTTTTTTTTTTTAATCTTAATTTTTTATTGTTATGGACAGAAACACAGAGTTAAAACAAAAGGAGTTTTTTTTTAGTTATATGGTTTTGAGAATTTCGGTAAAAGGTAATGGAGGAATTAAATTCATAATTTAGTTATAACTTACAAACACAGTGTTAAAGCCTTAAAGGAAGGCTAAGAATTGCTGGGGTTGGGGTGGAACTTGGCAGTATATAATTGTTTTTTTTTTTTTTTTAGCTTTTCTAAAATGTTTTTATACCATTAAAAGTAATATACTTGACTTGTTATAAGAATTTCATTTTTTGCTCATACCTTTAAAATACATAATTTTTTTTATTTTTTATTAGATTAGATAGTTAGATTTGTACTTCCAATAAAAAATAAATTACACAAATAATTATTTAAAAATAAAAAATAATAAAAATAATACATTTTTTTTTTAGTTGTACGACGAATGCTGAAGAATGATTTTTTTATTTTTATAAACTTTACGGAGTTAATCATGTATTTTTCAATAAAATAATCAAACAAAGGAAAAATGACCCTTGTACTGTGACTCATGGGAGCTAGAAAGAGAAAGTAGAAAACTAGGGTTGTTTTGTTGGGCAGCGAGTTTGACGCCTGTGATCTGGCGGGAAATTTTTATTTTAACGCCTGTGATCTGGCAGGACTGTCTTGACTCCTGTTGCCGCCAGTTATCTCGGTCTAAAATATATTTTGTTTACAAATAAATAAATTATAATATTATTTATTAGAGTTAAAAATAAAGAGGTGAAATAATATAAATAAAAAAATATTTAAAATTGTAGTTATTTTTTTATTTATATTAATTATAATATAATACGAGATAAAATATTTTAAAAAATAAATAAATAATTTAGATAATTTTATTATGTATTAATATATAATTAATGTAGAAATAAAAGTGAGTATAAATTTATATGATTGTAATATTTTTTATATAAATAATTATGTAATTATTTAATAATAATAATTAATTAAATTATCTTATATATATATTATATATGCATAATAAAAAACTATTTTTAACTTTTTTTAAACATGTTTTGCTTTGAATTTAATTCTCCTTCTCAAAAATTCATATTTTGCTTTCACATAAATATCGCTTATTTTCACCAAAAAATTTAGTATAATACTAATACCCATCACCTAATAATATAATTTAGTGATAAAAATAACATCTCATATTTACTTAAATATAAATTCAAATTATTTTTTATATTGCAAGTATAAAAAAAATTAATTAATTATTTATTTATTTTAAATATATTAAAATTAATTAAATAAAAAATAAAATAATTTATATGACGTGTTTTTAACTAATATTATTATAATTATAATGATATTTGGTACCTTACCTTTCATAATTGCATTTAATAAAAAACAATTAAATTGACCCTTTCTCCTCAAGTTTTTAATTAGTCAATACCAAGTAAATACAAAACCGTTTTAAAATATTGTGATGAAAGAGAATCTACTTTCCCTCAATTCCTTGTAAGCAACAAACAAAGAAGAACAAAGAACTTATAAAAGAAGGAAAAAAAACAAACAAACAAACAACTATACAGAAAAGCTCATAGTACCTTAAATTGCTTTCATGCAAAACAAAAGGTAGTGGACTTAATTTTCAGCTGGCAGTTAAATAGATAGTTTACAGTTTTCCCATTAAAGAAATTGAAAATTTACAGCCACATATTTGATCAATAAAATCAGTACCCACTTTAACCAAAACTACCATTTGTGGTAGTTTCTGATTCAGCAGACAAAAGAAAAACCATTGCATGAAGTTGACAGAATCAGAAAAGTTTGAAACACAAAATATTATGGGGATCACATGCGTATTTTTGGCCATTTATATAAATAATAAAAAAATTATATATTTTTACATTTCACTTTGACAAACAGAAAGTTAATACATGTTTCCTGATTTCCTCTGTTAATTAAACAAAAGAAAATGTTACTATATGGTTTTGTTCACTTTGCATTTCTACAGCTGATTGGGTTGAGATATACATGGTTGTTTGCCATGTCACATATATTAATTTTATGGTATAGAAAGAAAAGTCACAATCAGCCGTTGACCACCATCTCAATTTGTAATACAAACTTTTTTTTTTTTTTTTCACAATTTAATATATACACAAATCAAATATATTATAATATAATTGACTTTAATATAGTGTATTTATACATGTTCCATATTGTTTAAAAAATTCAGTGATAATGTGCTTATAAAATAACGCTAATTTAATTGGAATTAAATAACGACAATTTATATTTGTTCAATATTATTAGAGTGCTAGCTTTGTTATTATAAATTTTAAGGGTGTTATTTTTAGTAATTTTCCAAAAAATTATTATCTTTATTTACTAACAAAAAATTACACGAATAAATTAGACTTTTAATAAAATTAAGTACCATTTTTACTATTATTTCCTTTCTATCTACTTAATTGCTTTTTTCGCCATGAGTAACGACTCTTTGTATTCTAGAATTTCGATTTGGATATTAAGTTTCAAAAAATATTGGATTAACTTCTTGAGATAAAAAAAAAATGTAGTTGGCCGTTGTTAGCATAGATCACCATCATCATACATAAATTCTGTCGAATTGTTGTGTCATGATTATAAATCTACTGAACTTACAATCTCTTGTAAAATAGGTCCATCACACTATATGAAGGGGAAACGACCCTCTTGCATCGACTTATCTACTCATGAGGCCATTGGCTTGTTATTTATAGTTCATTTTGAATATGTTTAAGACTATCTGTTAAAATAAGTAAAATTTTAGGGGCATTAATTAATAAATTTTCCCAAGTTCCAGTGATGGAAAGTCCTGCCCCAGAACAACAGAAGATCCGTAAATACACGTGGGAAAGTGTTGGCATGAGGAATAAAGTAATGGGGCACGATTTTCGGTATGTTACGTTTCTATATGTCTAATTGGAGTTATTATATTCCTACCACCCTATTTATTCTATTTAATTAATCAAACAATTATTTTCTTACCAAACATTATATGAAATAAGAAGTGATAGATACACCATGTGGCACTTCTTAATCACGTTCGCTTAATCAATCCTGATCTACCATTATAATTATAATGGCTTTACTCAGCTCGTGCTTTGTCTTAAAAAATTTAACTAATAAATTAATGCATGGTGAGCTAAGCTCGTAATATAATGTGTCTCTTATGGAAGTTTTCTCATAAACCCGATACTAATTTAGAGATATTTAATTAAATAGAATCCATAGGAAACAAGAAAGGAATCAGTAGCAAACGCTTCAATCCTATCAAATACCTATTTTTTCTACCAAGTCAAATTAATTAATTGGCGAGTGTGGTACTGTTCTTCATTATTTGGCTGTATGCTGGAATTGGTGTGGCAAATTTGTCCATGTCAATCAAAATAATGTGGAATGGCAAAAACGATACCTCATTTGCCATCCAAGGTGGGGAAATAATATTTTAAGTTAGATTATTTATACAAGTTATATAATCTTGTTTACAATTAACAAATTTATGGCATGATCGACTCATATAAATGTAATTAAAATTATTAATTTTTGGATAGAAAAGTAGGGAAAAAATAATTATAACTCGTATTTCTTCGTTTGATTGTCAATGTGGAATAAGTGTAATAAATTTCTATATTTATATTCAGTATATTACTATCGAAAAAAGAATTTCATATATTTTCTTTTTCTAATTTATCAAAATTATCCTTCATCTCTTAAAATACATATATATATATATTGACATATTTTTAAACTTTTTAGTAAAAATACATTAAATCTTTTTCCTTTAGGACAATAAAGATTTATTTTTCTCATTTAGCAGAATACCAATTTTTTTTATTTATCAAATTGCACTTTTTATACTAAAATAATTAAACAAACAAGAAAAAAAAATTATTCATTTTTTTTTTTTTATCTATTATCGCCAACTAAATATACCCTTAATTAAAAAAAATGAAAAGAAAGTAAACAAAGAGATAAAATATATTCAAAAGTCTTAAACGATTCGTTGTGAAAAATACATGTAGCATTTTCTCACGACAATAAAAATTTGTAAAATTAATACTAAAATCTTATTTAATTATTAACTAGAAAATTGTATCCAATTATTTTATTTTTGTCATATTACCAAATTTATAAAGATATTTATAGAAAAGTAATTTTATTGAGATTATTAGAGTGATGATAATTAAATAACTAAAAATAACATTATAAAAATAATGTTGTATGATCAATACTTAATAAGAGTTGACTCAATTTATCGGTCAATAGTTAAAAATATAAATTTAATGTTAATTTTGTAAAAATAATAAAACTTACTTAATTTACTAAAATGCTATAAATTTATGCATTTTATTTATATAAGCGAATGTACTTTTAAAGTTGTTCATCAATTATTATGTATTGTGGATTAAATTCCTTTTATTATTTAATTTGTAATTTTTGTTGAAAAACTAAAACCAAAGTAGAATATTTTGGCACAGAAGTATTGGCCAAGACCAATGCAACATCCACCCAAGTTTCCTTTGCTTAGAGGCAATTGAAGAAAAATATACAGCAGCTTCCAAAAGGAAACGTACAATTTAAGGAATGAAAATTTTCTTTGCTTTTTCTTCCTTTATGTTGGTGACGTGGATGATTATATAGGCTAATAGCTTTTGTTGTGCAATTTCCAAATGACTTTGTATTCATTAACTCAATTATTTCAAAGTAGTGAACAAAGTTAATGAAAATAAATTTATCTTTTTTATTTTTCCAAGCTAGATCCTATGTATTAATATTAGATATTTTTTAAAAGTCAACGTTTTCATTCTGAACAAGGTTATTTTTTATTTTAAGAAAATTAGTGGTGGATCTAAAAATTTAAACACTAAAATAATTATTAAAATATAAAATAGATAAAAATAAATAAATATAGAAGTTAAAATAATAGATAATTAAAATAGATTAAGAAAAAAACTAAAAAGTCATATACAGACATTATAATTCTTATTCATAATAATATTGAAAGACTATACTAATATTTATAGGCATAAGAAACTAAAATTTTAATCATAATAGGACTCTAAACAAGACTCCCAAACTAATAGGAAAATATTAGAATAATTATTTAATATCCTAATCATAATAGTCTCTAACACTAACAAGGAAACTAACTATTATTCTAATATTCAATTAAAATAAATTATTGTCTTATTATTTACATACCTCATAGTGAAAATATATATAAAAAAAAATACAACAGTCTTGTATTAACTAGAGTTCTATTACAGATAAATAAATATTAATTACATATTAATTACAGACTAATACTAACAACAATAACTAATTATAGATTATACTAATATAATAATTAAATTGAACAAATTATATTAAATATTAAGATTTAAAACTATAATTGAATTAGTAACCTAAAAAATGGCAAAGAGGAGCAAATAAGAACTTATAACAGCTAGCAGACATATTGTCCAGTAATCTCTACCTAACCAAAAAAAAATTCTATCTCATAGGTAAATTGAAAACTATTATTAGATAAATAAAAAATAAAAAAAATATTGTCAAAGATCATCTACTTATTATAAAAATAATATTTAAATTATATATTTATTTTTTTAATAATTTAATTATATTATTATTATTAAAAATATTTACATAAAGATAAAATTAATTTTTTTATCCTTATTTTTGTAAGTAAATTAGATAAAAAAAAATTTAACTCGAATAAATTGTAATTAAAAAAAGTGAAGAAGAAATTAAATAAAAGTAAAAAAATAATTAAAAATATGAAAAATAGTAACTTGTACTTGTACAGTAATTTTTTAATAATAATATATTGAAATTATTATTTAAAATAATTATAAAATTTAAATATTATTTTTAAAATAATATAACCACCTTTCAATTAATAAAATAGTCATGTCGTATGCTAAGTTGCTAACTCTAGTCAATTTTTGTTCTTAAAATCGTTTTTTTTTTTTTTTTTGATATATTCTTAAAATCGTTTTTGAAAATGGAAACAACTAGTAAGTTGACATGTCTCTTTATTATTATTAAAGTATCACAACTCAATTAATACGTGCAACAGTGCATATTTGAGTGTTAGATTAGACATTAATATTATACGGACTATATTTAATACATATATTAAATAAATTAAATATAATTATATTAAAATATATTTCAATTAATTTATACAATATATAATAAAAAATTATATAATATAATCGAATTAAATTAATTATATAATTTTTATTAAAATAATTTATATTTAAAATAATTTTTTATTATAAAATTTACTTAAATTAATATTTAATTTATTTTTATATTTTTATTATATATTTTTTAAAAATATCATTTTTAATTTAAGATAAAAAAAATTAAGACATATTATTATATAATTGAAAATTCAGACATATTAAATTAATTGTCCAGTACAGTTTAGACTCATCCTTCCTAACCGTACAAAATTTTTACATAATCGTACTATTTTTATATTAATACAATATAATTTAATTTTATAATTATATATAAATTATACAATACAATATAACAACCATAATTGTACGATAATTCTCTTTTTTATCTAAGGGTCAAAATCAAGATGTGTTTTTGTAGTAAGTAGGTGTATAAATATATTATAGTTATCAATAATTTAGAATAATAAAATAAAAATATATATTAAAATTAGAATCAAATATTTATTGTATCTAAGTAGAGAAAAATTGGATTGGCGTTGGCCATTCATCAGCTTGGGTTAAATATCTGTGATTAGTTTTCAGACTAGACACGATCGGGTGGAGTATGTGAGTATGAGCTTTCAGGTCCATGGGTCCCTCCCAAAGTTAAAGTGAGCGAGTTTGAGAGAGAGACTGGTCAAGTGCCATCATTCAAAAGTTGTACCAACCTACAATTTAATCCCCAATACCACGTCGTTTTCCCACTTGATGTTTCATCACTTTACGTCACTAATTAAACAACACAGGATCGTGGATTTCTTTTTCAAAATTACTTTTTCATTATAACTTAATATAATTTAATTAATTACTTATTACTAAAAAAAAATTAAAATTAAAATTATTTTATATTTAATTAATAACTAATTCATTATTTAATATATATATATATATATATATATATATATAATTTTTTTTAAAGATGTTATTTATTATTTTGAAATATAATTATACTTATTATATTACTAATTAAATATTATATTTTTTTAAAAGTTAATTCAGTGAATAATTTCAGAATTTCTCCTACTTTTCCTACATTGGCAAGTTAATGAAGTACACAATCATGATGCCATCTCCTAGGAATAAGTGAAAGTTTTTTATTTTTTTATTTTATAAAATGGAATATAAAAGTACGGAATAATTTTATAATAAAACCCAAAAGCACTCGAGAATTAATGGTATACGCCTTTATAGTCTTGTACATCTAATTTTTTCATATTTTATTTATTTTTCATAAAATATGATCCCATCAACTTTTATGAACAGTGAGTGATTCGTTCAGATTCTATTAAATCACTATAAAGAAATTTGGTACATTTTACAGAACTCTGAATTGGTAGGCATTTCCTTAAATACCAATAAAGAAATCAAGTTATGATTATCTGAAACCAAAAAAAAAAAAAAAAAAACTAAAAATTGAGCATTAGAGAAGGGAAAAAAAATCGTAGGATCTGCAAGTTGATTCTCTTGTACTATTCTTGGAACTGTTTTGATTTAAAGGAAATGAAAGGACCGCTACATTTTTATTTAGGGTTTACAATTACATTCAAATCATCACTCGCTTATCCTACTATCATTTCTTCAATATATCTTTTCTCCGTAATATATATAAATATATATTTTAATTTTTAAGCAAACATTAATTCACGTAATAAAATTTAATTAATTTTTTTTAAATAATATCAAAATCATTTCATTATTTTAAATCTTTACTTTATATTTAATAAATAAATCATATACATATAATAACTTATATATTACTACTCCTCAAATAACAGAGAGAAAGATTCCATTTGATAGAGATTAGAATTGGAGCAGAACCATGTGACTAACTAAAAGTACTAAATCTAATAATCTTTTCATCGAAAGTTTGATTCATAGACCCACCTAATAATTGTTGTTACCCACTTTGATTCATACGCAAAAACATGTGTCCCTATCAATATTATTTCAATTCCTTCTTGTAACAACTGGTGGAAATTAATTGACTAATAGTGAAAGTTATCACTTGGAAATCTTTAGTGCATGTTGTCATTTGTAAATACTACGCAACCCGCATGTTTTATACTAAGACCCTCATGCTTGAAACTTTGGTATGCACAAAACAAGACAAATCTTCTTCTTTTTTTTTTTTACGGAAACTCCCAGATGGTTTAACTCGAAAGTAGATTAGAAGATGCTATCACACAGCTGCGAGCATGAATAATCTCATGCCCATTGCAACACTCAAACCTACTATCTCATGCATATTGATAGAGTTATTGCACCAACTCATCGTGGGTAGAAAACAAGATAACTCTGAACCCAACAAATGTGCTCTCTGATTTGCTCTGTAATATTAAGATAAAACTATATAGAGAGAAAAGAGCAATCCAAATAAATTAAATAGGTTTCTATGTCCTTTACACTTGAACAAAACCAGCTTTCGTTCAAAAGAAAATGTCAGTTTGCTTCGACTGCGCTTTCAGACCTTTCAATTTCTTCAATATATTTGTGAAGTAATCCTGTAAATATTTATCAAGGGTGATTATGTCTTTTTGCTCCACACCAAGCAGTTTATATGTCTCCCCCATTGGAGCTGAGAAAACTGTGTCACTTGTAAGAACCTACACATTCTCAATCTAGACATGTTAGCTCACTTCATTGCTTATTCAGTAACATACATGTTATTCCTAACTCAATTACTAAATATCAAATACTTTTTTAAAGCTAAAACTGATAATACAACTATTCTCTTCATAATGTAATGCATCAAATTGTGTACTTCAGCATCTGATTTCTTTCTACATCTATCAAAGAGAGCAAAGAGAACTAATTCTCTAAAATATTATAACAGAGCACTTCCAACATCCAAGAAAATAATAATGGATGAGAAAACTTTGTTTCATGGAATATATGAAACGAAAAATCCAATGGTAGTAGGCATAAGAATATACCTCCGAAAAGGCCAATCTATCAGCAACATCATTTGTCCACTCAAAAAGCCGAGTTAGCTGTCTTGTAAATCTTAATATGGAGACTGGAACAGTGGTAACATTTGCATCCTGCCCCGCAAGCCTCTCACATAATGTAATCACCTAAAAGAAGAAACCACAAATTACATCGTAAAACTTTGAGCTCTGCTTCAGTCTATAATGTGAGGTTACCATTCTAGTTCACCTCTTGGGTTGTCCATGCACGAGGACCAGCAAAAGTTAGAAGCTTCCCGTTAATGTTATCATTGCGTAAAGCAACAAATGTAAGTCGAGCTATATCCTGATATAAATGTGATTAAACATTAACATATATTCAGATGTGACGTAGACCATGTTCAAAAATACAAAGATCTACAAAAGGAATTACACAGAAATAACCTGGGTATCCATGTAGGCAATTCGAGTTGGAGCATCTGTTCCCCAAACTGATTTCTCTTCGAGTATAGGCACTGCATACTGCCCAATGAGACCCTGAAAAATTGAAGGGAAGCTTTTGCACTTTTAACATAATGAGAGATTCAGAGGTAGCTTTAAGAATCTATGAGCAAGCAATGAATGTATAGATACAAAACTATTGAAACTACAAGGTCAAGAAATCATGGCCCTAGCAGAGATCAATATTTTTTTTACTTTTGTCAATTTATTTTGGTCTAACGTTATTTATTCTTTAAGGATTCATAAAGAAGCATGTCTAAGTTTAACCATTCTTTCGACGAAAGCATCTAGTTTGTAATAGGTAAAGAGATCACTGAGTAAGCAATTTCAAGTTTAAACAACTCACTTGCATGAAACCACATAATCTTATTATGACATGAGGAAGGCCAGAGTCCTTTATAAACTTCTCAGTGCAATATTTGATTTCCATCAATGGGACTTCAGGATGCTTGTCACAGTTGTGGATGGAAAAGAACACAAATTTCTGTATTCCCATTGCTTTTGCACATTGTATGAGAGCGACTTTTCCTTCCCAATCTACCTAGATAAAAGACACAGATTAGATAAGGCCGGGAATCTATAAAAGAGGCTAAAGAGCACAATTTTCATTCATTGAACATCTTCTATTTTGGGCATAGACACGTATAAATTATACATATATGGATTGACAAATGAACCCAACAATGCAGGGCACATTTTATTCATGTTAAGAAATCCCAAAGTTCTTATATTTATTTGAGACAAAACAAAGAAACATAACATATCTGAAGCATTTTCATTATATCATACCGTTTTTATGGGCTCTTCTGGACGCCCGGTGGCACAATCAATAATTGTATGTATACCAACCAATGTTGCAGGAATTGTCTCTGGTTTGCTAAGGTCTGCCTGCTCCAAAAACACTTTGCTTTCAGTATTTAAGCTTAAAAGAAAGGGAAAAACACTAGGAATACAAAGAAGCTGCGAAAAAAATCTCATAATTATCACAACAAAATCCACCAATATTACACCAAAGAAAATACTTAATTTTCCAGAATCAATGGGTAAACTGAACAAGCTACAAACCACACAATTGATTTCCAGCAATGTCCCAATCTAAAATCTAAACCAGAATGGATTAATTTTTATATTATATAAACCAACAATAAAGAAGGCAATAGAATCATAACTGTGCATAGTATAAACAAAAAGTAAAAAGAAATGATTTTGATGGAGACGCACATTAACTACAGTGGCGCCCCAATCACGAAGAAAATCAGCAGGAGCAGGTCTAGGCCTAACAAGGCACCTCACATCGTAACCTTCATCAAGTGCCCGCCTCACAATTTGTCGACCAAGAGTTCCAGTAGCACCGACCACGAGTATACTGGTCGGCCTCACTGGGGTTCCTGGAGCTAGGTTCACTGCCCCACTAGTTGATTGAGCAATACACCTCAATAATGGTCTCTTATAAGAATCCCCTACAAAAATCACAATAAAAATCGAAAAGGTTCATGCTCAATTCATAAAAAATAACCCTAAGAACGATGTTTGAAAAATATCCAGAATCGAAATTTGAGTAATTAGTTGAAAAATTGTAAACAGTGAAATGGGTAGTTGAAGAGTGTAGCGAACCAGAGAAGGAAATGGAGGGGGAAGTAGAAGAAGAAAGGAGGGAGTCTGATGCTAAAGTACGACGCCATGAAAGGGCAGAATTGCATGAAGGTGTTTTGACATTGTGGTGGTAATGATGATGATGATGAACAAGTTTCCCAGGTGGCGCTAGCTGCGTGGGAAGCCTCCAGGCCATAGCCAATCGACAGCCCTGTTTTCTTCTATCTGTCTTCGCATACACAAAAACAGAGCCACAGAAGAACAGGATGATGGAAAGAGCATGAACAATATAATCTTGCCATGTCCTTCTCACCACTGGATAATGGTTTGTGCGACGTGTCATTTCTTCCGACTCAGGTTGAGTTTATCTTTTTTTGGCCAAAGAGTTGAGTTTATCTGGTGAGCATATTTTAACAAATGTTTTTTATTAGATCGGTATTAAAAATCAGATCAAGTTAAATTAAATTAAATAATTTAATTTAGTTTATATTTTTAAAAATTATTTTTTAAATAATTTAATTAAATTTCTTAAGGATCTAAATTAAATGAGACTATTATATATTATATATAAAATATATTTTAAAAAAATATATATTATATTATTATTTATTTTAAAAAATAAAAAATATATTATATTATTTATTATTAAATATTATATTATTATTATTATTTTCAAATTTTTATTATACAATTTACGATTTTTAGTTATATATAATTTATGATATTTTTATTTTTTATTTTTTTTATTTAATTGTTACTTTATGTTGGTAACATATTTAAAATAATTTAATTAAATTTAAATTTTTTTTATTGTATTAATTCAAATTTTAATATGATTTGGATGAAGAAATAAAATTATATTTAAAAACCATAAAAAATCATTAACTAAATTGAACTAGGTTTGACCAGACAGTACCGTCTAATTTTAATAATTTAATTAGACAAACAGTACCGTCTAATTTTAATAATTTAATTAGACAAACAGTTTAATCCAATTTAATTTAAGTCATATAAAATTTAATTAATTCTTTTGCTAAAAAAGGATCGGACATCTATTCACTTCGCAATTATTGAAATAATTTTATATGAATAACAATCTATACCAAACACATCATTTAAAATATATAATAATTTTAAAAAATAATAAAAATTAAGTGCATAAATATAATAAATTTTTTTAATATAATTTTACATATCATAATCCACATTATATAATCTAATTAGCCCTCTTGTTACAATTACTTTCTCATATTATTTTTTTAACTTTAAATCTAAACAACAACTAACACGTTATTTATATATACTATAACTTAATAACTTAATGTATATAAAATTATTCACATAAATAATATTAAAAAAAATTATTAATTATTTTATACTAATAAATTTACTTATATATAAAATATTCCTCCTCTTATTTTGTCTGCTCTCGGTTTTGTCATTACAAAATCGCTTCCTTGTCTTCATTATCTATTTATCTCCTTTTTTTCTTTTTCTTTTTTCTTTCTCTTTCCCTGCGTTATTTTAATGCTTGAGTTGGTTTAGGCTAAAGCGCATACACAAAGTAAAAAAGAAAAGGAGCTAATTCAGAGAGTTGACAAAGAAAGGGGAAAAATAATGCATAATTATAGTTAAAATGCTAACAATAAACCTTTTGAATTAAACTGTGAAATAGGCATTAAATCTTAATTATTCTTTTGTTTAATTACATCGCTTTCATTTTTAATCCATATAATCTTTTATATAACGCTAATTCATATAATCAAATCATAGGAAGGTCATTCATTTAATATAAACAGATTCAAAATAATATAAATCCAAGTCTAAAATTCATATCCAATAACCTACAATAGTACATTTAATGAACCAACGTTAGTTGCTTCAATTAGTATTACTACAAGGAAAAATCGAGCCTATAATTTATTTTGCTACAAAAATGGAGCCTATATGAAACAAATTATAAACCATCAAGACGTCAAATTTAGAAAAAAGAACGTGTGTACATAAATTATATATATTTATACATAAAAAAAATTATGTGAAACATATGTTTGAAGTCGATCAGATTTAGTTCAAGTAAAACAGCAAGAAAGTGAAGAAACTTGCGTCATTTTTCATGCTAAAAAACAAGCTCATGCGTT
The DNA here is from genome assembly GCA_029378325.1 of Elaeagnus macrophylla. Taxonomy (NCBI): domain Eukaryota; kingdom Viridiplantae; phylum Streptophyta; class Magnoliopsida; order Rosales; family Elaeagnaceae; genus Elaeagnus; species Elaeagnus macrophylla. The sequence continues at coordinate 14,331,950 of CM055653.1, forward strand.
TACTCGCGAAAAAGATAAAACAGAAATTGTGCGTCATTTAAGAATCCATGTTCAAGTCGATTAACCAACCATAATGTTTCCATCAACACTAAATATAAAGAGAAAACTAGGTATAGCTATATATAGCATATAGGTGAGATCAAGCTCCAGCATTCCTACGGCCAACCCGAGCTTGGAAACCTGCTTTGATTGGAGCAACTGATCGTCCAGAACTACACTGCAAGACCACCAAAAGCAAATGAATACCACAAATACAATTTGAAAATGTAGGTAATATATTTATATCATCATATCATAGACTCCTGTTGAAGATATAGAGCCGTAGTCGAACTGATCCCTTTGCTTTCATTTAGTCCTTTAATTTAAAAATATTTTTAAGTTCATTTGCTTATAAAAATGTATTTTTAAGTCACTTTCCTTGTATATAAGGTATCAGGTAAGGACTTAATTTTTCAACCAATTTTTCGTTAAATTTAAGCAAATATTATATGTGTCACATTTGTGACTTATATTGGAATTAGTTTTTAATGAAAATTTTGTTTAAGTTTGAAAGAAAAAAAAAAAAAAAACAGAATATTAAATAAAAAGTTAACTTTATTCTTGGCTAACATATTTTGGAATTTAAAAACACTTTTTTTACGAGCAAAGGGACGTCAAAACACTTTTTTTAAGCTAGAAGATTAAACACTCCCTTTCACATAAGCAAAAAGACCCCACAACATTTTTCCCTAATATATAAAAAGCAAAATCAAACATCATCAAGCCTAGAATTCACAAAAAGTGAACTACAAAGCAACGATTTGTTACCTTTTCACATCTGAGAAAGAAGAGGCGATTCTCCTTGGAAAGTATTGTATCTGGACTCTTGCATCCAAGGCAAATCACGTATTCATCTGAGCACAAAGAGGGAACAAAATGTTAAAAAAAAAAATTCCAATATAGTAAATAATGACGGGATAAGGAATCTTAGGATTGATTATCAATCATAATAACAAAAAAAAAAAGGGCTAAAAATATGCACAGGTAAACGATGAGGCGGAATATGTCATGAGACTCATGACAGAAAACATGCACCAGATCGCCTCTCTCTCTCATGTTAGGTGTTTTTTTTTTTTTTTTTTTTTTTTGTGGGGGGGGGGTGGCCGGGGATAGTAAATGCAAAATAAATAAATAAATGCAAAATAAATAAATAAACTAGTTAGAGTCAACAATGTTAATATAAACCAAAACTTAAGATTCTATTTAAAAAGACACTTACTGATATATCGCCGCAAGATTCCTTCAAAATTCTTAGGTGCAAATCTACCCTTCACAACTAATCTTTGCTGTCCATCAAGTGATCCACTTGTCCCAAGTTCAGAAAGCAGGAAAGCCATGACATGATCTGGTTGTCGATGCATCCTAAAGTTGTATTCAAAGAAATAATAGTAAGATCATCATAACTAATTAAACAATGAAGACAACAAGCATAACCCTTTTGCAATCATAATAACGATAAGACAGAAAATTATAAACGCATAATCATTAGACAATAATCACCACTACTTTTATTTCCTTTCGAAGTTATAGAACAAATTAAGGAAAAAGAGGCTAGAAGCCAGGTAAAACCTAAGGGAAAGCCAAAAGAACAAATCTCCTCCAAGTACTTGTCTTGTTGGTTTCCTACCTAAACTTAGACTAATCCTTCACCCACCAGATCTTGGGTTTAAAACACACGGATGCTCCTAATAATAATGACATGATTTAGTGGAACTAAACAGTTCCAATTATAGAAATCCTTCAATGTAAAAGAAATTGAAAGAGATGTAGAGAAAGATTTATGCATGCACCCCAGATGAAAATACATGATAATCAAGTTAACGAACAATATAATAAACTTAGCGCAGTGCAAATAAAATAATGGAAGTATGCTAATTGCTTAAATAAGTGTATCCAGCCATTGTTCACAAACAGTGTAAAAAGAATAGCAGCTACAATTATACAACGCCAAATCAGACTAATGATAGTACTCAAACAAAATAAAATAACTTCCATTGAGGAGATTAAACCGGAAACCAGTGAGCACTGAGCACAAATGCACATACATCCTCTGACTATGAGTAGAAAATTCTATACAACATAGCTAAAGAGTGCCAAAATAATATCCAATTTGTGCATGCAAATATTGCAAGAATAGCAATCATTATAAGGGGACAGGAAGGGAGGGGGACTGGGGAGATATAGATAGATATACGAGGATGTAATACTCTTATTATGAGAAAGAAATAAGAATTCATTCAAAAATTAATCAATAATACAATTTTCATATATAATATTGAAGAAATCGATGGATGGGCAAAGCAAAAGATCTGAAACATACGACTTGCAGAGATCCATGAAATTGACAAAAACAGTTTTCTTGGTTCCTTCACGAAGAACTTGTGGTGGCCTCATGACGGTCCTACGTCTGTCTCCTGCTAGCTCTGGATTATTCTCCCGAAGAATGTTAAATACCCTACCAAGAAGCTGCAAATATTTCACGAATGAGTTAATGATTGTACAAGAGAATATGACCTATGATAAGTGATAACACTGTAACCAATTTAGTGAAGATTTTAATATAACACTAGACAGCAAGTGAGCAACACATTATATTAGCATAGATGGAAAAGAACAAAGCATTCCAAGAGCAGCAAAAGTGATCAGAGTCAAAATCCACCAACAGTCCAAATAAATAAAAATATTATGGAAAAGCATTTGTAACCTTAGAAACAAATATGATATGATAATTAAATGCATCATGACTAGCACAAGCCAAAGGTAAACTTGGAATATTTCATAACAAAAAATGGTGCTTAGCCACTCACATGGTCGCAGAACTGTAATATTAAACAAATATCCAGTATACCTCCTCATATTTATAGTCCCGGTCACTCCCTTCCCATGGATAACGTGGATGTAAAGCAATCCCTTCTCCTTCTTTATCATCTACAGTGCGATCTATAAGGCCATGAATGTCAATAATCAAGATCTATTAAAATGAATAAAATAATTTGAAGTGGTAATATGGTTGAGGATACTTAGTCCACTTAATAAAAGAGTACAGGAGTTTACTTCATACCATCTAAATCTTCTCCAGCATCGCCAAGTTCTTCACTCAGATTACTGGTATCAGCCTGCAATCATATCAAGTATCAATATGCACACTGTTACCAGTGACAGAAAAATGACATAATTTACTTAAATAACAACAAAACCAAGAGAAAAGACTAACTTGTTTCTTCTTCTTCTTTTTCAAACCAGCAAATGTACTCTCGAGCCCATCAGAAACTGGAAATTTGATTGCAATCAGAATGCATGAAATGCAATGCCTCTATAGCAAATCTAAAGATATTCAAGAAAAATGTCGTGGAATAAATAATGCTTATCATATTTGATTATTTTACCAGACAAGTTTTCAGTTTTCTCAGCCAAATTGTCTGCAGAATCCTCAGCAGGATCTTCAATAACAACCTTCTTCTTCTTCTTCTTCTTAGTAGGATCAAAGGGGGCGATCTGTTAGAAAGAAGATAATTAACAAATGAGGCACCTTGTTCTAGTCAAGGCATTTACAAACTCCATGCACTATGTTAAGTTTAATCGACCAATGAACCACTTCACTCCATCCATGGCATAAATCCTTCAAGAAATGCCATTGATTACAAGAGTGATTTGCAAAACTAAAAAATCATCAAAAGCCAACTCGAAACAAAATACAGGACCTAAAAAAAATGAAAAATAAAAAATAAAAACTTGGTCCATTAACAATAATCACCACATTCAAACACAAACCAAAGAGTAAAGACAAAAGAAATTTCCTATGACTATTAACACATTCTTCAATAATTTTTGGTTTGAACTTGAGCTTATAAAATGAGACAACCATCTCCTTGACCTTTCTATTACAAGAAAAAATGTGTGGGTCATGTTGACCAGTTTAATAAATGGCTTGTGTTATGTCAAACCATTACTGACCAGGTTATATTCGTGTTTGACCCATTTTATTTATGTCGGATTCACAGAATAATTGTCAACAGAAATACATATTTTAAACCAAACTAGAATATCAGCTTCGTTTGAATTGTATCATTTTTGTGTCAAGTTAACATGCTAAATAATAATGATAATAATAATAACATTATACAAATGGGCTCAGGGAAGTGATGTCGTTTTTGACATATTTATTAAACAAATTAAATGGATTACGCTGGTCATGGGACATCGGATACAACTGTCGTGTTACAAATTGCCAACCCTACTCATATATGAACACAAAGTAAATCAGATTGAAAAGGTGGAAAGCCGCCCCACCATTGTCACTAAATCAAAAGGACAATTTGAGCATCACGGAACAATAAAGAAGATGAACGCAACGACAGTACATGTAATAAACATACTACCTCGGTCACCTCATCCTTTACATCAACTGCAGTGTCGTCTACCATCGTTGCTGCAAAATGAATACAAGTCTATTAAGGCAAATCTATAGGATAACAATATAGGGATGGCAAGGATCAGACACATGTCGACATTCCTATACACCCGAAAATGAGTTTTAGTTATTCCTTCACCTAAACCATTTTCCATCACCAAAAGTTAACTAAATTTCTATAACCAAAATAATTAGAAAAGGCTATCCAATTTTGTATATTCCACCACAGCTCACTGCAGCAGCTCTCAAAAACATAAATTATCGCTAAACACATTCAAAACCCAGAAGAAACACCACGGTCCAACCTTGAAGTTTCCAAAACCCTAACCCTAACATCAAATTAACCCTATAATATTTCAGAATATACAATAAAAAAATGGCAAAAAGAGAACGAAAAGAGCAAAGGTTGCAGCTCACATCGAGTCGTTAACCGGAAATGGGTTTCTGTTAGCCGCAAGAAATTCTCCCACAAATAGCTAATTAGCCTCGCCCTTCATCTACTACTTTTTGGCTTATTTGCTATCTTTTAACCCTTAAAGCGAATGTCGTCGTCTTCTTTTTTCATTTTTTTTTCTTTATGCATACCTGGTTTTACCTTTGATCTCCTCTTAGGTTTTTAGCTGGACTCCGATACCGCCTTTAAGCCCTTTTCACCCTGGGCTTTCCGTTGTCGGCCCATAATTTCTACAATTGATGGACTTTGACTAAAATTATATTCACAATTTCACACCAATGTTACCCTTCCATATTTTTGATTTTTTTTTTTTTTTACTATTTTGTAAGAAAGTTCAAATAGAAAAGTCGAGCTAAAATCAAAGTATGTATGTTACCTTTTTATTACTTTATTTAGGTATGTATAATTTTTTTTAATTGAAAGTATGTATGTTAATTAAGCAAAAGTGAAATATCCATTTTTCTTCATTACTATAATCAAGTCATAAATAAAAAATATTTTATTATATAAATATAAAAATATTTTATAAAAATTTTAAATATATTTTTTGATATTTTTGTTTTTCTTTAGTGGTATAAAATAAATATAATATCTATATTTTTAATATATAATCACACCTTTATATACACACACACAATTCTTATGAATAAAGGTTGAACATATTACTAAAATGTGCATAATAACTAATAGTTAAAAGTATAATTTTAATTTGACTAAATAATAATTACATATATTAAAATTTAGTTGATTATTCTATGAAAAATATCAAATGTTCACAATTTCATGAATACTAATAAAATTAAAATAAACAAAAGAACAAAATTACTATAATATAAATATTATAAGAAAATTACATATTTAATACATATATTTTATATTTTTCTATTATATTATACACATATAAAAAATATACAATTATTCCACCCTATCATATTAACATTTATGTCTTATGGAAAGAATCAAAAGGCAAAAGAAATATTGGGAGCCACAGATAGCAGTTCTTTGTAATGTACAAGCTTCCAATCTCAACAAGGCTTACATGACGTCAGTTTTTGTGAAGCTGATCAACTACAAAGGCCTTTCTGTACAAAGTACTTCGTTGTCACTGCCACTTACTTCATCAACAGAGAGAAACCTAAAGATTGTATACTATTGGTTTAAGGTGTTAATAGGCTGTGTTAGTGAAAGAGTAAATCATCAATTTGTAATAAATAAATAAACGGTCTCCCCTTTCAATCTAAAGCATCTCTATATGTTCAGGTTTTGTCAAAAGACCTGGATCAGCATTTGTTCCATCAAGCTTTTCTTTCCTCTGATCAAATCCATTTCCATTTTTTAAGTAATCCATCTCAAACCAATCCTGGTCTTCATCAGTCATCTCCTCCTCTGTCACATAACCATGTTCTTTGTTTGTATCATCCTCCGTATTGCCCTTGTGGATTTGATTTTGAAGACTTATAAGTTCTATAACCTTCGGACCGGCTGCCTTGCATATACACGATGCTGGGTTTTCATAAAATTCTCCCACATCTGGCTTTATCTCATTTGGCTCTCCCATGAATCCTATTTGATGAGTTCCAACCTTAGAACAAAATTCTTGCCAAGTCATGTTATTCCGGTTCATGAACAGTTTGTATAATTTTTTAGCATTTGGACGGATTGTTGGTTTATGCCCAAAGTATCTCCTGTCAAAATGTAACATTTCAGGTGAATGCAGAGATCAAAGAAGACGTGGCCACATATTTGCATATGCAATCTAAAGTAAGTGAATGTAAAACGTTACTGTGCTGAAAGTAACACATCGGTGTGAATACAATTATCAAATAAGACTTAGCCACATATTTGCACAATGCAATCTTTAGAATATAACTTTGTTCCCAAAAAAGTTGGTATACCTTCGTCCAGCCAACATTCTAACCATGTTTCCGTTGTTGTTGGCCACAAAAACATCACTTTCGTCACTAACAATAAAATCTAGGGCAGCCATGCGAGAAGAGAAGGATGAGAATGGCGCCAACTCCTCCTTACTTGCTATGGTCTCTTTAGAATAGAAGTTAGGAAAGAGTGTTTTAAGTGGTGCTAGGGTTTCTTCCCCTTCGTAAATTTCACCTGATGCCACGTACAAGTGAACATCACTTCCAAAACCTAGTGCCCTAAGCATTAGACCAACTTCCCCTGGACTAAGTGGGCATCTGCCATTTCGTAGCATTTTGTCAGGATTGCTTGCCTGCATGTAAGACCCCAAAATATATTCTAAATTAAATTTCACACAGACCGTTAAATTAAATACTCTGAAATACCAGTGATGCCTCACATGTAAAGTTTTCCATCTCTTCCGTATTGCGCCAAGTTCCTCTCTTTCCTTTTCTCCACCACCATAATAGCATCCAGAGAAGGCAAGCATATCTGGTTCAAATCTATAATGTGCCAAAGAAAAATGAGTCAGCAGATTCTTCCTATCAGTATCACTTACCCAATCACATACTTTTGACTATTATCACAATATGATATGCTGCAATTATTGCGGTACAAAAACTATAATTATATATCATGCTGAAATTTTCTCATTGATTAACTCTTGTAAACTCTATACACGTATAAGTTGATCAAGCAATCACAATATATACACACAACTTTCTTTTTCTTATTTCTTTCAATTTCTTGCTATAAAATTTCTTAAGAACGGTCCATGACTAATGGTAAATGTGTATAAAAAAAACTATTAGTACTTTACCTTAAATGAAGTGCAATAAAATGCTTGCTTTTAGTCCTCATTCTTTCTACGAGCTTTTTCCCCATTTCAAGAATAGAATCAGTAAATCTCAAAGCATGATAGTTAACTCTGCATCTCAACTTCTGCAAATGTTTGTCCAGTTTATTTGAAAGCCTGTAATCAAATTTAGATAGCTGAACAACCTGCACAAAGAAAAACAAAACATAAAAGTTATAAAGTTGACACGCTTCAAAAACCTAAAGGAGAAAGGAGAAACTCGTTTAAATAATAACAATTTCATTATTGCACACCGTACAAAGTTTCATGGAAAAATAGGTCACAAACGTTCCTTTTAAATTATATTAGTAAAAGGGAAAAGCAATCTCCAAATCCCTTATGAATTCTATCATGTCAGACATAATAATAATAAATTAGTCTTATTATAAAAGATAGAAAAAAAATTAGTCTTACAAACTCACTAAAGCGTTCAACACTGAAAACTAGGCTATACTGAAGTACCACTTTGGATTCATTTCAGAATTAAAATTATAGCCATATTTACTTCCAAATTTTGCAAAAACATGGATGGTGTTCTTCATAGAAGTAGATACTTACATGTCTTTTCTTAAAGACAGGTAAAACACGATCCTGATAGCATTGTGGAGTACATTTTCTCGGTACACGCATGCTATATGGAGGTGTGGCTTTAACTTCCTCTACTGGAAGCTGTTTAATGATCTTAACATCTTTTGAGAGGGAATTCATAAAATGATACTCATCAAATATATCCCCAAAGTCGCTGAGCAAACACCAAAGACATTAAAATACAATATTTTTCTTGGCATTTAAGCAAATAGTTCAAGTAAGTCAACGCATGCTGCAGAATAAATACCTGCTATCCTTCCAGTATGATTTCTGATCCAACATGGGAACCACGAGAGTAGCATTCAAAATATAAGCTGCAACAACAGCATCTGTTATCTGGAACCATAAAGAGTATCGTTGAGAAGTAACAACATTGAGAGTACCAATGGAGTCACAAGTTTATAAATGTACGAGCCAATCAGTCAAATTTTTTAAATGTGAGCTCACTGCATTGCATTGTGTAAAACTGTGATTGTTATTGGGGCTATAAAGTATATTGACCGTCAAAAACTAAAACGGTGACATATAATAAGCACTCAAAAGGGGCTAATGATCAAGAAGTTATTAATATTAATTGTGAATCTGCCCTTTTTTCCTTCTTCCCATCATAATACTCGTAAATTTACCGTTAATAATTTCTTTTATTTTTTCCAGTCACAATATAACTAAACAATTGCAATCATATTTAGGTGTACGACAAACAACGAATGAGAAAAAAATATCGCATGCTTTGTTGCCAAAAACGAACATTCCTGCGGACAGAGTTTATCGGATGACGGGTAATGATAAAACCATTAAGTAAACGAAAACCCGGTTAAGTATTAATTGATAAACCAATACTTGTTATCAGACAAAAATAATCATTAATTAACAGAATAAATTCTGAGGGTTAAGAAAAAGAGTTAGTCAAGCTCAAGAAGTTTACCCCTGTTCTTTGTTGGTTTAGGCCTCCACTGGTAGCAATTAGCAGATACCGATTGGGATCCGTTTTCATATCAGCCACTGCAAATTATGCAATACAGAACACAGTAAATTTCAATGACCAAATAATTTCTTCATCCAAGCACAAAAGAAATTGAAAAAAAAAAAAAAAACAGAGGAGAATGTAAACGAGTTACAAAAATAAAAGGTCATACCAATCAATAACAAGAACGTCTCGAATTAATTGTTAAAATTCAAAGAAAAAATTCGTATCTAATTCAACAATATTGAAGCATCAACAACAAAACAGAGAATCCAATTTACGTACTAGTAAAATTACGGCTGGCATTACTGCAACTAACATAGAACTCCGATTGAGGCGTACTCCACAAGTCGCGACCTAAACTCCCTCCATCAGCCTAAAAAAAGGCCATTTTAAAAATCACAATCACAGAATGTATTACACAGGAACCACCTCCTCAATATCCAAAACAAAAATTAAAGAAAGAAAGAAAAATTCAAACATAAATGATCAGTATAAAAAGAAAATAAGATTCGAAAATCGTATACGAAGCAGCAAATTATTTCCTCACCGGAACAAGAAACTCCGCCTTCCGATCCGAATTGTATTGAAGCACTATCCCGCCATTGTTAGCCTGAACTCAATATAACAAGGAGAGAATGAGAAAGTGAAAGACAGAAAGAAAGAAAAAGAGCGAGAAATTGTTCGAATTCAAATATACGTGATTATACCGTGGAGAAGTGGTAGGGATGGCGTAGAAGCGAGAGGTGATGGTCATCAAAGTCATTAGGAGAAGGAACAAGAAAACAGAAAGCAACGAAAATGAAAAGAAAAAGACCGCAGGAGATAACCGAAATGAGAGGCAATATACGCAGTCGACGGAGGACAATGAATGAGATCAGAGCAACTCCGGCGATGGAGTTCTTGGTAGTGATGTTAATGTTATTGTCGCTCCTTTTCTTCTTCATTTCTTAGTTCGTAGAATAAATGTAGGAGTCGAGAGGTTGAGTTGTATTCATAAAAAGAAAAGGAATTAATCGAAACAGAGAGGAAGACGTTGCTGCCTTTAACGGCGACAACAACCTCCTCCTCCCCTTGTAAGATTGTAGACGTTGTTTTTTTTTTAATCTTTGTTTGTTATTTTCTCTGTCAAAGAAAGTAGTAAGAAACAGATAAGGGAAACAATAAAAAAATGAAAAATTACCAAAAATAATACCCCCAAAATTATAATAATAAAACTAGCACCCCCTTGTGTTCAATTAGAATTGAACGTTTAATATCTAACGTTCAATATTCAATTTGAACGTAAAATATTGAACGTTCAATATTAAATAGGTCTAATTGTCGTCATTCAATTCTAATTGAACGGATAATATTGAACGTTTAATATTGAACGAGTCTAAATTATCGTCGTTCAATATTGAACACAGGGGTGCTAGTTTTGTTATTATAATTTTTAGGGGGTGTTAGTTTTGTTATTTTCCCAAAAATATCTGCGTTATTATCGGTATATAATTAATAAGTGATACATTTTAAATTTTCACATCTCATCGATTAGTATATGGTCATGTGTGTATTGGTACGGGATTAGCATGCAAATGGTACCCTATTTTATCTGTGTTTTTAAAGAGTTTTAATTTACTATTATACTTTATTAATTTATTTTAATATTATAAAATTCAAATAATAATTCAATTTAATTTAAAAAATTTAACATGTATTATGCATATGAGAAATTTTTTTTCCTTCCTTTCTTCTTCTTTTTTTTTTTTTAAACAACTAGCAAAAATACGAGCAAGGATGGGCAGATTATTCAACTGACGTTGGTTGTTCTAAAAAAAAAAGCAGATGAAAAAAAAGAAAAAAATTAAATGCTAAAATTACCTTTGTATTTTTTGACTGTATAATATATGTTAAATTTTTTTAATTAAATAGAATTATTGTTTTCATTTTACAATATTATATGAAAAATAGTACCAATTACTTAATTTAAATAACACCGTAATATGGCCCAATATTGACATTCTAAAAATGATACAAGAGATTTAGATGGGAGTTTAATAATACTGTAAATTAGAAGGGACAATCTATTAACATTTACTAATCTAATCATATGACAAGTGATATGTATTCATCTAAAATAAATTAAAAATTTACATAAAATAATAATTCAAAATTTATAATAACATAAATAACAATGAATATAATTTAATTAAATAAAATTTTATATTAAATATTTTTGTTCAATTTAAATAATATTTAATTAAATAAAATTTAATTTACAATAATAAGGTAAACTTTTATTGTAAATAAAAAAAATATGTAAATTATACATAAATATGTTTTTTTGTGATTAAAATTTTAAAAAATATTTCTTTTATTATTTTCTAAATAAATTCTATACTGGCCTACCCAACCTTAAATGAGTCACTTAAGTAAGAATTGTAAATGTTTATTTTTTTGGGAAAAGGAGTTTTAAAAGTTTCATAATTTTTTATCAAAAGTGCACATTGGTTCAATAATTATTACGTTAGAGATTAGAGGTATTGTAATTTTTTAAAATAATTATTTTAATTCAATAATTTATGAGTTAAATATTACAAGTCCCGTTATTAAAAAAAATAAGCAATTTTAGTCATATAATTTTTTAAAATAACTACTTATAATCTAATAAAATATTAAAATTGAGAACTTATAATTCATAACTTTCATAAATAGTAAGAGTATAGGTATCTAAGTCAAAAATTATGAGATTAAAGTACACATTTATATATAATAACATACAATTGTAACATTTTTTAAAAAATTGTAAAATTTTTGACGCCAAATATAATAATTATAAAATTAAATTATTTAAATTAAATAATTATAAAATTTTTAGTGTCTAATTTTCTTATTTTTGGGAGTGTTGCTTAATTGGTGGTTGAATGGATATAGATTTTCTAATCAACGTCTTAATTTAGTTGTGATGACCTATGAGTTATGAAGCAAATTAATTTTTTTTAAATAATAATTATATAATGACATACTTATGACAAATTTAAGTCTTTTAAGTTTTCATATGTATACTATCAAATGACTTGTTTATAGGTTATTATGTTAGAATTATTTTTTATAAACATATATAATTATTAATAATTTTAAATTATACTAAATAATTTATAAAGCGTTTTCGAACAAAATTAAGATAATTATCAATTATTAAATAAATATTTGTTATACTTAAGTTCATAATAAAATAAATATAACATAATTTATATTGTATAATAGGTCTATGGTCTCTCTCACAAATTTATTAAAATAGAAATTTTAAAAAATATTCTAAAAACTGGAAAATTTCAAAAAATAGAAAATTTTCCTTAAAAATAAAACATTTCAAAACTCTATAAAAATATAAACTTTTAAAAATTTTCTAAAAATAGAACATTTTTAAAACTTTCTAAAACAGGAAAAAATTCAAAAGTATCTAAAAATGTAAACTTTTTAAAAAATTGCTAAAATATAAAATTTCCAAAGCTTTCTAAAACTTAAAATTTTCCAAATTTTCAAAAAATAAAAATTTTAAAAAACTTCCTAAGAATAATAATTTTTCAAAAATTTTCCAAAAATAGAAATTTTTGAAACCTTCTAAAAAGAGTATTTTTTTTCAAAAATTTCTAAAAATAGTAATTCTCAAAATTCAAAAACTTCTAAAAATATTAAATTTTCCAAAAAAAAATTTAAAATATAAACATTTCAAAACTATCTAAAAATATAAACTTTTCAAAAACTTTCTAAAAATAATAATTTTTCAAAACCTTCTAAAAGTAGTAATTTAAAAAAAAACATTGAATATTTTTTTTAAATTTCTAAAAATAGTAAATTTTCAAAGACTTTTTAAAATAGAAATTTTCAAAAACTTCCTAAAAATAATAATTTCTCAAAAATTTCTAAAAACAAAAATTTTCAAAACCTTCTAAAAATAGTAATTTCTTAAAAAAATTTAAAAATAGAAATTTTCAAAACCTTTTAAAAATAGTAATTTTTCAAAAAAATTCAAAGAATTGAAAATTTTCATAAATTTATATAAAGAGAAATTCACAAAAAAATTCAGAACTTTCTAAATGTAGAATTTTTTTTACAAATTTACTAAAAATATAAACTTTTAAAAAATTTCTAAATATAGAATATTTTCAAAGCTTTCTAAAAACCGAAATTTTTTAAAATTTCCAAAAATAGAAATTTGTATCAAAATTTCAATAATATAAAATTTTCTAAAAATTTTACAAATTGAAACTTTCAAAAACTTTCTAGAAATAGAAATTTTCAAAACTTTGTAAAAATTTAAATTTTTAAAACTTTTTAAATATAGAAATTTTTAAAACTTTATAATAATAGCAATCTTTCAAAAACTTTTTAAAAAAATTATCAAAAATAACACCCATAAAAATAACTTTTTAGTAAACATTAAGTATGTTTTTATCAACTTCAATTCCATAACCACGGCCTCAATCTTAGCACCTATAATTTATGCCATCCGTCAAGTGAAACATATTTTAGCCAAATGAAAAAGAAGGGGAAATAATAAAAACTAATAACGTTATCGATATTAATGTACATAACCCTCCGTTAGAATATTGGGTTGTTGAACAAAGGGCAACAAAGATAACTAATTGTCAAAGGAAGAAGATAGTGATCAATCTGTGTCGTTGAAACTGAATGATATAAATGATTTGGGAAAAAATATTATGAACTTTTTAAATTACTTAAAAATTATAATTGAACTGTTATTCTTGTCACTACTACAAAAAAGACATTTAGGGACGGTTATTAACCGTCCCTAAAGACATTTAGGGACGGTTACGTTTCGGGTCGTAACCGTCCCGTATGCGGGCGTCCCAAAAAGTGACACTTTTAGGGACGGTTATTAACCGTCCCTAAAAGTAAAATGTAACCGTCCCTAAAAGTGTAACAACCGTCCCTGAAAGTTTTTAGGGACGGTTACTGGGAAACTTTTAGGGACGGTTAATAACCGTCCCTAAAAGTTTCCCAATAACCGTCCCTAAAACTTTTGTTTGAGGTTTTTGGGGACGGTTAATAACCGTCCCTAAATGGTTTTTTTTTTTTTTTTTTTTTTTTTTTTAATTTCAATATTATGCTGAACTTATATATATTCAAAATTATACCTGTAAAATGCTGAAAGAATATATATATTCAAAATCACAAGAACGACAATATTACTGTTTGCATATCATTACTAATTAATTAATAATTACAATATAATTAGTGATTAGTCACAAAATAATTGGAGTTAAGAATTCTCCAATATATAAAAAAAATTGAATTTAATATCAACAAGTAACATGCTCATCACTCAAAAAATACAAAAGAATTCACACTAAATTGTAGGGGTTTCAGCGGCCGAGAAAATACAAAAGAAGGAAATGAAGAGATTCTGATTGCTATAGCCATCAAACAGAGAGCTCAATCTAGTTCTCAATTTTTTCTTGAAGCCACCAGTCTTAGAGATGTCAAAACTGTAACATCAGTTAATGACACTATCAGAACACATATATATGGACAAAAGACAGCAAAAACAATAAGAGGAAAATATTTTCAGAGCTAAAAAAAGTAGTACATTTTATCAAGCCCCATGTTTCTCGGTCATCATCAGATCTAGCAATTACCAAAAGCAGATACAAAAGTCATTAGTCTCTATCGTTTGATAACAAGGAAATAAATACAATAAAAATGTTCACACAAACAAGAACATTGACAACTTATATTCAAGGATCAACAACATATTCAAGCATTTATTGTAAGACAAAATTTGTGTTTGTCAAAAATATTTTTTACTATCAAATACACTTTCAATCGAACAAACGCTACTTGATTACATTATATATAAATTATGTCTGCACATTCTGATCATAGTGTTCTATATTGTTGCAGGCAATGCCACTTCTTTATTACTTTTCGCTGCTCCCATGTAATAATCTATCTAATAAATATTTTAATGATAATTTATTTTAAATATTAATACTTTGACTCAGCACTCAACAAGATTTTTTTTTCTTTTCTTTTTCAGACTTACTTTTACAAGGGTGGTGAGGAAAAGAAGCACTGAGGAGTTTTCACCAGTTCCTTATATAATCTCATTTTTCAACTGCCTCATTTATACTTGGTATGGCTTACCTGTAGTAAGCTATAGATGGGAAAATTTCCCACTAGTTACCATCAATGGCCTTGGAGTTCTACTTGAATTCTCCTTCATTTTCATATATTTTTGGTTTTCCACATCTAAAGGAAAGGCAAGTCATACAAAACAATTTTGGCTTCTTCTAGATTAGGTTTTTTTTTTTTAATAAATTGCATGCATGGATGGATATTATATTATCAGTTTCAAACATTGAAGAGCAATTTAATATTCTAAGTTGTGTATAAAATCATGCAGATTAAGGTAACTGCAACTTTGATACCTGTAATCATTTTCTTCAGCATCACTGCCGCCATCTCTGCTTTCGTTTTTCACGATCACCATCATCGCAAGTTATTTGTAGGAAGTGTAGGACTTGTAGCAGCTGTTGCAATGTATGGTTCTCCACTAGTTGTTGTGGTGAGTCCAATCTCTATAGTGTTTTTTTTTTCCTTCCTCTAAATGGACAGCTATGAAAAGTAACATGAGTTTGAAGTTAGTTTAGTTACTTACATTTACAAGTGAATAATTGATGCAGACACAAGTGATAAAAACAAAGAGTGTGGAGTTCATGCCTTTCTATTTGTCATTTTTCTATTACAATAAAAATCTTGTTTTAATTATTATTATTATTATTTTTAATATTTCAATTAATTAACAGTGGACGATGTTGTTTTTCATTTTGTATTAAATAGAAACGTAAATGTAGAATAAGAGAAGCAAATATGTAAGAAGTGAGAGAGTTAAAGTATTACTTTGTCCTATCATGTTTAACATAATTATTAAGGTAAGAAAGCATTTTGTATAAAGGCCATTGAAACCTGACTAGTCCTTAAATTTATATATTGCCTATCCCCGTCGAATATCTCATTTTCCCCATTGTAATATATTAATTAATCTGTATATTATTTAGTTCAAAATTAAAACAAAGAGTGTGGAGTTCATGCCTTTCTAATAATAGACAGAAAAAACAAGCGGCTAATGGTCAACGCAAAGATTTAATTATGCTCAGATAAAGAAAAAGTTCTACCTGTACCAAAATCAGTCTCACCAACACCATATCGACTGCAACCCTGCAAGGGAACCAAAGAGAGTAAATACAAAAAAAAAGTTCATGGGAATGACATTTTAAAGTTAAAAGAAGTAGGGTTTTAGCAATATGAAGGGGATGGAAGCTAAGGAGATATTACATCTAAAACTATGTAGAAGCAACTGTAGTTGTTAAAAATCTTTGTTTGCATATAAATATTATAACAGAAATTGCATAATATTGTCTTTAAAAGTTTAAAATAAAAATAAACGAGTATCGTTCACTCCTGGAACTAGTACTAGATGAAAAATGTTATAATTCTTAAAATAACAGCAGATAAAGTACCTCAATATTATATAACCCAATTTTCCCATCGAATGAGGAAGTTGAAATCACTCCAGGTACCCTCGGGTACCAGTGCACATCAAAATTCCAATTGGTGCTTGCTGGCAATTCACACACAATCTAAAAGACCAACAGAAGAAGAGTCAATAGCAGACATTATATATATCCTCTCCTGGAATTATCGCCAAAGTGTGTACCTCTCCAGAGATTGTATCCCAGCAAATAGTTCGATTATCCTTAGCACATGTAAGCAAATAGGTACTGTCAATGGGACACCATGACATTGCTATTACACCTGGTATAGAAAAGGTAAAGCAACAGAAATTAGAAACGTGTCCAACTTAGATACAGCAATGAATCTATGACTGAAAAGAAACCGAAAAAATCATCAGATTTTCAGAATGTTGTTTAGGATTTTGGGATGTCTGTTTATCCCATGTTCCTTTATTCATGTTTTGCCTCCTAAAACAAGCACCAAAACAAGATAAAAGAAACTTCATTTGACAGTCTTCATAGGCAATCGTTATATAATATTTTACAACAATACACTAATCACCAACTAAAGGTCTTCCAAAACAATAAAAAGGGCACAGAATTAATATTAACCATTGGAAATATCATGATAAGAACAGCAGATCAAACAGAGCACAAAAATAAGATGCAAACCTGGGAAAATCTGTAATGATTAATGGTTTCATATGAGAAATTTTTTGGAAAATATTTTGAATCTCGTTCATATGTATGGGCACCAAAGTAATCTCGCTGAGCTTGCACCAAATTTGCCGGCAATCTTTCATTGTTTAATTTAAATTATGAATCTCTTTTGCTCCCCACATTCTCAGCCATTTATATTGCAAAAAATACAATATTAATTCATATATATATTGCAGGAAAAAAAATGGTCAAGTGTAGCGGTCCTTGACCTGATCGGCGAGGCGAGGCATGGCGGTGGAGAGGTCACGTGGAGCTGCCGTGGAAGCGTTGACGGAGGAGCTGGTTCGTCGTACGCGTTGCTGCAGATACCGCCGGCCAACACTGGAGTCACGGACGAGGGAGGACGGCGACGGCTGGGAGGTTCACGGCTTGCGTCGTGGGGGCGCGCGGCTGGAGGCTAGGCGCTGGGGGGGGCTGATTACTTAGGGTTTTCGCGAATATCAGAGACGAAATAACGCGAGAACGTACTGGTGGGCTATGTTTATAAATACATTTAGGGACGGTTATTAACCGTCCCGAAAGGTAACACTTTTGGGGACGGTTAATAACCGTCCCTAAATGTCATTTACGAAACAACCGTCCCAAAATCCCACTTTTGGGGACGGTTCACCGGTTTTTTTTTAAAAAGAACCGTCCCTAAATGTATATATTGTTGTAGTGTGTATGTTAGTGCAAGAGATACTGAGCCAACATAAATGAAATAGTCATAAATGGCTATATTTCTCAAGCGTTTTTTTTTTTTTCAAGCAAAAATATAGATTTCATTTTGAGTTGGGAATTTTCCTATCAATCAAACTATAAAATGGGTAAGCTGGTAAGCCTATTCTTCCCACTTTTCGAAAGAAATGTCAAAAATAGTAATTAAGTTGTTAAGGGATATACAGATTTATATCATTTGAGTTGGGAATTTTCCTATCAATCAAACTATAAAATGGGTAAGCTGGTAAGCCTATTCTTCCCACTTTTCGAAAGAAATGTCAAAAATAGTAATTAAGTTGTTAAGGGATATACAGTTTTATATCATTTTTAACCCAAAATATTATTTTAATATAACTTTTGCACTATTTTCTTTTTTTTAATCTCCAATCAATCACACTAAATATCACTTAAAGAATATATTATTTAAAAGGAGCACGACCCCTTAAATTATGTCACTTTTGTTATTTAATCCTTAAATTTAAAAAAAAAAAAAAAAAACAGTCAAAGAACAAAACACATTATTTTAATAATTTTTAATTAAAATAATATTTTAATATCAAAAATATTAAAAAAATATATTTTGTTATTAATTGGCCTCTTAAAAAAATATTTTAATTAAAAAAATCATTAAAATTATGTATTTTGTCCTAAATTTGCCTCTTTTTCTAAAATTACAAGGTCAAATGACATCACTTATAATCTAAAAGATCAAATGACACAAATAATATAATTTGAGGACTTCCATAACACTTTTTTTATTGTTTAAAATATATATTTTTATTTTTCTTTTGCACTATTTTAGTGCAAAAATTACATTATATTTTATTATATCTACTTTATTACACTAAATATAAACTAAAAAATATATTTCAATTTTTTTGAAAAATGCAAAAAAAAAGTACTTTGAAATAATTTTTTTAATACAAAAATTGCACTACTTTTGTGTTTTAAAACCTCGATTAGAGATGCCATTTGTAACAACGGTCCACTTCATCGATAAAGTGTTCTTTCCTGATTGTGCAATTAACTCATTCGTAAGGCACCTATATAATGTTCAATTGTCCGTAAGGACTAAGGAGTGTTCAAGATTTATTGTCCGTTATTTTATTAATTGGACTATACGCCTTCATCCCATCAATAGTGTGATGTTAAAGATGCTGCACGTATAATGTGGTTTCGAATTTTCTTATGCATAATTTAGAATAGTTTGTAAATTTAAAGTATAACTGAGAGTTTATTTTTAAAGTTCTAGGAAGCTCTTCTTACATGATTTTATTCATTTTAAATTTTATGGTTTTTAAATCCTAATTTTTATTTCATAGATTTATGTAATATTTTTAAGATGTGAATTTTTATAAATTTTTTTAGATTTTAATAAACTTTATTAGACCTTTTATTTTAAGACTTTCATAGACTTTTATGATAACTATTACAAAATTTCATATACTTTTATTGTTAATTTTTTTCCACTTTCAATTTCTTTATTTTTATTTTATTTTTTTCTTTACATTTTAAAAATATTCACATCGCATCATTCATGCAATATGTTAATATTAGCAAGTAAAATTCAAAGAACTCTCACATTTAACTATGCACTTTAATTAATAAAAAATTTATATTATTTATGTTTTACAATAAAATATAAAATATAATGCATAAAATAAATATTTAAAAATATTAACAATGCAATTATTTCACATTAAGTATGAAAAAAAACTAAAAATAATAATTAAATAAATACAGTTAATAGAACTAATAATTAAAAAGTATATAAAATTCAAACTCATTAAAAAAGTTTATTTTTAAATAAACTCTTGCACTTCTATAAATAAATTAAAAAAGAAAAATTATACCTATAATATCGAATTTTATAACATCGTTATTAATTGTAAAATATATTATTTTATTTTTGTAATAAAATTATACGTTCTACTTTCTTAAGAGGAAAATAAATAAATAAATAAACTTTGTATACTAACAAACTTACAAGAGAATGACCTATCAATCTTTCTTTATAGAAGCTAATTTCCTCAAATCCATTTGGTCCATACTGTTAAGAATTCTCTCTCCTCTATCACCGAAGCATTTACAAATAAAAATAACAATGTTCAGATTCATGATTGGAGAAGAGGACGAGATTAAATAAGAAAGTTTAAAAAAAAAAAGTCTCTAAAAATCTTATAAGAAAATATGTTACTTTTGGTAAATTTTATTTATACATAATAATGTTTAAAATCTTCAGAAGTCTTTAGAAATCTCATGAGATAAGATGTTATTTGTAGTAAACTTTAATTATTCTTAAAAAATACTTACAATTATAAAAAATCTCTGATTAAGTAAGTTTTTAAAAGTTATTGATATTTGAATACATTAATACTTTTATAAACTTTAAAATGTAGTAATTGAATATACATAAAATTTTATAAATTTTTAAAAAGTCTTTAAATTTTTTTATTAAATACAGTTAAACTTTTATAAATTTTTAAAAAAATCTTAAAAGAATACATGTAAACTTTAACAAAAATTAAAATAAATTTTAATTGAATATTCCTCTCTTGAAGAATAAGAGAAAATGAGGAATTAATATTAGGGCTAAATAAGAAAAGTAACAAGCACCAAAAAAAAAAAAAAAGAAGAAGAAGAAGAAGAGGAGAAAATTAAAAATAATTTAATTATATGATAATTATTTTTATATATTATATAAAATGTAAAAAATATTTATTTTTGTAAAAATTATCATATAATTTTTTATAATGTAAAAATATATATTTTTAAAAATTAAATATAAAATTAATTGGATAAATTAATTGTGCGTGAATTGAGGGGTTAATATTAAGAAAAGTTAGAGAAGGATGGTAGTAGATTTCAATTCGATCACAGTACGGTTCACAAAACCACCGGTACTAATTTTTATCCCTCTAGAGAGAGAAAATGAATCTATTATTCTTCTAAACTACGCATGATAAAATTATTTAAAAATTAGTACTATAAACGTTCAAGCAAAAATTATTATTATAGTGAAAATCAATCTATTCCTCCACCACATATCATATGTCCTAAATAAGTCCTAGACAGTGAGTGTGTAAACTGGACAGGCCTATACTATTAATTATTAATGTATTGAAACAAAGAATTAGTACTCAAGTACGACACAACACTGTTATAGTAAATGAAAAAGAAAAATTAATCAATAAATAGTGTTTGAGATCATTAATCATTCACTCAATGATTCAATCTGATCACTTGCATCGATTTGTTTACTTGTATTTTTTAGCGATCAAGATTTTTTTTTATATGTATATATATAAGATAAAATTAAAATTAGGAGTTTCAATTATATTGTGTTAGTCGTGTTTGTTCATGTTATTTGTTTCGTATTTTCGTGTTTGTTGATACATTAAAAAATTTACTTAAATTTTTTTTGTGTTACTTATTTATAATAGTAAAAAATAACCTTTAAGAACATAAAAAAAATTATTGATCAATTTTTACTAAAAAAAATTCGTGTCATGTCGTGTTCGAAATACTATCGTATCGTGTCAGAAATTGTCACCTTTAATTAAAATACATAATTTATTATACAAATTTTATACTATTAATTTTTAAGAATTAAGTCTTAAGATAATAAATTTCTCCCATTTTTTTTTCATATTTTTTTTAAATTTTAACTGTTAAAAAATAATAGTATAAAAAATTAAATAAAAATTATATATATATATATATATATTATGTCAGTAATATTTAAAAATACATTTAATTGTGAATAAAGTGATTAAATATATACACATTTTTCATATATTTGATAATTGTTAGTGATTCAAATAAAATTGTAGTTATATGTTACATAAAAATACTTCTTAAATTAATATGTGATAATAAAAAAAATTCAAATATTTAACTTTATATACAATATTATAAAAATTAAAAATTAATACATACAATAAGCTTCAAACTAAATTTTTTTTGATAATTTAATTTGTTAAGTTTTGTTTCGACCCTAAATTTTAATTGAGGTAATATTATATTATTTTTTATTTTATTTTAATAACTTTTTGAATATTTAAAATATATTTTTTTGTTCTTAGTTATTTATTTATTTTATTTTTATTAATAAGTCTTATATTGTTTATCAACCATATAATATAGTCTTAAGCTTAAAATTTTAAATTTTATTTTATTTTTTAAATTTTCATAAACATATATATATATATATATATATATTTTAACAGTTATAAATTTTATTGTGTTTGATTGAGCCTCTCATTTGTTTAGATATTTTTAGTAAATGAATTTATTTTATATATGATATTAATACTTATAAAATCTTATTATATTTTTTGTTTAATTTTTATTTTATGTTAACTATAATATGTTAAATTTATATTTTTTGAGTATAACTCTCTACATGTACAATTTAATGTTGAATTACATAGACTCCATTGTAACTCCTATTAATCTATATTATGATATATTTTTTTATACTTTAATAAATAAATTTTACTTTATATAAAAAAAATAATTCCAACCCTTCTAAAAAAATATTTATGACTCCGTCCTTACCGGTTGGTATGCTTGAGATGGTAAGTTAGAGTGGCAAAAAGATATGCAATTGATATTAAGGCCTATCAACTTATTATATATGGCTAAATTATAGTTAATACCTACTATATGATCAATAATATAATAAAAAGCGAAGAATCGTCTTCCTTAAACAAGATTTTTCATATTAAAAAAATTGTTATGGTGTGACTCTAAGACTTTACACACTATATATTATATTAAATTATATTATTTTTTGTTAAATTATGTGGTATAATATAGAGTTTTGTTTTATCGTTATCATAATTTATAATTTAAATTAATAATTGATTATTTTGTGATTAAAAGACTTTTCTTTATTTACATATGCCTACCTCCACCACCTCGCGAAAGCTCTAAAGTACTCAACATTAGTGCGCGACAGAAATTGTGGTGTCAGTAATTAAGTCAGCAAAATAGAAAAGGTCCACTATGCCAAAAAAATGGTTTTAAAGACGGTCATTAACCGTCATTGTAAAGCTACAATGATACTTCAAAAAAAATACAGTGACCGTCATCTATTCAGGCGTCATCGTAAATAAGCCTTTTTAATGACGGTCGTGACCGTCATGAAAAATAAAAAATGACCGTCATTAAAAATCGTGGAAAAATTAGTGACCGTCATAAAAAATATATTATATGACGGTCACTGTTTCATGACCATCATTGTAAACTGACACTGACCGTCATAAAAAATCTTAAATAAAATTTGAAAATAACGGCTAGTACATTATTCAATGACGGTTATTTAAATAACCGTCCTAAATATGTGTGTATATATATTATGCTTTTTATATATATCCTGTTTTATATATATATATATATATATATATATATATATATATATATATATATATATATATAAATGATAAAATATTAATGACTTTATTAATAAATCTGTAATCTCCAAATTTTTGACAATCATGATTATAAATGCTAATAAATCTATATATATATATAAGCCTTCGTAGTACATAAGTAGGTCTATACCCAAAATGAAAAATATATATTTATCTAAAATAATCTCATTATACATTAGCTAAAATAAAAGTAAAACTTTATATGTTTTACTATTAACGAATATACATTGTCACATATATGCACCACTCCTGCCTCAATTGAAATAGTTCTTCCTTTGCATAGCGCAATTTGTGCTTCCACTACAAACATTAGATATAAAACAAAGTACTGATTAAAATTCATACTACTACCAATTAAGAGTATTGATCACTAGCTGACTATTTGAAACTATACCTCATTTTTTGGCTTCTCCTTTGATTTTTCTTTTGATTTCATTAGTGAATTTTTTTTATGATCCACTAAGAAAAGTCGAGCTTTAACCTATAAAAAGAACATATATAATTATACGTACTAAAATATTATTAAATAAAAATAAAATTTAAACAATCTTGATATTCATATAACATATTTGCAATAACTTACTTAGAGCATAAGGTGGTACTACTTTTCAGGGTGAAGCTTTTAAATCCCAATTGTGTCATATTAGTGTTAGTGTCAGATAATTCCTTCTTAAATCGCAATCCTTGATCACATCATCTTCAAAAAATGTAGCACAAACTAGCCGGTGATCAGAATTTCAAGACTCCCCACAAATGTAAGAGAGTTGACGAATACCATTTCCATGCCGCAGTAATCTATCACACCTGCAATTTCTAAAAAGTCAGAATGATTTCTATAACAAGCTTAATGAAACTTTAATATATATACATATATAAATATATGTATATATACTCTTCAAGCTTAAACATACCAAGCTAGTGTTCTCCTTTTCTTTTTTGAGGTTATAACCTCTCCAAAGTAAGTATCTGAGTTGTAAGAGTACTTATATGTAGATGCAAAGTAGATCTTTCCCTCTTTCCATCCCTTAAATACTCGCCCCGCTTTCCTTTCAATCTTAAGCTATACAAACAGAAAAACTAACTCCATATGAGCTACATAAGGGAAAAGTTAGCATTTGACATCCACATTCCAACCAAAACTAACTAGTCAATTCAATAGTAACGTCAAGTACCTGATCTTTCTGAAGAAGTGTATCCTAATTATTAACCTCAAGAAGCTTTCTGGTCTCAGAGTAGCTCAAAGCGATTCGGTAATTCAGATCTCCAAGCCATATGATCCGACTAGACCGAAATTGCAAGAAACAAACAAGATAAAAGTGAGTATAACAAAGTTGTGTAAGGATACAAATCAGGTATTTGTCAAAAAGAAGTTTTGAGATGCTCACCCATGGTCTATAATTTTATCAGGAATTCTATTGTGAGATTGTCTGCATATCTTAGAAAATTGAGTGTTTTTGAGTATCTCTATTACATCAAGGTTTCTTCTTAGTTCATCGCCCTCTTTCTCACCAGATGCCAAGTGACTACAAATAAAACAAAAGCTTGTCCGGTGGAATGTAAAACTCACTGATATATATAACCCTGAAAGAACAAATTCATATCATGAGGTATGTTCTGAAAAATAAGTTTATTTTTTTTCCTATATTTTGAATAATGAATGATAATGGCATAATGCCTAATATGTTCTAATACTACCTTGTTTCTAAGCCAGCCCATGATCCCACGACTAATGCTGCAAATTCTCAAGTGACCAGCATATTGAACAAGCTTTTTCTTCATCCAAATAGTTAGAAAAATTCCCCCCATTTGTTTTCACTTAAAGCAAAATATTAGTTGCATTGCCAATCAAGCACCTTTAACTTTACATATCATGTTCTTTAGACGTTCCATAAATTAATAAGTAAAACTTTATATATTGTCTTTGCTAATTTGAACCAAAAGAAATAAAAAGCTTCAATGAAAATGAAGAAAAATGCTGGTACGTTCGACAATTAATTTGAACCAAAAGAAATAAAAAGCTCCAATGAAAATGAAGCAAAATTAAAGATCGAACCCAATTTAATTAATTTTTTCTGCTCTAGCTAGTACCATTTGAATAATACCGATCCTCTATATCATATCCCTAAAATCAGGACTAATGTGATGATGAATCAAGAAACCCTGACCATCGTTAGATACACCAAAAATCGAACATCGGCTCATTGATAACAAAAATATGATAAATTTCAAAATTTCTCAGTAGTGCAGTAGGAACACAGGCCTAGGAAGAATTTTTAAACCCCAACAAAGTAATGTAAGTTATTTGATTGTCCTTTGCTCACATAGTGGTTAGAGTAAAACCCCACTACTACTTCTTTTCAACCCAAAATATGAAGTGTTTCCAAGAGGCATTAGCAAAAAGAAAATAGATCGAGAAGAGCTTCACCTTGTTGAACTCGATCTCACAGAAACTATGGAGGGCGACGCGAATGGAAGTTCGAAATACCAACTGGGTTCGAGCTCGTGAGAGACAGAGAGAGACGGCGAGACGTGCGACGGCGAGAGGGCTGGGAAATTAAGGAGGCGACGGCGAGAGGGCTGGGGCTAGTCGGCTACGCAAATTGCAATTTGGGAATGGGATTAGATTTAGGGCTTATGAATTATTCACATTTAAAGGAGAGATTCTTTTATAAAAAAAAAGGAAGGAAATTGGGCTATACGCGGGCACGAATCTAGCTCTTTTTTTTTTTTTTTTTGCTTTTTTTTTCGCGTTGTTCAAAGTGGATTAAATTTAGTATAAATTTAATTTAATTTATATTCGATTCGAATTCTTCGATTTGGATTCGAAGGCAGCGAGAGGCGAGGGACGAGGGACGAGCAGTGATGGTGAGAAAAGTAGTGAGCAGCAAGCAACTTGAGTGTGAAACTGAGTACTGAATCAATCTAAGGAAGAAAAATATTGTACCCTAAAGTTAGTTTACGTGTGTTATAATAATGCGAGGAAAAATTTTGTATTGCTATTTTGAAAGGTTTTTATGACGGTCGTTTTTTATTAACCGTCATAAAATATATTTATTTTTAATTTTAAAATTTTTTATGACTATCGTAATTTAAATGACCGTCATAAAAAATATTTATTCTTTATTTTGAAGTTACCATGACGGTCATTTTTAAAACGACCGTCATCGTAATTTTAAAATTTATGACCGTCATCGTTACTTTTTATACACATTTTTAATGACGGTCTTTTTAAAAAAAAAAAGGTCGACCGTCCTTAAAAGCCATTTTTGGCGCAGTGGTCTTAGCAAAAAAATTAAGTCAGCAATAGTTATCTAAAAAAAAAAAGTAAAATAAAAAGGTTTGCATTGGTTAATGATTTCATCACTAATTAAGTCAGCATTCTTAGAAAATAAAAAAGTCTTAGCAAAAAAATTAAGTCAGCAATAGTTATCTAACAAAAAAAAAAAAAAAGGTAAAATAAAAAGGTTTGCATTAGTTAATGATTGACTTTTCTGTCACACACTATTCAGTAGTTAAGTCAGCATTCTTAGAAAATAAAAAATATCAAAAAAACTAAGTCAGCAATAGTTATCTAACCAAAAAAATAAAAAATAAAAAAGAGGGTTTGCATTGGTTAATGATTGACTTTTCCTTTTATCTATTGGCATGGGCTAATACAGGTTTCAAAAATTGAAAATAAATGGGTTGTATATTAATAATTATAATATTTTGAATGAGAACTTAAAAATCTTTTTCGTTTTAACTAGGTAGCAAGTCATAAGTTAGTATTGGTTAGTAAAATCCTTATTTTTTCTCCGTCATTGGTAAAACCTTGATTGGCATAAGTTAGAGTGACTTTTTTATTTTTTTAATTTAGTTTAGAGTAATTGCATTATATCTCATTGATTTGCTTGAAAATAATGCAACATAATATGTTAATGCATGACAATATGTTTTTTTTTTTTGTTTTTTGTAATAAATAATGCATTATAATATGCTACTTATGAAAAACAAAATGTTAGACATATCGTATGATATTCTGCACCTTCAAACTAAATTTTACTGATTACGTCTCTGTCTACTCCCATCCCATATGTATCACCGTTTACCAATAGTAATCGTAATGTGCCTAGGCGTCACATGGACTCATAAGCCCATGCTAATCCTAACCGAGTAACTTCTATGGGCAGCCTCCAAGGGGCACAAGGATTTTAATCTTCATATCCAACATAAAAAGGATCTTTCCCATTAAAAAAAGAAACGAATAATTGATTCAGATGGGAAAAATTAAGAATAATTGATTTTTTTAATATTGAAATTTTGTTATAATTTTAATGTCAAATTTTAAATATGTTATATCTATCTTATGGTTAGATTTATTTCAAATGAATATTTATCTCTATTGTATCATAAATTTGTATTTATTGAAAATAATTAGAGATTCAATATCTATCATATCTTATATTTGAAATTCATATTGTATATTATAAACCCTATATATAGAGTCTTTAGCAGTTTATTATTGACACAACAATAAATGAGAATTATTTTTGATGTTTGTTTTCTCTCTACTTTTTTGCTCTTATTTCTTTAGTTTTATAACACGTTATCAGCACGATTATTTATTCAAGACTTGTGGTTTTATGCATGTGAAATGACCTTGGCCATAATATACAATAAACTTTTGTAGTATAATACCAGATCACAAAAATTTACAAGTTCTTGAATCTTTGTATTCTTTATTGTTAAACTTAATCTTATTTTCATTCAAAATCTATCAATATTTTTTTATTTATTGATTGATTTAATTGGATATCATAAATTAATAATTTTTATGATTTATTTACTTTTTAATTTATTAAGTTTTTTGGTTTGTATACAAATATCTATATATATTTATATTGTAATCTTATCTCTTCTTATTTCTTTTTATTTAAAGATGGACATCTGCAGATATACTATTTGAGATTTAATGGAGATCAATATCTTCTATTTTGTTTTCTAAAAAATTTAAATTTTTATAAAATTTAATTATGAAAAAATCGATATTGATTGAACCAATTTATAGTTAAAGTTGTGGCTAGAATTTTTTTTTATTAAATTTGGGGCAAAAAAAATTTTATTTGATGATACCTTAACTATACATTTATTTATTTATTAAATTGTATGTATAGGCGTGCTTATCTTTATTTTTCTTTGATAACTGATATGTTGCTAAAGTGATATGTGTATTGCTATTAATAAATCAATATCATCAAATTTAGTGAAATAATGGAATATTAAAGTTCTCTCAATCATTGATTGACATGTGTATTTTACATATGGTGACTATTTTTGGTTATTTCTTATGAACCTATATTATCTTATTTTCGTATAAAATTGATGTTACATATATTTTATTTGCTTCCTTTAAAAAAATTTAAGGTTGACGAGCATATAGTATAATTGATCATTAAGATTTATGCTAATAAATTTAATAAGCTATATGTTATTACTTATCTTTAATTACTTTTGATACTATATATATGATAACATTTAAGTCTTATTATTGTTATCCATTCCAAAATATGCGTACTAATTATTATGATTGAACTTATTGGTTGAATTAATTATCAAATTAATTTACTTAGCATTGGATTAATTTGTTTATAAGTTGTCATGTTGTATAATCTATACATGCATATGAAGTAATAAAAAAAAGGGAGAAGAAGTTATGTATATGATTATTGATTATATGATTTCGATTAATTCTAGTTTCAGCAACAATGTGTAGGAACATGGTATATGACATTTAGTTGTGGAGTTATGATTTATTGATTAGCAAATTTTGATATTATTGAATTACTTGAATTTACATATCTTATATTATTTAGTGTGTGGTTGCATAAATAATATGATCTAAGGGAGTTTTATCTAGGAGGCTAATTCTTGAAAGTCTTTGTGTCACTAGTCTTTCCTGGGAACATTGTTCTGTCTAGAAGGATAATTTTTAATGAGGCCTTGCCCCACAATTCTTTCCTATGAGCACTCTTAATAAATATTAATTGTGTTGCTATATTGCTAAAGTATTAAAAAAAATTACATATATATAAGAAAATAAGGGATTTAATTCCCTTGAAGTAAAAAAAAATGCAATATTTTAAAATTGCATCTATGTTATTGATTGAGAGCCCACAGGCTATGATACTGATAGAAAATATATTTGAAAATATAAAATGTAATATTTTAGAATTGCATTTATGTCATTAATTGAGAGCCCATAGGCTACAATGCTAACATAATATATGATAAAGTATATTCAATACATTGTATATGCTATTAAGTAGCAATATAAAAAAAAAAACTAACATCATAAAATATTTATATGTTATTTTATGAGTAAAGTATGCTATTGAAGTAGCAAGATAATAAACATATATATAAACAACATATGTCCAAAATATGATTATAGATATAAGGGCATTTTGATTATATGATCCTTGAAACGTATGTTATTTAATGTTGACATTGAATTGAATATAATCAAAGGAGAAAAATATAAGGATTGCAAGTGATTAATTTAATAATCACTATCCAATCTTGATCATTCAAGATTTTTAATTGCTCAATATCATTAACCTTTTATTTGAAAAATTTTGGAGAAAAAAAAAGGGTTGTGCAATCATATATTTTATTGAGAGCAAAAAGAAATATATACATAGATCTCGTGTATGCTTCCATAGCAACATTGAGAGTGAAATTAGCAACAGTTATAAATCCTTCACATGCTATCTTTACAAGTAAGATTTGCTCATAAAATAGTAATAGAGAAACACACAAATATATTTAAATATTATTTGTTTGTATAAATTATTAAGAAAATAAAGACATTTTGATCATATCATTACTAGAAGTGAATATTATATAATGATCATGAACTTAGTTTAAGCTATTGTGTTAATATTGTCAATGTAGTAGTTACAATGTTATTGTATTATTGAAAGCCCATACAAATAAATAAAAATTATTTTGGAGTTGTTGTTATATCATGAAGTATTTGAGCTCTAATTTTATAATGGACCATGAACTTCCACATAGCAGAACAATAGAATATTAATTAAGGTCCAATATTTTTATTATCAAATATATATCCCCTTTTGATCTTGATGGATAATGATAGATGAAGAAATATAAAGTGAGCCTATAATTATTATCTATCAATTTAAATGGTGAACACTTATGTGTCTCAAAGACAATGCAACAATATTCATTATTGTTGAATACTATATGAGTTAGCACAATTTCATGTATAATCTAATAAAATGCTTTGAAGAGCTAAAGTATAATGAATTATATTATATATAATTGTGCTCAAATTTCTCAAAATTGATGAAAAATTTAATATTTTGAATATATTTAGCGATAGTGACATTGAAGACTACAATAACAATATAATATATAAATTCACAGATAGAAACTTAATTTTAAAAGTCTTTAGAAAGGCCAATCTTATGATTAAAATTACACGAATGATGCATATGTTGGTCTAAAGTATAATGCCACAAATACATGATTAGAAGTCAATATTTAGAAAGCTTCTTTCAATTTATATCGCAAATATAAATAAATTTTGATAGAGAAAATTTTGAATAATTATCATGAAGAATTAAAATTGATTCAGTATACAATAGAAAGTTAAATGGTTGTGGAACAAAGTTCAAACCTTTTTTTTATTTAGTAACTATATGTGTTACATGTTCCTAAGGCAAAATAAACTCACTATATTTGACAAAAATTGATAGTGAATCTCACGCCTCTGAAAAATCATAATTATGAAAATAATATTGTCAGCCTTATTATGGAATATGATATATTTGGGTTCAGTTTAACCCACAAATTTATTATTAATTTTTAATTGCAACTTATATTAGTTGCAAAATAAAGTTGCTTTAATTATATTGCACAGACTCAACATATTGAGATGGGCTCATTAATAAATTTAAAAATATGTGTTTTGAGTTTTCATTTATATTGAATCCTTTGAAGGATAAGCAAGCTTATTATATAATTTTGATAAACAAAAATGATTTTCGCTATTAGAGAGAGAGAAAAAAAGTTAATGGTGTAAAATTACTTAAAATGCATACATTTTATGGAACATGAGGTTTAGAAAATTATTCGATAATAGAGTATTATATATTGTTGATGCATTTAGATAGTGGAAAGTTTAGCTGCCAAATGCTCGAGCAATTATTGAAGTCCCTATAGGACAAATGAAATAAAATAGCAGCAAACATTCATAATTTATATAAAGCTTGCTAATTATATTAGTGCAAAAATAATATTATTATTGTTGGAATAAAAGAGTTAATACTCTAAGAAATGATATCGAAAAAGATTATAACTATTGACTCCTATAGAGTTTCAGGTATCTGATATAAAATGATATTATTTCGATGACGGGAGAAGTAAAATATTAATGTTGTACAACATATTTTCTTTCATTATCTCTTTAATAAGTAAGAGATGATAAGGATCCTGAATAATGTTAAAAGTTATTAAATGTCGACAAAGAAAAGTATTGGCTAAATACAAAATATTATTTCAGGCATATACCCATTCACTTATGCGCAAATTGTTAAATATTTATAAGGACTAGTTGTCCAAGTGCCTAAAAATCTAAAAATGTATTGAAAACACATGAATTTATATAAAATATGATGAGATTGTGTGATACAAAATTTTACTCCCGTATGTATATAATGACTTTAAAATGTGACTAATGCTCACATAGCTATTTATATATAGTTACTGATTTGAATACATTAATAGTACTTATTGCTTATAAAAGTATTAACTTCAAATGTCATTTATTGTTATGATAATTTATAGGTATGTACTATTAAAACAATGTGAATGACTGCATGAGTTCTAATATTATCTTCTGCATTCACATTAGCATTAAGATTTAATATTTTTACAAGCCATATGACTTTGTTATGGATACAAAGTATGTTAATTATTTCATGTGCTCTTAAAAAGGATATAACAAAATAAGTTATTTTGTAAAATAACATGTACCTTACAAATTAGTATTTAAATATACCATTGTTATTGAAATAACTACATTTAGCCTACAACTATGAAATTGTACTACATATAAAGTCAAGTGACAACCAAGTAGACTTACTCTATATGAGTTATTACATTTACTTCAACATTTGAGAGATTGTCATAGTGATATTAAAATATGTCAATTAAAGGGGCATCTCATGTTGAATGATTGTCATCGTCAGGAGAAGTATATTTGTATACCCGTTGTACTCTTTTTCCTTTTCATGGTTTTGTCCCATTGGATTTTCCTGAAAAGGTTTTAATGAGGCAACTTAAGCGTATTGCATGAGAATAATGTACTCTTTTTCTTTTACTAGTTTTTGTCCCATTGGATTTTTCTAGTAATATTTTTAACGAGGCATATTCTCAATGCATTTGACATTCAAGAAAAAATGTTATAATTTGAATGTCAAATCTTAAATATGTTATATCTATCTTATGGTTAAATTATTTCAAATGAATATTTATCTTTATTGTATCATAAATTTGTATTTAATTAGAGATTCAATATCTATCATATCTTATATTTGAAATTCATATTGTATCTTATAAATCCTATTTATAAGATTTAACAGTGTATTATTGACACAACAATAAATAATAATTATTTTTGCTGTTTGTTTTCTCTCTAATTTTCTTCTCTTATTTCTTTAATTTTATAACAAATTTATATTATTAAATTATTATTGATCTGAATTAACATATCAATATTATTTAAATACCAATGTATAATTTTTCTAAAAGAATCTTAGAAACAAAATAGGAAAATTACCAAAAATAACATCCCTAAAATTTATAATAACAAAACTAGCACCCCAATAATATTGAATGTTCAATATTGAACGGGTCTAAATTGTTATCGTTCAATTCTAATTGAATGAGTGTTAAAAAAAATGACACATTAATCATTTTTTAATTATAAAAATATAAATTTAAACATAAAAAGTACTAATTTTATTATTATAAATTTTTTAAGTTTTAATTTTATTGTTTTTCCAACAAAATACTACCGAAATTTCTTACCATCATAACTTTGAAGTTCAAACACGATACTTTTACAAAATCGTTGTGTTGTTTTGAAAAAACATATTAATTTATTTGTAACTATTTGTTATCTAAATATTGGTAATTATCTCTCAATCAAAAAGGAAAAATGCAATACACCCACGTAACCATATCATTTTAGTTATGCCCCACAAACCTTTAATTTTTTTTCTTGAAAAAAAAAAACCATTTTAGTTTTTGGACTTAAAAAATTTTATTATTATTTTTAAATAATATTACACAATTTACATATATTATAATCAAACTTTAGTATTATATTTATACATCTTAAACAAATATTTTAATGTTACTGAATTATAATTGCTTGGACTAAAGACTTTATGCTTATAGATGGTCACAAAGAGAGAGATTAAATTTGCTCCCATTTCATGTAAAAAAAAAAAAACTTTTTTGTTTGTTGGCCAAGAGATAACAACATTATAAACTCACAAAACTTGAGAATTGAACCCTTGATATTACATTTATATGTCTTGCAAGGAGGTCTTTGTGTCACGGAGGTAATATCTCTTGGACCGTAGGCTTTATTCTTCTATATTTTCACAAATAGGAGTGTTAATGGATTGAAATAGGGTTAGGTTTGTTTTACTCGAAATCAAAATTAAAATATTATACTATATTCGTAAATGAAACTAAAACTAGTGACTATAAATTTAGAAAATTTCATTGAATGCCTGTTTGGAGCTTCATAAACTAATTTTTAATATTTATTAATTTAAAATCTTCAAATTATATAAAGGTTTTTTTTTTTTTTAATTTTTAAATAGAGAATTTTACATATTAAAACTAATAATATATTTAGGGATTATGATCCATACTATTTATTATCTAATTTTTTATATCACTTAGTTGAGATTTAAAAATAGTATGAAAAATTTATTACCTTAAA
This sequence comes from Elaeagnus macrophylla, assembly GCA_029378325.1. Taxonomy (NCBI): domain Eukaryota; kingdom Viridiplantae; phylum Streptophyta; class Magnoliopsida; order Rosales; family Elaeagnaceae; genus Elaeagnus; species Elaeagnus macrophylla. Next base: position 14,366,579 of record CM055653.1, read on the forward strand.
TTTCTATTATTAACAAATAGTAGTATAAAAATTTGCATACTAAATTATATTTCGGTATCATATCTTTATATTTAGATATAAATAGAGTTATCTTATTGTTTATATATGAACTTTAAATTTTAAATGCAATAATTTTGAGTTTTAAAATAATTCAATTATAAAAAAGAATGATATATTAAAATAAGATGTTATTTTAATATGTTAAAAGGAATGGATCCAAATACATATTAAAATTTTAAATTCTGAAATATTAGAGACAAATAAAAGAGTTATAAAGAAAAAAAATTTATTATATAATTTTATTTATTTTACATTTTAATATATATATATATATATATATAAACTGATGAAAAAAATATGTTAAAAAATCAATGTTTGGAGAGTAGATATTAGATTAAAATTGAAAAATTAGACTGAATTGGACTGAATCGAATAATTTTGTAAATCAAATGGTCTGGTTTAATTTTTGTTTATTCAAACCATTTTACAAACAATTTCGTCAGATTATATAAATTTTTAAATCGGATTGAACCAAACATTTACTTATAATTACTTTTAATATATTATTCTTTTAAAAAAAAATCAAAAAAAATATATTAATTATATATATTCTTATAATCCAAGTATACAACTCTAACTTTCTAATTTATTTTTAATATATTATTCATAGATTAATATATTATTGTAGAATTTGTGAAAATATTTAACTTTAAATTGTAATTGATTTTATGATTATTTTTGTAATGTAATATGATTTATATTTTTAATATATATTAATTAATTTATTTAGATTTAAATATTTTTTTTATGTTATTTTTAAATTTTAATAAATTTGAAGGAAAAAAATATTTTTTTTAAAATTGTTAATTAAATTAAATTAAAATATTTAATTTTAATAATTTTATTATCCGGTTAATTTAATTAAAATAATATATTTGTTTTAATTTAATTATTTATTTTAGTAAAAATTTAACTTGATGGGACCGTAGACAGCCTAGTAGATAGTAGACAGCAACAGGTGAAAGATGGCCCAGCTGCTTTTGGATTGCGGGTAAGTAATTCATGCTATAAATGAAACAAATAAAATCCAGTCTCAATTGGTCAGCGAGCAAAAACAACCGCAACCAAAAGCCAGCTAAACAATCCAATCGAAGGGATTAACAAGAGCCTAAGATGAGTATCCCTGGGAAACTCAACGCCTCAAGCTCCGAGTTAGATTTGGATCGCCCCAACATCGAAGACTATCTTCCTTCTGGATCCTCCATTCAACAGGAACCTTACGGCAAGCTTCGCTTGTAATTGAATCTCCTCTCTCTTTGTTACTCTCTTCTGTTTGGTTGCCGAGAAAATTGAGAAATAACAATTGAGAAAATTGTGCTATTTGAGAAAATTGAGAAAATTGAGAAAATTGTGCTATTTCCTAGTTTCTTTTAACTTTTTATGATTCTCAGCAATTAAGCAGAAATGTGAACTCATTAGCTCTGAATCCTCTGATGGATGGATTTATTTATTGTCAGGCGCGATTTGCTCGATATTTCGCCTACCCTAACCGAGGCTGCTGGTGCCATTGTCGATGTAATTTATTTTCTTTTAATTTGTACTCTATTTACCTTTCTGTGTTGTTTACGCATGCTTGAATTGAAGCTGTCGATCAAGTCTAGAGGAATTAAGTGTCCTTAATAATAAACGAGGAATTAGTTGTTATCTGAACAAATATTATAATTCTATGATTGGTGACTGTGATGTACAGGACTCGTTTACAAGATGCTTTAAGTCGAATCCTCCGGAGCCTTGGAACTGGAATATCTATTTATTTCCTTTGTGGTGTTTGGGAGTTGTGGTTCGATATTTCATTCTATTTCCTGTGAGGTTAGAATTTCTAAATTTTCTGGGTAATCTAATATGTTATGCACTTATGCACTAGTATATTTTTCCATACAGCTTTAAATATACTAAAACCTTTGGCTAATTCATGCAGTTATGAAATCATGTAATTGCTATACATGAGACTCAAATTGGCTCTGTTGCTCCTCTTTAGCATAGACATGTTAGCCTGTACAGTTTAAAAAGATGGGCTTGTTGGAGACTAACTTTTAAAAGCTTAAAGCTATTGGGAAGAGTATCAACATTACTTTTAAAAATTTATCACTCGTCACAAGTGTTGGTCCTATGTATCATGTATGTCATATACTTGCAATTCAACAATTGTGATTACTATGTTAAGGCTTGAACATAGGGCTTCTAATTTTGATACTATATTATAAATTGTTAGAAAACCAACTCTCATAAAAGCTTAAGTTATTGGGAGTAGGGTTAACATTATTTTTATACATTTTTCATTTGTACATTCCATCATGTTTGCTTTGATTGAATTATAGAATGTCCCAGGGAACTTTACTCTTTAAGTTGTAATTTTTCTTTTATTAGCCATTTCATGCATGTTGATTTTTTGCAGGGTTATAGTATTGACGATAGGATGGATAATTTTCCTTTCATCCTTCATTCCAGTTCACTTTCTATTGAAAGGTCATGATAAGTTGAGGAAAAAGTTAGAGGTGCAAATTATTCTTACTTTCTCTGCTATGTACTTAGTTGCAATTTGTTTTAAGCTCTCTGAAATGTTATCTATTTTTTTTTTGTTCCAACATAAATTGTGTGGAAAAGGTAAAAAAAGTCAGAATTTGGGATTTTTCTAATCATTGGAGGTCCTATTATTATTATTATTTATTTATTTATTTTTTTGTGATACACCAATTTTGGGATTAGTCTCTGAATGGTATTTATTCTGTTATTTATGTAATCAAATTCTAGGTGTAACACTTTACAGGAAAAATTTAAAGCATGATGAAGAAAGATGCATAAATTGCTTGCATAAGATATTATGAACTCTCAAAATAAGTCTGAAACTTAACTGGGGCCTGCATATGTTTTTTATATACTATTGCCGAATGTAAGTAGTGCTCTGTACTTACTACTTCCATTATTCCACTTCTTCTAAATAGATAATGAACGTGCAAAACGAGAAGCTCTTCTGAATCACTGAGGGCTGTTTGTATCTTTAAAGAATTTAACTGACAGAATTTGGAGTTTAAGGACCTCAAAAGGATGAGCACTACCCCTTTCCATGGGCTTTTATGTTTTCATAAAATTTATTTTCTTGATAATAACTACATATGAAATTCCATATATCTTTTGGGAAAATTGTAGTTTATTATTATTTAAAACAAATATACTTATATTTTGATGCTCCCCCTTCCTTCTTGGTTATAAGTTATAAAGAGTGCTGTTACGTCAACATTTAGCTTGACTGATGGTGCTTATTTTATCTCTAGAGGTGTTTGGTGGAGCTAATTTGCAGCTTCTTTGTTGCATCTTGGACTGGTGTTGTCAAGTACCATGGACCACGGCCTAGCATACGGCCAAAGCAGGTAGTTTAAATATTATGTCTGTTACTTGTATATATTTTTCTACCAAACCTTTTATGTTCTCTAATTTTTTGTGTCCTGTTGTAACAGGTTTTTGTGGCCAATCATACTTCCATGATTGATTTCATTGTCTTAGAACAAATGACTGCATTTGCTGTAATTATGCAAAAACATGATGGATGGGTTGGTAAGTCTTGGTGCCAAACCACATTCATGCTTAAATGATCTGATATTTCTAATTGATTTCGCGTAGATGGCCTTAAGTCTTTAAGAGTGTTCTTATATTTGATTTTCTGGTTTTCACGTTTTATGTATTCCCGTCAAATCATTTATGACTATGCCTATACTTTGTCTTATCCTTTTGAAATGACCTTTGTATTGTGCTTTATTCATGTGATTCAGTGATTAGTTGTATCAACGATTGATGGATGGCTTTGGTCCGAAGTTTTGGCAAGTGGGCTGAACCTATCCCGTTTTAGATGTATAAAAACTTTTTCTGTTGATGGAAAGAACTTTATAAGTTTTTCTTTGCCTTTATTTTTTTCTGTTAAGATTATGGATGAATATGATGGCTATTCAAATTTTCTTGCAACATTGACTCAGACAAGATTGTTTATTGTGACTTCTAGGATGCCTTTCTATGTGCAAAATACAAATTGCAATTAGTTTCCTAAGCTAAATGATGAGAGATCTTGTCTATTATTCTTCATGTTTTCGCTGACCCTATTGCTTCACTTGATTACTGTTCTAATTTTATTTGATTGAAGGGCTGTTGCAAAGCACCATTTTGGAGAGCTTAGGATGTATCTGGTTCAATCGTTCGGAGTCAAAGGATCGTGAAATTGTTGCAAGGAAGTAAGTAGAGTTTTAAAGTGTAAAAGATAAACTTATTCATTTTCTTCTTGTTGTAATTTTGAACTTCTATATTTTCAGGCTACGGGACCATGTGCAGGGAGCTGACAACAACCCTCTTCTTATATTTCCAGAAGGAACTTGTGTTAATAATCACTATACTGTTATGTTCAAAAAGGTAATCATTTCTATGGTTATGATCATTCAAGCTTAATAATGAGGGTTTACTGTAGGAAAATTTGTTGTACAAGTATCTTGGAGTTGCTATTTTCTGTAATAATTCTTTTTCCATATTCAGGGTGCATTTGAGCTTGGATGTTCAGTTTGCCCAATTGCAATCAAGTACAACAAAATTTTCGTTGATGCTTTCTGGAACAGCAGGAAGTAAGAGCTTTCACCCTATTATTTATTTTGACTTGGAGTTTGTGTATTTTTTTGTGAAAATTTATTCTTTATTCAACTGATCTAGTGGTTTATATCATTTCTAGAATGTTCTATGTGCTTTCTTTTTAGCTGTCTGCAAAAACCATCAGTTACCTGTGGAGAACTAAGTATCCTTTTTTTTTTTTTTCTTTTTTCTTCATCCAATCCAGAACTAAATTTGTAGTGATTACAAAAATAAGATAATACATTTTATTTCACGTTGATACTCAATCCTGGTAATCAAAGCTTTTCTTTGGGGCTATGTCTGTTTGGAAATCTGCTTGCTCATTGGATGTTAAGATTTATGCTTAATTTTTTTTTAATAAAATATACTTGTTGCAGGCAGTCGTTCACGATGCATCTGTTGCAGCTCATGACATCGTGGGCTGTAGTTTGTGATGTATGGTATTTGGAACCCCAGAATATAAAGCCTGGAGAGACTCCAATTGAGTTTGCGGAGAGGTATTTTTCTTTCCTATGGTTTTATCAGGACTAGTTTGTTTCCTTCTGTGAGAATAAAGGTGTTTATTCTTTGGGTTATACTCAATTTTGGGGCATGTGTTATTATTTTATTTTGGTGTTCATGCTGTTCTGCTCCGTTTGGATTTTTTGTGCAGAGTTCGGGACATAATATCTGTTCGAGCTGGTCTAAAGAAAGTTCCTTGGGATGGATATCTGAAGTACTCTCGACCGAGTCCAAAGCACAGAGAGCGAAAGTACAAAAAATTTCTAAACATTGAACTTTTAATTTAATTTTGCTAAGATCATGGTTGATGGGATCATATGTGGTTAATTTTTTGTTATTTGGCTTATTCGTCGTTTTATTTTTGCAGGCAACAGAGCTTTGCTGAGTCAGTACTTCGACGCCTCGAAGAAAGATAAGTATTTGTTTAGGTCATTTTTTACTTGTATCCTCTGAAATACAGAGTAGCAATGTGCACTTGAAGTTCTGGTCAGACAGAACTACATATTTTAATACAACTCTTGGAGGCTGGGCATGAATGAAGTCTGGAGTGAAGCATATTAGAAGGTAAATCCGTAAATGGTTAATTGAGGTAGAGTTTTGTTCCCTGTACCAACAAACTTGTATACAAGGTTTGATTTTGTTGTTGTTCTAGCTTTAGATTTTGCCGGAATTTGTTATCGTCTGTGACTTTCATAATAACATGGATAATGTGATTAAGTGAGTATGCATGTAGGATAGTGAGAAAGAATCATGGATATAAGAAAATGAACTTGTTAGATCATGGTTCTATGCTTTATTTTATTTATTTTTTACAGGGTCAACAATAGCAACTTTTGAAACTGGAAAATCAGATGTTTGAAATTGGCCTTTTGGATATAATGTTTGTACCACTTCGATGAGGCGGGTCATTTGGGTAGGATTTTTGCATCAATATTAGCAAATCATTTGCTCGTTTTTGAGCTTTAATTTAACAAATCATTTGCCATGAATAAGGAACATAGAAAGTCCCTAAAGACCCCACTTGCCAACGTCGCCGTGTGGTTTAATGGCATTCTACCAAGTTTTAAAGGCAGCGTTTTGATGTGCGATACAGATTATCTGGTTGTGTGTTTTTCGTACAAATTCTATATAAAGAATCAACGCATTGATGACAGTAATAAAAGTCAAGAGGGCCCAAATGTGTTATTTTCTCTCTAAAATAAGCCAGATTTTTATGTAATATTTTTTTAACAATTTTGCTGGAAACTCAGCGCATGTCTCGCAGCAGAATATGTCTAAGTAGTTGATTTATCAAGATAAAATTTATAATAGTAAAAAATATTTATATTTGATGTGTTGTGTACTCTTTCTTTATGTTTTCATTTAGGAATCAAGATTCGGTAGTATCTCGCTGTGCTTAAAATATATTGAAAGAATAACAAAATTAATACTCTTTGAAAATTTTTAATAATAAAATTAGGATTTTTTGTTTAAATTTATATTTTTACAATTAGAATTAAACGACGATAATTTAGACTCGTTTAATATTATTGGGATGTTAATTTTGTTACTATAAATTTTAGGGGATATTTTTAATAAATTTTCAAATATATTTACTTAGTTAGACCTATTTCTTTGTATCCTATTGATGCTATTATTTCAATTTCAGGTATCATCAAAAAATTCAAAATGCGATATTATTACGTCTATTTGTCAAGAAACATTGACCGTGTCAAGTTGAGATTATAGGATAAATTATTGGCTTTCTATCATATATGAAATATTATATAGGTCTCGGTTTCTACGCCACTAATCTCTATTGTTGAACATCACCGATTCACAGCACACTAACTCACGAAGTCACTCTTTCGAGGCCATTGTTTTGTGTTTGGGTTTAGAAAACCAATAAAACAACTAAACTAAAAGAACACAGAACACGCATCACGTGAGCTTAGCTTGACAAATGTGTCGTTTTTCACTCATGATTCATGAAGAAAAAGGACTGGTCTGGACAACGCATTGGACTGTATAATTTTTCTGGAAACCATAATAGTGTGAGAACCCCGGTGAAACCTTCTAAAGACAATTATTTTTCTCCACTTCTATCAATTTCTCTCTCTCTCTTAGTAAAATGCTATTTAAGTACTTTTAGAAAATAAAATCACTGTCTAATAATTTGAACTCCAATTCAAATTTAAACCCACCAAAATAGCCCCCAATTCTTTTACGAGAAAAAGACTTACCGGTAGTATAATTTTTATCAAATAATTATAATAATTTTGTAATTATTTACTTAGCTATTAAAAATTTTGTAATTTTTTAAAATAAGTAATTTAATATTTATGAGATAGATACTAAAAGATAAATTTTGAAAAAATCATAAAATTTACTTTGGACATCCTAGTAAATATAAAAATTTTACAAAAAAAATTAATAATATTTAAAATATCAAAATTACTCTTACACATCCCACACAAATACGCAGTGGTTCGTTAGGAAGTGTCGAACTTTACTGTTTTGTTCGATAGGGATTACCGAACTTATATAATATGTTGGGTGATACTTACCGAACAACTGTGCAATTTGCAAAAAAAATAATTTATATACTTGTTTTAATTATTTTTTGTCTTCATTTTCTTCAAAAAATTTCACCTCTTTTGTATCTTTCATATATCTATCATTCATTTTTAATATTTTAAGTCAGGGTTTAGAATTGTTGATGGTAAATATGAAAATGGAAGTAGAAGTGAGATGTATGAAATTTTTTAATAATTTCTTATTTTTGGGAAGTTGGATGTGGAGATGATGGTGGGGTCGAAGTGTGTGATATATTTTTTAATTTTAAGTAAAATAATTAAATTTATTATTTTATTATATTTAAAATATTTAATTATTAATGAATGTTTCTTAATAAAATTTGAAAATTTTTTAGACTAAAAATTTTATTATTATAAAAATTAAATAATCACATACATATATTTTTAAAATAAATATTTTTAATTCAATAAAAATATTAAAATTGAAGAAATAACGGCCCGAACTTCCATTCTTCCACACAAAACTGTTGGGGGAATTTCCCACTTGCTTCTTCACAAATTCAACCATATAATAAACCCAGTTCCCCATAAAACCCAAACATAAAAATGGGTTCTTCCTCTTCTTCTTCAGTACTGTTTATTGTCCTTTGCTTCATCTTCATTTTCCTCACCAAACCATCAACAGCCTTCAACTGTACCTCAACACGCACCAGATGTCAATCTCTAGTCGACTACATTCCTGCAAATTCAACTACTCTCTCTTCCATCAAAACACTTTTTGGCGTAAAAAAATTCCGCAATCTTCTCGGCGTTAACAAACTCCCTATCTCGACCCTACCCAACACCACCATAGCCGCGAAGCAGAAGATCCGCATTCCCTTTGACTGTCTTTGCTCAAAAGGGTCGGGTCTATCTAACAATCTACCCGTTTATACGGTAAAACCCGGTGATGGGCTTGACCACATAGCCAGAGACGTGTTCTCTGCTTTGGTGAAGTATCAGCAGATCGCGATCGTTAATCGGGTATCTGACTCGGATAAGATCCTTGTAGGGCGTAAATTGTGGATCCCACTGCCTTGTAGTTGTGATGACGTGGATGAGCTTAGAGTCGTTCATTATGGACACGTGGTTGAAGCTGGGAGCTCGGTAGGTGGTATTGCTGAGGAGTACGGGACTACCGAGGACACGCTGTTGAAGATAAATGGCATGGCTAATTCTAGTGATCTTCTCGCCGGACAAATTCTTGATGTACCTCTCAGAGGTATTTTTTTTTCTTTTATTTAGAAAACTACCTTACAGATAGTTTACTTACATAAAGGGTAGCAATTTAATTTTATATTTATTTTTTATAATATTAAAAAAAAAATTATTAAAATTAAAATAGTGTAAAAAAATTTAGTATTAAAGTTAGTAAAAAAATTAATTAAATTTTAAAACTAAATTTATTTAACTTAATATAAAAAAAAGTAAATTATTTAAAATATTATTAAAAATAATTAATAAATAATATTTTAATTAAGAAAAAAAATTAATGTAAAATAGGTAAAATAAATTTAATAATTAAAAAAAATTATAATTTAATTAATAAAATGTTATAAATAATAAATTATTTTTGTAAAATTTTATAAATATTTAACAAAGATTTGTAAAGTTTGATATAATGAAAAAAAATTCAATAATGTCATATTTATGGGAAAAAAAATAAGAAGATTGAAATGATATAAAATATAAATAAAAGATTATAAAAAAAAAAAAAAAAAAGGATATATACTAGCTATTGAACTTATTTTATAAAATAAAAAAAAAAGGACAGGTTGAGTCTCATATTTTTTTTTTTTTCACTTCTATTTTGTCTCTCTCTTTCAGTTCATTATTAATCATTAATTATTTGTTTTCGAAGTTTTATAAAGAATAGTACTTTATGCAAAGAATTGCTATTTATAACGATCAAAAACTTCCATATTGATCCAAATTGTGTCTAATAATTTCTATTACTTTTTAAATAAAAGAGAGAAATTAAATACTAACTAATAAAAAACAAACATACAAAATATCAAAAATATTGTATTAAATATATCAATATATATAATATAATATAATTAATTTTTTTGTTAGTTTATAATTTTAAAAACATTTTATTAATATATATTACTAATTTTATATTTAATTAATAATTAAAATTAGGCAGCTATTTCCACTAATACTTTGCTTGGTTTTTCCAATGTTGCCCTTGTTAACTGGTCTCTTGAAATTACAACTCTGCTATCTTTAACAAAATAAATTTTAAACCCATACCAATTAAATTGGAGAATAGTATAAGTGCACAACCTTTACAAAAGAGTTGTAAAATTTTATTTTATGGACTTTTATGATTATTTTGTAAATGTAATAAACTTCTGTTGCTCTATAAAATAATTTTTTGTTATTTTTTATATGCATTTTTTATAAAGATAATGAATTTGTACTATCTTTTTAAATAAATATAGATATAAAATGCATTTTATTCAAGGACAATAGACTTAGTGTTTCTTCATCCTTTATTTAAATTTTAAAGGTTGAGGTTATAACTACATTTACTAATTTTTAAAAGTAACAATTTTTTTTTATATCTTTAATGTATTTATTTTTGTGTCGATTAAAATGTTTCAACCATATTTTTGTCAATTTTTAATGTTCACATTAAATATATTATAAAGCCAACAAAATGAGTGTGACAATAGCCACCCTATTTAAAAACTTACCACTTTTCACACAACAGTTTGTGTACTCGTGCCATCTCAAAGAGAAGAGAACTACTGGTCCCAATTGTTACTGGTTGGCGTTAATGATTATGTGAGAGAAATGCATAACGTGATACTTTAGGTCACTACATACTTATTTAGTACAAAAATTTTGCTAATTTGTATATATAATTGATTGGAATATATATATATATATATATATATATATATATATCATTTATTCTAAAAGTAACTGAGCTCTATATGCTGAGTAAAATTGTTCAGATTTATACTTTGCACCAATATTATTAATTAGATTTATATTATCATTGCATTTTCAAGCAGAGATTAATCAATAACTAGAAATCAGATGTTTTTTTATTATTATTTCCATTCAGTTTTTTTTTCCTTTCATTTTCTCTAATAATTGTATTATTTAATAGAGAAAAGTGTTATGGAGGTCCTTCAGATTATGTCATGTGTGTCATTTGGTCCCTTAGATTATAAGTGGTGTCATTTGGTCCCTTAGTTTTAGAAAAAGGGGCCAATTAAGGACAAAACACATGATTTTAATGATTTTTTAATTAAAATATTATTTTTTAAATTAATATTTTAATATCATAAACATTAAAATAATACAATTTTTCATTAATTGACCTCTTAAAAAATAATATTTTAATTAAAAAATCATTAAAATCATGTGTTTTGTTCTTAATTGGCCCCTTTTTCTAAAACTAAGAGACCAAATGACACCACTTATAATCTAAGGGACCAAATGACACACATGACATAATCTAAGGGACTTCTATGGCCCCGCTCCTTATTTAATATGTGAATGAAAATGACCGTATTGCAATGTTCATGAACACAGCTTGTTCATCTTCAATAAGGAATGATTCACCAGACAACTCTTTGCTTCTTTCTAATGGAACTTATGCTCTTACTGCATATGACTGCGTGAAATGCGACTGTAATTTTGCAAACAATTGGACGTACGTAAGCCCCATTATACTACATCATTTCTTTTTCACTCTTTGTATAAATCTCATTAGTACGTTGCTTCCCGGCCATAAGTAATTTATAATGTTGCCTTAATTTTTGATTGTGTAGATTACAATGTGAGCCGTCGCAACTTAAATCGACAAACTGGTCATCATGTCCTTCCATGCAATGTGAGGAGGGTTCAGACAGTTTACACATTGGCAATGCCACATCTTCAGTAGGATGCAGTGGCACAACTTGTGCCTATGCCGGTTTCAGTAAAACTAACCAAACTATCTTCACTGCCTTAGTCACAAACTCCATTTGTCCTGGTAATTTCACAACCTTGTTCATATCCACTTGTTTTCTTATTGCTCTAAGTAGTTACGAGAAAGTATGACTTATAAATGATTTTTCATTTTTTGTTTGTTTGTTTGTTTTTTTGGTACCTGTATAGCTCCCAATGATGAAGATAATGCTGGTTCAAGGATAAGTCTTCAAGCCTTGAATTGGAACTCAATATTCATCTGTATTCACTTGGTCCTTCTTAGTTTTAGTTATTTTCATTGAGATTTTGGTAATTTTTGCTAGAATTTCATACTATTGATCATTATTTCTGGATTGTAGATGATAAATTTTACTGCAAAAGTTTTGGTTTTTTGTATCTCACCTTTTTTCAATAAAACATTTGTTATTCTTGTCAAAACAAAATACTTGGTTTTCACATAGTAGCTCTGCTTTGGATGAAGGTATATTTTAGGGGTGTTCAAAAATCGGACCAAATCGAACAAAATTAAAAAATCGGATCAGATCGGACCAAATTGGACAATTTTATGAAATATATGGTCCGGTCCAGTTAAAAATAATACAAACCGTTGGTGAAACGTTCTGGTCCTGTTTTGTAAATTTTTTAACCAATCGGACCAAATCGGACCGTTATAAATAAAATATTAATTTTTTTAAATAATATATTATTATTATTATTAATACCCACTTCTTGTATTTTCTGTTTGACATTCACAGCTTTTTGTAATATTAATATATTACATATATAATTTCACAGCTTCTCATCTCTATCTCTATTTACAATTATTATTATTATTAATAAGCTTAGCAAAGTTTGTTTCCTCTTTTTTTTTTCCTTTACTAATCATTTATTTTAAAATGGGAGTAGATAACTCTCTAACTTAAAGTATTTACAATTACTTGGAATTCATCTTCTTAATGGTTCTGGTGTGTGTGTATATATATATATATATATATTTTCTTTTTTATTTACTTACTGCTTTAATCATAACTATTTATTTTTGAAAGAAAAAAAAAAAAAAAAAAAGCATAGTTATATGATTTCACTGTATATTTTATAGATTAATGTATTAATTTGTATTAAATATCGTGTTATAATTTGATTGCATTCTTAGTTATAAAAAAAAGTTTAGCAAATTTTTTTAAAAAAAATCATTGAAAATCGTTAACTAAACTGGACCAAATTGGACGGTTTTAAAATTTTTATTAGTTAAACTGTCCGATCCGATTTGGTTAAAATAATATGAACGGTCCGATCTGAATATATTTTTTTATTAAAAATCGGATCGAATCGTAAACACCCCTAATATATTTGACACTTTAAGAGATGTCCCATTTACCTTTCAAATTATTAACTTAGCAAGTGGTTATATTTAAAATACCTCTTAACGAACATCTTAAGTAGTTGTGTTGCTATAATAATAATTTATTGATGATTATTTTATTCAATATTATTGACATTAAAATATAATTAATAGTATAATAATAAATGAATTTTTTATAATTTTTATTGTGGTATAAATAAAAGCATTTGTGGATAATATCATTATCCATCATCTTATGCAATTAGGTTATTGTGGTATAAATAAAAGTATTTGCGGATAATATCATTATCCATCATCTTATGCAATTTTCCTAATGTGGAAGACAAAGTAACATAAATATCGCCTCTTTCAAAATACTCGTTGAAGACTTAATAAATGCTAATTGTCTTCTAGTATTATGATAAATATTTGACATTTGACCATTGAATACCACTGCCTAGAGATAGCAACGAATTAGTTTAAGTTAAATCTGATTATAACTGATATGACTCGCTTGTCAGATTGAATCGAATCGTTTTGGATAATACTCGTTGTAAAAAAAACTTAACCCGTTAACCATTTTTTCAAATGAAAATGAAATAATATTTTTTTTAATGTAATTAATATTTTTTTAGTAAATGACACTTTGTAATTATTTTTTCAATTCATAATAATATTAAAATTGTACAAAATATAGTAATTAATTATTTCAAATGTACAATACTTCACATGAAATTATGACATTATATATTTACAATTATGGCTGCTGTAATATATTGATATTTCTTCTTTTACATACAATTTAACTTAAAAATTATCAAAATGATTTATAAATAACCTATATAATAAATAATTTTGAAGACAAATGTTTAAATATATGTAGATTATAGAGTAACTTTAACTACAAAGTGTAAAAATTGATAAATATTATATTTGATTAAGTGATTAAGTAAAATAAAATAAAAAGATACCGGTGTCCAAAAGTAATCATTTTTTTCCCCCAAACTACTTATAATAAATGAATAATATCTTAATTCACTCGCTTTGATCTAATCTATATCTGCGAAATCTAATCCGTTTAATCAAATTATCATCTCTACTTGTACTAAGTCAAGTCAAGTGAACACTTGTTCTAATTTCACCTAAGTGAATGATCCTTAAGTTACAATCTTTTACATTGTATAGTCCATTAGCAATGAATTACACCTATCTTAATCAATGTTCTAGAATGCTGATAAAAAGAAAAAGTTCATTTTATGCTCATTGCATGGCTACATATGCTACCTGTAAAGAGAGGGAGGGAATATGAATAGATTGGTTCACAAAAGTTTTTGCGAAATCGAAGTTTGCTAAATTACAGGAGCATTGCATGGGTGGTTCGCTGGTTGATCTTCTGTTTTACTGTGCCTCTGCTTTATCAACAAGGGATTTTATAAGCCTTTTGTTTTCATTTTATGGGGACTGTGGAACGAAAGGAATAGGGTGTTGCATGGAATATTCGAGTTGGTTGAGGGGAGGTGGGAAGAGTTCCAACAGGTTTGTCAAGCGTTCGCTATGGGTCCATTGTGTAGCTCATAGAGGAACATTGGTTACCGCCAGTTCAAATTGAATGTTGCAACTGTGTTATGCCCGTCGACATGAAAGGTGTATTTTACGAGATAGGGACGATCCGTCGACATTGGTTAACCCACACATTTTTTGCAGCAGTTCTGCGTGCAATTTGGCGGAGCATAATCATTGTTAGATTCCTGAGGGTTATGGTGGAGATGGATTTTAGCATAACTTTTTAGTCTTGCTGCTGAGATTGGGTTAGTTTTGGATATTTTGAAGGCCTCTAATTCTTTGTTGTCATGTGATTGGGCAGTGTATTCAAAGCAATGTAATAGGGTAGTTTGTGCTCTTGCCACCTTTGTGGTAACTATGTCGGCAATGTAATAGGGTGGTTTGTGCTCTTGCCTCCTTTGTGGTAACTATGTCGGAGAAGTTCATCTGGCTTGAGGAATATCCTCATTTTCTTTCTACTGTTGTAATAGGCGATATGCCTAGATAGCTGACGTGCATGTTTCAATTTGATACACTGACAAATATTTATGTTCGTTGAATTAGAAAGTTTATCACTAAATTAATTACATTAGAGAAATTAAGCAACAAATTGATCGCTTCCTCAGATAAAAATAAAAATAATTAGTCACTTGCTCAATCGGGTGGCAAAAGTTGATGCATCAAATTGATCATCAGTTTATTATTTATTACAATTTAAAAAAAAAATAGAAAGTCAAAATTTTAAAAATTGATTTTGATAATTATTACCATTATACAACTTTTAGTTAATAATATTTTTAGGAATTATTTTTATTTTTATTTTTATTTTTATTTACAGAAAGTAGAACAACATTGATTTTGATAGGAAGTGAATATTTGTTTTATTTTGGTAGGAGCCTAAGATGGAAAAAGGGCGTTAAAGAATGGAAAATTTATTAAAAATAACACCTTTAAAATTTATAGTAATAAAATTAGTACCTTTAATAATATTGAACGTTCAATTTAAACGTGAAATATTAAACGAATCTAAATTATCGTCGTTCAATTTTAATTGAATGAGTGTTAAAAAAAATGATATATTAATTATTTTTTTTAATTGTAAAAATATAAATTTAAATATAAAAAATGTTAATTTTATTATAAATTTAAATAGCGTTAATTTTGTTGCTTAAAAAAAAAAAAAATGTTATTGAAAGCTCCGCAATAGCACTAGAAGTACATCGATTGAGATCTTTTGTAACATTGTCGGCTATTTTATGTATCATTAATTATTAATATATATGTACGAAATTTTCTTTTATATTTTATATATTTATTATATATTAATATACAATTCAATACTATGAAATAAAATTAGAGACTCAGTAGTACAAGTCCCGACTCACAAGTGCCAAAATTCCCGACCCCACAAATGAGAAAACCTACGCAGCCAAACAGACTGTAAGAGCCCTTTGTCTCCACTCCATTTTTGTAGTAATTTATTGGGGCATATCCTCTGAAGTCCCAACTTCCAATTTTCCATCGATTCTGAAGCGGCATAGCCTTCAAAGGTTCTGTTTTTTGTTTTTTCCCCGGATAGCGTAGGACTACTGGATCTCTCTGGGCTTATCCTTAATCATCATCATCTCTGTGCTTGCGTATTATTACGTCCTTTTGGTTCATTTTTTCGGCAACCCTTTGGAGTTTCATGGTCGAAATTTTCGTCCTAAATCGCAGACACCGCTTCTGGTTTAGTATGAATGCATTTTCAGCGTGGTGGTTCAATTTCATGCCCTGTTTTCGCGAAAATGTTCAATTTTTTCTATTACCCAGAATGGGAATTTACTTGAATGAAAAAGAGATATCTTTGTTTTCTTTTGGATTTGCGTAATTTGATCTTACAAATGTGTTTTCAAGTCTTTCAACGTTTAATTTTCTTAGATATATTACTTTCCAAAGTTAATATTTGAGTGTTGATTATGAGAAGTTGAGTATTGATAAAAGCAATAGTCTCTTTTCGTTTAATGGTAATTCTGAGATTTTTTTTTTTACATTTTTCTAGGAAAATCGCTCTGTTTGTGAAGGGCTAAGAGCATAGGCAGAAAATGCCGGCTACTCAATTGAGTGGTGGTTCACATTCTTATAGATTAACCAACAGAAGAAGTAACCATGACCAAATAAAGGAAAATTATAGACCATCACTCTCTCTGCATAGAGGGGAAGCCTCTAAAATTTTTGCTTGTTCTGGTAGGAAGGACTTAAGTCTTACAAATTTTGAGAACAGATGCTATCTCTCTGCAACACATGGAAAGTTTTTGGCACCACCGGTGAAACATAGCAGAAAAACCCCTTTGCCGTTGGTTGGTAATCAGTTGAGTTCGGATTTTGATGTTGGTACTTTGGAGATTGAGGGAGAAAATGACATTGTCAGTTCCGTCGATGACCCTCCGTAAGCCCCTTTGGCCTTTACAATCCTCTTTGTTTCTAAATGATTTCTATTTTTTTTATTGTTTCTATAATATTTGTTGCTACCTTAAGTGATTTTTACTTTTTGTCCTTCATGTCACTTAATGATACATCACACATGGAAGCAACATTGGTATATTATAATTAGTTTTTGGGCTTTTTGTTTCTCTAGTATGTTATATGTATCAATTTCTTTGTAGTTGAGATTGTTGCATGAGTACTATAGATAAGATTATTAGTTAAACTGACATTATAATTGCTAATTTTCATCTTTTAAAGATGATTTAAGAGTAAGAACCTTTCCTCTTGTCATATGAGGTATGCAATGTGATTGTTTCTTAAACCACTTCTTTGAACAAAATCCTTATTCTTGGATTTTTCATCTTTTTTGCTTGTGTTTTGGGTAGTGTGTTGACAGAAGTGCATACCACGCAATCAAATTCTCGAAATGTCAAACAAGAGCTTTTAGCTCTATCAATACCTGCAATTGTGGGACAGGCTATTGATCCCTTGGCACAGCTCATGGAGACTGCGTATATTGGTAGATTGGGTATGGTCCACTCTCTGTACAATTTATTTGGTTGAGTTGTATGTTTTCCTTTAATGATTCAGATACTGGATAAGCAACAAACTTTATGTGAAGCTTTTGATTCATGAAGATCAAGTTAGTTTGTTGCGAGTTCTGTTTGTGACCGTCACATGACACTGGGATTCATCATATATTTTAGTTCTTGCTTCTTTTACTTGACTCTTATTTTGCACTTTTAACTCTCTGTAGGGTCTGTGGAGTTGGGTTCTGCTGGCGTTTCTGTGAATATTTTCAACTATATATCAAAGCTATTTAACATTCCTCTCCTCAGCATTGCTACTTCGTTTGTTGCCGAAGACATTTCAAAGTATGAAACTAAAGTTTCTGCTTCAGGTGAAGTTAGACTGATTTGTGCTTTCCCACTCATCATTTTCTCTAGGAATGCTATTCTTGGTTCAATTTGTAATTGAGATTTTGTATTATTAAATTTTTGTGGTGCTCATTTCTAATTTGGACCTCTCTTATATAGAGAAGAGTATTCTAGAAGACAGTACAAATGGTAAACCTTCTGATGGAGCAGATGAGAGAAAACAACTACCTTCTGTGTCTACAGCATTAACACTAGCAATTGGGATTGGGGTTTTTGAGGCCTTAGCCCTGTCCTTGGGGTCTGGACTATTTCTAAATTTGATGGGCATATCAACGGTTAGTTTCTGTTACTATTACAGTTTCATTTGAACTTATCATTCATTCCATATTAATTAATCATACTTCTTCTCCCCAACCTCACCTCCACTCTTGCTATCTTATTCGTACATGTATAAATGAACACATTTTATGCATTTACATGTATGTAAGTCCATCCATGTATTTGCTTCCACCGTCTTGATATTATTGTTAAGCATTGGTAGGTGATTGCACTTGCCTAACAAGTACTATTTCTGATGGATGGGCCTGTCCTTTATTTTCCTTTTAGGATGTACAGTGAATTAGTTAATCTTTGTTTTGAAAGTACATAACTTTGTATATTTAAGGAATACCATTTCTCTGACCATCATGCTTTTCTCAGGACTCACCCATGCGTATACCAGCTCAGAAGTTTCTTTCCTTAAGAGCACTGGGTGCTCCTGCAGTTGTAGTGTCTCTTGCTCTTCAAGGAGTTTTCCGTGGATTTAAAGATACAAAAACTCCTGTTTTTTGTTTGGGCAAGTGTTTCTGCATTTTCAAATTTAAAATTTTTCTATAGATAATTGTAGTTTAGACACTTTTTGATGAAGAAATAATGTATAGTGTTGCTTGAGCACATTAATTTGTCTTTAACAGTTACCTCTGTGTTTCTCCGTAGTAGAATGCTTTTATGATGATTTATCTTATCTGGTGGATTGAACGATGAAAACTGAAACTTGTTTGTATATGTTGTGCTGTCACAACAAACAAAAGAACAGAGTAGAAAATATATTATTCATGTTTGGTGCAATCGAAAAGTCTGTCATAACTTTACTTTGACATACTGTGTTTTGCATACTTGTGTTTTGGTAACGCATGCACTTCTGTTTGTCTTAGTAGCATGCCTCAATTTGTTCCTCCTTGTTTGTTTTGCTTATGATTGCGACAGAGTGATGAACTTTGCTAATTGATGTGCTCTGCGCTATGCAGCCATTGGCAATCTATTAGCCGTGCTTCTATTTCCCTTACTTATGTATCATTTTCAACTGGGTGTAACTGGTGCAGCGTTGTCAACCGTAATATCTCAGTATGTGTTCTTTATATGGTTTTATTATTTAGTTGACTCTTTTGGTTTTGTTGGACTTTACTAGGGAATTAACCATACTCATTTTTATGTTTCAGATATATTGTTACATTTTCCATGCTTTGGTTTTTAAACAAGAAAGCTATACTGTTGCCCCCAAAATTGGGATCACTGCAGTTTGGTGGATACATAAAATCTGGTGAGATTTTGATGGATATATTTTTTTCTGTAATTTTTATTTCTTTAGAATTTCTAAAGTGTTTACACTTGTTTTCATTGTTTTCACAGCTCGAACATATTAACTTTTCTCATACATTGTATGTTTCAACAGGTGGTTTTCTTCTTGGAAGAACTCTTGCTGTTCTCACGACCTTGACATTTGGGACCTCAATGGCTGCTCGTCAAGGTCCAGTGGCTATGGCTGCTCATCAAATATGCATACAAGTCTGGTTAGCAGTTTCCCTTCTAACTGATGCTCTGGCTACGTCTGCTCAAGTATGATCTCTTTCTTCTTCTATGAATTGATAATTAAACAAAAGTGTCTGTATTCTATTGACTTTGGAACTTATAAATTCTTTTCTGGTAGGTTTGTTGTGTCATAGTTGTTGTAGGCACATCCCTTGTTTCTATGTTTGCTTGATTTCTAACTGTTACTATACTTGCAGGCCATGATTGCTAGTTATTTATCTAAAGGAGACTACAAAATTGTAAAGGACATTACTGATTTCGTGTTGAAGGTAAACTAAGCAATAATATTCTAATGTCAGATGCTATTGTACTTGAGGAGACTATCAAACTTATTTTGTGTTAATTGGTGTATATTGTTTTGATATACACTTTTGCCATCCAGATAGGATTGCTCATAGGTCTTGCATTGTCGTTGATTCTTGGTGCATCGTTTGGTTCATTAGCTACGTTGTTTACCAAGGATGCTGACGTACTTAACATTGTAAGGACTGGAGTTCTGGTACGTGTACACAGTATTATTCTCAAATTTACTTGTCTTGAAACAGTATTTTGTGCTACTGAGCTTGTTCTCAGTTTTTTTTAACACTTGGTTTAAAAATTTTGCAGTTTGTCAGTGCAAGTCAACCTTTGAATGCTCTTGCTTATATATTTGATGGTCTTCATTATGGTGTTTCTGATTTTGCATATGCAGCTCAAGCTATGGTAATCTGCATTTTGATTTCTGGCAGTGTTCATCTTTCTTGTTGCATTTGATGCTTATTTTGACATTTTTTTATTATTTAATAGATGACTGTGGGGGCAATATCTTCTCTATTTCTGCTATACGCTCCTTCGATTATTGGTCTTCGTGGGGTTTGGATGGGCTTAACTCTCTTTATGGGCTTGCGAATGGTAGCAGGTTATTTCAGGTAAAGCATGACTTGGTTTTTTTTTTTGACAGTTACAAGGGCTTTCACACATACTGTTTCTGGTGTGCTGTTTGATTTACATTCCGTTTATCATTGTTGTTTTTACTAGTACTGTTATTGTAATTATTGATCTCATAATCCTTTTCTTTTCCAGACTGCAATCGAAAACGGGCCCTTGGTGGTTCTTGCACAAGGAATTGCAAAGAAAAGAGTTTAATGGACATTCGTCAATATGACTCTACGGTTTTGTTAGCAT
Organism: Elaeagnus macrophylla; assembly: GCA_029378325.1. NCBI lineage: Eukaryota > Viridiplantae > Streptophyta > Magnoliopsida > Rosales > Elaeagnaceae > Elaeagnus > Elaeagnus macrophylla. Next base: position 14,387,470 of record CM055653.1, read on the forward strand.
CATAGCATATTGCCAGTTGAGTTGGTTAGAATCTGGATGTGCTGGACAACAACATGGTCTTAAGCGTAATCTTCATCTTCAGTGGTCCTGTTTCAGCTCTATTTGACACATTCTCGAGTGTCTTACACTTGTCATTACTTTTTTTCTCTGCTTTTGAAAATTTCAAAATAGTGTCAGTTGATTATTCTGTAGAAGTGATTTTAATTCTTAATTGGGAACCGGGAACATGGGTTAAGACTTGAGATGGTTGAAACTTGAAATGAATTCGATTCTTTTTCAGTGCTCTTCTACATTTCACCGGTATTTCTGGCATACGTAATATCAGTTTTGATTAATTAATTTCGGATCAGTTTTATAAATGGATCGGATCGGATCGGGCTAGCCCTGTAGGAGAGCAACACAGGAAAAACAAAGGATTACAGAGCTAAACAAGCAGGTAGCTCTTACATTGTCAAATGAACTTTTCCTCTAATTCAGTGGAATGAAAACAAATACCGAATATAAGAGTGTGTTTATTAATTTTTAATGAAAATTAATTGAAATAGAAATAAACATGTGAGAAAAGAGAGTATAAAACTCAATTCAATTTCTTTGTGTTTACTGCAAGAAATCAAAATAAAAAAACTTATTTACTTAATATCCTTTTAAGAATAATAATGAAAAATATATATAAAAACAAAATATTAAAATAAATAATATTTTTGTCATTATATTTTATAAATTTGAAAAGACAATCAAGAGGAAATAAGAAAACAATCAATAAAAACTCCCAAATTTGTGGAATTTTTAATTCTCTTTCTAACATATTTTTAAGAATTAAACATTTGAATGATAATGTTTCCTTCAATTCTTTGTTAGTAAACACACCCTAAAAGCCTAAGCTTTTTCTTGTATTTCTTGATGAAATGTTGACGATACGTTACAAAAGGTGGACATGATTGAGTGATACATCAGAATTATCTATGCATGCACAAATTAACTCCAAAGACTTTTATTACAACCCCGGAAAAGATAAATCTCGGATTACTCAAGACAAGTGAACAAAAATTATGCTTTCTGGGAAAAAGGTAGAGATAAATGCAACGATGTTATAGAAAACCATCTAAGAATGGTTGAGATGAGTTGAAGTAACAATAAAATTGAGGAAACAAAATCTGAGATTTTCCCATTCAATCAGTCTAGCTTAGCAATAACAGCATCGACAACCTCTTGTGTAGTACTGGTGCCACCAAGATCCTTCGTTCGGTACTTGCCCTCTTGGATAACACGTTTAACAGCTGTTTCAAGTCGATCGGCAAACGAAGGAAACTGGAGATGCCGAAGCATCATGGCTGATGACAGGAGCAATGCAACTGGGTTTGCCTTCTTTTGCTCCAGAATCTTTTCATTTCCCACATTCCCTGCTGAAGCACCTTGCTCGAAAACAGCATGGTCAGCTCCCACATTACCTGTAATCACCAAACATCAGAAACACTTGAGCGAACAGACAATGGAAGAAAAATTATCTGAATGCAACAAGACAAGACTCCAATTGCTCTTTCCTCTGTTTTACCAAATTTTGCTTCAGGTAAAAATAATCAGAGTAATAACACAACATCGAGATATTCTATACGGTTATCAAACTTGTAACACATCATATCAATAATCTACACCAGCAGGAAGTTACTATACTAACATTGAAACATTGTGATAAGTTTGGCATAACAATCTAATTGCTATCTTTCCAGTTTATAAAAATATTGTACGATTTTAATTGGCAGAGCTCATTGTACCTCCTGGCATGACACCAGTGCCTCCAGCAATACCTGCTGCAGTATTTGCCACTAGATTGCCATAAAGATTAGGAGTCACCTGCGGAAAGTGAAAGTCTTTCCATCAGAGGTGTTAGAATGTATAAATAGTATGGACCATCTCCCAACTTTCTTTTGGGCTGAGATAGAAATGGGATATTTATACAGAAGGAATGTTTCCAGAAGCAAAATTATCCATTTCATACCAATATAAATAATGCAAATAATAATAATTTATTTATCACACTATTACACAAACATGAAAATTATAGCTTCAGTACAACTGTAGTACTGCAACAATAAAGAACAAGAGGGATATCAATTCTTACTAAAACTAGAACAACTGAAAGTAGTAGTAAACATTAAAATTTGGAAAGAATGAAAGGAAGTTTCCAGTTTGCCTCGGCTTGGATGAACTCTACAACCAGTGGACCTTGAATAAAAGTTCAATAAGCATTTCAGTACTTGAGAAGAAAATAAAACATCACAGAAACAATGAAAAATCACATACTTTTATGAAGTATCATAACTCCCAAATGTTAGTGCCCTTTTAGATACAGTAAATAATATTAAAAGTTCATATCTCATAGCTTGAAAACATATGAAACGGTTGAATTAATTTTGTTCCATATTCATCATGACCAAGATAGAATAGGAAATCGTCAACAATTAGAAAAATAGAAGAGCTCTAACAACTAAAAAAATAAATGTAAAATAAAGGAACTCACTCAGTGCTTCAAATCCAAAATTCACAAGGTAAGCACATCATTTCATACATCTCGACCAATTACCAAACAAGCCATGAAATTATATTATTAAAGTTTTTAGAACACTTTAGTATCCAAACTTTCAATTTGTATACTTAAATCATACTTTTAGAAATTTAGTCTAGATTTTAGGGACTAAAGTATCTCATCTTAGTAAAATTTAGGAACTAAAGTATTCAAAAGGCAATAGTTTATGAACTTATTTTTGTACACGACGTCTTAAACTTTTAAAATATAAGGACTAAAATATACCAGTTGAATGTTTATTTATGAACTAAAGTATACCAGTTGAATGTTTAAGGACTAAAATTTAGGAGCATAGGAGTACTTTTCTATTATATTAATCCTCAAGTATCAGGTATCATTGAGCAAAAACAGCAAGGACATAATTCATTTAGATAAATAGACACAATATATGAAGAAATACATACCATGACATCGAACTGCTCAGGCTTTGAAACAAGCTGCATGCAGCAGTTGTCTACAATGATCTCATTGTACTTGATGCTGGGATATTTCATTGCAATTTCTCGGCAAGATTCTAAAAATAAACCATCTGCAAGTTTCATAATATTGGCTTTGTGCACAGCTGTAACCGTCTTTCTGTTATTAAGGTAGGCATACTCAAAGGCATACTTTGCAATACGCTCTGAACAGAACTTTGTTATCACCTAGCAAAATGTCTCAATGAGAAACAAATAGACTAAAGACTGAAAGCAAGTAAGAAAATAATCATCAATTGAATACATCAGATTCTTTGACAACTGATGAAACTAGATAGAAACACACATATGTTTCTATGATTTGAGTTTGACAATAACATGACCTTATCAAATACAGGTAAGAGCTACTCATTTGCAAAATTAACTCATATTCTATGCTATTTTGACAACCAAAAGAAGTAACAATTATCGTTAGGCCTCAAAAACCCAATTTTTTTTTATATAGCTACGAACATAAAGCTCGAGTATACTATAGGATGAAATAAACTATTTACGGCTTTGACCTTACTACCCTAATCCTGGTCAAACCGTCAAAGTACAAGCAACACAAAACCAAAAGGCACAACACCACTTGAATAGAGTATCAAGCAAACTCCTACAAAAACCTACCACGTGATACTTAATTCCAAGCATAACATATCAGAAAGTAAGCAAGAATGAAAGCTCCAATAACCTAATCCATCGTCATTTCTGTCCAAACATCAATAACCAGTATATTAAGTCAAACTCAAGTCATACGCTTGACAACCATTAAAGAGATAAAGAAATTAAACTTCAAAACCATAAACCCAAAAACAACACCCACCAGAAAGTACAAATAATCCAACTCAGACACAGAAATCCTAAAGAAAATTAGCCATTACTTTAAGACTTTCAACAACTCCAGGAACAACCTCGTGCTCAAGCCCAGAGTACTCCCCCTCAGTATTCTCCCTAATCACCACAATATCAACATTCTCATGTCTCGTAGGCAGCCCAGGCAAGTTAAAACAATTCACCAACGAGGCATACAAATCAAGCTCCTTCCTCAACTGAACATTCAACGAACTCACACCACCGCCCACCGGAGTCTTTAACCCACCTTTCAAACAAACTTTGTTCTTCTTAATCGACTCGAACACCTCTGGTGGAATCCTTTTCATATCTCCATGAACTTCATACGTCTCAAAGTAAATGGGAGCGTGCATCGCCTCCATAACCTGCTCGACCGCGCTAGTAACGATAGGTCCAATTCCGTCGCCTGGGATTAGAGTCACAGCACGTGGAGCTCCGTCTCCGGGACGTGGCATATAGGTTACGGATCGGACGTTTGGATCGGATTTGAGAGCGAAGAGAGAGGGTCGGGTTGTGCCAGTGAGGCGTCGGAGGATTGGGATAGCTTGGCGTGCCATGTCTATAGGGGGTAGTTTTGTACAACCCGCGGTGAGGTTTGTGAGGAAGGTCTGGATTTGGTTCGAGAAATTGAGAAGAAGGAGCTTAGAGTGGAGTCGACACGGTGGAAGACCACTAGACTAGGGACTAGAGTAGGGGTTTGATCGGGGAAGGGGAGAGAATTATAATATTAAGATCTTTGGAGGTCTTTTTTGTAATAAATTCTGTCACCAATTGGTTTCCAACTGGTATGATGTCTTAAACGAATGTTCCTCTTTTCTTTCTTTTTTATGCCTGAAGTGCCGAAAATTGGGTCCACTTTCTACCGTTGTTCAGGCCAATTCTTTATAGGAAATGGAGGGAAAAAAAAAGGGCATATGATCAGCCTGAGCTGGCATATTATTATTATTATTTAAATAAAAACATTAATTATCTTCATAATTAGAACTTGAAATAAAATATTCTCCGCATTCATATGAATTATCCTATATACTTGATATATATGTATGAATATTACTAATTACCTTATTTAAAATATGTATTAAGTTTTAAATATCATCTCAAATTTGTGATGATGTATATTTGTACTTAAATTTATAACTTAAAATAGAAGAATCATGTTATAAAGCCATCTATGGATTTTTTGTTGCCTTTTTCAAAGGAGTTGTTTGATAACAGCAATTTAGGTGTTAATGGAGAGCGTTTGGTGCTGGTTGTTTTTGTTGACGTCGGTCAACTGTTGGCAACTGAAAATAGTAGTTTCTAGCAACCTCGCAATCAAGAATTAAGATTAATAACGGGACAGAGGGACAAACTCTACCCAAAACATTCTAACAATTTCTAATCATTTTAATCTCATATATGGAAAAGCAACAATTACATAAATCTGGAAGAAATTAACGCATGATATTTAGAAGTTAATATTTCAAGTAGATCAGAAACAGTGAAGAAGGTAATTTTGCAAAGCACAAAAAACGAATACAAGCATCTGAAAACTGCACAGCATTACAAAACCCAAATGGCCAGCCCAGACTTCCCAGTCCTTAGTGTATTTGAGTTTCATTTCAAAACCAACAAAGGCCTAGAAATAAGAATTGTATACCAATCATCCCCGTTCTGCTTCTAACAAAGGCATCACATCTATTGAGATGCCGTAGTAGCAGGAGCACGGCCCAATCCCATTTTTTGGCCTAAAAGTGCAAGCTGCTCAACAAACTCTGCTCCTGTGAGTAACTCGGTCGTTCCGTATATGACGTGTTTGACAGGCTGCTGACGCTGCTGCACCAGTTCTTGCAGACTCCCATACTCCACATAGTTACCACCACCAATCATGAATACAATAGCTTCCTTAAAAGGTCCTTTCACATGGCTGCTACCTGATCCAGAGCTTGACTTAGGAGCACGCGGATCAAATACGATGTAAGAATCAATCTCTGGATTCGGTCTCCCCTCCATCAAAGCCTCCACGGTTCTTGTCAAAGCCAGTTGCCTGTCATTGGATAAAAGATTCTTCACACCTGCAGTCACAGCACTAATTGACTGTCCATACAGCTTCTCAGCCCAATCAACAATGTTGCTCCTGCTAGCAGAATTGGCAGATGCCAATGAGACATTCAGTGATTTGATCTTTTTCACATACTGAAATGCACTGGTATCAACCTCATCCTCTCTGAGGGCTGTTTCCACTAACTCCACTTCTGCTTGATTAATGGTTTCTGAAGAAATAAGATATATGATAGCAAACCGCAGCTTATCCATCTTGGTCCCTTTCCCTTTAAGTACACCCATAAGTTCACTTCGATCAATGCTTCCTCTGATCATCATGTCATTTGCCTTTTTGGCATACGAATCAAGAGATCTTTCCTTGATCTCACCCAACAACACAGTTGCAATGTTTGTGTGCTTATCAATAACCTGCTTCCTCTCTGTCAACTCTGGCAGTGAGTTTACAGCATTCATTAAGTGTTTTGTGTTGCCAATCAAGTCAGTACCATCAAACTCTGCTCCGTCAGTCCCACCAGTTCTTCTATTGACCTCATCAACATCTGTCTTATACTTATTCAGTTGAGTTTCAATCTCAACAGCTACTTCTGGAAATTCCAGCGACCCGTTTTCTACCCAAAATGGGTCTGAGCTATCTAACTCAAATGATTTCATGCCACCTTTTTCACCTGGCACACTCAACCTATTCAGCTTCAACCCGAGAATATCATGCACCAAAGGACGGTACCTAAAATCATGCTGTATGCCCACAGATAACTCGAAGTTTCGATCGAATATACACAAAATTGGGCGCTGAAAAGAGGTCATAAAGTTCCCACCTTCTGTAAATAAATTGTTCTTAGACAACAAATGGTCACGTAACCTCTGGTCCAATGCTGATGCTACCATCTCAGCCGGACCACCTCGAGGGCACCTAATAATTGGCACAACTGCAAGTGTAGCCAAAACACAGAACAATCCTCCAACGATCTTTTCAATTATCTCCTCAATTTCACGGTCACCTGCAGAGGGATCATTCAATTGGACATAACTGGACTTCTGAGCCAATGAGAATAAGTTATCTTCAAGGGTCACAAACTCAAGATACTGATCATGCACCTTCGAAATTCGCTGAATTGAATCCGAGCTCAGTGTCCCAGATGCCAGATTTTCAAGAAGAGGGCGGGGGATCGAAGATGATAAATTAAGGTGGAAGGTATCATAGAGAGAACGAGAGGCATCAGTAATGATACGCTGTATGTTGGATTGAGTAGGTTGAATAAAGTACACAGCAGGCACATCAAGAACAGGTTTTCTATCCTTATCAATAAGAAAGTAAAGGGTCACTCCATGTTTGCGAAGATCCTTAACATGAATCAATGGGGATAGAATGTTTTGGCAAAACCTATCATAGATCAAGATCTTATACACATCTTCATTTGCCATACCGGTTGCGTTCACGGGTTGATTCAGATTCAACATACGGGTAATACATTCTGAATCCAAAAGTTACAAATCGAATCAACATCTTGTATAAACGAAATACATAACAAGGAAATTACTTCTCAATTAAAGTGGACCATAAAATTTTTACCGATCAAGCTAAGAAGACTAACATTTATCTACCTATTGCGATTTGCGAATCATAAATCAAAATGGGTTCTCATCCAAATCGTTAAAATAACAAATCAATTGAAAAACGATTGTGTAATTTCAATACAATTTCCCTCATTTTTTGAAAAATAAAACAAACTTGAGATGGGTTTCAGTTTAATCCTTCTGCTTTTGTTAATGGGAATAGATCTGAAATAAGAACAATGACCCAGAGGAAAATAAGAATTACCCGTTTGTCTTTGACGAAGATTGAGAGTCATGGCTACAAAACCCGTGCCGTTTGACGTAGAGAATACTCGATATTGTAACTGTAATTTTTGATTCACTTCAAAGTTGAAGCTTTTCTGGAGCTCTCTGCAAAATTTGGGAGACAACGATCTTTCCAAGTGTAACCCAGTCGTGAAGGTGTGTAGATATAAAGGGATAGGTTCCCATGCTTCCGGATTCTGTGGACATCTCATCGTTATCCAATAGTAGTTCTACACGTAGCATAAATTAATGTTGGCCAGCTCGAATTCCGCATTTTTACTAACTAATGCAGGGAAAATTTATTGCTATTTCTTTAGCAAATTCCCCCTCCCCCTCCCCCTCCCCTGTATAAAAATAATAATAACAAAATCTTTTAAGTTTGAGCAATAATTTAAAAAAAAATTTACTAACAGAGTCTTTTATGTTTGAGCAACTGTACTACAAGAGTTATAGACACTATTTAGATATAAGTTTAATTTTTAATTAATGATAAATTTTATATTTATTATTGAGACTCAAATTTATAATTCTTTAAACATAATACAATCTTATTTATTACTTAAAATAATAGTTGATAAGGTAGTTTGTTTAATTTGATAGGTTAATTGTTTATATGTTATTTATGAGTTAGTTTGGTATTATACATTTATATTATTAATATTCATTCAACAAAGAGATCTACTAGTTTAGATGATTTTGTGGCTAGTTCATGGAACTTATTTTAAAATTAAGAAAATAATAAAAATAATATTTTTTAAAATTTATAATAATAAAAATAGTACTATTTGTATTTAAACGTATATTTTTACAATTAAAAAAATGATTCATATATTATTTTTTTATGCACACTCATTCAATAAGAATTAAATGACAGCAATTTAGATCTGTTCAATATTACACGTTTAAATTGAACGTTCAATGTTATTATGATGCTAGTTTTGTTATTATAAATTTTAAGTGTATTATTTTTTATACATATATTTTTAAAATTTTATTAGATTAATATAAGTTTTGTATGCCGCAATTCGAGTTGAGTTTTAAACTTCATAAAATATATATACGTTTAAAATTTTTATGACACTTAGTTATTTACGTGTGTGCATGTGAATACTTCTTAATTTTTTTTTGAACAATTTACGAGATAAAATGTTACAAAATAAGGATTTAAAATTTTGATGTAAAATGTAGGGGTGGACATTTTTTTTCAAAAACCGACCAATCAACCTGAGTCTAGGTTCAAATCGAGCCTATGCTTTTTGTTTTTGGAGGTTGATTGGTCCGATAGGTCCAAAATATTACAAAACTGACCTAGTCGGTTCGATTGTAGGTCCGCCAAATATAAAAAACGACAAAATCGAACCGACCTACACTTTTATATATTAGTATATTTTTAAAATATTATATAATAAATGTTATAAAAAATAAATAAAATGAAGTATTAATTAATATTATACAAACGTAAAAGTCTTAAAAAAATATTTAGCTTTTGAAATCACAATTTTAAATTTAGGAGGGTGAGTAGTGGAGCATCAAACATGAAGTGTCAATAATAAGATATTATTTTCATATGGCACATAATATGAGTAAGGATAGTAGTTCTTATAACTGAAAGCAACACATTTATATGCTCTAGCTTTTAAAAAAGTATTTATAGGGGTAAAATATTGTTTGTATTTTTTATTATGATAATAATTTTAAGTAAAATTATAGATCCAAAACTGCTAAACCAACCTCCCTCAAACCGACATTGTAGGTCGGCTTGAAGGTTAGTTTTTTAGGGATTATAGGTCGGCTAAGGTTTTGAATTTTTTAAAACCTTCAAGATAAGGTCGGCTTGTAAAATAATTTAATAACAGACCTATCGGACCTACACCCACCTCTAGTAAAATGCATAAAATTAATAGCAATAAAAAATTTAAAATACAAAAATAGTATAATATTATACAAATTATAATGTGTATTGTACACCTGAATTCGAATAAATTTCCTTAGTGAAGTGCCACATAGATGTGAATAATTATAGTTAAAAGTTAAAATAAATTATTATCATAGTAATTTTTTTTTTAAGGAAATTGGAAATATATATTTTGAACTATACAAGTGAAGTAAAATTTATAAGTTATAATCTCGTTGTAAAAGAGTCAAGTAACTATTTAAAGTGTGCAACGTGAGAATTTTAATAAGTACATGAATATTATATTATAAAATAAAATGGAAAACATATCCACAAAATGCTTTGAAATTGAACATACATTAATGCATTTATAAACGAAAATATTTTCATTGCATTATAAAGAACAAACATTTATTCGAGGGTATTAAAATGAAAAAGGAAATGATTATCTTATGAAGTAAAATATAAAAAATAATAAAATAAAATACATGTACATACTCATCTAGCAATTACTAAAATCAAATATCAATGAAATGTCATTAACTCATTTTAAGAAAATAGTGTGTAATTATTTTTTTAATAATTTTAATAAAAATAATATTAATAACATATAAATTTGTATATATTTTTATACTCAAATTAATTATATAGTGACACGTACCAAAATTATATAAAAAAATCAATCATTTTTATATTTTTTAAAATAGTTTTCACAAGTTATGATATTAATAATTTATGTATAAAAATGAGTACAAATTTGTGATATTAATATATATTTTTAATAAATTTATATAATTTATTTTGCATCATATGAAATACTTTAGTAATAATTAATAATTTATCGTTATTTAATTACACCGAAATAAATTGTTAATCAATATGTTTTAATTTTTGAAAACTGAAAACTATGAGATCAAACGTATAATAATAAAAACATCTAACGACGCTTGGGGATCAATAACGCATTTATTTTTATTTTGCTAAATAATTCACCGCGAAAAAAGTTTAACCGCCATCTTGTTTATTTCCAACACGACCTAGAATTCCCTCCATCTTCGGTCAATATTACAACTTCGTCATCCAGGTCATAAAGATTCGTCACCTATTTAATGGGTCCCACGAAAAAGTTAGTGTCGGGTTGCCAAACTATGTTGTTACTTGTTACGGAATGCAAACGGCGTCTCTTTTGCTTTTTCTTTGTCTTTTGAAGTCTTTGGCTCATGGCCTCATGCTCATTTTCTCATCATCACCACCACTAGTACAAGTAGTACCACTGTTAATGCCTAATGTTATCTCTCAAAGAGAAAAAGAAAACTTAGTTTTGTTTACTGAACTTGAAAGTGCTTTTTTGCTTTTAATCTACGTCTACCGTTGGCTAATCACCCCTACAAGTCTACAATAGATAACTACCACCATCCAAACGAGACTTAATTTTGTTTGTAATTATCTAAAGTGGGTATCATTTGGAAAATGTGAGACTTAGATCTGTGCTAAGCTTGGTCTTTTTTGGATCTTCAACAATGGCGAGTGTGTCTTCGGAAGACGAATCCGATCGGCAGAGTGAGCGGTGTGGCAGCTACAGTTTGAGTGCTGATGTCAGTGAATCTGAGAGTTCTTCTAGTAATTTCTCATGTCTTCGCTTTGATGCCGAAGGTGCTTCCAGTTCAATGGCCTCGACTCCCCGTCCATTCGCCGGAAATTTCTTTTTTCCGGCTCCAGTTATGTTGCCTGTGATTGGAGGAAAAGATGTGGTTGATTGGGATAAGAAGAAGCATAAAGGAGAAGCTGATTTATCTGGTATTTTTATTTAAATAAATTTTTTATTTTAATTTATTAAGGCTTAGTTCAGGAAAACACACTGAGATAGTGGACTTTGGTGTCTTGCTTGGCTGCTTAGGAAAAAAAAATAGTATTACGTGATCTATTTTCCCAGGAAAATATCGAAATCAAAGATTGTAAATATCCATTACTTTAAATGAACGACAATTCTTGTTGTTAACTTTATTTGAGATCTCTTGCTCTTATGTCTTGGGATAGTTAGAAAAGTGAATTATTTTTTATGTGGAAAACTTTCAAATGTTCTTATTTTTAATAAATCTGTAGAGTTAGACATGATGAAGGAGAGGTTTGCTAAGCTTCTGCTTGGTGAAGATATGTCTGGAGGAGGGAAAGGAGTCTGCACTGCTCTTGCCATCTCGAACGCTATCACCAATCTATCTGGTTTATTTCATTCTCTTGGATTAATAGACTTATATGGATTTTCAACTGTTTTTTTTTTTTCCATTCTTTACTTCTTCTTTTTCCTCAAATGGCAGCTACTATGTTTGGTGAGCTATGGAGGTTGGAGCCACTAGCACCACAGAAAAGGTCAATGTGGCGCAGGGAAATGGAGTGGCTTTTGTGTGTGAGTGATTCAATTGTCGAGCTTGTACCTTCAATACAGCATTTCCCAGGGAGGGGAACATATGAAGTCATGGCTGCACGGCCACGCTCTGACTTATACATCAACCTCCCTGCGTTAAAGAAGCTTGATGCAATGCTTATTGGTATTCTTGATGGTTTTTCTGATACGGAGTTCTGTTATGTTGATCGGGGTATAGTTTTGGGTGATTCAGATGACCATGACTCCTATATGCCTGGTGGGAGACCTTCAGTTAGACAGGAAGAGAAATGGTGGTTGCCATGTCCTAAAATTCCCTCTAATGGTTTGTCTAATGAATCTAGGAAGAGGTTGCAGCAATGTAGGGATTGTACTAACCAAATTCTGAAGGCAGCCATGGCAATTAATAGCAGTGTGCTTGCAGAGATGGAGATACCAAAAGTATACTTGGACTCCCTTCCAAAGGTGTGGATTCTATGTCTATTATGTTTACTATTGCACGGTAAGAGTTAAATAATATCTAACAAGAGTGCAATTGATGCATGATTGGTTATTCTGAATGTCCCTCTGCTGATTGTTACTTTGTAATATAAATTGCAAGGGGATGGACTTATTTGCTGGTGTGAGGGTAAAGTCTAAGTTTATTAGGTTAATGTTCTTGAAACATTTGCATTTCTTTTAAATTTCTGTGCAAATTCAGTCTCTACGAGAGTGATAGCAAACAAATTGTAAAAGGTCTCTTTAAGATGTTCCCTGATTTACCAGTCGACCCTGCATATCAAGTTTGAAGTTATTCAGGGAAAACAAATGTGCCCAGTGTTAATTTCATTTTGTTGATATATTCTGATACCAGTAGGTCGTTACTTCCATGGGATCAATTTATAAAAAAAATTGGAATCCTAGAGCATAATGGTAGAGATTCACTTGTTGAATTTATATTAACCTTTGTGATACCATTGTTAAATATTAATCAGTGTGGAAAAACTTGTTTGGGTGAGATCATCTATCGCTACATCACAGCAGATCAATTCTCACCAGAATGTCTTCTTGAGTGCCTGGACCTGTCATCAGAACATCAAACTCTCGAGATAGCTAACAGGATTGAAGCGGCTTTGCATACCTGGAAGCAGAAAGATCTAAAGAAACAAAATGCTAAAACGAAAGCAAAGCGCACAACATGGGGTGGTAAGGTCAAAGGCCTTGTTTCTGATACTGAGAAGAACATCTTATTGGTCCAACGGGCAGATACCCTTCTACGAACCTTGAGGTATCGTTTCCCTGGCCTGCCACAGAGTTCACTGGACATGACTAAAATTCAATACAATAAGGTATCATTGTTAGTTTTCTTATTGACCTATTTAAAGTTATCTCCCGTGCAGTTATTTTGGTGGAGGTGGTTTTGCCTACCTTACTCTTCCAATTTTAATTTCTATTTATGTAAATCTAAAAGAATATATTTGAATCTGAATGTTAACTTTGGCTCCCTTTCTTTCTGTAACCAAAGAAAGCCAGCTGCCACGAATGACAATGTTTTTTTGTACAGGAATTGTTGAGATGAATTCTTATTTTTCTTGTAGGATGTTGGACAGGCAATTCTTGAGAGCTACTCAAGGGTGATGGAAAGTTTGGCCTTCAACATAATGGCAAGAATTGATGATGTCCTTTATGTTGATGATGCTGCCAAGCGCTGTTCTGCTGTGGAAACTACTTCTCTATTCAGCAGAGGAGGCCCGGGTGGTCTTCCTATTCAGAAGAGGATGTCTCCCAGCCCCTTCTCCATTCAACACACTCCTTATGCCTCTCCACTTGCAACTCCAACCTTCTGTTCTTCAACACCAATTCGTGGAAGCCCTGGACGGACACCTCACGCTTTGAGGAGATCCTGTCTTAAAGAGGCTTCGGAACAGAAATCAGAAAGACTAGTAGGCTCTGAATTTGAGAAGGTATGGTCATATGCTGGGAATCTCAGCTCAAGAAGAACCACTGGGGATGCTCCTGAGCGAGATTGACAATAAGTTAATAAGAAGTAGCTCATCAATACGACCAGTATAGGGCAAAGCTGTTTTTTTACAGCAGTTGATCAGTCGGGCTAACATAAATTGTTGAGTTAGTTATTGTAAATTCTTTATTAAGAGTAATTCGGACAGAGTTAAAATGCCAAATCAGCAGCTTCATTGAGCAGTATTGACTAACATGCTTCAAATGAGAAACATTCTTCAGTGTGTCATGCAGACAGATAAAAACGTTTCAATTTTGAATGATCTTGAATGTTATTCCAGGGATTTCAAGAGTTCAGAATAAGGGACTGCTGAATGTAAATCTTTCTCTACTTCCGAAACATTGAAGATTTCTAGTATGTTCATACATGTAATAAGAAGAAAAATAAGAGATTTGCTGATAATATTAGGTCATGAAACAGTGTAAAATAAATATATCCCAAGTTAAACAAGAAAGTTGAAATTACCCGTATCATCTCACGGCTAAAAATAAATACAAAGGAAAATAACCCCATTCACCAGGTTTGACATTAAGAGAAGAAATGACTAGCTGTACCTAACAAGACGAAATTCCAAAATGTTGTCTTTATCAAAATCTCAGTGAGGTGAATTTTTAAGTTATGAAAAGTTGTAATTCTTTCAGGTGACTTAGTTTGTTTGCGCCTCAATCTGAAGGCACTTGCTTTCTTCGGTGGCCTGACTTTCCTCAATATTTGAAGCTCCCTTGCTTTCTGCTAAACTCAAATTATCCTTAATTTCTTCTGCCTTTGAAGTTCCCTTTATTTCTTTAGCATTTGAATTACCTTTGCGTTCGTCATCCTTCAAAGTTCCCTTGCTTTCTTCAGTATTTGAAGTAACCTTGTCTCTTTCCAAAAGACCCTGGCTTTCTTCAATATTTGAAGTTTCATCCTTATTCAAAGTTCCCTTGCTTTTATCAGCATTTGAAGTTTCATCCTTATTCAAAGTTCCCTTGCTTTTATCAGCATTTGAAGTTTCATCCTTATTCAAAGTTCCCTTGCTTTTATCAGCATTTGAAGTTTTCTTGTCTTCTTTAGTACCCAATATACCATTGCTTTCTTCGACATTTGAAGTACCCTTACTTTCACCATTAGTAGAAGTTCCCTTTCTTTCATAAGTAGTGGAAGCTCCCTTGCTTTCTTTGGTATTTGAAGTACCATTGCTTTCATTAGTATTTGAAGTTTCCTTGCTTTCTTCAGCATTCGAGGTACCCTTGCTTTCTTTGGCACTTGAGTTGTCGTTGCGTTCTTCAGTACTCAAAATTCCATTACTTTCTTCAGTACTCAAAGTAATTCCCTTATTTTCTTCTGTTTCTTTGTTTTCGTCAATACTGAAAGTAATTCCCTTGTTTTCTTCAGTTTCTTTGTTTTCTTCAGTACTCAAAGTTCGTTTGCTTTCTCCAGTACTCAAAGGTCCCTTGCTTTCTTCGATGTTTGAAGTAGCTCTTTTGCTTTCTTCGACGTTTGAAGTAGCTCCTTTGCTTTCTTCGACACTCAAAGTTTCCTTGCTTTTTTTAGTTTCTTTGCTTTCTTTAGTACTCCTGGCTCCCTTGCTTTCTTCGATGTTTGAAGTGGCTCCTTTGCTTTCTTTAGCATTTCGTGCTCCCATGCTTTTTTCAGTATGTTCATTTTTTCTCTTATATTCAAATGGCCCTAGCTTTGCATCAAGATCTTTCACTTTGGACGCAAACATCCTCACACTTGGAGTTGCTACTAACGGATCAGATGATTCCTATCATTAAACACGAACAAGTCATAACAAATTTTAGGCAAATATTCTTGACACAGGCACATAACTAATAAAATTGCGAGAATTCATTTTTATGATGTGATTTTTCTAATATCGATATTTTATTCCTAACACAGAGGAAGGGAGACTGGCCAATTGAAATTTTAGCAGAAGTCCAGGACATTCCCACTCAGACATTTCATCATCATATAATGTTGTTATATAGTTACTGGAACGCCTCTCTCCGTAATGAAACAGTGCGATCGAATACGTATTTCAAAGCAAGTGGTACTCAAACAAGAAGGCCTTCATTTAACATTTGAAAGTCTATTCCTATAAGCTGAATATGTTTCCAGAAATGATAGTATGAACCATAGAAGACTGTGAAAGAGAATTATATGCCAGTAAAACATTGACAAACTAACTTTAGCCTCGTCTCATGGGACTGTTGGACATTTCCTTACGCCCCCATAGTTTGTCATCAAGGTACAATTAACAGATAAAATTTATCTTCTATCATCAAACTAAATATGGAGTAACGTTGATAATTAGGATAAGATAAGCAACTGAAAAGCACTGCTTTTTCGATGCTTCTGAAATCCGATACTCTCTTACCATCAACTAGACAGTAAAAATCGGGTTAAATTTCAATTTCAAAGAACAGCAGACACCAGTTCAAGAAACCAT
The DNA here is from genome assembly GCA_029378325.1 of Elaeagnus macrophylla. NCBI lineage: Eukaryota > Viridiplantae > Streptophyta > Magnoliopsida > Rosales > Elaeagnaceae > Elaeagnus > Elaeagnus macrophylla. Next base: position 14,403,950 of record CM055653.1, read on the forward strand.
GAGTTCAGGTCATAAGGGGAATAAATAAAGATGATTACAAGAGATATGTTGTTGTTCTTAAGGTTGTCATGCACTATAAGTAATACCTAGCAAGTATAGATGTGCTAAAATTATATGAAAGATAATAAAGAGTTAAGCACCCTGATACCAACCTGCATTAGTTGCTCGGCTCGTCGTTTCAGATCATCTTCAGATGCTTCTTTATGAATACTTTGAAGAACACAAATCAAGTGAGAGATTAGATTATCTGAATAGTGTTGATCAAGCTTACAATGTGCTATAGTGGACTGACAACCCACTGCATAGAAAGGGCAGTTGACAAGCCTCATTGGACATATAGTTATACAATGTCTGTCCATGTCGCGTCTCATGATGTAGTCATCACACTTCTGTTCACATGAAATTATTTTAAGGGGACAAGTAGAATCATGCTTACCCATGTGACATGCAGAAAATATAGCATTACAACCTTCATTATCACAAATCATGGACCTAAAGCTGCAATTCTGAATGTGATGAGCAAGCTCTTCTGTGGAGTTAAATTTCATACAGCAGTGGTATTCATTTTTGACATCAACATTCTTCACCAAAGTCTCTGCAATAGCTTTCCTCTTATCGATTAACCAAAATCCATTAATTTCCATATCCTGGACAAAATCATCTATCCTATCTTCTCTCTTATCGGTCAATAGCCATCCCGAAACCCTACTGAACACATTCCTCTTTGAAGTAGCAAAGTCATCAACAAAATCAGAAATGATCTCGAAAGGATTGTCAGATGCTTCCGCTTGAGGACCACCTTCCAATACTACAGATTCAGCAACAAAATTTTCACTTCTAATTGTAATGTAATCTACCATTTCTTTTCTAATATCATCAGCCACTGTACCAGCAGTCTTGAAAATATCACCGGATGTGTTGTCAACACAAGCTGTAGCTAGACCAGGGAGGAAAGCTTGAGCTATCTCGTGAACAACTTCAGTATCACAAAGATCACAATGGAATGAGGGACCTCCCTCTTTTCCATCTTCGATCTTCTCCGTTACATGTCGTGTATTAGTTGCATCCATGCTCAAGAGAAGTATAAATGTGCAATCAAAAGGTTCAAAAGTCGTGCAAAATGAAGCATCGATCCCTGAAAATGAGGGTAAGGAAACATAGTTTCTCCTATCAAACGAGTACATGATGTGAACTATTTCTCAACTAAGGAATTACAAATTACCTCAAATAACAACCCATAATATTGAACTGATTTAATTTAACAAAATTTAATATTAAAAATATTTAACTAGTCAAAGTTCAATGTAAAATATTTTAATAAATTGAACTTAATAGATCTATTAATTTTGTGAATACGAATTATAAGAATGTTATAATTGTTGTTTTCCAAATATAATCCATGATTCTTCAAATGCACCTTAATAATCAAATTCATCAAATCCCATAAATATTTTCCATAAAATATTATACAATCCTCTTCCTCGACTCTTCTTCATCAAATTCTTTCAACCCATCTCCCATAATGCATATCCAATGTCCTCCAAATATTCATTTTTAATTTTCAAAATAACAAATAAATAATTAAGAAAACTATATAAAAAAATTATGGAACCTTTAAAAATAAATGAAACTAGATTTTGAACAAACCATAAAAAAAACCTGGATTACCATTACAAGGAATAACAACCTATGCCTTTATCCGAAATAAAAGACTCCAAATGGGGTATGATTCAATACCAATTTGAGTCCAGCAGCAATTGGCTGAAAAGATAAATAATGAAATAAAAATTAAAAAGTTTTGCAATCAGGTGTGAGAAATTGGAGAAATGAGGGAAAATAGGTCGAAATGGAGGAATAGAGAGGTTGATCTTTTTGTGACTGGTGAGGAGAGAAGACAATACAAAATTGAGAAAATATTAACGCAAGAGAGAGCTTAAGACAACTCCCATTTCTTTTTTTTGTAGCTGAATTTGGAATATTTTAATAAAATTTTATAGACGATATTAATTTGAGAAAATTTAATGGCTCATACTTACCGCATCTTATTAATATTTATTTTTTTTAATTAGAAGGAATCCAAAGCATCAGATATTGGAATAGTTTCGGGTTTATGCATTGTTAAATTTGATTTTTGGGTACAAACCCATTTAACATTATGGTTTAATCATTATTTATTTTTTAGTACAAGAATATCTATACAAATATACAAAAATTTGTATACGAATATCTATATACAAGAATATTCTTCAAGTACATGAAAAAATTAATATACAAATATTCAATTTTAATTTCAAAATAAAAAATAAATATTTAAGAAAACTATAAAAAAAATTGGAACTAGATTTTTAACAAAGTATAAAAAAAATAAAATTGGATTACCATTACAAGAAATAACAACCTCCAACGGGTAAAGATAAAAGACTCCAAATCCTTGAAAAGATCACAGTTCCTTGATCGGGTCTGAGGTTTTATGGGGTATGATTCAATACCAATTTGATTCCAACAGCAATTGGTTGAAAAGATAAATAATAAAATAAAAACAAAAAAGTTTTGCGATCAGGATAGAGAAATTAGAGAAGAGACAAAAATAGGTGGAATGGAGAAATAGAGAGGTTGATCTTCGTGGTGACTGGTGAGGAGAGAACACAACGGAAATATTAACTTAAAAGAGAGCCTTTAAGACAACTTCCATTTCTCTCTTCTTTTTTGTTAACTGAATTTGAATTTGAATTTTTTTAACACCACCCCGTGTATGCTGAATACTTACTAACATTAGTACTATTTTGGCTCATACTTACCGTATCTTATTATTATTATTATTATTAAATTAGAAGGAATCCAGAGCATCATATATTAAAATAGTTTTGGTTTTATGAATTGTTAAATTTAATTTTTGGGCACAAACCCAATTAACATTATTGGGTTTAATCAACGTGTCCAATGCTGTTGGCACAAAATTGTTTCAACGTTTATATGAATATTCATATAATTTTGTTTAGTTATCTTCCCTTCTTTAGAACTTAAGAGAGAACAAATATAATTGTCATTTATTTATATCCCTGGCATTTTATATGATTATTGTCAAAAACATGAAAACTAAGCTTGTGATTCTTCAAAAATACACATACGTGTATAAATATATATTTTTTTAATAAAATAACGGCCCTAAATTTGAAAAAAATAACCAATAGATATTCTTCGAGTACAAGTATTTCTGTATACAAATATACAAATAACTATATACAAGAATATTCTTCGAGCACATGAAAAAATTAATATACAAATATTCATTTTTAATTTGCAAGAAAAATGGATAAGCTGAATGGTTTGTGACACAAGAAAGCATTAGCTACACGCTGCAATGTTCCTCCTCACCCACACCAAAAACAATAATCTTTCTACATCCCACGAAAACAAACAAAAGAGACTCAGAAAATAAGGGAGAGAAAGTTTAGAGAAGTTCACGAAAAAACAGAATTTTACATTCAGAGAGAATAAAAGGATTCATGACTTCCATAGTTCTCCTCATCCTTTGAATTGCCATTCCCTGCGACACATGGGGCAATGTGCCTGAGAAGTCTGTGAATTCACCCATTTTAAGATGCAATGAAGATGGAAAGCATGGTTGCATACACCCCAAACTGCAAGATCAAATACTTGGTAAGTAACACATATTCCCCTCACAAGTTAAAGGAATAAGGATGAGGATAAGGGACGGCAAGATAGTCCCCAATTTATATTAATCGTTGCACAAAACATAAGGCCATATATGCATCCCATGTACAAACTTTCAGCATCTGGTTGCATAATGATGACCAAGTATTGATGTGTTCAAATTATAAGGATACAGAACTAGACAAGTTCATAGGAAATGAATGCATTAGAATCCTAGTTAACAAGAGGGACAAAAATTTGGATACATGTTGACTCATTATTTAAGACACCAGAACTACTCTCCAAACCTTAGCGCACAGAACAACGAAGATTCTGCAGACCCCACACTAATGAATTCCCAGTAATTACAAAGAACTAAAATGGAAAATTTATAACTAAAAAAGCCAATAACATTTGTTCTGAGAAATATGTCAAAACAGTTCCATTGGAAAAGAATTCAGACTTTCCTAAAAGAAACTAGTAGCAGAATTAGAACAACTCTAAAAAAATTATTAAAATTTAATAGCTGGATCAAAAACCAAAATGGCAACATCAGTACTCAATATTAAGCAAGCACAGTTCAGCAAATGATGTTAAGAGAGTGGAACTTACTTAATGGGCAATCATCTCCTGGGAGTTTACAATCAGGACAGCAACCATCAAAGGCCATCCTACAGATTCCACAAGTTTCATCATGTGCATCCCAAGTCCATGAAGCAACAGCATGCCACCTAAAGGTTCACATCAATGATAAAAGTTATGTCCCTCAAAAGCAAATGAAACACACACTTTTTAGGCAATTATACCAACATATTTCGGCAATGCCAATTTCATATTCAGAATTCTAAGAGATAATCAAAACTCTACAGACAAATTTGTCGGCAATGACATGTTGGCAGCACCTGCACCTCAGGACCCATTGAAAATCACATAATAGATACATAGAAAAGAAGGATAACATACTCTGTTTAACAGTAAGCAGATATTCCCAGAGAGCATTTAGTCAAGAGAAAACTGTTTCGGTAATAAGCTACAAAATGCAAAACTAGCATCAAGTGCATTAAACAAAGTAAAATCCCTCTAGATAACAACAGATTTTTATTATACTTTCTCATAATAAAATCTCCCAGCTGAATGCAGCTCACACCATAATTTTCTCCGAACTATTTGGATATGGTAAAATTAAAATCCAACAGGCAAAGAAAATATACGAGCCATTGAAGAACAGAAGTAATTTGCAGAAATCCACTATCTCTTCCATAAACTCAAACAGGTTTCTCCATTTATCTTTTCAAAAATCCTTAAACATGATACGTATAACGTATCAGAACCTTTAAGAAATCTTTAAGCTCATCATTGTGCATCAATTTTAATACACCAAATTAGCATAAATTTAACATAACCATGCTCCAAGAAAATAAGACGTTGTAGTCTACATATTTCAATTGAGGTATATAACAACAGAGATATATAAATCTAAAACCAAAACAGTCAAATTGTAGCTAGAAGGATACGTAATACTTTGACCTTCATAGTGTTCTGCAAAATCCATAACCCAATTGTAAGTACATGTTCAATGACATGGAATTACAAATTTTAGGCAAAAGAACAAAAATAAAATGGTTTCAAATAGTATTTGATATTCTACATATTTGGTCATAAAAGTATGCATAAGCAGCAGCAACAATTGAAAAAGGGCAAGAGCCTAGGGCAAAAACAAATGGGGAAAAACAAAGCACCAGCATTGCACTTAAGAAGCGTGCAAGAGCCAGATTAAAAAAAAAGGGCGCGTTTTATAGCAAACTATAACCCTACATTATTGAGAACCAAAGTAATTTAAAATTCACCGCACAGAAGAACAAAGATCTTACCTTAAAGAAGCAAAGTGTGCGCAATCAAAGATTTAGGGAATGTGCCCTCATCAGTATCAGTCAATTTCCCTGCTCTTTGATTCTGAGCCTAGGATTTTTCTCTTTTCTTGCTGTCTTTTCCTTCTGTGTGGCTTTTCTCGTTAGACGTAATCCTTAAATCTTAATGCTCTGTTTGTGAAAAATGTTAAATCTCTGACGTTTTGCCTGTTTTCCCTCCATAGAAGATATAAATTTGTTGGGCTTTTTTGGCCCAAACCTTATTGGGCATTTGACTCCGAAAAATTCGAACTTGAGTACATCGAGCTCCAGGTGAGGATTCAAAATAATGAGGTTTATTATGGACATGTTTATAGTATATTTATTTTAAAACATTAATTATACCAGTAATATTAAATAATTTTATAAATAAATATTTTATTATAAAGTAAAATTTATGTATTTTGATAACATTTTTTTAATTTTATATTACTCATCAATTAAATTACAAAAAATAATTTATTAATTTTGAACATGGCAATAAAAAATACTAGTAATACTTTTGATGTCTTTTTAATATTTATGTTATACTAAAAATATTTCATATTAATTATATTTTTTGAATTATTTTAATTTAATATTAATGTTTTAAAAATAATTTTAATTTAATTCTTTATTATATAAGAATACTAAAAGATATTTAAATTTAATAATATTGGTAAAAAAAAATTATTAAAATTTTTAAATTAAAATTATTAAAAATTATATGAGTATAAAATTATATTTATTTGATAATGTGGTCGATTAAGATAATTGCATTAAAAAATATGGATATATAATTACGAGCGTATAGTTTGTATTTATATTTATGTCAATTAACACTGACTAAATAACTAATATGTACTTTTAACATTTCTCCTAAGATAAATGATTGCAAGTCAAAATCCAATGGTCTTGACGTGTTTCTGTAGCTTTTAGTTTCCACCAGCAATTAAACACACCGAAGAAGGTCCTAGATTTCACCCCTTTTCATTTCGTAGCTTTTGGCTTGGAGGCAGTTCATATCAAAGTCAGTGTATTTTCCACGAACAATTCGACAACTCTTCTTTGCTCAAGAAGTTAAAAATGAGACCCAACATTGTTTCCGAAGTCAGTTCTCTATGATCTACCGCTCAATCTATATTTTTCCCAATCTCTGTTACTTTCAAGCTCTTATTTATACCTTAATTGCGTGCTCTTTTTTAATTTTTATTTGTAAATTGTAGTGGTTTAATTTTCGAGCCTTTGATTTTTTTTTCCTTCCTACAGGAAAGTAATATCTCATAACATTGATAATTGAATTAACAAAGTTGTCTTTGATGCATTTCACTTTAGTTTGTGATCAATTTAAGTGGGAATACTGGATTTTTTTTTTTATTAATTGTCGAAACTGCAGGTCGATTTGGAATGACCGTGTTTAATTTTTAATTTTCGCTATTATTGTGTTTAGAGTTGATATATTAGGTCATCGTGTTTTATATAAAGGATTCATACATGGGAATATTGATACATTTGCTCAGCTTGATATATTATATTGGATGCAAAGTGGTTTGAAGAAAGATAATATTCTGGATGGACCAATATGCCTAGTTTTTGCAATTTGAATTATGATTTATTTTATTTTCTGGTTGATTGGTAAACAAAAACTGTGTTTGAGGATGTAGTTCGCGAGCTTGATATCAGTTAAAGCCTCATAGTATGGAAAGACAAGAAGCTCTAGGTGGACTGTTTTCTTTTTTGTGGTTTATTTGATTATATGGGCATTTGCTTGAGATAGTCTACTTTTACCTCAAAGGAGTGACACACAGCTAGCATCTCATGTAAAAGCTTAAACTCTTAATTTTGGCAGAACATCCCTAACCTTCTCCCCTTTATTTTTCCCAGGCCTCCTTGTGCATAGTTATATTGAAATAAGATGACATCTTGCTGATCAATTTTGAAATGCAACTGACTTTTGTTGCTGTTACAATCTAATATTATAGGATGAACTCCCTTTTATTATTTGGTATATAAAATTTGTTTTCTAAATGTTATTTTGCAGGCAGGATTACAAACAAGACTGAGCCAATGGTGGGAAAGCATTCCATTCCTTACTTCAGCTGTGGTTGTTGTTTGTGGGGCTATTTACTTGGTCTGTTTGTTGGTTGGCTATGACTCCTTTGTTGAAATATGCTTTCTGCCATCCGCAGTTTTATCACACTTTGAAGGTACTTAAATGTTTGGTATCTAATACTTTTGTAAACTGACATGAAACATTATTGCTGCATTTTCTTACCATCATTTAAAGTTTCCTTTAGTTTTTCTCTTTAATTTTGCACTGGTATGTGAAATCCCACTGTTTTCCATAATTGTAAGCTATCACAAAATTCCAGCTCTTGTCACATTTTGTTTGTCTCTCGAGTATCCCACCCCTGCTTCTCCTAGACCTTCATTTTCTTTCTTTCTTTCCCCTGTATATGCAAATGTGGAAAGCACATAAGGAACATAGTATCTTTGTAAGAATAAAATTTGGTATTTTTCTTTAGTTTTCCTGCCATACAAAGAAAGATTAAGGTGAGCTAGTTACCATAGTTTAACTATTTCAGCCCTTAAATCCAAATTTTTTCCATGTATATATGCATGTATGTATTCCTTTGCAATTGCATTTATTTCGCCTTCAACTCTCACAAGCACAATTCGTGACACAATGGTGTTGAATTTTATCTTCTACTGGATACCTGAAGATGAATATTGATTTGATTTTCATAGTTGAGTAAAAATTCTTGTGAAGAACTTACACCTAGCTCATTATTATGTTAGTCAGGGTAAGTAGAAGTTTTTTGAAAAATCTAACTGAAATGATATTATTGTGATCTCTGCAAATTTTTGGGTTGGTTTTCTTCTATTTTGGCTATTTTGATCTCTATAGATTGTGAACTTCAATAAAATAGCAGCATTACATTTTCGGTGATCTTTAAGTTGGCATCCAAGTTTTTCAGGCTAGATGATGATCTTTTATGTTGGTCATATACGAAAAATTAAACCCTAAATTATATGGTGTTTTTTATTCTCTCTCTCTCTCTCTCTCTCTCTTTTTTTTGTTCTGTTGTATAGCAATTTACATACGATTTAAATTTGGCTGACCGTTAGAAACTAAAATAGAAATTTCATTGGTTTAGTCAAGGAGAAACAGCTTTCTTTTAAAATTATCTTTAGCAAATATGATGTATTTCTTCAATAATAATATCCTCTGTATTTTGAATCACTCTTTATTGTTTCTTGCAGTTTACAGGATTTACACTTCCATTCTTTTTCATGGCTCACTGCTTCATGTTTTGTTCAACATGATGGCTTTGGTCCCTTTGGGTTCCGAATTGGAGAGAATCATGGGATCTCTCCGCTTATTGTACATGACCATTCTGTTTGCTACCACCAATGCTGTTTTTCATCTTTTGATTGCACTATTTGTGTCTTATAATCCTTTTTACTCTCATCCATATGTTATGAATGAGTGTGGAATAGGCTTCTCAGGAATTTTATTCTCTATGATTGTTGTTGAAACAAGTCTAAGCGGAGTTCAGTCTAGAAGGTGTGTTTGTTTCCCCCTGAATCTTTATTATTAATGTATGATCATTGACAAATACGCTACTATTGTCTATTGTTATCTTTTCAGTTTTCCCTTAACCGAGAAAATTTATATTCTTGGTTTTTGAAGCATAAAGGTATTCATGCATGGATTGCGATGTAAATTTTAGCTTTATATAATCTCCTTGCCTTCGGATTACTTCTTCCACAGACATTGTGTTTTTTTTCCTCAATTTTTTTTTATGTCAATGTGTTGGGCTCTACTAACTGACAGAGTATTCCTTTGGTGATGCAGTGTGTTTGGACTATTTAATATTCCTGCAAAATTGTAAGTACTGTGATTTGAGCACATTTATTATATTGCTTATCTGAATCCGTAATATATACATTTATGTTGTGGCAATATGTCTCAGGTATCCATGGATCTTGTTGGTGGTGTTTCAGCTTCTTATGACTAATGTCTCGTTACTTGGACACCTATGTGGCATTTTATCTGGCTTTGCATGTAAGCTTTCGTACCTCAAAATCATCAATTTCTTATTCCTGCCATACTAAGATACTGCGAAAGTCAGTATTGAGGCAATTCAATTCTATAGTGTTGTTTTTGTGATGCAGATGCATATGGCATTTTCAATTTTCTTATGCCAGGAGCCTCTTTTTACTCTGCTATTGAGGCATCATCTTGGCTTGTAAGTATTCTCTGATGGGATTTTGACAATAAATTAATTTAGGGATATTGTGTTGAGTGATTTCAAGAATTTATATATAGTCTCTTACCAGACTACAGTCTTGTCTATGATACAGTTGTGATAGAATCAGACACCATTAGTCATTAAAGTTACTTTTTTAATTTGTTAGTCATCATCCTTAAGGGCTATAATTTTTTGTTAGGTTACTATTTTATGAGAGGATTTGTACCAACGGTGTATTTATTTTCATCATAAAGATTTAAAGACGTATTTTTGTGTGGATTTTTTTTTTTTTAGAGGTTGGGTTAACTTATTTGTGGTTTTCAATGCATTTCCATCAGTGAACCTTGCAACCATGTGCCTGTATGTGTATTTAGTGAGTTTTTATTGAGTTTTAGGCATATGGAATTGGCTAATTGTCTTTCATTGCATATGGTATTTTCTATAAAATGTTGGACACTTGACGTTTGCTTAGGCTTAACTACCTGCTAACCATTGCAATTTTACAACTGTGCTCAGGCATTTTGTGTTAGGCGACCAAAGTTTATTCTTTGTACTGGTGGGAATCCTTCCAGTTATATCCCCACATATTCTGGCCAAAGTACAACTTCCAGGTTTGTTATGCTTTTTGACGATATAGCTTGCCCATCTTACCAGAGACATAACTCTATATATTTTACTGACCAGTGGAATGCTTTCTGGAAATATATGGAGGAACTTGTCTTCGTGGATGCCATCAAGGGAATCCTCTGCTCAGGTTTATTGAAATTTTTTGGCTCTTTTGTGGAAACATTTATGTTTCTGCTACCAACTTTACACACTCTAAAGAGGGGGTCTTGAGCTCCGAACCCCCACCTCTCGATGCTCATAATTGGCTTATGCCACTAGTTCAGAGACCTTTAGGCCCCTTATCAAAACATTGATTATTGGACCTTAGTTTCTTATTTAATGGTTAGCTGAAGTTTATCGGGTTTCTGAATCAAGCAATTTACTTATAGCCCATAGAGGAACAGAGGTTTCCAGGGAGGGGAAGGACTCTTGGTAATGTTCAAACTCAAGCAGCTTCTGCTGATAATTTAGATTCAAATCTACATGCTAGACTTTTGGGTGATAACAACCGAGATCATGCGTCTGACCTAGCACCAACTGGTACGAGACAGCAATTATTGAATGCAAGGTATTCAGATATGTGTGATTGTTGGCTGGAATGTTTCATATATGTACTTGTTAATTGATCTAAAAGTTGCTTTAACAAATTTCATTTATTTCTTTCTGGAATGTTTCATATATGTACTTGTTAATTGATCTAAAAGTTGCTTTAATAAATTTCATTTTATTTCTTTAACTTTTGGTTTCATTTATCTGTCAATGTGATAGATCAAAATATTGTTCTTCATATTCTAACCATCACTTCGAAAAATAAGTTTGTAGTACGAACTCTTCATTTTTATTTTGCTAAGGCCAGTATATTAAGTACTTGAGGCTTTTTTAGCTATTGATTAAGAAATTTAATTTTGGCCATATTTATGTTGGACGGTAGTAACTATAACATTGATTTCTGACTGTACATCAATATGTTGTACTTTTAAAATTCAAAAATTTAGTGTGTACAGTTTGATGGAAATTATAAGAGGTTTTATTTTTGTAGTGATGGGACAAAATATTTGCAACTGCATCTTTATGTGATGAGAAATAATAACTTATAATTTCTCTCTCTGGTAATTTCTGAAGTATAGTTTTAATCTGGAGAATTCTCTTGTCACTTGAATTGTTTTAGCTCTTTGGTTTAACAGTTACCATTTTTTTATCACCATTGAACGGTTATCACCAATCTTTTGCACATTCTTTGTTGGTTTTCTGAAATGATATCCCGAGGATTAGGCTATCTTTTATTTCCAATATATGCTTCTCATTTTAGGATTTCCTCTCAAGCTCTTCCTATATCGAGTCAATAATCCACTTTTTAAACAATATACTTATTTATAATGCAGTTGGTATGTTATTTTTTACAATGAATTGTTTGCAGTACTATGACTCAGATGTCAATACTTATTTTCTATTACTTTCAGGGGGTCGGCAGTAGACAATGCATCAATAGTTACTTCAGGAGTACCTGATTCTCATCAGGTTTTGCCTTTAGACCCAAATATGGTTCAACTTTTTCACAATAATATGTTCTAACTTTATGCAAGTTTCCTTCTCTGCTAGGTCCCGGATTCAGTTGCTAATGATGAAAAAATTCAGAAACTTGTATCGATGGGCTTTGACAGGGTAAAAACCATAGCATATAATTCACTTCTTTCGCTCCATATTAGCATTTTATACAGCAAATGTTGCAATATCATGGACGATTTTGCTGCCTCCTTCTACATAGTTACAAAACTAAACAGATCTCATAATGAATAAACATTAAGGTGGTAGACCAAATGCAGATAATAATTGATTGATGGGGACTTTCAAAAGCTAATGTCTTTTGCTTTTTTCAGACACATGTAGAAGTTGCACTAGGAGCTGCTGATGGGGATATGAATACAGCAGTAGAAATTCTCACAAGCCAGCAGGTCTATACATCAGAACAATAATCAGAGAGCTTCAATGACTAGAGTTTCTTGTTTTACTGACTGTGACTCTTATATGCAGGGATGAGTGCATCTAGCTAATCCATCAACTTCAAATGACAGCTCCTCGGCTGGGTTCATCTGCGTGTGCTGTGCATATTATCTAGAGTAATTGTAACATTGACCAGCAGAGAAAAAGGACGAATTTGATCAGCAGCTAATTCTGTATACATACCATGATAGTCATTGTGAAAACTTTTACAAATGTGAGAAACCGAACGGTTATTAGGAACATGTTCATGTTCCTTTTGCTTGGGCTGGATCTTCCAAGTTATTTTGATCCCACCAGAAATTTTATCTAACACGTTAATCTAACACAAACACAACAGTGATATGAATTTATTAATATAATATTTTCAGTAAGTATCTTGGTTGATTACATGTGAAGTTGAATAAAAAAGAGAGAGTAAAATGTAGATATAATCCCCTCATATATTAAATGAAACAACATCATACGTTGAATAAGTAAGTAGAAATTACTTGATTGGCACCACAAGCTTATTGTTGGTCTACTGGGATGTGACCTACATGTGTGAGAAATGCAAGCATTCATGGTTAATAGAATTTATAGACTTTCCTAACCAAATTCCTTAAAAATATACTATATATTTAAAATTATATATATATATATATATATATATATATATATATATATATATATATATATTTTTTTTTTTTTTTAGAGATTCTTGGTTGAATTACACAATGGTTTGATTGTTTTATTTTTTAATATTCGCACTTCGCCTCTTATCTTTTTACTTGTGGTTTGGTTTTTTAATTTTTGAAACAACCATTGATGTTCTAATTTTTACCAATTCGCATTTTTGTCGAACCTTTTGTTTGTTTGTAACAATTAGTCTCTAACATTTTAATTTCATAAATTTAGTTTTTAAATATATAGATTTAAAAAGTTAAGGTATTAAATTATAAAAATATAATTTTAACATGTTAATTTTTTTTTTATGTATAAACAAGCCAAAAAAAAGTCAAAATTAACAATAAATGGTTAAATTTGCGCTATATGCAAGTTCGTTAAAGTTGTCAAAATCAAACACAATGTTTTAATTTTGTCATTTTAACTAAATTACTATTAAAATTAAATAATTTTTAAATTAATTAAAAAAATAATAAACGTAAAAATTATAATTAAGTACTGCCGTGCCTTCCAAACCTAGCTGTAAAAAACAGTTTCTGAAGTCGCGCTTGTAACATTTCTTCTTCTTTACTTGTTTTAATCTGCTTGTCAATTGTCGGTCTTCCAAACGGACCTCCCTTGAAGCAGTCACTTATAAATACTCAGCGAAGCCGTATTGACCGTTTACTACTGTGAAGCTTATGGAGAAGAAGCAGCAGCAAAATGGCAAAGGAAACAATCCACAGCCACAAGCCTATTCTTCAGACAAAAAGTTGAAGAAGATATTCGGGAGTAATATCCTTCAGATGGGCAACGATGGTACCTCTTGCTTAGTTGGTAGTATTATTGAAAAGGGTATTTCAGATGATCCACAATCCAAGTCTTTCGCCCCAATTCCTCCCCCTAAACCCACTGTGCTTCCTTTCCCTGTTGCTCGTCATCGCTCTCATGGCCCGGTAAAGTCCCTAGCTCTTTTTGTATCTTTTGCACTTCTTGCGTGCAAGATTAGGCTTTATGAATGTAATTTAGGGTGGGTTTGTTTTTGCTTCTAATACTAAAAGAAAGCGCTTTCTTCTGAAAGCCGAATGAAACCATTTTTAGCTGAAACGCCAGCAAACAAACCATTAACCAAGTTTGCTTGCAATGTTTTTTCGTAAGATAAGGAAAAGATATAACATTTTCATGGAATATTTGTAAACGAATGAGGGAGTGAGTGAATGGTGTGTTTTTTATGTGAAAAAACACAAATTTTGATAGACTGATATGTGAGTTTGATTTTGGCAGCATTGGGGTCCTGTGGGTAGTAAACTGGGTGTTAATGATGGCAAAGCCAAAGATGATGAATTTGGTGATGAAGTGGATGGAGATTTTAAGGAATTTGAAGCAGTATCCCCTCTGGCAAAACCAATAAAGAGGAAGGAGAAAAAATCTATGGAATTTTCTAAATGGACAGAGGTTGTACAAGATGACAAATATTTCAAGGATGGGAAAGTGGAAGGAAATTCATCTCACTTAAGAAATTCTGGAAAACAAGATACTGGTGTAGAAGCAATTAATAATGTTGCTATGGACAGAGAAAACGTTGGGAGTGCTAGGACTGTAGTTGACATGAAATTTGATGATTCTAATCAATTGCCTCCCCATAATAGTGAAGTAGAACCTATGTCTGTAAATAGCCACATGGGCGGTCATGATGGCGCAACTATGAACGTGCATCAAATAAGAGAGCAAAAATCTTCCAATTCAACTATGCCTTCTTGTGCAGGGTCTAACTCTGAGAACAGACAAATGTCGATTGAGAATGAAATTGATGTTGAGAACCGTGCACGGCTACAGGGAATGTCACCAGAAGAAATTGCTGAGGCACAAGCTGAGATAATGGACAAGTTGGATCCTGCATTACTGAAACTACTAAAGAATAGGGGTGAAGGAAAATTGAAAAAGAAAAGGTACCTCAGCTCGGATATTGGCACCAACAATGAACCGGGTAATGTTCAAAACATGGTTAACAAAAATACTAGAGTGTCTCCTTTATCTGATAGGGACTCATCTCCAGTGGGGATGAAAACAACCTCAAATGACATGGTCAGTGGGCCAGACAACCATGGAGCAAGAAATCCAGACACTGCCAAAACCAGTTTGTGGAATGCTTGGAGTGAGAGAGTGGAAGCTGTGAGGAACCTCAGATTTTCTTTTGAAGGGAATATTGTTGAGAATGGTTTCGTTCAGGGACTGGATACTGGTAAGTAGTACGCTTTAATAAGTTGTTTAATTTGTAATACTGATTTTCATTGTGTAACGCCTTTCTTATCCTATTAGTCAATGTATTATGTCATAAGGGCATGTATTATTGGCTGCCCTTATGATCCAGTGAGTTATGTTTCAGATTTGTTTCCGATGGGAACATTCTATTTTTTGTGGGTTCCCGCATTCACTGTTCAATATTTGAAATAATCAGATATTGTCTTCAACTGGTAACGATTTCTTCCAATATCCATGCTCAAAGCTATAGATAGTTTCATGGCACTTTTTGAATAAATCAAGGTATGACAAATGCGAAAGACAATTCTTTAGTTGGATTACTCATCATTTACTTAGGAATTAACATTAAATTACTAATATTTCCTAATTTTAAGTTGAACCTTTTTTTTTAGTTGTGGTCCACTGCTGTATCCTCCTCGGATTGTTTCCATTAGAAGATTTCTTTAGACTTATGTTGTGAGACTTAAATTCATTAGTTTTGAATTACATCTAAATGGAACTGGCTAAAAGCACATACTTTTCAGTCTGATACCAGTCATTTAGAGATATTTTTTTTGTGTAAAAGCAAAATGTGGTCCTATATGCTGTTATTTAGTTCTTCAGTATATTCTGTTTTACAGGAAATGTTACTGAGCGTGACTTCTTGCGGACGGAGGGGGATCCAGGGTCTGCGGGTTACACCATCAAAGAGGCATTGGCACTTACTAGGAGTGTTGTCAGTATAATTTTCCTCCTTAATAGATGTGTCTGTGTGGTGTTTTTCTCCTGTTCAAAATTGACCAAGTCTAGTATCTCATGATCTACGACTTTAAAATAATGTGCTGTTGTTTTGATTTTTAGTTCTATTTTATTTCGTTTCTTTTTTCTCCTTATATGCCTATTGGTTTCAGATTCCAGGACAAAGGGCCCTTGCATTGCATTTGCTGTTAGCTGTCCTTGATAAGTCATTATATGGTATTCACCAAGCTCGTCTTGGATGTGCCATTACAAACTCTGATAAAGATCACAGATTTATTGATTGGGAAGCTATATGGGCCTATGCATTTGGTCCTGAACCTGAGCTTGTTTTATCATTGAGGTGAGTAATCATATTGTCTGTACTCTATATTGCTTCCGTTATGGATTTTAGTGAAGTTTGGACATTTATTTATTTTTTAAAATAGGCAAATATATTTAACACTATTTGGGTCATAATTCAGTTCATCTGTATTGAAATACACAAGCATGTGCCTTTGCATTGTTACATTTTAACTACTGTGTTACTTTGCTAGCAACATTGGCGAGGAGATTTCTCCTGGAAATCTTCTAGAGCCTTTGCCTTGTGTTCTACTACTGAACATTTTGTAATTTTCTTGAAAGACTTTTTGTGACGACTTATTATTGTTTTAACGAGCAATTACTTTTTAGCTGATAGAAAGGCTTATATGTATGTTCTTTGATTAAAAAAATGTATGTTTTGTAATAGTTGATGACATGCACATAACCTGAATTTTCTTGCATATTCGACCAACATATTATATCCTAAAAGAAAAGTAACTTTTATTTAGATCTTTTGCATGCTACCTTCATTTTTTTTTATTGCATTCTTAAGAAAGTAGTTTTGGCATGCCAAACAAAGCTTGATGGTGCTCATGAGTGAGATGAATCTGGAACCAATGCTACGTCTTATTCGGTTGCTACAAACCTAATTGAAGCAATATTTTGCCTAAGAAATATTTGATTATCAGATTACGGTCATTCAATCTAGTATTTCCTGGATTTGCAGGATACGTCTTGATGATAACCATTACTCTGTTGTTCTAGCTTGTGCCAAGGTTATACAATGTTTATTGAGCTATGATATGAATGAAAGCTTCTTTGAATTCTTGGAGGTAAGGTTCCCCTTGTCCAACTTGAGTTTTTTTTGTACTAGGTGCCCCCGCCCCCCCAAAAAAAAAAATTCCTTTCTTCTTTATTGATTATAAAAACTATTGACTCAATTATTCTTATATAATTTTTTTTATTTCAGAGATTAGGAACTCTTGAGGATGTCTATACTGCCCCTGTCTTTCGAAGCAAACCTGAGATTGCTGTTGGTTTTCTCCATGGTGGATTTTGGAAATACAATGCTAAGCCTTCTAATATTCTTCCTCTGAATGATAATATAATTGATGATGAGACCGATGAGAATCACACAATTCAGGATGATATTGTGGTCGCTGGACAGGATTTTGCAGCAGGTTTGGTGCGGATGGGAATCCTTCCAAGGATTCGTTATCTTCTGGAGGTTAGCATGATTTTCTGACTTCCTAATTTAATTTATTCTCATCCAGAAGAGCTATATAGCTACATGGAATCCTTTCTAGATAATCAAAAGTTTTGTTGAATTTATGACTTGGAGCCTTATGCTTGTGTAT
Organism: Elaeagnus macrophylla; assembly: GCA_029378325.1. NCBI lineage: Eukaryota > Viridiplantae > Streptophyta > Magnoliopsida > Rosales > Elaeagnaceae > Elaeagnus > Elaeagnus macrophylla. Next base: position 14,421,653 of record CM055653.1, read on the forward strand.
TTACAAGTTTGTTTTCTGGAATTTCATACTTCATATAACATGCTTTTCTTTCTTTATGAAATTACTTGTTAAACATTGCTGAAGTTGCCGAGTTGTCAAATTGAGAAAATGAGTATTTTTGTGTTGAACTTGAAAATATTGACATTGTTTATCCTTAATCCTGGGTCTCAACTCATGTCATACAATGAAATCGAAAAATTATTTGTATCGTCTTATGTGCATTATGTGGTTAATTCTTTCGAGGGAGATGGTGTTGAATGGATTGTCCATGCCCTTGCAAGTCTCTGTAATTGAAAATATTTAGCGACTGTTAGAAATGTAGGAAAGAACATATCATGTGGCATTTTCTAGCTCTTCTTTATTGGTACTTTAGAAGGAAAAAAATAGTGGGATTTTTGAAGATAAGGAGAGTGGTTGCAACTTTCTTTGGAAGAAACTGGATTTTTCACAAGTATCTGAATTGCGAGTGCCTTAAAATATCAGCAGAAAGTTGTGAGTGTTTTGTGTTGTGTTCTCACATGTGGCACACATGTCGTATGCCTTTAGATAAGGAGAATGCTTAACATTACATGTTTATGTAGTTTCTAAGTTAAAAACAATTTTTTGTTTGTTTGTTTCAGTCAGATCCTACTGCAGCTTTAGAAGAATGCATAGTTTCAATACTAATTGCCATAGCAAGGCATTCTCCAACATGTGCAACTGCAATCATGAAATGCCAAAGGCTTGTTCAAACACTTGTCAGCAGATTTACTGCAAAAGACAGTATAGAAATTCAGCCTACTAAGATAAAATCTGTCTGTCTTTTGAAGGTAAGCGTTTCTGGTAGATCATTCTGAGAGCAAATTTTGCTGTTCAATATACGTTATGTAGCTAGTTAATCCTGTATTCAAGGATTAGGAAACTAATGATCACTGTTTGTTCTCTTATTAATGTCTAAGGTGCTTGCTCGATCAGATAGGAAGCATTGCATTGATCTGATAAATAAGGGTTTTTTTCAAACGATGACCTGGCACTTGTATCAACAACACGCTACGTCTCTTGATCACTGGGTCAATTTGGGAAAGGAGAAGTTTAAACTTTCATCCGCTTTAACCATTGAACAACTGCGTTTTTGGAAGGTCTGCATTCAGCATGGTTATTTTGTATCTTCTTTTCCTGATATTTTCACCAACTTGTGCCTTTGGCTGAATCCTCCTGCATTTGAAAAGCTGGTGGACCACCATATTCTTAATGAGTTCACTTCCATCTCCAAGGAGGCATACCTCGTCTTAGAGGCTTTGGCTAGAAGACTTCCAAATCTCTTTTCACAAAAGAATCCAAGCAATCAATTTCCTAATCAACCTGCTGATGACACTGAGATATGGTCTTGGAGCTATGTTGGACCAGTGGTTGATTTAGCTGTGAAGTGGATCATGTCAAAGAGTGATCCATATGTATGTAATTTCTATGAGCAGCAACAAGAAGTCGTGTGTGATTGTACAACCCAAGACCCATCCATAATAACCTCCTTATTGTGGGTGTATTCGGCTGTAATGCACATGCTTTCAAGGGTACTTGAAAGAATTATCCCAGATGATGATGCTGTCATCTCACTGGGAACTGGTGAGCTTGTGCCATGGCTTCCAGATTTTGTTCCCAAAATTGGCCTCGAAATTATTAGAAATGGATTCCTAGGCTTTTTAGGTGCCAGTAATACAGAACATGGAATGGAATTTTCTGGAGGTGACTCTTACGTTGAGAGGCTGTATTACTTAAGACAGCAGAGTCTATATGAAACATCATTAGCATCTGTGAGTTGCCTTCATGGGTTACTTAAGACCATGGTGAACATTGATAAATTGATCCAGTTGTCCAGGAAAGGGTTACAGAGTTCCCATCAAGAAAGCTCTCTCTCTAGAGAGGAGAACATACTTAAGAATGGCATCATTAAGGGGTCTCTTAGCAAAATGAAAAGTATGCTAACTTTTTTTTTGAAGTTAGTTTCTTCAGAGTGGCATTCTCTACAATCGATTGAAACATTTGGTAGAGGTGGTCCTGCACCTGGGGTGGGTATTGGCTGGGGTGCTACTGGAGGAGGGTATTGGTCTTCGGCATTTTTGCTGGCACAGATTGATTCCCAGTTTCTCATTGATCTGTTTGCTACTTTTCAGAATTGTTCTGGTTCCAATTTACCCACAGAAGAACAACAAACCATTACCATGAAGATGATCAATACTTCCTTATCATTACCTTCAACTGCTGGTCCAAGGGATAAAATTCTTGTGGAAAAGGCATTTAAATTTATGCTCAATGTCTCTTTTCTGAAGTATCTTGAAACCTATATCCATCGTTTTGTTTGCCAATATGGGAAAATGGAGGTGTTTCAGTGGGAATACAAAGATGATGATTACCTGTTCTTCAGTGATATATTAGCTTCTCATTTTAGAAACAGATGGTTGTTATCAAAGAAGAAGGCCAAACCAAAAGATCGCATGAGTTTTACTGCTAATAGGCCATTTAAGAAGGGAAATACTTCTCTAGATACCATACATGAAGACTCAGATATATCAAATAGCAGCCAAGATTCTACTTCTTTAGTAGTTGAATTTGCTAATCAGAGACTTCCATTACCCACTCATTGGTTTCTGAGTCCCATCTCAACCCTTTGTGATAGCAAGGATATTGGTCTTCAGAAAACTTCCAATTTAGAAAATCTTTTGCAGGATCCTGGTAATGTAATTGAAGTTGCCAAAGCTGGAATATTTTTTCTATTGGGTATTGAAGCAATGTCCAGCTTCTTACCTGATGATGTCTTCTCCCCTGTTCGGTGTGTACCTTTAGTTTGGAAATTACATGCTTTATCTATGGCATTGCTATTTGGAATGGACTTGATTGAAGAGGATAAGAGCAGAGATATTTACATAACTCTGCAAGATTTATATGTTGATGTTATTGACAAGGCAAGGTCTAAAAGTGACGAAATAACTCAGGAGAAGAATGTATGCTTACTCACAGAACACTCTGCAACTATAAATAAGGACAGTTTGGACCTTTTAAGGTTTAAGACAGAGATTCATGAGAGTTACTCAACATTTGTTGAGACTCTCGTGGAGCAATTTTCTTCCATCTCATATGGTGATGTGATTTTTGGCCGCCAAGTTGCAATATATCTCCACCGTTGTGTTGAAGCTCCTGTTCGACTTGCTACCTGGAAAGCACTGAGTAATGCTCGTGTTCTTGAACTTGTACCCCCTCTAGAAACTTGTTCAGGACAAGCTGAAGGCTACCTTCAACCTGTTGAGGTACTGCCAAGTTATTTCCTGTTTTTACTGTGATAAATTCTGAAGTCTACTTCCATTTCACGTGTGCATCTCAAAGCTATTTTGTTTTCATCAACTACTTTTTGTATGTGCACCGACAGTAAATATATTTTGAATATCTTGCACTAGAATTTGCGGAAAGCACTTATTATTCCCCTACCTGTATTTGTCAAGAAAAAGTCTTTCATGTATCTAGCTCTAAATTTATAGTAAATCATGCCGGAACGGTTTTTTTCCTTTGGTCTGTTTGATGAGATTGTGTTCTAGTTTGATGAAATTTGGTTCCTCCATGGAAGAATACAGTGTATTAATTCTGAGTATTTTATGCAAGGGTGACAAACATAAATTGCATTTGGTATCCGCAGGATAATTCTGATATTTTGGAGGCTTATGTGAAATCATGGACTTCTGGTGCCCTTGATAGAGCAGCTACTCGTGGAGCAGCTCCATATACATTGGTTCTACACCACCTTTCATGTTTTCTTTTTAATGTCCGTATTGATGATAAGTTATTGCTGCGGAACAAGCTTGTAAGAACTCTCTTACGGGACTTCTCCACAAAGCAAGACCATGAGGTATGCGTTTTTTTTTTTAGGCTAAAGACTCTTGTATTGCTCTTTAACCAAATTACTTTTATCTTTCCATTTGTTTGTGTGTTTTCAATTTTCATCTCATCAATTTGTCACAGAAAACAAAATGAGATAGAGAGGGGTTTCTAATTCCATCATGTCCTGTGATTGCAGGTCATTATGTTGAATCTTATTCGACACAACGTCGTCGCACCTCAGTTTACCACACGAGAAGATGGTTCGGCATCGAAAAGCAGTATAGAGAGAAGGCTTGAGGTACTAAGCGAAGCTTGCGATAAAAATTCCGCTCTTCTAAATGAAGTGAAGAAGCTAACCTCCCTTCTAAAGAATAGCAGTTCTTGACGTTTTGTTGAACTGTGTCTCTCGGACAATTCTGGCATACATGAACAGATTAACTTATGGTTACCAGACTCATACAGCTCAATAATTCATGTCTTTTCGTTTTTTGTGGGATTTTACAATTTTTTTTTTCCATGTTATGATGAGTTATATTAATATGAATATCAAGAAATGGGTATATTAGCAAAAATATATATTTTACAGGCTGCAAAGACGAGCTGTTGATGAAGGCAATAAATATATATTTTACTTTTATATTTAGAAAAAAGAAACATTATATTTTTTAAATGTGTAAATTGAGATGAAATTTTTTATTAATCTATCTTACAATTTATTAATTTTGGAATTTATCTTTATTTTATGGGATTAGGTGATATTGAGATTATAAAAATTGAAGTATCTTATTTGTTTTAAATGAACTTAAAAATAAAAGTTAAATATAAAGAAAAATGATTAGATATTATGCGTAAAATGAGATATATTAGGACTTTAATTTAAATTAAATGTGACTTAAATGAGTCGAGAAAATTTTAAATATGGCATCAAATGGAAAGAGATAATTCACTATTCATCTCTAATATTTTGTTGCATTGAGGTTAAAATAAATAAATAAAGTGAAGATGATAACGTTGAATTTAAAATATGCGCGTAAAAATGTTTTCTTGGCAGTGGATTGGATTAAATTATAGGGTGCAAATTAGCATGTTGATGTAATGTATATATAATTAGTTATATTAGATTAAATTGTATTGAATTAAATTATAATTAATTTAAAATATATTTTATGATGAAATGTATAATCTAGACAGATAGAAATGATAAATAAATATTTTAATAAATAATTTATATTTAAAAAAATTATGTAATTTGCTTTATTTAATTTTATTATATATGAAAATAATTTTATTATAAAAATTTATTTAATTAATATTTAATTTATTTTGATATTTTATTATATTTTAAATTTGAGATAAAAGAAAAAGTTAATATAAATAATTTTATAATTAAAAAATTTAAATATGTTAAATAATTATCTAGTACGATTTAAATTCACACCTTTTTTTAATAATGTGAAATTTACACATAATTATATTATATTTTATATTATACAATTTACAGCTAAATTGTACAATTAAAATCTTTTATATTGTCTAACAGATATGTCTTACCTATTATATATTGTTATCATAAATCCACCTTTCCTGTTAAGAGATCATGATATTTTGCTGTTAGTGAAAGAAGAATGTGGTAATTATTATTATGGGTCGAAAGAGAAATGATAAAAATAAATAAATTTGTACTCAAATTATTTATCATGTAAAAATTAAAAAATAAATTTAAATTAATTTTTTAAATATTGATAATTTTTAATTTTCAAAATTACATAAAATAATTTTTTTAAAATTTATAAAAATAAAAAGAACTCATAATAATATTGAACAAATTTAATATATGAGTGCATGTAATAAATATTATTTTTTTAGTTAGGGTGTTAGAATTTTTTTTCTCAGAAATTAATAGTACAAGTTGTAACTAATGATATTTATTTAGAGAAAAGAGAGATAATGACTATATAATTAGTCTCAGGTTTGCCATCGAGGTATGGACGTATGACCTTGAAGCTATGGAAAGCGAAAGTCCCACATTGCTTTAGTACCAAATGCTAGAGTTCCAATTTAATTATAAAGACGCAGCTCTGTCCAATTCAAAGCCATCTTTGCGCTTGGGGCAATGACGCAGCTTATGAGGTTCTAACCGAGGCGCGTCTATTGCTGGTTGAAAACTATTTCCAAACCCCCTCTTGGGCCTGGTCTAGTACTTGGCCCTTGAGAATTTCTGGAAGGGCTCCCCTCGGGGTAAAGCCCTAAAAATTTAGTCCAATGTTACGAACTTTATTTACAATTATATATAAAGGCTCCCCTCATGTATTTATTTTTTTATTGCAAATTTCATTTTATACATATTTAGTATGTCATTTGAGTTTATTTTTATTAATTTGCATTGAAAGCAGAATTACTTTCATAAATAAAAAGCTTATCTACTTTTTAAAATTTAAAATTATATAATTTATTTTTTAAAATTTTTTACATAAATTTTTAATTCTTTAATTTAGTTTCTAAATTTCTCTAATTTAATTCTTAACTAAAATATATGTTTTGAATCAAATTAGAATGTATGAATTTTTAAAGGTTTGGAACTAAATTGTAGAATATAAAAGTTTAAAGACTTATGTATAAAATTTTAAAAATTTAGGAACTAAACTCTAGGATTTAAAATGTTAGAAATTTGTATGAATTTAGTTAAAGTTTGGAACCAATAATATAATTTACCCATTATTAAATTAAATGACTACAAAAGTTTTATTTTAATTAAACTGAAAAATATTTAAGAATATTATTTTTGGAAAAATTACAAAAATTAAAAAGGGCACACCGTTAATTCTGAGCCATATGCTACGAGCTCATAAAACTGTCGGTTTAAAGAGCCTTATAAATATTATTTCCTAAAAAAAAAAAGTGATAATACAATCCAACATTTTTTTTAAACATAATTAACCTTTGACTTTGTAAGACGGGAAAATAATATTACAATGCAAGGATCCTTAAAAAAATTACCACTTTAAGAAGTTGTACCCGTTTTTTGAGAAACAGCTTCGACAAATTGTTTAAGCTGTATACTAATATTAGAGTTTATCCAACAAAGACTTCATTACAGTTTATCCACACACACACACACACAAAAAAAACATTTTTTGTTTTTTTATAGAGAAAATCTATAATTTAGTAACATGCATACTCAATGATGTGCAGATAATTCAATTAAAAAAATGCAGGTAAAAAGAGCATGAACATGATGTGCTTCTTTAGTTTATATATATATTTAGTATTCTTTAGTTTTGTTTTAAAAGATAGTATACCCTAATTTTTAGGGAAAGACAGATATGATTGTCTAAATCTATATTTGGTATCATCAGTAATTTGAACTCCCTTATATAAAGCCAAGTACCAATCAAGGACAAACCAATCAAATAGAAAAAAAGTGGTCTAAAACTATTGAAAGTGATTAGTCTAATGAAAATGAAGATCAACAAAATCTTTAAAAGTAGTCTTTACCTAACATTGCTTTCTCTACTTCCCATTTTTTCTTATTCACTTCCACTTTCAGTCAACAAGAGATGGATTATAGATGACGGATCGGGTAATCGCGTAAAAATGGCTTGTGTAAATTGGCCTGCTCATATGCAAGGAATGGTTGCAGAGGGTTTGGACAAGAGGTCATTGAGTGACATAACACTTTCTATTTCTAATTGGGGTTTCAATTGTGTTCGCTTTACATATGCTACTCACATGTTCACTCGCTTTGCCAATAATAATGTGGCTCAAACTTTTGATTCATTAAAATTGTCACAAGCCAAGTCAGGGATTGCTAGGTACAATCCTTGGGCTATGAATATGACACATGTACAAGCCTTTGAAGTTGTGGTTGATGAATTGGGTAAACACAATCTTATGGTTGTGATTGATAACCATGTTAGTAATCCCAATTGGTGTTGTAGTGAAACTGATGGAAATGGGTTTTTTGGTGATAAAGAGTTTCACCTTGATGAATGGTTAAAAGGTCTTGATCTTGTAGCTATGCATTTTAGGAATAAAACACAGGTAGCCCCGTTATCTTTAAATGAAAGCATGTTTTTAAGAAAAATGTTTTTATACATTATTTCAAATCTTTAAAAAGTACTCTTACAAAATGGAACAAATTCACACGTCTTAATTTATATGTTCTATTTTGTATATCACTAATCAGTGAGGAGTCAAAAGTTTAGTTTACGAGGTGTACCATATAAACAATAAAAAATAATATTATTTATTTTTTAATTATTATTTTTTTTATCGAAAAAATATTATATGTATTTTATTGGGTATAAATATTTTCAAATTATTGAGTATTTAGTAAGATAAAAACCTTAAAATGAAAGAATATATATATATTTTATACATATAATTTATCTACAATTATAAATATTAAGCCTAAAATGCATGCTCTAAAAAATTGAGAGAAGATTGGTGCCCCTCTTCCGTTGGTGCCACCAATCAAGTGGTACCATATCTGTATTTAAAAACTATAACTAATGATATGACATTACTTGATTGATGGTACATACAGTGGAATACAAAGAAAGAAAAAAAATTCTCTTGCAAAATTATGAACATTATTAGCAACAATTAATTAATAACTTGATTGATCAGGTGGTTGCTATGAGTTTGAGAAATGAACTACGCGGCGCCAGACAAAACCAACACGATTGGTATCAATACATGAGTTTAGGGGCTAACACAATCCACCAAGCAAACCCTAACTTGCTTGTAATTGTTGGTGGGTTAAGTTACAGCACAGACCTCAGCTTCTTGAAGAATAGATCATTTGTTGTAAACGTAGGTAACAAACTTGTCTTTGAGGGACATTGGTACGCAATAGGCGGCGGACCAAAGAACAGATGGGAGGTGCAACCACTAAACCGTGTTTGTGGCAAAGCTATGCAATGGTTTGACAATAACAATGGTTTTCTAATAAATGGTACCAACTCAGTTCCTCTATTTATGACTGAATTTGGTGGAGATCAAAGAGGAGTAAGTAAGGTTGACATTAAATTCTTTACATGTGCAATTGCTTATGCTAGTGCTAGAGACTTGGATTGGGGCTTGTGGGCTTTGAGTGGGAGTTATTACATTAGGCAAGGCAAACCTAATTATGAGGAGACCTTTTCTGTTTTTGACTACAATTGGACTAATCTTAGAAACCCAATGTTACCAACAAGATTAAAGCTTATGCAAAGCACATTACAAGGTACGTTTTGCTTCTATCTTATCAAAATAAGTAAATATCTTAATCATGATTAAATGATTTTGTATTCTTAGTTATATATCATTAACTTGATGTCCTCTCCTAAAACTATTTGGATACTCCATCATGGTTGATAAAATGTCAAAAAATTACCCCTCCAAAAAATATATATGCAATAGCATTGGCTTGAGTGCATCCCAATTGGTAATTGCAGCCTTTTGGATGGGAGGTCAAAGGACTGAAATTTGTAATCCTCTCTAGTTTGGATTGAATAGTAGACCATCAGTTAACGCTCATTTGGTATTTCTAAAAGAAAAGGATTGTGGTCAATTGTACCTTTGGCACATTGCGAACTTTTTTGTGGAAAAAAATACAATAGCATCTAAAATATTATTATATTTCAATATTTTTATTTTTAAATTGCATTACTTGAAAAATCACCAAAACTAGATATTATTATTTTCAAACTACCATGAGAAGATTTTTGTAAATTTCTCTTGTTTCTCTAAAGAAAATATATATGTATGTTAGTATTTGAGAAATAAAATTGTATGATGTAGGTGTTAATGCAAGCATTCCAAAATCATACATTTTATTTCACGTATTGAGTGGTCAATGTATCCAAGTAAATAATAAGAGTGAAATTTACATGGGAGATTGCAAGAATTGGAGCAAATGGAATCAAAATGAAGATGGAGCTCCAATTAAGTTGATAGGTGGTAGTAACCCTAATTTGTGTTTGAATGTTGTTGGCAACAACCTTCCACCAACCATCTCAAACGATTGTTGGAGCAAACAAAGCTCTTGGAGAGTTGTTTCAAACTCGATGCTTCATTTATCTGCTTTGGATAAAAATGACGAATTGTTGTGCTTGGAAAAAGATGCCACCTCTTCTCAAATATTGACTAGGAGTTGTATTTGCATTGAAGATGATTCCAATTGTTTACAAGATCCTCAAAGCCAATGGTTCCAACTTATTCCAACAAATGTAAATTAGATTTCACGTTTATTTTGTTACTCGTAATTTATTTGTTATCTCTTTTAAAAATTATAATATAAACATTTAATATTTTTAAATAATTATTTTTTTCATATTTAATCACTAATTATATTGTTTTATTTACTTTAAAACAGTTCTATTGAATCTTTTAAAACTTACAAAACTAACTGTATATCATCTACCACTCTATAAACTATGACAACTATCACGAAAATCTTACAACTAGCATTCTAATTAAGAGATTCCTTAACTTATCTACTAATTAATAAAATTTTTGAACCTCATGATTCTAATTAAGAGATTCCTTAACTTATCTACTAATTAATAGAATTTTTGAACCTCATGCTTCCAAAATATACATAGTGATTGCTGCTAGCTCTTTGCAACTTTTGCTTCCCCTCAAATGTTCAAATTTTTAAATATATTTTTGAATATATTTAATGTATCTTGTTTATCAAAATATATATATATATATATATATATATTGTGTGTGTATATTTATTATATACAATCAATCATTCAACTTATGAGACAAAGTTAATGGGAAAAAAAGTAGAAAAAATGAGTTACATATGAATTATGATGTGAATCACGGTTCATTATGCGATTTGCAAATTCATAATTTTTTTTTCTTTCCTAATTTTGAACAATATACTTGTATGATGTGTTACTATCATCTAAAATTAAAAAAAAAAAGAAAAAAAAAAAGTAAACTTTTTTACATTTTTACTTAAATATTTTATTTTGTAAGAAGGTAAGTCATTTCCACTATTTATGTTTTATTGGGGGTTAGTACAAAAATATTTTATTTTTAAAATAAAATTTAATTAATTAAGAATAATTTAATAAAAATTTTTATCAAAATTGAATCTCAGATATTACACTTTAATTAGTCCCTTAGTCCTATCAATTAATATATGTCATTATATATAACTATTTTAATATTTGATATTATATTAGTCACTAACTCGGACTTATTGTATATATAGATTGATACTTGGGTTAAATGGAAAGTAAAGTAAACCGAATCCTAATTGAAGCGGAATATTCGAAGCTTAACGCAACCCAAGACAAACCCAGAGAGGCAGGCTTAGAGTTCCTCCTCTTTTTTGTTTTCTTCGTTGAAATATTCTTTCTTTATTCTATGTCTTGATTTTCTATTACGAAAGCTCTCACAACTCTTATATCCAATCGACTCTCTTCCTTTATTCATTTCCTTCTTAATCTCCTCCTCTCTCGATTCATTTTTTATTTTATTTTTGTTCTTTAGAATTTTTTTTTATTATATTATGTTTTTCTTATTTCTATTAATTGTCATCGATCTATATTAGTTTTTTATTCGATTTCTTGCTTCACCGATATCTATCGATCTGGCTGGGAGCGTTTGATTAACAATTTTTCTAGGGTTAGGTTTCATCTTCTTCTTTGTCTTTGTTAATTAATCTACTAGTAATAAACAATTATGGGTGTGGAGGGTGATTCAAGTGAACCAAAGGTCAGTGGTGGTGGTTCTGAAGGAGATGATGGAGTCATGGTTAATGTGCGGTGCTCGAACGGCTCCAAGTTTACCGTTCGGACACCTCTGGACGTTGCAGTTGGGGCATTTAAAGAAACTGTGGCTCACAATTGTGATGTGCCAGTTCATCAACAGAGATTGATATACAAAGGTCGCATCTTGAAGGATGACCAAACACTAGCTAGTTATGGTATGGCTTTTTTTTTTTCCTCTTCTAGGAATTCCCCCGATTTGTTTTTTGCTAATTGTTGGTCCTGAGTGTGTATTTTCTTATTGCCCAAACCACCTCCCCCCCTCCCCCCCACCCACCCACCCTTCTGTTTTGTTTGTCCTTTTTGCCGTAGTATATTTAATTTGCGAATTTCATCGAAGTTATCCTTTGGTACCTGTACTATGTAATTACGAGAGGTTAGAATTCTTGATGTATTATAATATCTAGCTTAGGTATGTTTTGTATTGATTCTAGCTATTTGCTTGCTCAGCGTCCCGGAGATTAAGAATTGGCTGCTCTGACAAAATCCCGTTAGAGCAGAATAAAGAACTCTTGATGTTAGTACTGTTTTTTTGTGTGAGTTCGATTGATGAAGGTGTATACTGTTTGGTTGTTAGGTAATAAGTTACTTTTCTTTTAAATGAATGTATAGCTAATACCCATCGGATGTGTGCGGATCTCACTTTTAATGTACTTTTCTAGTTGTTTTAGTGTTCTGCTCCCAAATGACTGGTTCTTTACTTTTGTCTAAGGTTTGGCTGCAGATCACACCATTCACATGGTTCGTAATTTTGCACCAGCTCCTTCAACTGCCACTGCTGTTCCGGAAAATACTGAAAGTGCTTACCCTACACCAGGTATTACAAGAGGTGTTGGCTCTACTGAAGTTACAGGGCTTGAGGGTCCTCCTACTGGGGCATCTTTATTCCCTGGACTGGGTTTAAATGCACCGGGTGGTGGCGGTGCTGCTGGTTTATTTGGAGCTGGGCTCCCTGAGTTTGAACAAGTACACCAACAACTGACCCAGAACCCAAATATGATGAGGGATATAATGAACACTCCTGCCATTCAGAGCCTGATGAATAACCCTGAGCTAATGCGAGGCTTGATTATGAACAATCCACAAATGCGCGATATAATCGATAGGAATCCTGAGCTTGCTCATGTACTCAATGATCCAGGCATTCTCCGTCAGACATTAGAAGCTGCTAGGAACCCTGAGCTTATGCGTGAGATGATGCGAAACACTGATAGGGCCATGAGTAACATTGAATCTACTCCTGAGGGATTTAATATGCTCAGGCGTATGTATGAAAATGTTCAGGAGCCATTTCTTAATGCTACAACAATGGGGAACTCTGGCACTGAAGCAGGTTCAAACCCATTTGCTGCTCTTTTGGGGAACCCAGGTGGGGAACAAGTCAGGGATGGGTCTAACAACCCTTCAACCACAGATTCTGAAACAGCTCCAGGACTTGCTGCACCAAATACTAACCCACTTCCTAACCCCTGGAGCAGTACTACTGGTGGTAAGCTTTACGGTCTGTTTATGTCTGTGCATCCAGCAGTATTATACTTGCTCTAGTAGATCAGTGTGGATCGTAGGATATAATATGAAAATAGAATGATGAATGAGTAAATTTTGTAGCAATACATTGTGTAAGATTGCTGTCATACAGGATCTTTGATATTATGACATTATGGGTAAGCAAACCTTTTACCAATGGGTATCTATTACTGATTGCAATGAACTTGTTTTTTATGTGAGGAAAGTTCCTCTAAGTTCCTTGTTGGGAAGATATTTTCTTTGCACCGCTTAAATTTACTAAAGTTTTTGGTCTGCATACAATTATTTGTTTCCCTACTTTTAAGAAATGTTGTTTGTTTCTGTGTGGTTGTGAATATACCAAGTGATGGATCTTATTTTATTTGAAAAATAGTCTCTGTAGTCTTGCGTATGTTGCATACTTTGCTTCTTGCATTTCTTTGGTTCTGATAAGGTTTATTGCTTGCAATAGGATGTACATATTCTCGCTAGTTACTTGAAATCTACTACAGCATCTTTTTTAATAGACAAAGTTAAGGCCTTTAATTAGAGAATTATTGTTTTCTTAATGAATTTGGAAGGGCTTGTTTATGTGTTTGATGTTGTTGCATCTGTTAGTTAGTGATGTTAGTTTTTCTTCAATGCAAAGTATAAATGTTGTTTGTGAATCGTCAGGAGGGATCCAGACCAACACTACTAGACTAAATCGTGTTGGGGATGCTAGGACATCTGGCATTGCTGGACTAGGAGGGCTTGGTGTCCCCAATATGGAACAGATGTTCAGTGGCATGCCAGGTGGTGTGCCGGATGCTTCTACAATGAACCAGCTTTTACAAAATCCTGCTGTATCACAGATGATGCAGAGCCTGATGTCAAATCCACAGTATATGAATCAGGTAAGTGTGAGGAGGGGGTGAATTATCAAACAACTTTTATTCGTTTTCTTTCTAGCAACCAAGGTGACTGCTTACACAGCTTTAAATTTCTCTGAATTAATTTAGTAATTTTTGAATTCTAGATCTTGAATCTCAACCCACAACTGCGAGGGATGCTTGATTTAAATCCTCAGCTTAGAGAAATGATGCAAAACCCAGAACTTCTACGTCAGTTAACAAACCCCGAGACATTGCAGGTACAATTTATGGATATTCATTTGTACGTTCAGGGACTGTATCTTCTTCGTTCCCTTTACATGGAAGCCCCTTTATTCGGGTCATTTTTATACATGCAAATTCAGTTAACTGCATTTTATAAACAGATATAAGATGGACTGGCTGAGATCTTTGTCTAGTGAGTCGTGGGTTAACTTTTCTTTTTTCCCTTTTTTAAAGGATGTCTTAGTTTGTTTACTTAATCAGTGGAAGTTTTGCTACTTGGGCAATTGATTGATTGCTTTATTATGACAAATAATTTATATCATATCCACTTAATTAGTTTTCATTTTGTATGTTCTTATTATATAATTTTTTTTTTTTCAATATGTTTTAGTCATTATATTTAACATTTCTTCATGCATCATCGTAATGTTTTACTGTTGCAGCAAATGCTCACCCTACAGCAGTCACTTATGTCTCAGCTAAACAGACCACAGTCAACCCTGTAAGTATAATCAGTAAACCTTTCTATACTTTTAGTTGGTTCACGCATCATAACCTTTGAATTAGTGATGTTGTTGGGAGTGTGGGGTATGTACCTATCATTCCCCAAGCCCCTGTGGTGCTAAAACATAAAGTCATGTACTTCAATTTTTATACCTGTACGGCTATACCTGATGAAATATGAACAAATGTTTTGCCACTGTTCCTTGGTGTTTCTAGGCATCATTCTGTTTTGTTTTGTAAATGAGGTTTACATTGCCTTCATCATTTTCTGTTGTCTTGCAGGGATGCAGCTCAGACTGGTGGAACTACAGGTACTACAGATACTTGGTGTGAATCAAAGGATCAATTTAGAAGTCTACTTCCTAAATGCTGTTTTTTTAAAAATAATTTTTTTGGTATAATAGGAATGCCTAATAATGCCGGACTTGAGATGTTGATGAACATGTTTGGTGGACTTGGAGCTGGAAGCTTGGCAGTACCAAATGATCCAAATGGTTAGGTTTATGCCCTTTCCATAAGCGTTATGGCTGTGATATTACTTTGATGCTTTGTCTAAAAATTTGTCTGCCTTGTTCTAGTGTCACCGGAAGAACTATATGCGACTCAACTGTCACAGCTTCAAGAAATGGGATTCTTTGACACCCAAGAGAATATCAGGGCGTTGCGGGCCACAGCAGGAAATGTCCATGCTGCAGTAGAGCGGCTCTTAGGAAATCCGGGGCAATGAAATGTTTAGGTTTATCATTTTTGTTTTACTGATTGGGATATTTCACTCGGTGATGTGTAAAATTAGACCAGGAAGAATTAGAATCTACCAAAGATGTGTAAAACACGGGCACTTGTAGACTCCAATTTGGACGGGTGAATAAGCAAAGCAAGTACAGACCATGATCGTGATGTGAACTTGTTGGTACAAGCGTATGCCTGGCAGGATCATTTTGGTGTCCCGGTTTATCATCCTCAATCTTCAGCATCTTTCTGATACAAACACTATATGTACGGTCATTTCTTTTCCTCAATTATCTGTCACCACTATTTCTCCATTTTTATGGGTTCTTCTGACTCGAGCTATTATTCATAGCATACCTATCACTGTTAAACGTGTAAAATATTGCTCTACGTCAAGTTTGTTGAGGTAATAAAGTAAGTGCGTGAGTGGATGGATGGAACAGAGCTGACAAATTCCTAACATTAGGTACTGAATTTAGTTGACTCTTGCAATTTGGCGTCAAAAAACAGAGCGGGTGGGATGAACTAAAATAATTTTTATATTAATTTTTGATTGAGGTGTCTAAAATCACGAGTCAATTTACCTAATCTACTCTTTAAGTGCCTTAAATCTATTTAAATTTTGAGATTTTCTTAAATATTTACCCTACCTACTCTACTACTACCTTGAATCTAATTTAAATCTTTAAATTTTCTTAAATAATTATAAACTAACCAACATTACATGAGTAGCCTAGCAGGGATAAATGGAATTCAAGATTTTTTTTTTTTTTTTCTTTCTTAATAGCATTCACTGTGCACTAGCAAAATATGGGACCAATAATCTCAAAAGCACAGCATTGTTCCAGAAAGACTAACGAAACGTGTAGCATTACTAGTTTGAATCTCTCACCTCAAAATACAATAGAAAGAAAATTAATAAAATTAGTTATATTCCCCAATTTGTGGCTTTGTGTTTACGATATATATATAACTTTAATTCATATATTTGTAACTATATTCAAATTTTAGATTTTTAACATATTCAAATGAATTTCATACTTTGAAATTACATCTTATTTACATAAATGTAATTAAGAAATGAGATTGTTTATTTTTTCTTTATTTATTTTTGAACTTGATTAATTTTTAATAATATTCTTAGTGATCTGATAATACATTTTTTTTTTATCGCACATCTCCTTGCAATTGATTCCTATTCCTTTATTCCCATCCCTTTTATTTGAAACTAATAACAAAATGAACCTTATAAACGTTTGTATTAATATACTAGTAAAGCTATTTAAT
The DNA here is from genome assembly GCA_029378325.1 of Elaeagnus macrophylla. Lineage (NCBI taxonomy): Eukaryota > Viridiplantae > Streptophyta > Magnoliopsida > Rosales > Elaeagnaceae > Elaeagnus > Elaeagnus macrophylla. Next base: position 14,438,394 of record CM055653.1, read on the forward strand.
TGATTAAAAACCTAACATTAACACTAATATTAATATTACAAAAATAACTATTTATTTTCATAATAAATTTTTTAATAATAATTTTACTATTGTTATGTACTAAATTTTTATGTTTACCATTTCTTTTACAATTTAATTAGCTTTGTTAATTCATTCGAAAATTTTCAAGTTACATGTTTATGTATGTGGGATGGGATAAATATTAAAACAATATTTTTATTTTTTAAATAAATAAAATGGATGAATGAAGTAGTTTAGTGTTATATTTGTTATATAAATATAGGTTATTTTATAGATACATAAATATAGTTTGTGATTTTTAAAACATTTTTTTTATACAAATAAAAAATAATTAATATTGTTTACTATATAAAGGAGACAAAAAAATTAAAAAGACATGATAATTCAGTAAATTAATTATTTTTATTCACGTAAATGTGAACGCTTCCAAAGTTTAACGAACTTCCTTGTACCTGCGAGCAGAAGATCGAGGAACCGGGTAGAGAGAGATTTCAGAGTTCAGACCCGACTCTGAGCTTCTCCACCAGAAGTCCAACGGTAGCCACCATAGCCGACTTGAACGGCGGCTTAATTAAGGTACTTAACAAAAACTCTTTTCTGTCTCTTTCCTCTAGACTTACGTTATTTTTTCTCTAATTCATTCTAATTAACAAAATTATCTCTGAAATTATTAGCAAAACCATCCCGAAATTCCTTTTCTGATCATCTTCGTTCGAGTAATGGGACCAATACATTGGTCTCTGCTTGTTTTCAAATACCCAAATTTTATTTTCTGGAAATTGTTATCTTGAAATAAGCAAAAGCCCAAAGCTATTTTTCTTATCCGGCTTCGAAATGGTTTGATTTTATTGAAATTTTCTCGGCGGGTATAAAAATATTTCTCAACCTAGGTGCCTTAGTAATTTGGATGCTCAAGAAATTCAGAAAACCTGAAATCGGGTTCAATCTCAATTACTGCGTCTGTGCAACCTAATGAGTATTGTGATTAATTAAGCAACGGGGTAAATGAGTGAAACCGTTGCCATAGCTGCGTGTTGAAGAAATTCAATACAAAGTGCTGAAATTAGGGTCAATTTGGAATTTTTAGTTAAATAAGACAGAACCCTAGGGTTTCAAATAAGCGTTCTGCTAGTAAGCAGTATCTAGTTATTCAATTCAATCATGGCGCAATCTAATGCTTAGCTTTCGGATATAATATGCATAAGATTGTATTAGCATATAAGATCATGTTCATTAGTTGAAGGAAAGAGATATATTGCATAATCTATATGCCAAAGATCGTACTAGTTCTCTCCATTGTAATCTAAGTGAGAGTGAGAATATATTTGGTTCATCTTCTGGTTGATGTACATAATTTAGCTACGTCCTCCATTTTGCTCTGCAATTATGGATCTAAAATTGATTGGGGGCTCCAATGTTCTAACTTTGTTTCTTCCCTGTGAATTTCTTCTACTTGCAAATGAAATTAGATAACTTCAAATGGTTCAGCAGACCGTAGATTCTAAATTTAGTGAGGATGGACTTGACAATACTGAAGTTGACGCTCTCACCTGTGATAAACAACTACTACATGCTGTGAAGAAGACACCCCTAAGAGATCTGCAAAATGAGAATCGAGTCCCAGTTCAAAACTCTATGAGGAGCTTTTCCATGTTAAAAGATGGAGGATCAATCAACAACTCTATTAAGCTTTCAGGCAACAAAAGACCTTCATCCGAGCACCCAGAAAGCCCTCCTCATCAACAATCTCCTAATTCTGCAAATGGTCATCTCGTTTATGTTCGTAGAAAATCAGAAGCAGAATTAAGCAAAAACAGCTCTGCTGATAGCCCAAGTAATAAAGGTAATACTCCACAACCACGACCACAACTACAACCAAAGAAACTTGGTCAACAACTAGAAAATGCCCAATGCACTTCACAAATACGGGAGCCAAAAGCTTCTTGTTTGCCTGTGTTTGCACCTTTTCCTATTGCTTCTTCCATTATCCCATCTGGAAAACCTTCAATTCCCCTTCCTCCTGCTAAGGTCAGCACGAAGTTAACTTCAACAGAATCCATTCCTTCTACCACTCCGTTAGGTAACTCAAAGAGATCAAGAAATAACTGGGAAGAGCGGTATCATCAATTGCAGTTATTGTTGAGGAAACTAGACGAAGCAGATCAAGATGATTATCATCAAAGTATGCTTTTTTAATTTCAGAAACTTTGTATTATGATTTTAGAAATTAATACAATCAATAATTCCTTTATTTTTGGCATCATTTTAGTGCTTTGGTCACTTTCTCCTGTCGAACTAAGTAGACATGCAGTTGAGTTGGAAAAAAGGTCAATACAACTTTCGCTGGAGGAAGGTAAAATGAAATTCTAGGGTATTTCATGTAAACATTATCAAACATCTTGATATTTACTTGTTCCATTTATTGTATCCATTGTTGCAGCAAAAGAGATGCAGCGGGTTGCTGTTTTGAATGTATTAGGAAAATCTATGAACAATAATAAAACACCGTCAACACATCAAGATCTGCCACAGAAATAAGATGGAGCTTATCCAGACCCAACTGGCAGAGGGTAGGTTTGGTAAATTAACTTGTTATATATTTTCCTTCTTTTAAACTTAGCCAAGTGGTTGTTTCTTCTTCTCGTGGCCCATTTTTACCAGAATGTCATTCTTCTGAGTTTGCTGGTATAACTGTAATACTGGATTCCCCCAGACTTAAACTCTACTTGTAAACTGTTTTAGTAATATAAAAGTAGAAGCATTGTTGATAAGGAAATATTTAATTTTTGGCTTAACTACATTATAAGTCCCAAACAAACTTTTAATAGCTTCATATTTAGGTAATATAGAATTTTTTACTTATAAGTATATGAATTGATTTAGTCCAACTTTTTAAAATTTTATAGATAGATCATAGCTTAACAACTAATATACATGTTTGTTATTTAAAATTTTGGAATCTATTTGTAAAGTTTTAAAAATTTAAATATTAAATCATATGTTTTAAAAGTTCAGAGACATAATTGTTAATCTATTCAAAGTTTGGGATTGTGACCAATAATATATTTTAGCCTCTCTTTTTTCTACGCGGATCAAAGTTATTTCTAATTTAGCCTAATAGGGTATTTATAAAGACACCACTATTAGTGACAAATTATAAAGAATGTATCAAATAAGGCTCGAATCCACAATTTCAAAATTATGTGCACTGCCTTTTTCCACTAAACTAGTGGGTGAAATTGTTCTTTTTTTCATATTATGGATGGCTTATGGAGTAGAGAGCAAAGTCACGAACATGTTCAAATTTGTCTCGTTTGCAGGAGTTCCAAACAGATAATAGCATAACTAGGTCAGATTTTCTTAGGTGTCTGTCATTTGAATTCTACTTTTCATTATAATTTCTGGTTAGTATCATTTCAAGTTTTGTAGATAGTTCTGAAAAGAACAGCTATCATTTCTCTGGAATGGCTAAAAGTTTTTACCCTTTTATGCTCATCAAACGAGGCTAAACCTTTTCGGTCCCTTCTAAAGAAAAGGCCAAGACTTTCTCAGCAAGGAATGCATTTCACTTTGGACATATTTCTTCTCGAAGATTTAATTTTTCTTTCCATTTTTGTGAACTCATTCTTAACATTTTTATGGTAAGCTTTGATTTTATTACAGTATCTCCAAGATCTTTTACTTGTTCAGTATTATAAAAGGAAGATCAAAGAAGAAGACTGTGGATAAATCTAAGCAGTTAACTGGAGTGCCCTTAGCGCCCCCCACCCCAAAAAAAAAAAAAAGTTCACTGAGCTACCATAGAAACCAAAGACATAACTGAGTCAATTACGTCTTATCAGACACAAATTGTATCCAATATTACCCTCCTCCCTAAAACATTATTACTCTTAAAAACCGAAGCTAGACAGGGGCAATTTTGAGACACACAAAATTTGAAAAATATCAGCCCACGTTTCAAAAGATTAGTCGTCGCATTACTCTACAAATATTCCTTTACCCCCAAGTAGCGCAACGCTTGTTCTCTTGAACTTACTAAAATACCTCCTCGATCTTGAAAATCTATCACAAACTTCCAAGGACATTAAAGTCATTCCAAACATACAGGTTAAACCACCCTCGTAATGCAACTGAAAAAAACCGCTTTTGTCTGTGTCGCTTCGTAGTAACCGCTCTTTTCACTCCCCCTACAAAAGCCAAACCTCTAGCAATTGTTAAACTTTTTCTTCCATCTTCAAATTTTCTCTGCAGTTTTCTTGAACACTTTGAAATTGATAAACAATCTTTATCAAATCAATGGAAGACGAAGACCCAGATTTCGCTTTTCGGTTACCTGTTTCGCCAACTACTCATCACGACGTCGTTCCAACTACTAGTTATGTTTCTCTAACTACTGATGATAAAGTTTCAGTCTTTGGTTCTTCTTCGTCCTCTGTTCCTTTTACAAAATCCCAACAACAGAGTGTTCTTAACCCAAAAAAGAAGCGTTCAAAGTTGACCCGAATTGACGACCCCGGTTCTTCTCGGACCATTACAAAAGCCTCAAACATTACTACCAAATACGGAAAAAAACCTGACCCAGGTGAGATTCCAAAGTGTACAGAGTGCCATAAAAAGTTCTCAACATGGAAGGCTCTGTTTGGCCACATGAGGTGTCACCCGGAGCGACCATGGCGAGGCATAAACCCTCCGGCGAATCTCCGACGACCCAACTGGCCGGTTAGGCCATGGAGTGATGTTGAAACATCGTTAACAAGTGAAGACGACCTTGAAATTGCAGCATCTCTGTTAATGCTGGCTAATGGGCCTTTAGAGGCCCATAACGACATTGGTGGTTGTCGTTTTGAATGTTCTAGTTGTAAGAAGGTATTTGGGTCACACCAAGCTTTAGGGGGTCATAGGGCAAGTCATAAAAATGTAAAGGGTTGTTATGCAATTATGAGTAGTGAAGATGGTGAAGCTGATCAAGAGCGTCATAATGAAATTGGGGAGGAGGATAATAAGATACTAATGGTACTTGATAATGGAGGACACACATGTAGCATTTGTTTGAGGGTTTTTTCAAGTGGACAAGCCTTAGGTGGACATAAAAGGTGTCATTGGGAAAAAGGAGATGAACCATCACTTTTAACTACTACTACTACAACAACACAAGGGCAAAACTCTTTTGGAACAATTAAACAATGTTGTGAAGGTGGTGTTGCTAGTTTTGGGCTGGACTTGAATTTGCCTGCTCCAATTGAAGATGATACCTCCTCTGTTTCTTGTTCTTCTTCAGGCCTTGTTGCTTTGGACTTAAGGTTGGGTCTTTGAAAGAATTTGATTTGGATTGGATTGGGTTCTTTGTGTTGGGTCCTAAATGTTGATCATTTTTCTAATTGTGTTCTGTACTATATTACTTGTAATTTTACAATTGGTATATTCTATAACACTGATATATATAATATTTGAACTACTATAGCTAGCTGGGAAAGTGTTCTATATAAACACGTTTGCCTACATATTTTGGAGATGTGTATGTGCTTCATCCTCATTAGTGGTAAATAGTATGGATTGATAAATTGACAAAGGTTAATTCTTCTCTCTCTTTTTCTCTTTTAATCCATAATAAAAGTTAATTTGATGACAGAGGTTATCAAATTGAGAATTAAACTGGTTTTGTCTGGTTTTTACCATAGGCAAGGTTTTAGCTAATTTGAAGTGCTTACATTATATTCATTTGATTGGTTTACTAATTACAAAATGTGGAGCAATTAACATAGGGAAGATAGAATATTGAAAGAGGATTTACGTGTTTGTCTCCATACTATATTCTTATGTTAATTGGTCTGGACTCTCAACTTAGTTCAATACTAACCAACAACTTTTCCAAAAAAAAACAGTGTTCGAGTATTTTGATTGGTTTAGAAGTAAGCTTTCGATATGACAGAGAATACGCGGCAATTGGGATTGATGAGGACTAAAAAATGTTAAGTGTTTGCTGATTAGTTCTTGTTCTAATTTAAGATATAGAGTGCTTTAACTGTCATAATGGTAATTAATGTATTGTATGAGTGACACTAAAAATCCTTAAACTAGTCCTTGTATAGATATGGCTTGATTGAAAGGTTTCAACATATTTAAATCATAGTTGAGGAAGATCTTCACTTTGAATAATATATTTAATATTTCTATTATATGATCTTTGTAAAGTACTCTCTTTCTCTCTCATTCCCTAGTTCTCTGCTTTATTTATTGCTTTCATGGCTACAGTTCCTCTGTTTCATATCTTTGAAATTGATTATGCACATTAGTAGATACATTATTGTTGATATTTTAAGACAATTTAGGATTAATTAGTTGTTAATTAGGGATTAATGGGCCTATAGAACAATTAAAGTATTGTCATCATTTTAATGTAAATAAGGCTTTTCACATGTTTGAATAGAGCAGATTGTAAGTTCCAACATGCTAACGAAACCTATATTGTTTACAATTTTATGCATCAGCTTAACATATAGTCAGTTTAAATGACTGAAAAATATTTCATATGGACCTCAAGCGTATATACTTTGTCAAGCAATAATTAAGCAACAAACTACTAAATGGGAAACCAACTACAAACATAATTTTGATAGAAATTATTGTCTTATTATAAAATAAGCTGATGTAGTAGTTCAGAGCTAGTAAACATACAAGAGAGATAATATTAAAAGGTTTAAAATTACAAAATTTATCTCTTTTGTATATAAGTTGTAGAAAGACTTTGGTTAAGGATTTAATTTTCATGTCTACATTTTTTTTAAGTACAAGAGTAAAGAGACTTTTTTTCTTCATAAAAAAAAAAGTAACCAATATGCGTTAGTGCTAGTAAGGGGACACAGTTGTAGCAAATAGTTGAATAATTTTCTATAGCACCAAATAGGACACTAAAATCATTTATATGGATAAATTTCTAATTTATATTTCGTTACAATATAAAGGCCGTTACATGTAAATGGTTTGTAAGTGATACAATGCTGCTATAAAAAAGTTTCCCAAATAGTCCCCGCATCACCTAATGTCCCCGTTGGCATAATGACTTTCACCTCATCGTGCAATTCTAACTCGAGCCTTCATTTTATTACTACTTGTTAGCATTTTAATTTTAAAGCGCAGTATTATATACATTAAATAATATATTAATTATTAATTAGATATAAAATTGAGATATGATATAAATAAATAATTATAATATCTTTATTAATATAAAATTAATTAAATTATACCATAAAAATTGTGATATACATTAAATTGTAATAAAAACAGTTATTCAAAAATGTTTACGAAGACGGAGACGACAGACAATACTAGACAATTTGATAATTATTATTGGCAACCTTATTATTAATGAAAATTGGATATTAGAGATATTGTAATTATTTAATTTAAATAATTTTATTTTTTAATTATTACATTTGATACTAAACATTCTATAATTTTTGAAAAAAGTCATAGTAATTTTATCATTATATATAAATGGGTACTTTAGTCTCATCATTTTGAATTAGACATCTATAATTCCATTATTTATGAAAGTTAGGTATTATAAGTCCTTAATTTTAATATTTTTGTTGAATTAGAAGTAATCATTTTAAAAATTTATATGACTATAATTGCTTTCTTTTCATAATAATAAAAACTATAGTATTTAATTTATAAATTACGGGACTAAAGTACTTATTTAAAAAAATTATGAAATATTTAGTATCTAACTCAATAATTATAAAATTAATGTATTTATTTGATAAAAATTATATTACTTTTTATTAATTGGCTCCACCAATTTAATTTTTTCACCTTCTCCCAATAAAATCCCTAAATGTAGACAGTTTACACATGTTAAAATTGTGACATATAACACAGTCCTCTTGGACTTTAGGGTTTGGATTAGTTTCTAAAAGATGATGAAATTGTCTATTTAGAGTTCTCACAAGAAATAAAGGACATAATCTGAGGGATTTACGCAGGATAGTAGTGATTTATGCACTAAGTTACTGAGCTCATGTTTCATAAAAAAGTACGATAACTTTTGAAAATGCTTGTGCTATGTCTAGCAATGCTTTAATAATTAATATAATTAATAATGATTAATGCACAAATATAAGAAAAAACTTTTGGTCACCTATCACTGTGACATCACATGGTTTTACAAATGTGAAATGTTCTAATACCAAATCTACTTTTATTTGTATAAAAAATAAAAATAAAAACTACCTACACTACGTATTAAGTACAGTACTGTACTGTACTTTTAAAAAAAAAAAAAAAAAGTCACTCTTGGTAATTCTTTAATTTTAAAATCAGATTCTCTGTTTGGTTTTTGAGGCAGAAAAGGAAGTGCTTACAAGTGTAATTGTAGTATACTTCATCAATTTGATTACCATCTATAATATTATTATTTTAAAAACAAATTGTTTAAAATTAAAAGCAATATTTCTTCTTTTATAATCTCAAATAATTCTACCTATCATCGTCTGCAAGTTGGAGAATGGAAATTTCCCATATGAGATTTAAACCATTCTTCTTTTCTCCCAAATTTATCTTATTATATATCTTGCTTCTCTCAAATGACACTCCATAATTATGATATATAATTTTATAAGCACTGTACTTAACAACACTTTTAATGTATAATATTTAAAGAAATGTTGTAACGAGTACCTGTGCTCATCTTATCAAGACCGTCTCAGGGGTAAAAATGTCTCTTAGGATCATTTAGTTCAATTTATCATAAATGTGTTTTATCTTTCATAATAATTGTGAGAGGAGAGGATTATATACAATCGAGAATTAGAAACCAAGACAGCTCTTATTGCTCTTACATTTTAATTTGATTAATATAATTATAAATAAATAAATAAATAATTAGTTTTTGAAGAGTGAGAATTACAATCTTCGTGGCAAATTAACAAGAAGATTAAATTATATGCCACACTTCATTGGCTTAAGTTGTTCAACAAAGTTGATAATTAGAATTGAGACCAAATTAAAGGGAAGGAACAATAAACCCAATTTTGGTGATGATTTCATTTTTGCTTCTGTACAACCCAATGAATTGCAAATTTACTAGATCCCACCAAGTATATCATTCAAAGGTCTAAATAATTATTAAAATTAAAAATCACTGTTAATAGATATTTAATATATACTATCTGCTGGTCCCCAATTTTTAGGGTCACCAAGTGTCCTAATTTCCATTGCAATGCTTCTCTGGATTCAACCACAAGTATTATAATCTTATAAAGTAATTTTGATGAGAGTGTCGAATGATTAAAGATTTTAATTATATAGCATAATTTTTTTTTTTTACAGTTTATACTCTTATTTTAAACATTTTTATGCATGTTTTGCGGATATATATTTTTAACTAAAGAATTGTATATTAAGTATATTTATAGTTTTTTATAACTTAAAATATATATTTTTTTAAATTAAAATTAAAATTAATTAAATAATTATATTGAAAATAATTAATAAAGTAAAAAATTAAAATAAATATAAAAGAAGAAGAAAAAAATAGCACATATATTATATATATTATTTAAAAATACGTGTAAATTATTTTACATGTTTTAATTTTTGGGGTTAATTTTTATAATATATTTGAAATAAATATGAAATTAATTTTTTAGGCTTTCCAATTTATGTGAAGTTAAAATAATATTTACAGTTCTTATTAAATGTGATAATCACTATATTTAAAGTTCTTATTAAATGTAATTTTTATTTAATTATCATATTTAAAATCTTTATTTAATATGATAATGTATCTTAAAAAGATAATTAATGTCAATATCTTAAAATTTAGAGATAATTTTGTCAAATATAATATTAATCGTGATTTAAATTTTTATATATAGTATAAATAAATAAAAACTGGATTATTATGCCACATTTTTTTTTATCTTTCTCCCCTTTTATTTAATAAATTGCACGATAATTAACATAATTTTATTTTTATTGAATTTAAATCATGCACTGTTTAAAATTAGTCTTCTTAATAAATTCATTCACGAGAGACAAGTCTTGTTTACATTGCATATAATGATAAGTATTAATATTATAAAAAAGTTAGCCAAAATTTAATAAATTTGTAATTATTCGAAGAAATAGCATAAATTTATTAACTTTACGAAAAATATCATAAAAATTCACCATATAATTATTATTTTTATAAAATAAACTTATATAACTTTTTTTTTTAAATTATAAACTTATATACTTTTTAAATAAATACGAATTTAAATTATTATTATTATTTTCAAAGTCCTTAACATCAATACTCAATAGTACAATAATAATGCTAAAGCTATTATAAGTAATATCATCTCCTTTGTATATTTTTATATATGATTAATCAATTTACATAATTTTCCCATGTTTCTTTTGTATGCAAATTAAAATATAAATCCACATAATCTCGTAATTTTTAAAATAAAAAAGAAAATTAAAATAAATATATGATACGTTTTACTTCCTTCTCAGCCGCCGCTCTCTATGCAAACATCATAGATTTGCCACAATTGGAGCTCGTAGAGAGAAATGTGGGAGTTGACACCTTGGGATTCAATCCAGACATGGGATTTAATTGTCTGATAATTCCCCCATCAATGATAATTTCAATACTTAAAAAATTAATATTATATATCATAAATTTATTATAATTTTAATTAATATTATGATTTTTTATTAAATATAATTTTATAAATTTTCTTATAAGTATTAATAATATTTTAATATATTATTTATGATTTATATCAAATGTAAAATAAATAGCATTATTTTACTTTAAAAAATATCAATGTACTTTAAAATCCTCTATAGAATACAAATTAGAATGACTCTTGTGATTGTGGTCAACTTATATAAACAGTAAAAGTCAAACAATGATAATGTGGAAAGCGCGTGAGTGACATTTTTCTTTAAAGCAAATTATTTTTAACAAAATTTAAAATATTGTTATTATGATTTATGATTGTGTGCAACATTCTTAAGCCAAAAAAAAAAAATTAGACTATATTTTTAGTATATAAATAATTTAATAATTTAATTAATTTTATTTTAAATTATTTAAAATAAAAAATATTTTTTTTAATACTAAAAAATATATATTTATTTACATTATAAAAAAAATAAATATTTTTTTTGAAAAGATTAAAAATAAAATTTTATTTATAAAAGAAAACTATATCATACAATTAAACTTAAAATATTTCATAATTCTATAAGAATATAAAACGAGGAACTATAATACTAGTACTTTGTGTTCACGGTCTGATTTGGTCCAATTTTTAGTAAAAAAAATAATTAAATCGGACTATTTATATTGCTTTAATTAAATTGGACCAGACCGTTTGGCTAATATGAATGTTATAATCGAACAATTCAATTCAATTTAGTTAACAATTTTCTACTGATTTTTTTTTTTTTCTAAACTTGAAAAAATTTAAGGGATATTAGGAGTGCATTTCCCATGATATTCAAACCAACTACTTGGTTACTCTCATAAAAAATTCACATTCTCTTTTATGAAAACTAAATTATATTAAACAAAAACCAACATTATATTAGATACATACACTAAACAACAAATTATATTCTGAAGTTGTTATTATTTCTCAGCACTTACAAAATAAAAAATTGGTTCTGAGCAGAGCAAATAAATATACTTGTGCTAAAATGTTGATAATAGTTTTTGGTGTTCTCTGCTCAACAAAAATAAACACAAAAACAACAAAAATAGACACAAAAACTCAAAAAGCAAGTAATTAAAAAAAGTTCAATCAACCAACTGTTGTGTTTTCAACAATCTCAAGAACAATACAAGCAGTAGTTCTCTTTTACATAATCTATGAAAGTTGTATAGTATCAGACTGGAGTTTGAGACTTGAGACTTAAGACTTAAGACTTAAGAGTTTAAATTTTTTTTTTTTTTTATAACATATAATATATAATATTCTTAAATCAAAATATAATACATAATTTTTTATTTTTTATTTTTTAGTTAAATAATAATATAATATGTTTTTAAAAATAATTTTTTAATTTATTATTTATAACTGTCCGGTCCGGTCCGACTAGGTAAAAATTTTATAAAATCGGATCAGACCGTTTCATTAACGATTTGAGTTAATATTAATCAGACCGGACCATATAATTTATAAAACGATCCAATTCAATCCAATCCAATTTTTTAATTTAAATTAATTTGGTCCGATTTTTGGACACTCTTATTTTGTGTACTATAACGTTAATTAATTAGCTCCACACCTCATTAATAAGAAAGTTTTATTTATGTAAATTTAGTACAAGTTAATAAGAAAATAATAAATAAATAAATAAAATTATTTATGTAAATTTAGTAAAATTTAATAGGAAAATAATAAATAAGAAAATTTTATTTATTTATGTAGTACAAGTTAATTTTCTTTATTCTTAAATCTAAGTCATGATTGTAACAGTACCATATACGCGTAGAATAAAATAAAACCAGAGTTAAAGTCAAATTGAATATTTACGTACAAACGCTTAAATTTGTTTTAGCTTTTTTTTTTTATTATTATTTTTATTTTTATAAATACTGAATATAAATCACCTAAATTTAGAAGTCATTCTCCACATATCATTAATATTTAATTGATTAAGTTTCTCCCACTTGTCAATTAACGGTAATTAAATCAAAACATCTGACTAGATCTTGATGTCACGGAGCTTTAGTTATAGTTTCTTAAGAAGAATTCTTAAATATATAAAATAACAGTTACTTAATATCTAGCCAAAAAAAATATGATTTAATTTACCATTAATCAAGCCATTAATTAACATGTTGAATGTTGATGCTTACTTCTTCTTTTTTCCCTTCAGAATGTCGATGCTTACTTCTTCTTTTTTCCCTTAAGTATATTTGGAAAATCTAATGATCGGTAACAATTATTCTAAAGTTAGGTGGGGATTAACTTAGCCAAAAAAAAAAAAAAAAAGTTAGTGGAGAATATAATTTAAAATAGGGTAGTGATATATGAGTTGTTGAATGAATGTAAAATTAAGAATATAAAATAAAAAAATAATTATGAGATTTTTTATTAATAAAAATTAATTATATTATATTATATTATATAAATTATAATAAAAAGAATCATTTTTTAATATTTCACCATCTGCAGTGAAAAAAAAAAAGATAGAAATCTTTAAGGACTTGTCCAATTAATAATGAAATAAATCGCTTTCAAAGTTACATAAACTTGACTTTGGTATTGTGGTCAAGTGGAAATAAAAGATTGCAACACAACTCACGATCATGATTTACTTAAATGAATTCTTCTTTTTCTACCCTCTTTTTTCTTAGCTTACAAAAGCAAAAGTAAAAATATTTTTAGCTTATCAGCTTTGTGGTGACATTAATCACTATTTTATTAGAGGATAGTTTATAAGTTTAATTATAGATATAATTTTTTATATATATATATAATTTTATTTTAAATTTTTTTAAGAATTTTTTTTTTTATAATATAAATTAATATATGTTTTTTAATATAGTAAAAAAATAAATATTTTTTTTTACTAAAAAATTAAAAGTAAAATAAGTCGAAAGATTGAGTTATTTATACACATAATACTTATTCTTTTGGAGCCAAAAATATAAGAAAAAATTAAAACTAGACTCTAAACATATCAATGCTTGGACCAGCTAGCTATGTTATCAATAATGTTATTAAAATTATTAGAAGATTGAATTGAGGATTGACAAACAACCCTAGTTCCTTAAATTAATGTCATCCTTTGTTTAAGGTTTCACAACTGCGCCTTTAATTGACTAATTTTCCTTAATCATAATTGATGTTTGGACCAAACATGGTTTTTTAATAAGTTAATGATGATGCTATAAAGTTTTCTAATATGATTGACATGCCCATCTCTCTGAATGCTATTATATCTTTTATTTTTCTCTTCTAGTTTTATAATACATGACTGCCAAGACCATTTCTTTGGATTTTTTTTTAATGTTAAAATTTAGACTTAATTACTCTATTATTTTTTAAATTTATATGTAAATTTGTAAATTTTTAAATTATACAATTTAATTCGCAAATTTTTAAAATTTCACACAAATTCTTAAACTTTTAAATTCTACAATTTAGTCTCCAAATTTTTAAAAATTTACACATATGTCGTCTCTTAAAGTACTAAAATACATATTTTTGAATACCTATATGTGAATTTTTAAAAGTTTGAAAATTAAATTTAAAATTTTTATCTAAGTGAAAATTATTTAAAATTTAGGGACTAATGATATAATATAGGCTAAAAATTCAACTAAATCCAATAAAATTAACAAACTTACAACGTACTTAATTGTATGAAAATGCACATTTTAATTTGAACACTTTTACTACAATAATTATAAAAAATGACACATTTTTAATTTCATAATTATTAAATTTAATTTAACACTTGAATTCTCATTAATCCTATGCAAGCAATAAAGAATGTTGATTTTCATAATTACAAGACTGAAGCTTCCAAACTCATTTTAAATAATTATAAACCATAGTGTAATTCCTCTATACATAAATTATTAAAGACAACATGATATGTTTAGAAGAAGAAAAATTCATCCATTCTGATGCTCGTGCTTTCGGCCAATATTAATTTTTGAAAATTGCTACTAGAAGCAACATTACATGAATGAATATCTATGTCTTAGAATCGAGCAAATGAGAAGTAATTAAGAAATACTTGCCTCATTATTCTCTACCTCTACATGCATGTCTCTAGAATCTCGTGCCATCATTAACATTAAAGATTCCATTTTGGAACCATTCAAAAAATAAATATACAAGATGTTATTTTTCTTATCTACTATTTGACAATTCAGTCTCTCAACGTAGAAGAAGTGAAGTACTCCTTCTTGTAAAATATATGCAAGAGCTAGATTTGAATACTCCCACCTCCTTCGTTATTAATTAAACTAGTTGATTAAAGAAAAAATTAACAGATCAATTTTGAATTAAAATTAGACAATTAATTACCTTTGATCTTAACTTTGAGTGGAAATTGGACCTTATAAATTCTGAAATAGAATTATTCATCGTGTTGTTAACTGTTCAAAAACTAAGCGTGTGTAGTGTAATGAAGTAAAAGTAAGTTAAGAGTTACAAACCGCATCAAATAATAAATTTGCAATTAAGTAACTGTGGCCCCTCAAAACAATTAAAGGCTACAATTTACGACTATAATTAATTAAGTTTATAGTTATTACAAATGAAAATGACTCCTTCATTCTAATTAATTAAAAGGAAAGAGACTTAGATTATTTCATTGTAGATTGTGTATTGATGGGCTCAAGATTAGAGAATTCAAAGATTTTTTTTTTTTTTTTTGAGTTGTTATTTTAGAGAAAAAAGTTTTAATGTGAAAGTAATTTATAATTTTATCTTTTAGTATTTTTTAAAATAAAAATATTGTTATGATATTAATAAGTTTAGGGTTACTTTATTTTTTATTTTTTAAAATAATGAAAAGCATATAACATAGGGAGTTTCCAGCAATGAATTTATCGTCTTACCAAGTAATTATATTTATTTGCAAATTCTCTTTATGTATCCAACACATAATATCTAAAATTAAATCTTCTTAAAAAATTAGCATAAATTGTTCTTCGCCTTGAAAATCTATTTTTTTTTTAAATTAAGTTAAATTAGAATAATACACAACACAAACACAACACAAACACAATTAGACCAAATATTTTCATTGTTATTTTATAAATAATTTACTTGACAAATAATTGTAAAATTTTTTTTGTGTTAATCAACATTCAACAAAAAAAATATACGACACTATCGAATAAATTGTTAGAGTATAAAACAAAATGTCTCACACTGCTAAATAATGATGTTGTATAGTGCTTATAAGTAACATATAACTTAACTTTCTTTAAGGTTAGCATTTTAGGAATTGGTAATTCATGTTGCTTTTAAATTATATAAAATTTACACGATATCAATATTGCTTATAAATCTCATAAAATTTATATGATATCAGAGTTTCAATGCATCAAATAAGTCGAGCAAAAAAAAAAAAAAACATGAGCCTTACAAAAATAAAAAATACAAATGACCCATTAATAGATTTAGAAAATGAAAAAATCTGTTAAAAATATAAATTATTGGACCAAATGAATCACACTTTGAGAAATAATGTTAGAGTATTAAAAAAAATATTCTACATTGCTAAACATTAATGATATTAGTATAATGTTTATAAATAATCATAGATATCATTATCTTTAATATTAACATTTTAAAAGTAGACAACTCTTATAAACTATATAAAATTAACACAAACATAATTAAAACTACATAAAATTAACACAAACATAATTGCCGGCCTATTGAACAACTTCAAGCAAAAATTAATGCAAGGTTTGAGGAATGTTAACGGTAACTAACTAAATGTTAACGTTGGTGAAAACTATAAGTCACACATGAAATTGGAAAATTTATTTAATAAAATAGTATCTCACTGCTAAATAAGTTATAAGTGCTATATTACATTTAATATTTCGTTATGTTTGTGTGCGGAAGGTAAAAAAACTATACACTTTTTATTTAGAAAATTGTTAAAATAATTGAAACTTTTACATAATATTCTAATACTCTAAATTTTTAAAAATAAAAATATTACTTTGTTATTAGAAAAAAAAAAATTCTAAAAATAGTGTACGTACGTTTAGTTATTTCAATATATTTTTGAAAAATTACAAAAAATAACACCTCTAAAATTTATAGTAATAAAACTAGCACCCCTAATAATATTGAATGTTCAATTTGAACGTTCAATATTGAATAGGTCTAAATTGTCGTCGTTCAATTAAAACTTATAGTAACAAAAGTAGCACCCCTAATAATATTGAACGTTCAATTTGTTGTCGTCGTTCAATTCTAATTGAATAGATGTTTAAAAAAAAATGACATATTAATTATTTATAAATTTAAACATAAAGAGTACTAATTTTATTTTTATAAATTTTAAAAATGTTAGTTTTGTTGTTTTTTCTATATTTTTTTCTCTCACAACAGTTAATTAATAATTTCAATTATGGAAGCAAGTAATTGCTTCATGAAAGTACAAATAAGTACCTTGCTCTTAATTACATAATGCTAATCAATGCAACGCTTGTGTTATCATGAATTAAATATAGATCATTTTCAACAGCTGGCCACAACATTTTTACAAAATAGAACAAGAATTTTCTAAATCATTAATTAACCAAACACTTAAACGAAGAGTCAACATTATTAGAAATTAATTAATATTGATTTGTATATCTAATCATGCAATATTATGACAAATAATAATCTTAATATTTGATTATAAACATAGAAGTGAAAATGAAAATTGATGTGCCTTTGTGTTTTTAGTGATTAAATCAGTGATTTTGCATATGTTTTAATTTTTTTTAAGCAAATAGATAACTGGAATCAATAGGTGAAAATATTTAACAAAATAAATATATCTGCTTAAATATCAATAAATTTAAAATAATATCATTTTTGAAGAAAATTGATAAAATGCTGTCAATAATGATAGAATTCTTTGATAATTTTTAAACTTTATGTATATGATTGATAAAGAATATTATTTTAGAAGTAAATTGATAATTAGCCAACTTTAATAAAGTAATTAATATTTACTCCAATAGAAGGTGTGTGTTATGTTATTTGTTTGATTCTTATGTTAAGATAAATTTGGTGTGACTGAGAAGTGGTTCTAAAAAACGCTTGCAACAAATCTTTTCTTAGTCCTATTATTTGTTTTCTCAAATAAACCCATAAATAAGCCGTTAATATATAATATCATTTAATAAAATAAATGAACAATAAATAGTTTATTAAACACATTGTGATTTATTTAAAAATATATATATATATGAAAAATCTTAAACCATAACTGTTATCAATTACTGCACGTCAAGTAAATAAAATACATAGAATTAGGCAATTAGCTGTCTTTTATTGAATAGAAAAAGAAAAAGAAAATGTTACTGCTGGCTAATTGTGACGCCGTGAGACGTGAGTTACTAAGTAGACACCTTTTTACAGTTGCACAACCAGTTGGAAATTTGTAAAAACACTACCATTATATATCATGTATTTATTTCAATTATAATTAATAAAATTTTATTAAATTAAACTCAATTGTACTTAAAATTCATTTTAAATTTAAGATAAATTAAATTTTTGTTTGCAAAATGTAAATTAATTCCCAGCTGGTTGCACTTACATAATGGAGCAGCTAATAATTAGCTCATTTAATTTTTATTTTTTAAAAAAAGCTACATACTAAACAAATCAAAATAATAATTTTTTTTTTCCTTTCCCAAATTGCAAACGAAGCTTGATATTTTGGGAAATTTTCAGGCCCATTTCCAATAGTAGAAATAAAAAATAGGGTCAAAAATTTAATTACACCGACTTATGAACAAAGGTTAAAGGTGAAAATAGTTTTTAAGGTTCTAAATTAATCCTAAAGGAGGTCCAAACAATGGAAAAAACTTAAACTAATAAGTAATTACCAAACTTCTATGAGAATGATTAACTCAATAATAACCAAAGGTTAAACAATTAACAAATGTCATTTGTATGGCTTTCTCATAATTTATATGCCAGCTATTAAAATCACCCATAAAATGAAAAAAAAAAAAAAAGTTGATTTTATTCAATAAATCATAAAAATTAACTAAAATTTAATAAAATGAAAAAATGTGGATTCAAAGAGCTTTCCTGGTGAAATAAAAATACAGACATCTTTATCAACATGGCGTGCACATGTGTGTTTAGAGCTACTGTGTATAAGTTTGGGTTAAAATTAATAAAAATTAACTATTTTTTAAGACTTAAAATTAAAAATGTACAAAGATGAGTCTCCATGTGACACATGTCATAAGCAGAATAGATATAGCCACACAAACACACCTATCTCTTTTTGCAAAGAACAGAAACAAAAAAAAGATGTTAAAAATCTAAAAAATAAAATTATAATTTAATGTTAAATGTCTTATAAAATTAACTATTATCATTTAAATTTATTCAATATTAATCGCTTTAATATAATTTAATGTTATTTTTATTAATTTACAATTTTTTTTTTTACCAACTCAAAATCTCCAACTACGTCTATAAATATATTCAATAACCCTTTCACTAATTTCTCAATATGCTATCGTCTGTCTCGTACAGTACCTTCGCAAGTACCACACAATTTCTCCAAATTTGGGAATTCAAAGGTAGTTGACTATATTCACACACGCACACAGAAAAATGAACCCATTTGATTAATACTATATGACTGAGAGTTTTAATAAGCTTATTTAAAAATTATTTAAAAAATTAAAAATTCTTGTGGGGTACATACTCTCAATTAACTAATAAAAATAATAGATTCGTTTCATTTTCTTCTATTATTGTGATAACATATTTCGGTTGTTATTTTATATAAGTAGGAGATTCTCAACATTGATCCTAGAGAATTATAAACCTAAGACACTTTTGCAGGAAAAAAAAAACTGTATTGTTCTTTACTTGTCTGAAATTTTATCCTAGACCTTAAACCTTTTTTTATTAATTAGTTTCTTTTTGTGATAACTAATCAGAGAGATCAGTCACTTAAGTTTGTTTTCTTGGTGATAAACTTCTACTTCTGATCCTTTTCTCAAGACTTGAAAAGTACTTCCTATAAAAGCAGAAGCTTGTAGATATACAAAGTTACAAAGTGATCATCATTTTCTTCTTACAGTAAAGTAAAACACTTTATCATGAATTTTCTTTTTTATGTATTTTTGTTTATTTTCTTTTTTTCATGGTATATATAATATATACTATGAATTCTTTGCATGCATACATATATTATATATCTTGGTCTTTTTGTTTTTTTGATCTATTTCTTAGCAAAATTTTGATCTTAAAATTAAGAAGGAAAATCACATAATTTTTTTGAACCCAAAATCAAAAGCCTAAAAGTATATTCATTATTCACATACATTTATTCAAATATTATAACTTTAATACTTGTGTTTGTATAATATGTTCTTTCACTAATTTCTGTTAGAGCTTATGTTTAATTACAACTGTTTTTTCATATCAGAAATTACATATATAACAGCCTTAAGCAACATGGAATACGGTGCGTTGATGACGAACTCTTCGTGTGGAGGATTCACAGATAATACCAACATGGAAGCAGATTTCATGGATGAACTTTTATTTGAAGGATGTTGGTTAGAGACTTGTGCTGGATTCAACTTTATGCAGCCTATTAACACAAGACCTATTTTAGAGCCTAATTCACATTATATGATGCCTTCAAATTCTAGTACTGGCCTGTTGAGCATAAACCTTCCAAATGATCAACAAATCTACCAAGAAGATCACACAACAGAAGGAGATGGTATTAAAGTTGGTGATGATCAAAGTTTTTTAGTTGAAGGGACTGAAATTGGGAGGAGACTTTGGATTGGTCCAAGTGCAAATCCAGGTCCTTGTTCTTCAGTAAAAGAGAGGATGATATTAGCAATTGGGTATCTAAAGGAATGTGCAAAAGATAGAGATGTGCTTATACAAATATGGGTTCCTATTAGAAGAGGAGGTAGACAAATTCTTACAACTTATGACCAACCATATGCAATTGATCCAAATTCAAAGAGTCTAGCAAATTATAGAGATGTATCACAGGCTTACAGGTTCTTAACTGAAGAAGACTCTGCTGAGTCTGTTGGGTTGCCAAGTAGAGCTTTCTTGGGTAAATTACCAGAATGGACACCCGATGTTCGTTACTTCAAGAGCTATGAGTATCCGCGTATTGGTTATGCTCAGCAGTATGATATTCGTGGATCTTTAGCACTTCCTATATTTGAAAGAGGTAGTTGTACTTGTTTAGGTGTTGTTGAGATTGTTATGACCACTCAAAAGATCAATTACCGTCCAGAACTTGAATATGTATGCCAAGCTCTTGAGGTTTGTTCTTCTCTTGTTCCTTCATATCGTACTAATCTTCTCTCTTATTCTTTTGTTTTATCCTAATTAAGCATACAATTTGCAGGCTGTTGATCTCAGGAGCTTTCATGATTTTAACCCTCCTACTATAAAGGTATAAGGAGCTAGTCCTACCTTGTAACTAAGATGTAGTACAATTAACTTTGAATTGCAATATTGCATATTATTTATTTTTTCTTTTTCTTTGTTGATGATAGACATGTGATGAGTTATATCAAGCTGCTTTGAGTGAGATAGTAGAGGTTCTAACAACTGTCTGCAAAACTCATAGATTTCCATTGGCTCTGACTTGGGCTCCTTGTATCCAACAAGGTAAAGGTGGTTGGAGGCACTCTGATGACAACTATGCTCACTGTGTTTCAACAGTAGATTCAGCTTGTTTGGTTGCTGATCTAGAGATTTTAGGCTTCCATGAGGCTTGTTCCGAGCACCATTTGCTTCGGGGTCAAGGAATTGTTGGGACTGCCTTCTCTACAAACAAACCATGTTTTGCTACTGATGTTACTGCCTTTAACAAAACAGAATATCCTCTATCTCACCATGCTAGGATGTTTGGACTTTGTGCTGCTGTTGCAATTCCCTTTCAAAGTGTCTACACGGGATCTCTTGATTTCGTATTAGAGTTCTTCTTGCCTAAAGATTGCCTAGATAGTGAAGAACAGAAGCAGATGTTGAACTCATTGTCTATTGTAATACAACAATCTTGTAGGAGCTTACATGTTGTTGTAGGAAAAGAAGTTGAAGAACAAGTCAGGTTACCGCCAATTAGGGAAGCAATTGTTGTAGAGAATGGAGGACATAGCAAGGAAGAAACAATCCAGAAATTTGAATTTTCATGTGAAGATCACTCTTTGAAAGAATCTTCTTGGATTGCCCATATGATGGAGGCTCAACAGCAGTGTGGTAAAGGTATCTCTGTCTCATTGGATTATCAAACAGAAGAAGTTAAAGAAGAGTTTAGGGTGACAACTCAATGGGACAACAATCATGGGATTGTACCTAATACTCAAGTCTTTACAGAATTTGGACAACTTCAACAAAGTTCTGTAGCAGCAAGAAGTTCTGTTGAGGGTGGTGGAGATTCTTATTCTTTTGGTGGACGGCGCTCATCGGGTGACAGAAAAGCCGGTGAGAAGAGAAGGACTAAGACAGAAAAGACCATCAGTCTACAAGTTCTTCGGCAGTACTTTGCAGGAAGTCTCAAAGATGCTGCAAAAAGTATTGGAGGTAGGAAACTATTTTCACAGTAATTAGAACTATCAGTGTATGTATGAAACCAAATTTATCATGATTTTTTGTTTACCCTGCTTGTTCAATTTGCAGTTTGTCCCACAACACTGAAAAGGATATGCAGGCAACATGGGATAACAAGATGGCCGTCTCGAAAGATCAAGAAGGTAGGCCATTCTCTGAGGAAACTCCAACTAGTAATTGACTCAGTCCAAGGTGCTGAAGGTTCTATACAAATAGGATCTTTCTATTCAAGCTTCCCAGAATTGAACTCTCCAAAGTTTCAAGGGACTGGTGCTTTGTCACCAGGGAACACAAGTGATCATTCCAGGCAATTGAACTCTCAACATGACATTGGCTTATTCAATCATGTAAACAATACAAAGTCCCCATCATCTTCAAGCAGTCAAACTTCTGGTTCAACGGTAAGTGCCACTGGAATTCAACAGAACTCAACCAACATTAATGCCTTTAACGATGGAGATTCAGTTCTAATGACAGAAGACCAAGTTGGGATGATTAAAAGAGCTTGCAGTGAAACAGAGTTCCTTGCTTCTAACCAAGATGAAACAAAAAATTTCCCTAATTCACAAAGCTATATCTCATTAAGTGATAATCGAAGTTTCGAGATTTTACCTCCCATACCAGGAAGTAATAGTAAAAACTTACAAGATGGGTATGGTTTTAGAGTTAAAGCTAATCTTGGGGATGAAAAAATTAGGTTCACTTTGCAACCCAATTGTTCTTTCATAGATTTACAACAAGAGATTGCTAGGCGTTTTAATTTAGATGACATTAGTATAATTGAGATCAAGTACCTGGATGATGATCATGAGTGGGTTCTTCTGAAATGTAATGCTGATCTTCAAGAATGCATGAAGATATACAAATCTTGTCAAAGCCGCACAATCATGCTCTTCCTTCAAAGAAACTCTTAACCCAATCAGGTAAATTCATATGGTAGCTTCAGCCCGTCCTGATACAGTGACTAGGGCTTATAAAGGTTTCAGTTATCAAATTCATGGTTATGAATCCATTCACTTTATCTTCAGCTTAAAGTAAGACGTTTTGTAGATCAATGGTTAACATTGGAATATATTGGAAACAGTAAGTATAAAGACTGAGGCTGCATGTGAGTTATGTGATTCATCAGTTTCTTTAACAGATATTGTACAAAAGATTTGTTATCCCTTTCAGTATTTAAGGTTCAGTTTGAAGCATAATGCTCTAAAGCAATTCTCACTTTGATACAAATCTTATTCTAATTATTTATATAAATCATTGAATTTACGCAAGCAAATTTGACTCATTGATATTATTTAAAAGGTTAAACATGAATTTTGTTTCTACCAAAAAGTACTCATACTTTATTCCTATTTATACATAAGTATATTTTTTTTTAGGATTAATACGAAACACTTATACAAATTAACATTAATTACCTCCAGCAATTTCTTATAGTTAGTAGTATTAGTAACACGCAGAGTAATAAGAAACTGCAACTCACTGGAGGTCACTAGTGATGATTTGCTTAGTACCACACAATAATCCTGAAAAATTATTTATGTTCAAATAAAAATATAATAAGAATATTTTTGTAAATAAGTTTTTTTAAATATTTTTGTGTAAAATAAACATAAATTTAGGTAACTTGAAACCTATTTAGCTATTTAATATATATATATATATTTTTGGTGAAGCGAGCACTTCTTTATCCTATAATTTGTAGTACAAGTATAATTGATGTGATAGATAATTATTGGCTAAAATATTAAAACTTATTTTTTTCGATTTATAATTAACTAATTGCTATATTAGTTGTGATAATAATACAACTTAAAGTAAATAGACTTTTTCTTCTGTGAAATCATCTTCAAATAAGCTTAAAAAAATTAAAAAGTGAGAATTTTCTTGTTAGAGAAATAAATGTAATATTTGTATGGTAAGGAATTAATAACTGTAAGTAGATTGATAGAATAAAGGTTCTATACGAGTTTAAGATGAAACTTTTCTTCTTCTTTGTTTTCTCTATTTTTCTGTTAATTTATTCTTAAATTCTTTTTTTCTTTTCAATGACACTACATCAAGTTTATGGTTTTTGGTTAATGCTCTCATATATAGATTTTTTAAGTAAAGATGATCTTGGCTACACTACTATACAAATTTTCAGTGACACTAAAGCCAGAGTAATACCAAATCATGAGTTCTTGGCTCACGTTACTAAAATCATGATAAAGAAGCCTTGATCCCTTGAATTAATAACTGCTTGTTATTACAAGGAGTAAAATAAAAGGGTTAATGTAATATATAGTCACAAAACTCTTTGCCGTCATTGAGAACAAGGGCAATAATACTCTTAACATCTTTAGTCTCTCTCCAAGATGCGTAAATGATAATTCTTTAAGAGATTGCTGAGCACATTCACTAGACCGGAGTGCATATATATATATATACATATATATGTATGTGTATACACACATACATACATAATACAAGCAACTACATGAATGAGATCGACTCATTCTAACTTCCAAGAGATATAAATGAAGAAATGAATCTGTTCGACATGGCTCGTACCCAAAGACAGGTCTGTTGACTGCATTAAGATCAAAGTCAGCTTGTTCTTGTTGAGGGTTGGTAGGCACGGACTGCATCTTGCCGAGAATGAAGTCGTGAGGGATGGTGCAAAGGTCGCTGGCCTTGCCGATGAGTCATAGGACGAGTACTCTTACTCCTAGGCTCTCTTGGTTTTTCATCAGCTGCCTGAATCCTTTCCAGTGTCTCCACAACATCTTTCATAGAAGGCCTGTGCCTGTGTTCTGATTCAATACATTTTATGGCAAGTTGAGCTATATGGAATGCGGCTTTGGATGGATATCTTTCCTCCAATCTAGAGTCCATAATGTTTCTCAACTTTCTTCTATTTGATAAGTGTGGTTTTATCCAATCTACCAAAGTATGTTTCCCACTTGGACGAGTAGTGTCAAGTGCCCTTAAGCCTGTTAGTATCTCTATCAAAACAATTCCAAACCCATAAACATCACTCTTCACATACAAATGTCCTGTTCAATCAATAAAGCATGAGATTAGTGTCAAAAATTCGAGACAAACCATCAATTGGGCCTAGCATACAAGCTCAATATTTAAATGGGGATTACCTGTGGCAACATATTCAGGAGCAGCATATCCATGTGTACCCATTACTCGTGTTGTCACGTGCGATTGACTAGCTGAAGGACCGAATTTAGCCAAGCCAAAGTCAGAAATCTTCGCATTAAAGAGCTGCAAGTAAAATCACAAGTTAGATGAGTACAATATTTTCCTAATCTTCTTACCAAAATCATCTGCATATTTTTCTACTTTTAAATTCTAAACAAGCATCATCTTGTTCCCTACAAAAGCAAAAGCCCAAAAGTACAATCATCTAAGTGAGTAATGATTTTATTGAGCAAAAGTCAGTCCAGTCCCTAATTGGCACATTTTTGGAGATTTGGCCAATAATGTCCCAAAACCTCAGGATAGACTATAAATCAGCTGTACATGATTACATAGCCTGAACATTAAAAAAAAAAAAGAGTGATTTTGGGCTATTTTTCATCCAAAGTCAAAACACCTCAAGTTCTATAATCTTTCCTCAAGTGAAAACATTTTAATAGATATAATGAACTGAAACTCTTTCTGTAATCCTTACTTTTAGCACAAGATGTAGATAGATGAAAAATAAATTTACCCCATCAAGTAATATATTTGAAGCTTTGAAATCTCTGTAAATGACTTTCTTGTCTGATGTGTGTAAGAAAGCAAGGCCACGAGCTGCACCAATTGCAACCTTTAGTCGTGTATCCCAAGGGAGTGGCTGAACGGCTGCACCTCCTGCACAAGTTAAAAGTAACTACTTTATGAACCTGCTAAGAAGAACATAAACAAGCAAGCATAAATGGAATTTAGGTTTAATTGCTCTTACTTCCAAATAGATGGTTTTCAAGGCTGCCCTTTTGCATAAACTCGTATACGAGAAGAAGCTCTTCATCCTCCCAACAATATCCCAACAGCTTTACAAGGTTTGGATGTGAGAGTCTCCCTAAGAAATTTACCTCTGACTGCATCAATAAAGATAAATCAGACCAGCACAGGGCATATATGTAAGATAATTTAACTCCATGCTGCCAAGAACTGTATACGTTGCTGAAGTTAATAAAAAAATTCAGGAATTAATTATGCAGGAGCACCAACCGAATTAACTAATCATAACAAGTGGGAGACTGCATTGTTTCCCTCTTTATGCAAAGATTATATATGCTTCAGGTGACAGTATCAGTATTTGATTTGGTATGAAGTTTGTGATGTGGTTGGTATGTTAAAGTAATTGTGTGACTATTTCATAACACTTTCCTAGAAAGAAATAAGCACGTCCAAATAGGTCCTTATGTACTTTTCCCACATGAAATCCAATAGAATTACATTACCTGCCATTCCTCAAGTCCTTGTAAGCTCTCAGAATTCAACTTTTTAACAGCAATAACTGTACCACTTCCACTCTTTCCAGGAGCCTTCTCATCCAACCAACCTTTAAAGACTTTACCAAATCCACCTTCCCCAAGCACTGTATCAGCTCTAAAGTTTTTAGTTGTAGCCTTTAGTTCTGCAAACGTGAACATCCTTAAATTTGCTGAAGGTAATATCTCTCCATTAGGATAAGCCTCATCGCAGCTCGCCACTGAGAATCTGCTATTCCTTGAGATATTGCTACTCCCTAAAGATGTTCCATTGCTAGTAGTTGTCTGGGAAATAACTGTTACAAAACATGTAGAATATTCAAAGTTAAAAAGTTACTGAGAAAAAATGGCAATTTAGTAAATTACATGGAAATCAAGTCTTCTTTTATAAATACAAGAAATTCTGAAAAAATGAAGACAGATAAAGAAGAAGAAAAACCCAATTGATGAACATCATAATTCCAAAAAGATTGCTTTAAGTTGAAAAAATATTATTGGGCATAAGCAACACAGATAAAGGACAGATCTTTAAGTGAAATATAACTGATAGATGAAGAGATTGCTCTGCTCTCAATTCTAGTAGATAAAAAAGAAAATGATCTAAACCCAGAACAGATCTTAAGGAAATTATTGAAAAATAAAAGAAAAGGAAGTACCAGAGCTGAGATGACCAGTAGTACTCGGAGTTTGAGTTGGGTTTTCAACCGGATAACCCCAGCAAATTCCCATATTTGCCCTTCTCTTCCTCTTGTTAAGTTTTGTGAATCTGTTTTATCAAGGTTTTAGAGAACGTGTGAGAGATATGAAGGTAATGAAGTAATAATGATGAAGAAAAATGTTTTTCAACTCTGCTGGTAATGATGAATCTCTCTCTCTCTCTTTCAACAGCGAAATGGGCATCTTTTCTCTTAATTTATAGGTAAAAAATTTATTTTAATTAGGTTTGACTTCTGAATTTCTCATCCTTCGTCCACAATTAGCTCTTTTTCTGTTAAATAACTCTTTTTATAATAATTTATATTAAATAATATAATAAAATTTATTAATAAAAATAATTATAATTACTTTTTTTCTCTTATATTTAATTAATAATATTTAAAACATAACTTGATAACTGTAGCGTACTCTTCTCAACTCTGCTGGCAATGGTCATTGGTCAATCTGTCTCTCTCTTTCAACAGCGAAATGGGCCTTTTTTCTCTTAATTTCTATATAAAAAATTTATTTTAATTAGGTTTGACCTTTGAATTTCTGTTCCTTTCTATTCCTTTATCTACAATTAGCTCTTTTTCTGTTAAATAACTCTTTTTATCTTATATAATAATTTATATCACATAATATAATAACATTTATTAATAAAAATAATTATAAATATTGTTTCATTTCCTATTTTAATTTTATATTTAAGTAATAATTAAAAATATAATTCGATAATTGTAGCATACTCTTCTCGTTTGCTTTGTTTATGCGCTCCTACACCAACTCAAACATTAAATTAACACGAAGGAAAAACAGAAAGGGACGAGATAATGAATGCAAGAAAGCGATTTTGTAAAGTACAGACCACCAAGTCTGACAAACAAAATAAGAGAGAGGCAAATAGACAGCTACTCAAAACTTTCGAATATTGTAAAAAATAATATATTTAAAATTTATAATAATTAATTAATATTTTAATAATATTAAATATTAAATAAATTTAAATTATTATAATTTAATTTAATTAATATTTAATTAAATTAGTGTTTAAAAAATAATATAAAAATTATTTTTAATTATAAAATAATATAATTTAAATATAAAAAATATTATTTTATAATTATAAATTTAAAAAAATAATAATAATTTAAGACTTTTTCATTGATCAAGTGGCAAAGAAAGTTTGTTCAGACTTTCTGAGCTGCGCGTAAATGAAGACTGCAGAGGCTTTTCTAAGTCAATTGACTTGCCTTAGGGATACGTGAATGTGAAATATGACGAGGAATAATAAATTTAAATTAGAGTTTGGTATTTAGATTTTAGAGTAACTAAAAAAAAATTAAAAAAAAAATGATTGAGTAAAAAAATATATTTATAGTTTACACACTTACACACGACAAAAATTAAACTCAAGTGCTTACGATGCCCATAATAAAATTATACTATTATACTAAAAAATAATTAATAATTAATAGATTAAGTAAAACATAAATTGAGAAAACTCATAAATAATTTGTTAATTCAACTTTAATTCAAATAAATTATTTATTTATAAATAATTTTTTAATTTAAACATAAATAAATCCAAATTTATATAAGCTACTTATATGTTATATAACAAAGTAATTTTTAAAAAAATGTTTTTTATTTTAAAAAAAAAAAACTTAACATGTATTATAATTAATAAATATATTAATTTATATATTCATATATTTTTAACCTTATAAAGTAACAATATATTTATTTTCATCAACTTATCAATCAAAACTAATTTAATTCGTTGAGATTGATAATAGAATGTGAATATTGACACTAAAACAAATTGTTAATATCATAATTAATTTTATTAATGAATTAAGGGATAATTTATTGAACAAATATAATTTACAATACAAACATTTTTTTTAAATAAAGGTTATAGTTAGCAGTTTTCAGTGAGTGCATCGGGACATCCTAATTAGGTTGGCACCTCCTTAGCACCTTCTTCATGAAACTGCTCAACTATTAATATTATTAAATAACAATAAAATTTAAATTACAAATAAATATTCTCAACAGAACCTGTAATTAGGTTTGTTGTTAGCATCTGAATGGATAAAAGAGGTAGCGAAAGATGGGGCATTCTACCACCAAGTCGTTGTACATAAACTAGGAGCCCTAGAAGCTAAACTATCAGCTGCAGCATTACCCTCCTTGTAAATATGTGAGCAGTAGAACTCCATGTTGGTTATTTTATCTAAACAATCCGCCCAAGCAGAATACCATCTCTAAGGTACCGAAAAAGATCGAGTATGAAAGAGAGTGACAACATATGTTGAGTCTGATTCCAACCATACTCGTCTCCATCGAAATTGATATGCATATCTCACCGCCTGAATGGCTGCCGCTAGTTCAGCCTCAAAAGCATAAGATACTCCAAGTGGAATACAGAAACAACCCTTAACAAATGATCTGGAAGTTCGAAAAATACCTGCACAACCAGATAATCCTGGTGCTCCAAAAGCAGCACCATCTGTATTAACTTTTATCCAACCCGAAGGCGGTGGCCTCCAGATGACCTCTATAATCCTTGGAGCCCGTCGTGGTATGCCTTGTATTCGAAGACGCTTAAGTACTTGTAGGTCGTCCACAGTATTTCGCATGGAACCACCCTGTGATAGACTCGCTTCACGAAGAAAATGCCATACTGTGGCAAATGCCGACCTCAGTGTTGTCTTTTTATTGTTAAACCGATAATCATTCCTAGTAGTCCAAATTACCCAGATTACTGAGACAATTCCTGCTTTCCATAAATTAGCGAGCTGTGATCCAAACTCCATTGACATTGACATCTTCTATAAGTTTAGGATAGTAGACTCTGTGCATGGTCGTCTGCCAAAGAAGAAGCATAGGAGGTCCCAGAGTGCACCTGCAAAATGACAACTTAAAAAAAGGTGTGACATAGTTTCCTCATTGGATCCACATAATGAGCAGCGAGAAGGCAAAAATTGTCCCCTTTTTCTTAACTGACAATCCGTGGGAAGTTTATTTTGAATTGCACGCCATAACAAAATAGACCTTGAGGGCGGTATGTAAGGAGCCCAAATAGCCTTACCCCAATTCTTGCGTTCTCCAACCACACGTAATGAATCATAAGCCTCTCTGGTTGTAACATCTCCCTTAATTGAATTTGTCCAAACTCTTATGTCCGAACTAATCCCAACCACTGTTGACTGAATTTCTGAGGCAATATCTGGATAGGAGACCATAAATTGTTGAGGCAAATGTCATCCGTCCTTGCGAAGGTAGTCCCCTACTAGTGAATGAATCGGTGGATCTACAGGGGGTTGTCCAACCTATCAATTAAAGGAGTACCTAACCAGTTGTCTGTCCAAAACTTTACTGTAGAATTTTTTCCAACTAACCACCTGGACTCCTCCAAGAGGGTTAAGTAATGAGGTCGCAAACCAGGCCAAATTGATGAGCAGACATAATAGTTCCGTGGAAAGTCATTTTTATTTAGATATCTACCACGTAAGTAAAGCAGAGTGGGAGAAGTCCCTGTGATTACTCTCCAGGCAAACTTTCTTAGCATGGCCTCATTTAAGAGACGAAGATCCCACAAACCAAGACCTCCTTCCTCTATTGGACGACAACAATCTCTCCAAGCCACTTGAACCTGTTTAATTGTATCTATCTTTCCCGACTAAAAAAAATTGCGAATATTTTTTGTTAGTTCTTCAAGGATTTTTTTTGGTCATTTATATATCTGGAAAGAATGAAGGAAAGTACTCTGGATGATTGGAGAAATCAAGCATCGCCTTCCTGCCAAAGAGATAGTCTGCCCATTCCATGCCTCAATTTTCACACGAATTTTATCTGCTAAACTTTGAAACCAGCATTTTCTCGGAGCCCCTTTAAAAAGATTAATGCCCAAGTAAGACAAGGATGATCCACCCATGCGCATGCCAGAAATATTTCCAAGTAATGAAATGTTGCCCGAGGTAACACCATTTCCAAAGTAGATAAAAGATTTTTCTAAATTTACTACCTGACCAGAAAGGCGACCATACAGAGAGAAAGCCTCAGATAATACTTGAATGTTTGTCTCCCGTGCACGACAAAAAATAAGAATATCATCTGCATATAAAAAGTGAGTTGGTGCACGAGTTCCTCTAGGTGAAGAAATTGGTAATAAACGTCCCGTATCAACCAATTTTTTCAGATATCTGCTGAGAAAATCTTCAGCTATGCAAAATAGCAGTGGGGATAGAGGATCTCCCTGTCGAACGCCTCTAGAGTAAAGAAAATATCTCCTGGGTGAACCATTAATCAGGATTGAAATTCTCGCTGATGCGAAGAGATCTCGAATCCATCTCAGAAAAGTGTTGTTAATACAAACATGATTGCACATGGGTTTAATATTACTTTATTGTGCAAAAAAAATCCAAAAAGTACTTTTCAAAATTGTAGGAAATACTATTAATAGGCAAATTTTGAAGAATATATTTAACTATCTATAATTCGTCCTTACATGTTCGCATTAATTAGTTTATGAGGCAACAAAAAGTGGAGTACTTAGACCTGGTGGCCCAAGTTTTTTTTTATAAAATTGAGTATAATTGTATGCATTAAATTTTAATATATATTAGATAATTTATTTATTATTAATTAAATATATTATTATAATAAATAAATAAATAAATAAAGTTATTCTATAAAAAATGGACTTGGACCTGAGATATTTGAGTTATTATATATTACGTAATATTCGAGTTTCTTTAATTTGTTTGTTAAGCGAAATTTCCACCAAGTCAGTCAAACGCCTAGTTTGTTGCTTCCTTGTTTAAAAATGCCAGCAATTTCGTATGCAACTTGGAAGGCTTGATCTTCAAGCGTTTGACTCTTTCACCCTAAGAAAACTAATATGAGAGAATAATAAAATTAATATTCTTTAAAATTTTTAATAATAAAATTAATATTTTTTGTATTCATATTTATATTTTTATAATTAAAAAAATAATTAACATGTCATTTTTCTTTGAACATTCATCCAATTAAAATTAAACGACAATAATTTAGACTCGTTTAATATTGAACGTTCAATATTTTATGTTCAAATTAAATATTGAAATAAAATATTGAACGTTCAATATTATTGAAGTATTCATTTTGTTACTATAAATTTTAAGGGTGCTATTTTTGATAATTTTCCAACTAATTAGAGGATTTAGATTCTACTTGAAAATTCTCAATTTCTTTATTATTATTATTATTATTATTATTATTATGAGTATTATTATATTAAGTAATAATTTAATTATTAATTGAATATAAAATTAAAAATTTATGATTATAAAATAATTATGATATTATTTATTAATAAAAATTAATTAAACTATGACAAATGTATTAATATATGCAAGAAGTTGTTGTAGATAACATTTTTGTATTATTAATGAGAGTGGTTATTGTAAAAAAAAAAAAAAAAAAAAAAAGAGAGGGGGGGGAGGGGGAAAATAACAATAATACCGCATATCCTTAAAAGAACAAAAATAATATTTTTATTATTTTAAAAATACGACTCATTATTTTATATTAAATAGTGTTTAATTATATAATATTTAAATTTAACTATTTTTAATCGAAGCTCATTCAATATAGTTTAGGTGTGTTGTTTTTTTTTTAGTCTGAGAAAAATATGACATTGTTTGAAAATTTAACAAACACTTTTAATTTTTTTGAACAAAGACAAATTGTTTTTGACAATAGTCATTATCTTATTAATTTGAAAAAAAAATATATTAACTCATATGTTATAATTAATATAATTGATTTGAGGTTAATAATTGTTATAACAATTATTTGAGCACACCCACCTTTATAACTTAGCATACAAAACATAATTTAATTTAGGTTACAAAACAAATTGGGAAGTAATTTATTGAATACAAAAATTTGATATATATAATTACATAATAATATTATCATAATTAATTTTATTATTAATAATATAAAGTGCATAAATTATATATTATATTTAAATAATTAATTATAATAAAAGTGAAAAAATATTGTGTTCATAACATTAAACATTATATAGTAATAATATCACCGCCTTAATATTACTCTATTATTAATATTATGAATAGTTAGATAACACATAACTCGAAGGACAAGTTAACTTTTGATGAAAACAACAAGAAAATACTGTTTTTATATTATTAATATATTTGATATATTATATTAAATAAATTAAATATAAATATATTAAATTAAACTATATTAAATTATATTATAATTAATTTATATAATATTAAATAAAAAATTATATAATATAATAAAATTAAATTAATTATATATATATTATTAAAATAATTTATTATTATAAAATTTATTTAAATTATTATTTAATTCATTGTTATATTTTATTATATTTTTATAAAAAAATATATATTATTTTTAATTTAAGATAAAATAAAAAATTAAGGCATATAATTTTATAAATGAAAATTCAGATAGACTAAGTTAATTATTTAGTACGGTTTAGACCTATATTTTTTAATTGTATAAACTTTTTACATAATTATATTATTTTTATACTATATATTACGATCGAATTTTAGGGCCAAATTGTATATAAATTATATAATTAAAATATTTAATATAATATAATAAATATATTGATAATGTGTTTTGGCTCACTATTTTTAAAAATATTTTACTCAAAAGTAGTTTTAAAGTGAATAACTTCAAATGTGTTTAAAAAAATATTAAAAAAAATACTAATTGATTAGCAAATAATTAAATGGACATAACGTAACCTAAGAAGAGAGTCACATACGCGTCCATCTGATATTCTGATGTGAGCAAATTTTAGGACATTTTAGACATTTTTTATTTTTGTTAGACACCGTTTTTGACCCTTTTTTTCAAAATAGGGCAATGTTGACGAATTAGCCATACGAATATATGTGTCGTGGCGCTTCCAATAATTCATTTCAGACGTGTGTCGTTAATGATACAGAGCAATTTTAGAAAATAAAAATATTTTACGTCACAACTTAATATATTATTCTACGTGTCCTTTACTAGCAGTAGAGCTAAAAACAAATTTAAAGGGACTGAAATATAATATTTTTATTTCAAATAAAAAAATTATTAAAATATTAAAAAATAAAAATATAATACAATATACAATTAATAATAATAATAATTAATTCTCTTTAATTCAATATTAAATTTTTTTACATTATATTATAATATAAACATAAAAATAACAAAGTTTTATTTTTTCTCAATTAAACTTAGCCAATAAAAATATAATAAATTAATAAGTATTAATATTACACATATGTATAATAAATTTATTTACTAAAAAATCTAAGAAAATGAAAAAATTAATCAAATACATCAAAATTTATAAATATTAAAATTAAATCTAAAATAAAAAATATACAAAATAAAATATGATTTAAAATTTAATCCTAAAACTATATTTAAAATTATATGCTGATAAACGATATTAAACTAAAAATAAAATGAATGAAAAATTAACGACAAAGAAATATTACAATTTTCATGTAAATAAAATTTCAAATAAATTCAAACAGTTTTTATGTAAATAAAATTTCAAAAAAAATATTAAATAATATAATATAATATTAGATAAAGTTAAAATTTGGGTTAAAAAAATTAGAAAATTTAAATATATGAATTATAGAAACTTAAAAGCTTTGGTCTAAAGCTTATTATATGCTTATTCTTCTTTTTAATTTTTAGTTCTTATAATATTGAGTATAAAGTTAAATATTTGAATTTTTTTTAGATTATCACATTTTAGAATAATTTTTATATAATATTTGTATTACTAGTAGTTACCAAATACATGAAAAAATTTGTATATATTTAATCACTTTATTAATAATTCATGTTATTTTTATCTACATATTTATTAATATATATTAAAATATGTACATAAAAATTAGACATAATATACTACTATAAATAACATATTTATTACGTTAAAAATATACATGTAATTATTTTTTTATAAAAAAAATTAACTGGAGCTACAACCTTGCCTAGCTCTATCCTTGTCCTCTGGTAGTAAAGAGTTCTACAATTATTTTATTATTTTATATTTTAATTTTATATTTAATAATTAATTAATATATTATTTGATATATATAATATTATAATTAAAAAAAAAAAAGATATTGTTGTTGTAGTTAATATTTGCATTTAAAGTAGGCTTAGTTTCATATCATAGTGCGTACGTAAATGAAGTTTTAATTCTCTTTTCTGTGATTCTAAATTTAACAGGTTTCAGGTTTCATTTTAGCATTTCTATTTTAGAAATCAAATAGATCTTTATGCTTGCTACTAATAACAAACAATATTTTTTTAATCATAATTTGATGTATTTATTAATATATGTAACATAATTTTAATTAATTTTTATTTATAAGTTATTCCACATTATATTATTTAACATCTTTAATTTTACGTATATTCAATATATTATTTCTTGATGTTAAAAAAAAGTTTCTTATCGCAAATTGATTTACTACGATTAAAATGTTGACTTGTAAATCATGAGACACTCTAAAATCTTTTTTCATTACATTACCAACAAACAAATGTCAATGTTTTGACACGTATTATGAATCATCTTCCACAAATTTGAGAACTTGTAAAGGAATAAAACCACATTGCTTTAGTTTTACATATCAAAAATCAAGGTAAATTGTTAAGAATTTGAGTGTAGCAAACGAAATTTGATTGGTAAGATTCGATTATGTTGTCATATCCAACAACAAAATGATATTAAAATAACTAAAACTAACTACAAAAGGAAATTATATATTGAAAACCTTAAAAACCAAGAAAA
Source organism: Elaeagnus macrophylla (assembly GCA_029378325.1). Lineage (NCBI taxonomy): Eukaryota > Viridiplantae > Streptophyta > Magnoliopsida > Rosales > Elaeagnaceae > Elaeagnus > Elaeagnus macrophylla. The sequence continues at coordinate 14,474,786 of CM055653.1, forward strand.
AAGAAGGTCGCAACAAAAGAATAGAATAAAGAAACAAACACAAAAACCATTGTATCATTATGACTTTCGATTTCTTTTATACATGATGAGATGAACAGGATGCTAAATCTACTTGCACTAGAATCTAGGGACTTGGGAATAGGGATGACAGAATCTCAAGCACCTTATATTCTTTGGACTATCCAAGACCAATTTAAATAAATAAACAAATTCCTGGTAAATCACGGTTTTGGATGCTAAAAAATCAAGAACTTACTGCCCTAAAAATCATACATAAATCTGTACAACAACCTACTGGTTTACAATACAGTTAGGTGGCTCCACTCAGCTGCACAAGACCTCTATATCTGTTTCATAGACTGGAAACATTGAATCCGAAACCCACATTTCAATAGTTAAATTAATCAATAAAGGCCTGGGGAAAAAAAATTATACTCATAGTTGCAATACTAAATCTGGTTGTGTTGAATCAACTCGGGTAGAACTAGGCGATCCTGGAGTCTCGAATATGATGTTCAAGTCCGGCCGAACTGAATCTGGCTTCTGTTGTGGAAAATATCTGGAATCAGGTTTCTGATGAAGTGACAACCCTTGCAAAGATGGGCGCGGATGAGGCCCTGATGTTGCACCAACAACTCCCTCATTGACTGTATTTGGTAATGAACTACTGAAATTTACTGCATTTCTATTTTCAGAAAACTTGCATTTCTCTGAATTTAGGCTGTTTGCAGTTGCTGGATTATTGAAATTGGTATTAGTCCGAGAGGCTGAGTCGAGTATTTGTGATGATTGAAAACAAGAAGCCCTGGTTTGTCCAATTAACTTTGCCATCTGAGGCGACATCTGGTTGAAACCATATGCACCATTATAACCATTAATGCCAGGACGAACTGAAGTGTTTTGATGCATCTGAAAAGGAGGCTTTGGTCCAATTGGATTGATATTGCTGTTCAGCGTATTAAACCCAGGGTTGGACCTCAATCCATCATTTATTTCTGGCTTGACTGAGAAAGGTTCAGGAGATTTATTAGCAAATGAGGGAGACGAAACGGTTCTGGCAGACAGCGGGAGATGTTTACTTATTTGGTTATCCAACATTGGGGAACATGAAGAAACATGCCTATCTGATAAGTTATCTGCTTCCAATTTTGCTGATACTTTATCTCCTTTAGATCCAACAGCACCACTTGTTGCGGTGGAAGATGAGTTTATCAGAATGGAAGCAGAAACAGGCTGCTGTTCTGATAGCTGACCCTGTAAGTTTGGGGATATTAGAGGTGGTCTATGTTGCAATGTATCGTCTTCTCCAACCCATCCAAGGCCAAACTTGACACCAGCAGGAAGACACCTTTCTATCTTAATGGAAGCAACTTTCCAGGCTACAGGTCCCAGATTTGCAGCAAATCGGGCTAGGCTTCTTGCATAACTATGCTCATAATGGATCCCAATCTGATTGATAAAGCTAAAATCAATTAGTAGAGAAAATGGTATGATAAGAATTGCTCTGTTGTTTGTGAATCAACAAAGTAGCTCATTGATCCCCTAAAAGACATGCAACTCAACATATTCTAGGATTTTATAATGATAGATTCACCATGAAACTAAAGAGACAAATATGGAAGTAACTACATGTTTTAAGGAAACATGAACTTTACTAAACAGAGAAAAAAATGCAGCAAGAATTAATAAATTTTGCTACAAAGAGTTGAATAAAATTTAAGATAGAAAAAGTTAAAAAGTTTGACTCCTCACAATTCTGCTCCAAAGTTTTATTCAAGTGAAAGCAACTAAATCCTTACCGGCATTAACTGCTTCCTTTCTCCGTCAAATGTAGCCAACACAGATGGCTCTCGTCCACAATCTGATGCGTAAGATTGCAAGTAAGTGTTGCGCCTATTCTCATCAGGTATAAATTGTTTTTTGCCATACTTTGAATTACCCCTTAATACAGAACCTATGATATTAAGAATCACGAGAGTATAACAGTTATAAATCAAAGATCCTCTCCAAGACCATATTGCATTAATTCTGGACGTTTAAGTAATTGGACTTAAAAGAGAAGGCATTTATTTCATAAACCTGAATGGTGGTCTTCATTCCTCTCAAATTTGCTATCAACCAACCAACTCGGGTGGACATCCCGCGAGCCTTGCCCGTAATTATCTGCAAAACCAGACTTGTCGGGAACATGAGCTCCTTTTCTCATATCATGATTAAGCCATGTGGCATTTTCTCCTCCAGTTGCAAGAGTAGCATCTGATGAAAACTCTGAACCAGTCCGCTCCAAGGGAGGCCTGCCCAAAGGTTTTTTATGTTTGGTCGGAGGTCTACCTCTTCTTACTATCTTGGGTTCTGGTTCATTATCATCACCACCTTGCCTCAAATTTTCAAAATTCTTTTTAGCCAGCTCTTGTATGGAGCGTGCCTGATAAAAACATACAAAAATTGTCATTAAAATGCACAGAGATGGAACAACGTGGAGTGAAAAGATCAGATGTACCTGTCTAAAATATATGGTATCCGGGGAATTATATTGCATTGCATTCGAGCAGATTAAGAAAACGTCTTTCTGCAACATTACAGATTCAAGCTTCATATCTCATGTATAAATCAAAGCATCATTACGCAAAGCCAGTGGCAAATCCAACCCAAGTTTTCAACATTTCAAACATCTCAAACTACAGTAGAACTAGTGAATTACTCCTCTCAAAGCACCAACATGTTCTATATTAAACCGTCCATATCAGGTAAATCCTGATTCAGACCATTGTCAGCATGGTGAAAGCTTGACATTTTAGATGAGAAGACGACAAATGCCAAGTTCAACAATCTGGAAAGGAAATTAAACCACCAAATGCAAGATAAGAGGGTTCAAGAAAAGATGGAAAACGAACCTCGAACATTTCCAAGTTGGTATATGCTCCATTAGTCAGCTTCTTCCTCACAGTCCCAAAATCCATCGGATGCTCTATAACTTCATGGTAGTCTGGCAGCTGCATATAACAGACATTAAGTATAAAATCTCAAATAACTTCCACATAGGTCCATGAAGAAATGCGTCATCATTTAGATAAAACTCTAACCTCATTGGGGTCCACGGGTTCAGAGTACACGCCATATGTGTCCTTCCTGGAATCGCAATAAAATACCTCATCATACTAAGAACAAAAGCCACATTAAATATATCGTAGTACAATGTAAGAACCCAAAAAGACCCACTTTTGGAGTCTTTCGAGGATGAACAGTATCAGCTTTTTGTCAGGTAAAGGCGTCGAGGGTCCCGAATCCAACTTTGTCGCTCCTGCTAAAAAAATATAGCTTAAACAACTTTGAGCTGTAAATTCCAAATCAGGAAGTGATTCTTTAAGGAATGGTGGGTGAGATCATAACAAACCTTGATGGATGTTTGATGGGTTTGTACGGTGACAGGACTTGTCCCCCTGCAAAATTGAATTAAACTCATTGAGAGTAAAACATGCAAATAAACTCATTCATATCTATTTTTATTGTGGGTGCAGAACAACGAGTAGATTAGCTGCAGAAAAGCAAAGTAGGCAGGCATTCAAAATGTTCAAAAAGGGTAAATACAGTTACAAACTGTGAAATAATAATCATTTAAAAAATAGACTTCTCATAGTCAAATCATTATTAGCTGAGATAAATAGACATATTTATATGCTTACTAAAATCGAAAAACATATCAGACAATAATAATGAAATTTTTAATAAATAAAAAAGTAAAAAGGTATTCTCTGCAGAGGCAGAACTCACAACAAGGAATTTCGAAATCTCGACTGAGTCAACCACGTTTACTAGAATTCTAGAAAAATCCAAAAGAAAACAGAGTTCAAAAGAAGAAAATTCAAATGCTGTCAACATATTATCTACCCAACCAAAACATATAAAAACAGAAGTTAAAAAATAAATGCCACACCAAATTCATGACCCGAGAAAATAGAAAATCCAAAATCAAAATCGATCCATTCACACTCAAAGCCCCCAAATTGCCATACCTTCTGACCATCAACAATCCCAGATCCATCCTTGATCTCATTGATTTTCCTCTTTCTTCCGCTAATGGATGCTGCGTTATCTTCCTCCGCATTCGAATCCGACTCGTACGAATTCAAAGACTCAGAATTCAAGGATGATTTCTGATTATTGGGCATTTTGAGAACAAGCTTGAGCTTCTTCTCGCGACGTTTCCCTTCCAATTCGTCGGCATCGTCATCATCATACTCCTCTTCGTGTACCTTCTCCGTCGAAGAATCGTCGGGGTTAAGGTTCCGGCGTGTAGATCGACGAAGAGAATTAGGGGTAGAAGCAGTGGCAGTCCTGCAATTAGCGTAAGAATGAGGGGCAGAGTTGTTCCTCTTTAGTTTCTGCTCTTGTTGTTCCTTAAGAGTCCGTTTTTGGAGATCTAAAAGAGAGGGCCTTCCTTTCTTCTTCTTCGTCTCCACTCCCCTACCCATTTGGAACCCCCTTCTCTCTCTCTTCTGTTTCTCTCTCTACCTCCTCTGTCTCTATCTCTAGAGAGATAAACAAACAGGGTGTTATTTTCTTTATTTTTTAAAAATTGCATTTTTATTTTGTTTTATTTTATTTTATTTTATTTTGGCAGTACGCTTCTCTACGACTTTCGGGACAAAGAGAGCATGCGTAGCACGTGATTTTCGCACGAGTCACGATATGGCTGCAAACTGAAACGTGTTTCGGTAGTACCAAATTGGGTCACGTCAGTCTTGTATATGTTTTGATGAGAAATTGTTGCACAAAAATGACTCATATTATTTATATTATATTATATAAAAATTATTTAAAAAATAAATTATTTATTTAATTTTTAAAATAATTTTGTTAGATGCTCACGTATTATAATAATTTATGATATTTGTATAAAAAAAATTGAAAAGTTAAAAAGTAGAGAAGTAAGGTTCAAGTATTTTATAAACTTTTTTGTTCATATAATGATTAGTTTATAAATAATATATCAATTATTTTATTTTACTCATATATTTTTCCATTTAAGACAGAAACCTTGCCACTCGGATTTGGATTGAAGCTAGAAAAATGAAGCAGATTACCGGATTTGGAACAATTGGACGCAGGTTTTTGTCTTCACCTAAGAAAGGTGTACGTGGCATATTTTATCGAGGCGAAGATGTTTCCAATGTGTTTCAGTCAACAAAATATTTTTTTATTCTATATAATATAATATAATTTATTTATGTTAATATGTGATTTTTAGACGGAACAATAACTCTTATTAATTTTTTTTTAAATAATTAATTACATATATATATATATATTTAATAGAGTAAAAAGTTAAAATAATTTCTTGATTTATATAATAAGTATTATTTAATCATATAATTTATAAAATATATATTTAAATCTATTTGCTTATTAAGAAGATGTTTTAAAATTTCTTTACTTGTAAAAAATGTGTCAGATAAAGATAAAATTAATTTTTTAACTAATTTTTTGTTAAATCTAACTTTTTGATATATATATATATATATATATATATATATATATATATAATTAAATAATTTTTAATTAAAAAATTACTCTAATTTTTTTACAATTTCTTTGTATTAAACTTAAATAAAATTTTCATTATCTAATTTATGATTTTAGATATTAAATAATAAAAATTCTATTTAAATTTTATTAAATTCGATCAAACTTAAATAAAATTTTCATTATATAAGTTATGACTTTAAATATTAAACAATAAAAATTTTATTTAAGTTATTTTTTAAATTAAAAAAATTGAGTAATTTTTTAATTAATTAAATTTTTACATGTATATATATATATATATATATATATATATATATATATATCAAATATATATATCAAAAAATATAAATATGCATGTGACACATCTGCTATTCAATTAGATTTAAAGGAAAATTGGATGGAAAATTGGATGGAAAATTAACTTTCTCCTTGCTTGACATATTTTTTACAAGTAAAAGGACTTAAAAACACATTTTTCAAAAACAGAGATATTTAAAGATACTTTTTATAACCTAAGAAACAAAATGCCATCTTTTATAAAAATAAAATGACTTTTGTGACACTTTTTCTTATTTAGTATTAAATATATATTTTATTTATAATAATATAGTGTATTTTATTTTACCTACATATTTTGGTACATATTAGCAATACTTAACAAATATATAGATAAAAGTAATATAAATTGTGAGTAAATTGATTAAATATATACACATTTTTTATGTTTTTGATAATTCTTAGTGATACAAATAAAATTTTAGTTATATATTATAGATTTTTTTTAAAATTAATATGTGATAATTCAAAAAAAATAAATATTTAACTTTAAACTCAATATTAAAAAAATCAAAAATTATATTATTTTGCATTTTATTTTATTAATTTTTTTGAATTTATTTGCAGTTTTTTTTATAAATTTTTTAAATATTTCTATGTGCTTAATTTTATATTCATTTTTATTTTTATTAGTTAATCTTATATTATTTATCGACGTATATTTTTAAATATGATCTTAAGCTTAAATTTTAAATCATATTTTATATTTTAAATTTTTATATGTTTATTTTAATTTTAGTTTTAATACTTATAAATTTTGATGTGTTTGATTGAGCTTCTTATTTACTTATATATTTTTAGTTAATAAATTTATTTTATTCGTATGTAATATTATTATTTTTTAAGTTATTATATTTTAGTTTAATTTTTATTATATATTAATTATAAATGTATGTAGTGTGGCGTGATCAAGATGTTTAATGATAGGCTCTCTGTTAATTTTTAGTATAAATTTGTTGGATTGGTGTTGTATTATCGTGGAACTTAACATGTATTTTTTTTCAAGGTAAGTAAAAATGTTATCGTAATCTAAGGTTTTGGAGAGGCAAACTTGTTGGTGGTTTGTTAGACTCATTGGTTTTGGACACATGCATTGCATGTGCTGGAAGCATTGTATAAAAGTGCTTTTGTTTAGTAAGGTTCCTTTTATACGTTTCCAATAAAAATAAAAACAGTTTTAATCCTTATGAACAAATTTTTCAAGCATTATTAATACTTTTTTATAATCAAACTTCTTCATTAATATGTTAGTACTTTATTGTCAAATTATTCAAGTGCATTTTACAATATAAACACATCAATTAATATAAAAAGTGCATCATTTGGTTGCTCTTCTTTTTTACCAAGGTCATACCCACCAAATTAGAGCAAGTAAAACTACCATTCTTTTCCTTCCTTTTTTTTTTTTTTGCTATTGTATGCTTTTTAATTTTTATTTGAAATAAAAATTAAAAAAAAAAACATAAAATAAATTATATCAAATAAATAAGAAGGCATTATAAATAGATTATATAGAAGAAGAAAAATTTGAAAACATATCAAAAATTTATTTTCAAATAAGATCTCTAAAAAAAAGGTTATGCTGAAATAAAACATAAAACAAAAATGTAAAGCAATTCAAATAAACAAATGGTGAAAGGGCACCAAAATTTTTATAGTTTACACTGCATAATTATCGTAATTTTTTAGTAGATGATATAAATTATGTTGCTTTACAAAATTAACACGAAAATTTATCTGAATTATTAAATTAAAAATTGGGTCAAATTATGTCATTTACTCGTCATGTACTAAATTTGTGAGGCTGTATCAAATAAAAATTTTATTGAGATTATTAGAGATAATGGTAAATAATTATAAATAGCCTTATAAATTTGATTTATAACATGATTAGTAAATGACATCAATATCAATATTTCAGTCAATGATCAAAATATGACTTTATTGTTTATTTTATAAAAATAATAGGACCTATGTGATCATATAAAAAATTATGTACTCTACTTATATAAGCTATAAAACTCTTAATATCATTTACATAAATAAATATTCATCTTAATTTTTTTTATCGATAAATATACACCCTCTAGCTACATCATCTGCATCTAAAAAAGATTAGAAGAGTAAATAAAGATAAAAGCTTTTGTTTTCAGTATAAGCCAAAAATGCAAACAAAGTTGCACATGCAGTAGCTGCTATGCCGTATACTTGATGAGGAAACTGTTTGGGCCTCTTATATTCCTATTTTACTTCTTAATATTTTAGTTTTGAATGTAGTCTCTTTGGAGACTTTGATTTAATTTTTTAATTATATGTTTTTTGCTACTATAAAAAAAATTAGTGGAGTGATTGGAAATATTCTTCCGAATTGAGTGAAATAACGGAGGGAATAAGACAAATATAAAGTTATAACTTTAATTTAGTTTTAAATATTGGGTTCAGTGTATGTCCTCTTAGTTTTAATATTACACTTGAGGTGTATTTTTCGATGTTTATTTGAAGCTTGGCCAAACGGTATCAATTTTGGTATTTTATTTTACGTAACAATAATTTGTTATTAGTAATAATTTTGTTGCTAATTTAAGAGTAAGAGCTCACAAATTTTTATTATATTAATGAAATTATTACTTAATTTTTTTTATTTAAGTGTTTCTCAATTTTCGATTAAGACGGAACTTTCCTATATTTTATTGCTAGACTGTTGGCTGCGGGTGGGGTGACAAGGGAATCAGTGTTAATGCCAAGGAATGCATACATGGATTACTTGGATAAAAGATCGATTCGTATCTATTTCGATCAAAATATAAAAAATGTGCATATCAGTTTTTCTATGGCAAACTCATCCACTTTACCCCTTCCTTCTTCTGCTTAACAGAGATGAATATCACAATCGGTGAGTTCGATAATTCTGGCTTGTTTCCAATTTCTTATTTGATTTTTCGGTGAATAGTTAAAATAATTTGGTGGGTTTGTTTTGATTTCGTAATTGAAGGCCAACAGAGCCATTGGGTTGGTGGGAAGGAGGGAAAATCCTTGGAGGAAGAGATGAGTTGGCTGGTGGGACATGGTTGGCTTGTAGCAGAACTGGTAGGGTTGCTTTTCTCACAAACGTTAGGGAAGTGAAGTCTGTTCCTGAAGCTAAGAGCAGAGGAGACCTCCCAGTTCGTTTCTTAGAGGTTATTTTTCTGTTATTTGATAACTGATAATATGCAGTCAATTCCAGCTGTTTTCTGTTTGTTTATGCTCAGAATGATGGAATTCTTCGATTCATTTTGCTTGAAATTCATTAAATGAATACCCCCAGATTAGTAGGGTTCTATTTCTTTCATAAGATCATCATTTGTACGTGGGGAGGAGAGTATTTGAGTGGTTAACTCTAGTTTCTCAACATATTTGATATTCAGTACTAGTGGAAAGCTTTCATTTTGAGTCTTCTATCAACAACTTAGTTGTAAGAAATAATTATAGATGCTAGGCTAGGTTATTGTATTCCTGTGCAAATAATCTGGCACTAATGCTCGGTAAAGAATTTAGTCCCTTGTTAGAGATATTATCTATTTTTTGAATATATTTTATTATTTTATAATATAAAATAATAAAATATTTTTTAATCATTTATAGAATTTTTTATAATTTCATTATTATCATTATAATTTTGAATTTGGTTTCTTAATCTTGATAAAGAGCCTTAGAGGCAGAAAGCTGAGAGCTTTTTTAAATTAGGCATTGAATCAAGGATTATGAAAATGTGGACAGTGAACACTGATTTGAGTAAAGTGAAGGAGCTGGTCATTTTCTAAATTAATCGGTGTTTTCTTCGTAGTGTGCCTTTTTTCTTGTGCTGTAGTGTTTTCCTTAATGAAGAGGAAGGACTTGTCCTGACAATTTCACAGTTTCGATAGTTCTAAAGTTGTGTGCCTCATTAAGTGCACTAAAATGTGGCAAGATTCTACATGGTTTTATAAAGAAAAATGATAAGGTTGGGTTGGACATGTACGTTGGTTTTGCATTGACACAATTTACAGCAAATGGGGATATATGGGTGATGCTCTGGAAGTGTTGAAGGAATTTTCTCAACCTGATGCAGTGTTATGGACTTCATTGGTTACTGGGTATGCGTAGGACAACAATCCAGAAGAGTCATTGAAAGTTTTCTCCCAAATGGTGAAGGTGATGGGCCTTAGCATTCACAAGGTGACGCTTGTTAGTGCCATCTCTGCATGTGCCCAACTGTCAAATATTAGTATTGTTTGCTGTATAAATGGTTTTGCTGTTAGAAGGGCATTAGATACTGATTTATTTTATGTAACTCTTTCTTGGACCTGTACACTAAGTCAGGTTGGTGAAAGTTACCACTAGCTTGTTCAGGAAGATGATAGTCAAAGATTTTATTACATGGAGCACAATGGCAGGTTGCTATGCTCATAATGGGTTTTTTTTTTCTGACAATGTTCATAATGTTTTGCCGCAGAAGCATTAGATATTTTCAATGAAATGGTTAATAGATAGAGGGAATGAACCGAATTCTATAACTATGGCTAATGCATTGCAAGACCGTAGTGTTGCTTGTAATTTAGAAGAGGGTAGAAAGATCCATGTCCTTGCTATTGCAAAAGATCCATGTCTCTACTGCCCTAATAGATATGTACATGAAGTCCTTTGCCCCCAACCAAGCAATTGATATCTTTGAAAGAATGCCCAAGAAAGATGTGGTTGCATATGCTACTTTATTGAGTGGTTTTGCTTATAAATGCAATGGCACACAAGTCAGTAGGGGTCTTCCGTGACATGCTAGCAAAAGAGACTCAACCTGATGCTGTTGCTATGGTGAAGATTCTTGCAGCTTGTTCACAGATGGGGATTCTAAAGCTAGCTCTTTGTTTTTATGGTTATGTAACAAGAAGTAGTTTCCACAGTAACACGTTTGTTGGACCTTCATTGATAGAATTATACTCAAAATGCGGTAGCATTGATGATTCTGTCCATTTAATCAACATGATGATGGACAAAGATGTTGTAATCTGGAGTGCAATGGTTGCAGCTTATGCAATTCATGGCCGAGGGTTTGAAACTTTGAGCTTATTTTATCAGATGGTTAGGAACTCACATGTTAGGCCAAACAGTGTCACATTTCTCTCTGTCCTTTATGCTTGTAGCCATTCACGTTTGGTTGAAGAAGGAATATATATATATATATATTCAATATGATGTTGCATGATTACCAACTGAAGCCTTATTCCAACCATATGGCATAATGGTTGATCTTCTTGGCCGCACAGGAGAGTTGAATAAGACAACAGAAATCGTTGACCATATGCCAATTACAGCTGGGCCACATGTCTGGGGTGCCTTGCTGGGTGCATGCCAGGTTCATCATAACATTAAGTTGGCAGAGGATGCAGCAAAACAAATTTTCCAGTTGGATCCCTCACATGCAGGCTACTATGTACTGTTATCAAATATATATGCTGAGAACGAGAAATGGGACACAGTAGCAAAAAATGAGAGCTCTAGTAAGGTAAAAAGGGTCAAAGAAAATGCTTGGAGAAAGTGTGGTTGAGGCAGGAAGTGATATTCAATAGCTTTTTGATGAAATTCAGAAACTGAGCTAGTCCAGCATTTGCTGAGAAAATTGGAGGTGAAAATGAGGGAGGAAGATTGTATTCCTGATATAGAATTTCTGCTATGCAATAATGAGAAATTTTTATAGTTTTGAAGTGTAGGCAAATAGGCATCGAAGATCCACTCACTGTGCATGTAGCCCAATTGAAGGAAGTTGCCAATATGATATTATCATTTAAGATAAGCACCCAAAATCGTGATACTCTTGTCAGTTGGATAATTGGGGTTTCAGACTGGACTACAAACACCTACTATTGGGTTGGTTGGAAGAGGGGAAATCCTTGGAGGAAGAGATATGTGGGTGAGTAGAAAACATTTTGTCTGAAGAAGAGTTATTTCCCTGGCAAACGTTTGGGTAAATAAGTTTTTGGAGGGCAACCTGCCATTATGTTTCTTGGAGATATCATTGTTGTGTTCTTTGATAAGAAATGAGTTCCACCACATTTCTTATATTAAGCTTAGATTGTGTAAGTTTCATACGCATTGCTGGAAGCCCATTGCATGAATATTCCAAGAATACTTCCTATGTCTTTGATTTTGAAAAAAAGATATATATCAGGACTCAATTTACTGCAAAGTAGTTGCTAAGGTTAACTTGATTGTCACGTCTATCTGATATTCATTGTCGTTTGCAGAAATATTTTAACCACTGATGTTAGTGAAATAAATGATTGCATATGAATCTGTATATTCCTATGCAATAATCTTGCCCAAGCACGTTTGAAAGACTAATTTGACCAGAGTCAGAAAGCTGAGAGTTTTTCTAAGGAATCAGAGATTTTGAAAATGCGGGCACGTGATTCAAGTAAACATATGAAGCTGTTTGCCTTGCAATAAGTCTTGTCTCATACTATCAGGCTATTAGACCTGCGATGCCCTTAACTTGCCATTTATCGTTATTCAAAACATCACAATCATAACATTTATTCATCCTTTGGTATTTTACTCAGACTATTCTAGTTGTATTCTTCGTTCCTATTATACTTGATTCTCTTTGAAGACCTTAGCATATTCTCATTATTCTCTATGTTGCAGAGCAAGAAGAATCCTGTGGAGTTTGCCAAAGAACTTTTGTCGGAATTAAATCTGTACAACGGATTTAATCTGATTTTAACTAATGTAAGTACTAAGACAATGGTTTATGTGACCAATAGGCCAGTAGAAGATAAGAAGTTTGTCAATGAGGTGTGCCCAGGAATGCATGTATTGACAAATGCAAGTCTAGATTCTCCTTGGCCCAAGGTAAGTGTGTTAGTTTCTTTTTCAGTTTCCATTATAATCTCTGAGTATTTGACAAGAGTAGTATTAGATGATTCGTTATATTCTTAACTAAGCATTCAAAACACTTGACAAGCTCTGCTCTCCCTTCCCCCAACCTTTTAAGAAAATGCCTTAACGTTAATGCACTAATCTGCTAGGTTAATCTTCAAAATATTGACTGTGCTTGCTGCATTTTTCTTTCTTGTAAGTTCGAGTTTGCTCTTTATTTGATAGGTTATAATTCTTATAATAACTTTCTAGGCTCAACGACTCCGTGAAAACTTCAAAGAGATGTCTGAAAAATATGATTATAGTGAGTATCCCATAACAGAGATGGTCAACAAAGTTATGACAAACACAATTAAAGACGAAGCAAGCATGTTACCGGGCATTTATCCTCGGGAAGAGGAACGCTACTTAAGTTCCATATTTGTTGATGCAGACACTCCTTTGGTAAGCTAGTTACTTCTGTTATTTGTATTAGATCTTGCTTTACCAAACTTCTAAAGACTTTCATTGATCCATAGGGACGTTATGGTACCCGAAGCATGTCTGTAGTATCTGTTAAAACAAGTGGGGAAGTTAGCTTTTATGAGAAGCACTTTGAAGATAATCAGTGGATTGAAAAAAACTTCAATTACAAGATAGAAGAAACCAATTGAGTCTGTTCTTCACCTTCTTTGTTTTCAGTTTCAGGCAATGTTTTAAGACTTCTCTGGTCTACTTGAATTTGAGGTACATGAGATAGAGGACTTTCTTATTCTATGCTTCCTATCTTCTATGTAAATTTGAATATTTAACCTTTCTTGTGCTAAAATAAAAATTAAAACTATATTCACATTATCAATTCTTAGAAGATCTATAACTTAAAAGCCCACGCCAGTGAACAAAGGTATAGTATTAATTACCCTGTCAAAACTAGTTGAGTAACGGCTACTAAAAAAATGCTTTCAAATCAACTAAAGTACTTCAAGACAATTTTCATGAGAAATATTTTTGAAATTTTAAGGAGCAATATTAGGACGGTTAAGAGAAGTAATGCTATAGAATATTTTAAAAATTGATTTGAAGAATATTTGTGTTATTATTTTTATGAAAGTAATATAAAACTCACCTGAACTCATTTAATTTACATTATTATCCCTTTCACTTCTGTTAAAAGATGACCGAACACCAATTATATGCAGTAGTCTCAAAAAGATAAATATAAACTATATGTTCTTTTATTATTATTTAGCCCATTTAAGAGGGGATTAATTCAGAATAATCCCATATCATAATTGAGCTGAGAAATGAAGAGCAGGAATTGATTTTGTCAAACCTTAAAAGTATCATTGAAGTAGTTGGCATAAAATTATTTAAGTAATTTTTGCTGCAACTTCGTTATTATTTTTAAAAGATAACATTTATTCCAAACTTTTCCATAGAAAAAATTAAAAATAAAAACCTACTCCCAAACACCATGTATATTATTAGTTTTAGTCATTTGCAACTATCCCAATAATAATCACAAATTAAAAAAAAATTAATTAAAAAATAACATATTTATTGTATAATAATATATATTTTTTAAAATAATATTATATAATTTAGGGTGAGTTTTAGTATCACTTCTTATAACTTACGTGCAATAAAAAAAAATTATTTAAAATTATATTTTTAAACAACTTTTAATAACTTATGAAGTATATTCTTTACTAATAATCTTAAAGACTGAAAAATGAGTGTTCTATCAAAATAAAATTTTAAATTCAAATAAAAACTTGAACTGGACTAACTACAGTTAATGCATATAGTATTATATTGTTCATCAAAATTTTTTAATGTAGTATAATATTTTAGAATTCGTGTTTAGAATTATTCAAGTTTAATTTCAATATTAAGAAAATAGACTCATATTTGTAATTGTGTGAGAACTTTATGAGTTTAAAAGTGAATACGCTTATACGAAGTAATGTTAACATATGAGTGACAACATTTTATATCATATACTCATAAATAAAAATTAGTAAAAAAAATTATATCAAATAAATGGAGTCATAAAATAAAATTGATAATTAAAAATGAAAACTACAATAAGGGGTGATAAATTGATATGATCTATTCAATAATTAATTTCCACAATTTAAAACAAATATATATTTTTTAAACATTAAATAAATCAAAAAATAATTATTTTACAAAACTAAAGGTAAAAACTAAACTCAACAAATAATGGACAAAAAAAGGATAAAATATCAATAATTTTTTTCAACATTTATAATAAAGGTCAAAATATTTATTAAAAAAAATAAAAGATATTAAGGTATTATTCCATAATTTAAATTCTCTTAATTCTATTTTAAGTCATGTCTAATACCTTCTTTATTTTTTCTTAAAAATAATAATGCAAATTAAAACTACTTTTTTAAGTCATTTCTAATGCCTTCTTTATTTCTTCTTAAAAATAATAATACAAATTAAAACTACTTTTTTTAAAAAAATAAATCAAACAAAATTATTGTCAAATAAATATTATTGAGCGAATTTCCTTTATATATAATGTAATAGATATACTAAAAAATAAAAATTTTCAAATAAAAATTAAATATATTATATAAATAGAAAGTATTAAAAATAAAAATATTATTTATCTTAAAATAAATATGAAATTATTTAACAAATTAAAAACATGAAATAAATATACTTATAATAATTATTTATTAAAATAAATATAAATTATCTAATAAAATAAAATATCTCAAATGAATAAAAAATATATATAAATTATTAAATAAATATAAAATTATTAAATCTTCTTTATTTATCTACTAATAAATAGATAAAAAGTGTATAAATACAAATAAGCGTTTAGTGAAAATAAAAATATAAGAGTAATAAATTTTATAAAAAAATTCTACTTTTTCATTTTTTTTATAATTTTAATCTAAAAAAATTATTAAATAATTATAGCTCTTTAACTAAAAATAGTATATTTTATATAATATTAATAAATAAATAAATAAATAAAAATTTTTATTAAATAAAATAAAGGACAATAAATTATATGGGTGAAACTTTCGAAGATACTAATAGGTATACGGCAAAGTATTATTAACTTTATGACTTACGAGGAGATAAATTATTATTTTTAGAGAAAAAAAAATCCCGTATCGTACACCATAATTGCGTACGTGCCGGTGCTTACTTTTTTTTTTTTACCCCACTCTAAAAAGGCTCTAATTTTTTTTTTTTTATTAACTAGACTTAAACAAACTATGGTAGAAAATGAGTCCCATATCGTACACCATAATTACGTACGTGATATTATTTTTTTAATAAATTTTTTTACTGATTTATTTTATATTAATTTTTTTATGGTAAAAAACGGGTTCTATTTTTAATATTAGTTCTAATAAATTACTTATAATTATAAAAAAATATTAAATTATTATAAAATATATTCATGAATAAATAGTATTTTTATGATATTTAAAGAAGTATATATATTTTTAAATTTTACAGTATATACATTAAATTTCTCAATAATTCCTAAAATTTTAGTCAAATTTTAATGTAATAGTCCAATTTTTTTGTCCCCTTTTAAATTTTATTATTATGAACTTTAAAGAATAAGTACTAATCTATAAATAATAAATAAAATATTTATTTATTAAATTAAAACAATAATAAGTTTATAATTTTAAACAATATTTAAAAAATGCATAACATTAAAGTGATCACAAATTAACAAAAAAGTTCAATCCTTCTCTCTCTTGATTTACTTATTGTAGATATTTTATACTTCATCTTCATAATTATCAACATGAAGAATTTTTTTTTTACTGGCACTTAATATTTTTTGCAACAATTAAATTTTGTCATTTCTCTATTGATTTTCTATATAATGTCATCAAGAATTTGAATTTTTTGTTTTGTTGTAATACCAAATTTATCAAATTTTGCTGTCTTCTTTAAAAAAAGAAAACACACATTTTACAAATTTTATTTGGATAACTAATTTTATATATAATTTTTTTTCACTTACCAATTTCATTGACTTTATGAACTCTGAAATATTACATTAAATAAGATTTTTTGTTGCTTTAAACAATATTATCAATATAATATTTAAGTAATCTTTAACCACGAACTTTAACATATACCTATTTAATACTTTCTATTCACTAAAAAAAAATTTTGATTTTTTAATATTTTAGAAAAAATTTTACAATTTTTCTATTCTAATTTTAGAAGGTTTTAACAATTTTTCCATTATTCTAAAGTTTGAAAAAAAAATCTTCTATCTTTGAAAAAGTTTATATGTATAATAGAAAGTTAAACAATTTTTTTTTTTTTTTTTTTTTTTTAAGTTTAAACAATTTTTCTATTTTAACAATTTTTTATTTGATAGTCTAAAGTTTTTCTACAAAGTTTGAATTTTTTTCTATTTTCAAAAAGTTTAAATAATTTTCTCGTTTTCAAGAACTCGATTTTTTTTTCATTTTGTAAATATTGAACAATTTTATATTTTTGAAAGGTTTGAACTAATTTTGAATTTTTAGTAATTTTAAAAATTGTATATTTTTAGAAAAGATTGAACAATTCTAAATTTTTAGAGATCTTAAGAATTTTCTATTTTAAAATGTCTGAGTTTTTATTTTTAAAAAGTCTTAATAATATTTTTGTTTTTATAAAGTTTTGAGTAATTTTCTATTTTTAGAGAATTGAATCAATTTATATTTTTGGAAATTTCAAAAACTTTCTATTTGTAGAAAGTTGATCAATTTTCTATTTTTAGAAACATTTAACAATTTTTATTTTTATAATTTATTTTTACAAAAAATTTACAATTTTTTATTTTTGAAATTTGCATTATTTTATTTTTATTTTTAGAATGTTTAGAAATTTTATATTTTGCATAAATTTTTTATTTCTAAGAAGTTTAATCAAATTCTATATATATTTTTTTTGAAAGTTTGAACATTTTACTATTTTTAGAAATTTTAAACAATGTTTTATTTATTTATTTATTTTCCTAGTAAAAACACTATAATGATTGTACCTCTATATATGCTTTTGGTTATGCAAAAATTGCACGACATCAAGGATGCCATTCTCTAGATGCTTCTCTTTTATAGCGAACAAAGCATGTCTATTCAAGGAGCAAATGTGATGTAGAAGAGAATCAGCTCATAACTTGAGAAACCTACAATTTATGATGATTACTTTTTTTTCTACAATTTTATAGCTACCCACTCGGTCCATTTAATGTTTTAAATAATTTTCTCTATACAATAGTTTTTAATTTGGAGAAAACCTTCAAAACCACAATCTCTTGTGTTTTATATGTGACTTTTCTTAACCTGTGTGAAGGAGGGAGGAAAGAATGAACAAATTTTGGAAAAGTAGGTCTGTGACATTTTCAATCATGATGTTGAATTAAGAGTGTCTAAAGCTAAGGTTTGTGT
Source organism: Elaeagnus macrophylla (assembly GCA_029378325.1). Lineage (NCBI taxonomy): Eukaryota > Viridiplantae > Streptophyta > Magnoliopsida > Rosales > Elaeagnaceae > Elaeagnus > Elaeagnus macrophylla. The sequence continues at coordinate 14,492,980 of CM055653.1, forward strand.
TTTATTCTGATCTTTATAATAATATTTCTTTTACTTTATCATTTGCCCATACCTGATTGCTCTTTATTAAAGTTCTTCATTACTCTCTTGAATTTTTTTAAAGTGCAAATATTTATAATGAAATCAATTTTCTATAAACCTTAGCGTTTACTTGAACTATAACAAACATAATGAGGATTATGCAGTTTGTCTATAAATATTTGGATGTATTTTACAGTCCAATCTTCATTAGGTGCTATGTATATATCTATTTTAGAATGGTCTATACATTTGAGGTTCACATTGATACAAGTCAACTTGCTATTGATTAAATGGATAAAGAAGATATTCTATGAAAATATTTTTGAATTTGTTTTGGCCAGAAACTAAATACTGTAACTGTCAGGACCCGCCCCAGCTCAAACTAGAACATGTGACGTGTCCTGAGAGAACATAATATCTAACATTCTGAATCGACCTTAGTTTAACTTGAAAATTTTGTGTAAGAAATTTACAAAAATTTGGGCAGAGTTTTCCCTAATTATTGAACTATCTTTCTTGCAATAAATGACTTCATTTTTAAAATATAGAATTCCACTCTCCAGCAAACTTCACATAATTTTACATATCCAGAAAGGGGCTCATGGCTAAACATAACTATACACTGTCAGATACATACTATTCACCACATAAGACTTTTGATCACTAGTCCAAAACATAATAACTAAAATACACTAAACAAACTGGAAAGGAGATGAAAACAATCTAGACTGCACAACAATAGATGAAACCTAAGCCTCCGGACTCACGTGATGTGGCCTCAAAACTTGTTATTTGGGGGAGGAAAATAAATGTAAAAGGGTGAGCTTGAAAGCTCAGTGAGTGGATAAATTTTATAAAATAACATAATACTCATGTAAACTATGTATGAATTGTTTACCAATTATCATGAAATACATGCTGATAATAATAATCTGCGTATAGTCTTTATGATAAAATAATGTTCTCGTAAATGCATAACTGAGTTTTATGAAATCATCATAATTTTGTACCTGTAAATGACATGTTCATGATTTATAACGAAATGACATTCTGATAAAATTACATGTACATGATTTTTAGAATATAATGATGCTATGATTATTAGTATATAAATAAAATGCATAATCATGAGAAAAACGTATTTATTGCCAAGAGCACTCGGGGATCTGATCTCACACGGAGGAGACATGTAGTACTAGCACTAGCTCTCAACTACATGTGTGGGAAATTTATTTGCACAATAAGGAGACATTTAATACTAGCACTGGCTCTCAACTACACGTGTGGGGAACTTGATATAGCCACTAGAATGGCTCAGTTAGCTCTGCTAATGCATGAGTCATGTGCACACTGATTTAACTGAACGTGTCATCATACTGAACTTGTAATTGATACTGAACTTGTAATATCATACTGAGTTGGTAAACATCATAGTAAACTGAATTGGACCAAATCTGTTGGTCACAATGTCTTACCAAGTCACTGCATTATCTGAATGCTGAGTATAGCCAACTATCATGAATATATAAGGGGAAGTACTCTGGCAACTGTAAAATATTTGTTGAACTTGCAAGCTTGTATAATACTTAGTATAAGTAATAAAATTGATTCAATCATAGCTTACTTGTAAATTTTCTTTCATTTACTTGTCTGATTCTGTTAATAAAAATGAAATATATTTTCATGGTGTACAAGTTTTTGAAGTGCATTGAAATTGATATATTACTTAACATGAATGCACTTTTTCATAAATATGCAACTTGTACAAATTGAATTTACTTGAACATAAATGTTTTTCAAAAATAATGCTATCAATGCTTTAGAAATAATTAGATATCTACTCACTGTACTATGTCACTGTTGGTTCTCTACGTGTACTGTAGGATCTGCTTGCTTAACTCATCTTAGATAATCATACTTGTGTTAGAACAAGAATAACGACATAGTTTGCTTATTTAGGTCCAACTAATAAAACACTTTAACATATCCAAAATAGGGGTTGTTAATAGTTAATTGTTGTTTTTAAGTAGTTTTAGGATACTCTTAACCTACCCTTATATATTCGCATATAACTTTTGGTAGAAATGTCTAAATTTATTTTTGTAAAAACATACATAAATTAGACATTTCAATCTTAAAAATCAGATATTACACACTCAATTATCAAATGAAAAACCCTTTCAAGTCCTTAGAAAACCAATTACTTCAAAACTGATTTTTCAGCACAATTGGAACAAAACATACCTTTAGTTAAATAACTATTAATTTGTCTAGAAAACTCGGAATAGTACACCGTAAAATTCATATTAAACTAAACATCTTAAGCTTTAAAACAACATATAATTCATCTCATTCCAATCAATAAAACTATTTTAAATTACATAAATCCGATTGGTTTTTGAAACAGTTTTCCCAGCACCCCCTTTCACTTGACATATCCTTGGTTAAACAACCATAACTTTGTTTAGAAATATTGAAATAACAAACCGTAAAATGTTTCAAATAATAGACATGTCAAGCTTTAAAATAAGATATAATTTGTTAAATTCCAAGCTGTATAAACATTTCAAATACCAAAAATACCGAGAGCTCTTGCAGTTTGTGTTTCATAAAACAACCTTCATTTAAATAGGTATAACTTTGTGTAGAAAACTCCAAATTACAAACCGTAAAATTTGTGAGAAACTAGACATCCAATATTTTTAGAAAGATAATTTACAGACCATAATTCGTTGTATAAGTTTCCCAGTTTTCATTTCAATTTTCTGAAAAATAGTTTTACATGAAGTTGAAAACATTACAAATGACTTGTTCTTGAATTATTTTTGAAAACTTCATCCATGGATGATCCTTTTATGTTAGAAACTTGTTTTTCAGATTATAAACAGAATTTAAAAGGGGAAAGAAGCTTTGTATACATACCAAAATCACTTGAAGAATTGTTTGGTTGCAAAAATTGAATCTAGTGAAGAAATCTCATTTCAATTTCTGAATTTTTTCCTCTTAGAAATGTTAAGAAGAGAGAAGAAAGGAAAGAAAATATAAGAATGAAGTGAGTCTCTCGGATGGGAATTATTCTCTCCAAGGTGAAGATAAGGAAATGCTAGTAAGGACATCATATTGTCTCTTACTAGCTCATCATATTGTCCCTTATACTAGCTCATCATATTGTCCCTTTTTTTTTTTTTTTTAAACGTGTGTCACCAAGAGAAGAAAAGGAAGAGGCTGCTGGTGATTATTATTTTTAAGGTGAAAAGACTAAAATACCCTTGTCTCATAACAATAAAAGGTTTAAGAGTTAGGGGCATTTTGGTAATTTTGCTCAAAATTTACATAATTTAATTTAAACACTTTTTGATTATTAAAACATCTTCACCTCACAAATTAAGCTCATAAATTTTATTTTCTAATTATTAAGGGTAAGATCATAACAATTTTGAAAATATAAGTCTGACTAAAATTTTAATTCGTATAAAGAATGGGGTGTTACAGTAACCAAAGAGCATAGTCGCATAGAAAGTTCTTATCTCTTGTTGTTATGCCTTTACATTTAATCCATAATTTAGGGTCAAGAGATGAAAACATTTGAATTTTTTTCAGCATTCTAATCTTATAATCTGTGTGGTTGTTTGGATATTTGCAGGAAATAGCAAGGTACGTGAGGCAGGAAGTTAGTTGCCATTTTTTAACGTGAAGATTAGTGCCTTTTGTTAATGTGACATTATTCAAACCATGCATCGAGAGTAAAAATACGGTACCTTGTACTACTATAGCATGTAGGTTAGTAAAGGAGTATGTTTTTATATTTTTTGACATTGACATATATATTCATATCAATTACAAAATGTTATTAGCAACTCTAAAAATGTTTGAGTAATATAACATAAAAGAATAAACTATAATTTATTTAAAAAATAAAACGTCAAAAATTTGAAAAATGTTTGAAGAAGTAGGGGAGAAAAGTAGGAAAGTAAATAAAATTAAGATTTTTCGATGTAACGTTAAAAATGAAAAATCACATACCCTAATTTCGAGGGATCGTCACTCTAGTATATTGATATTTATATAATATTAAATAAAAAAGTTTAAATCATGTTTTTTTTTTTTTGGGTGGCAATATTACTCACATATTTTAAGTTAATTACTATTACATTATTTCCTTAGTTGTATAATTTATTTAAGATTTTTTTTTATTAGTTAAGTATTAAATTATTATTATTTTAATGGTTAAAATTATCTTAAGGGATATTCAATAATAATGATATACTCTTAATTAAATTAAAATTCAATACTAATTAAATTATATGCCGACCCTAATGGGCTTAACAAATAAAATTTTTAAAGTAATGGACCATGCGATATAGAAATGGCCCAAAACATTGAGGGACGAACATGTAAAGTGGCGAAATTGCTCTTTTTAGGTTCGCGTATTTTCAACGCTACCAAAATATGTATATAAAGGAAATACGGTCATCTATTTTACGCGCCATCCCTCTCCTTTCTCGGAACCAGAGACGAGCAGAAAATCAGAGCAGAGTGGGTTACGCGAAACTGGTCTTGCTCGGTGCAACCATTCTATGTCTTCTCTCTTTTTCGCTTACAATGGTATTTCAGAGAGCCATACAATGGTACTTATTTAGGTATTTTCTCTTCCTTCACTCGCCGATTAATCTCTCTTTGTGCTTATTCAACTACTCGAATATTTTGGATTCTGGGCTTTCTAGGGTTTTTTTTTACCTTACCATTAATCTTTTATACTTTGTACCGCCTCCACATATTGAGGGCTGAAATCGTTCAAGAAAAAGAGAGAGAAAGCGAGATGTAGATGGATCCATGGAGAGAGAAATGCGATGGTCAAAGCAAGAGGAAGGTACGTGTGGTAAATCAGACGAAGAGATTGTCGTCGGTCGAGAAGATTGTCGCCAGGTAACAGTATGGTCTGATATTTCTGTTTTATCTGTTGGCTATCTTTCTTAAGTCATACATGGTAAGTATATAGTTATTGACATGCTAATTTTCCAGGATGCTGATTATTTTTCATTCAGTTTTCGAATTACTGGTGCGGTTACTCTACATCTGACCTAGGACGATCAGACACCTCTCTTTAGGATTATTTCGTGTTCCCCCTGCAAGTAGGTATGCAAATCTGATTATATTCCATCTATTCATACATTGTTATCTTTGACTAGTGCAGATATTGGGATTTTAAATAATGGAGTTCTTGTGGATGGTTTTTGAGAAGGTGTAATATGGCTGGCCAGCATCTGTCAAAAATAGAAGTTGACGTTTTATGCCTTCTGATGGAGATAAGTCGAATGATTATGTAAATTTCCAATACAATGTGCCAAATGTTCTCATGTTCTAGAAAATTGACTGGAAGTATGTTCTTCCTAGATCATACAGCTGCGTTTTGCTCCCTTCATTTGATGGACTTCTCTTTGAAGATTATCATTGAAGGCTTTCTAGGTAAGTAGTTTTTCTTTTGTAAAGGAAATAAACATCAATTATGTTCTGTTCAGTAGATGTTTTCATGTAATGCTTTCAGTTAGATGGTATGGATGTAGAAGACCTGTTGTTGTACGGCTTTGCACTACTGTTTTACAGAAGTTGAATAATCAAATCTTTA